>OY728140.1:114117964-115367964 GCA_963277665.1 Viscum album | reverse complement strand
ATCCTACAAAGATGGATCCTCGGTTGAATCTCTATGGACCTTTTATCACGCATCCCTTCAAAACATGAATATTGTTTTGTGTTCAGAGAAACATATTACTTGTGACTACTACTGGGAAGGAAAAAACTCATTCGGTACAATGATTTATGCCAAAAACAGATATCAACAAAGAATAACCCTTTGGAATGATCTTTCTATTTTGAAAAATAATATTCATGTCCCTTGGATTGTGATGGGTGACTTCAATGCCATTCTCACTTCCAATGAAAAAATTGGTCCCACTCATCTGTCAATTTCTTCAAGAGAGTTTAGAGCTGCTATTGATGATAATAACCTTGTCGAAATCAACCTAACTGGTGCCAAATATACTTGGTATAGGAGGCATTATAATAAAGTTGTTTCTAGTAAACTGGACAGAGTTTTCGTAAATATGGAAGCTCTGGATAAATGGGATAATGTCTCCTGTATCACTCTACCAAGGTTGAACTCGGATCACTACCCTATTCTGGCTTGTATTTACTCTAAAAAATACAAGCCTATTCTCCCTTTCAAATATAATAATGCTTGGTCCACAGATCCTGAATGCGTGTCTCTTATCCAAAATGTTTGGGATACTATGAGTCATCATCAGGATGCCTTTTCCTGCATGTTCAAGCTTAAAAATTTAAAACAGGCCTTAAAGGGCTGGTGTAGAACTAAAAGTAAGAAAATTGACATTGATATCTCCTCTCTTGAAAAAGAGTTGGATCAAATGCAAAATCATAATACCACCTTGGATTTTAACATTGATCCTCAAACTGAGATAAGCATATCTTTAAAACTCAATTCTCTTCTCACTTTCAAAGATAACAAGCACAAAAAAGTCTTCAAAACCAAATGGTTAACCGATGGAGAGAGAAATAGTAAATTCTATAATTCACTCCAAAGGGTTTGAAAGGCCAATAGACCTCTTACTAAACTCCTTCATAATGATGTGATTATTGACTCTGAGGAAGCTATTTCCAGCCATGTTGTTTCTTATTTTCATAATATTTTTAATGGGCCGGACATAGATATTGATCTTCGACCTGACATCATTCCAAGGATGGTGGATGAAACTAAAAATTCATCCCTTATATGTATCCCTTGGGACCATGAAATTAGAGACATTTTTTTAGCTTAAAACCAGACAGTGCTCCTGGCCCAGATAGTTTCAATAACAAATTCTTTCAGCAACATTGGGATGTTATTCATCTAGATGCCTATAAGCTTGTGATGTCTTTCTTTTGCAATGGCTCCTCCCTCATGGTCTGAATGCTCAATTTCTTACTTTAATCCCCAAAGTGGATAATGCATCCGAAATTCATCAATTTTGGCCTATTGCGCTGATAAACACACTATTCAAAATCATTTCCAAAATTCTTGCTAATAGACTTTCACCTATATGTAACAAAATTGTTTCTTGGAATCAGTTTGGCTTCCTTAAGGGAAGGTCTATACAAGACTGTATCTGCCTCACCTCTGAATGCACCAACAGTCTTAATAAAGTTACCAAAGGAGGAAATGTTGCCATCAAACTTGATATTAAGAAGGCTTTTGATACTATTTACTGGAGTTTTGTTTTTAAGGTTCTAGAAGATTTGGCTTCAATGATACCTTTATCAAAACAATAAAAACTTTGTTCAACTCTGCATCTTTGTCCATCTTGGTCAATGGCACCCCCAGGGGCTTATTTAAATGCAAAAAAGGGGTAAGACAAGGTGACCCGCTCTCGGAAATTTTATTGTAATTTTCGAAGATTACCTCAGCAGGCTTCTATCTCATTTGGTAAATCAAAACAAACATAAACCTATAAATGCGGCCAGAAATCTTAGAGTCCTTACTCACCTCTTATATGCTGATGAAATCATCTTGTTTCTTCAAGGGGACCAAAAAAATATCCATGTTCTTAAACATGCCCTTACTCACTATGAGAATGTCTCGGGTCAGGCCATTTCTTGGCATAAATTGCACATTTTTTTGGATAAAAACTTCTCAATGCAAAGGAAAAACACTATTACCAATAATCTTGGTATTAAAGAAGGTTGCATCCCCTTCACTTATTTAGGGGTACCTATTTTTTGGGGAAGACCCAGAACTATTTATTTTTCTATCATAGTGGATCAAATTATTAATCAACTCTCTAATTGGAAAGGAAAATCTCTCTCCATGGCTGGTAGAATCTTCTTGGTCAAATCAGTCATTGTCTCCAAAATGGTCTACTCCCTTATGATTTATAAATGGCCTGTTGGTACTCTCAAAAGAATTAACACCTATATCAAAAACTTCATCTGGACATGAAGTATCTTTCAGAAAAAACTTGTCACCATTCCCTGGGCAACCTGTTGCAAACCTTTGGAAAAGGGGGTATTGGAATTAAAAACTTACAGTTGTTTAATGATGGTATTCAAGCTAAACTTACTTGGAGACTGGTCAATACTGACTCGAAGGCTATTGAATTTCTTAAAAGAAGATTCATTCCCAAACATAGGAGGGGGGGCCTAAATTATATCTCTTCCTTGATATGGCCTTCCATTAGGTACACTTATCATAAGATCATGGAAAACTCTAGATGGATTGTGAGTGCTGAATCTAATAGAAATTTTTGGCTTGACAATTGGACTGGTGTTCCTCTGACCTTGATGATTGCCCCTAATTCAACTCTGGTGGAAACTAGTCACACTATTAAAGATGTTCTCTATTCCCATAGGGATAACCTTCATGACAATGTTGCTCAGATCATTGATAACTATCCTTTTATTAACTGTGATGATTTTCTTGTCTGGGAACCTGCTCCGAATGGTATTCTTGACTCAAATTTTTTTTATATGCACAACTTTCTTGGAACTAAATCCAGCTTTCAATGGTTAAATTCTTTTAATAAGATGTGGATTAAGCCTTCTAGACTAACTCTAATTTGGCGCATTGCTCATAACAGATTTCCCACTGAGGTTTTCCTTCAATATTTTGGTATCCAATTATGCTCTAAATGTCACCTATGCAATCAATATAGGGAAGAAACTAACCATTTTTTTATCTTGTTCCATAGCTTCCAATCTTTGGAAATATATTTTTGACATTTTTAATTGCAGATGGAATACCCCTGACACAATTTTCACCCTTCTTATATGTTGTGTTCAGCACCAAGCCTCTCAGAAAATTAAGAAAATTTTCTTAGCTGTTGTTGCTGAGCTCCTTCATGTGATCTGGTATGACAGAAATGATATTCTACACAATAAATTCTCATTAAATCTTAATGTAGGGAAAGCATGGATCCTCATTGTGATTTGAGAAGCTGCATCGATCCAAAAAGCTCACTGCAACAACTCGGTTGATGATTGGGAGATTTTCCACAAGCTTCAGGTTGATGGCATATACCACCAACCTCTTCACACCTTTGAAGTCTTCTGGAAAACGCCAATGCATGGATGGATCAAAGTTAACGAGGATGGTATCTCAAAGGGAAATCCTGGACCTGCCAGCTGCGGAGCCATTTTCAGAGATTCTGCTGGCATGTGTCATGGATTTTTCTTTAGTAACTATGGCATAACTTCATCATTGGAGGCCGAGATGATGGGAGTAATTCATGCAGTCATGTTTTCCATTCAAAAAGTCTAGAGGAAACTATGGATTGAAAGTGATTATACCACCATTGTCCAGGCCATCTAGAATAGTGTGACTCACCTTTCATGGCCCTTGATTAATCTTTGGATGTAGTTCTTGGACTCTCTGCATGAAATCGTCTACATTTCCACACACACCTTCAGAAAGTCTAATGCTGTTGCTGATGCCCTTGCCAACAAGGGTGTTCATTAGACCATGACCTGGATGGACACCCTCCCCCTGAATTTACATCCTCTATTTGATAAAGATTGTAAAAAAATCCCTTATTTCCGTATCTTGTAATCCTTTCGACTCTTTTATGCAATAAAATGTGCTTGGGTCTTTGACCGAGGCACCACTTTTCCAAAAAAAAACATACATATGTTCCCACGAAAGGATCATCATAGGCTACACGAATCCACAATGCTCAACACACAAAACAAAATCCTTCATTTAAAACATGCAATTGACAATTAAATCATGTCAACACATTAAATCATTTAATTAATTCAAAATTCACACACACAGTTTCGATTAACACATTTCATATCAGTGCTTTTTTTAGCGCTGAAAAGGGCACCCCCTTTATCCATGGTTTTTTATCACTATTAAAGGGTGGTGCTGCGAAAACCCATTTTTGTGGTAGTTCATCGATGATACCATTTTGTGTAAAAATTATATATTCTTATATCATTTTTTATCATGATACTGGTTTTAAGCCACATAGTGGGGTGTTGTAGAATTTATCATCTTCCTAGAATATGGGAGTTGTTTTGATATCAGGAACATGACCTTGAGATAGGATTCCAAAATATCCTTTTGTAAGGATTCAAAACCCAAATAGTTCGGTTCCACTTAACGGGGCACTTAATATTTTTTTAGATCATGTGATAAGGACCAAATAGTACAACTTAACATCATGTGGAAAGTACATCTAGGAAATAGATTCCTAGTTAAATGATGGTGTGGGAATTACACCAAAGTCGCCTGATTATCTTGGAAGGTTTGTAACCTACCATACTAGATGTGATGCTACCGGGAATATGGCCAAGTGATAATTTTTCTGAGTTTGGGGTCATGGGTTTGGACCTTAAGGAGGATTCCTATGTATTAGATTTGGAAAAGAATCAATTTATTCATAGTTTGAAAGGTTGGGACATAGAAATATGGAGGAAACCCTTTGATGATCTCTCTCGTAGGGGATATGGCCCTTTAAGATGGATAAATGGCTTTTAGGACCCATGCCTATGGAGTCCCTCAAAATATTTTCCTCATAGGGGATATATACCTTTGTGATTGATACATTGATTTGAGAACCCACACATATGGAGGCCCTCATGGAAGGTGAAATGAAAATATAGAAAAGGATCCGCTACCAAGATATGTATTTGATCATTTAGATGTTATGATCATCACTAACCTCTAAGCCCATATGATTAATGATCAATGTGAGAAATAAGAGGAAGTGGAAGATTTGATAAGAAAAAATCTCCTTCATCCATTAGTGGGAGAGGCCATAACTATGGAATATAGAAAGGGACTAGAGGTTTCTGTCCCCTCTATTTTTTTTCGTAACCAAGGTTTGGACTTACACACCCATTGTAGATGCATACTACAAGAAAAAATATGGGATTACTCTAGTTTGAATTCACTATTATTGATTTCTGAAAAGACGAGAGAAGTATAAAGCACTAACCCTCATCAAAGGGAAAGACAAGTGACCTCCCCTCATCATTTAAAATGGGAAGGTACTTATTTCATAGAAAATGATGGATGGATAAGGAACTAGATCTGATCATCTGAAATCAAAGGAATATGGTACCACCACCAAGTTTGGGCCCTCATTATTGAGGGTATTCACAACTATAAACACCCATAGGACCCTACCTACTAGGTAAGAAAAGTGTGGGACAACAATTATTTAGGGAGTGTACAACCTAATGAGATACGCACTGGTGTTTCATTCACCATTATCATTCAAATATGAAAGCCTCAATAGAGTTTTTTATTTTGTTCCCCTCAGATGGGATTTCTAAGGAAAAGGATCCCTATAATTTGTGGGATGAAAATAAGGCCCCATTTATGGATCGTGTACGTGAATCCTTGGTGAGTAGAAGGGATGTCACATAAGTGAGTTGAAGGGTCTCACACATGGAAGACATGGGAACACTAGCAGTTCTTTGGGCATAGTGGACCTGCTTGAGCTAGAGAAAACTTCTTGATGACAGAAATCCAAGTAAACAACACTAGTGTGAGGCCTTACTCTAGTCTTCAAGGGTTTTTTTATGTGTCTCTAGAACTGTATTGTGTATGTACTATGTTTGGTAGGATTCCATTGTTCTAGTACTTTTTACCTAAGGGAGTAGTGGCACTTCCCATGGGTGTCTTTTGTTTTAGACATTGGAGGAACCTTAATCCCCCGACCCCCCTAAATTCCATCTTCTCTCAAGTTTTTATAGATCTACTTGGATGGTTTCAAGGGCCTGTGTGATGGTATAGGGTGATAAGAGCTTCTAGTATTCTTCTAAAATTCATGCTGTTTCCAGAACTAGGAAGAGGATCTATAATCATGGTGATTTAGAAGTTTGTTTGTGGATTACACCAAGGAAGATTCCCTATTTCTAGAATAATGAGGTGGCTATCAAATGATGGTTATTGGGAATGAAAGGTGGGGTTGTATGCGTCACAACCCAAAATTTCCTTGACTTAACTTGAGAAGTTCATTGTGCCATTCTTAATTTATCATGGGGTCAGTGAAAGTATAGAAGGGACTAGGCATGAAGGGTTTACCAAGTATCATGAAATTGGTGAAGGCTCACCCAAATGGTTCACCCATGTCGCGACTCACCCAGGAATGGGTCACCTAAGTATGGGTCACTCGAGTATGGGTAACATAGTTATGGGTTTCCCAGGTATGGGTCTCTCATGTATGGGTCACCCAAGTTTGTTCCATCAAAATATAGGTCTCCTAGGTGTGGGTCACCCAGGTATGGGTCAAACAGGTATAGTTCACCCAAGTATGGGTCACCCAGGTATGGCTTTTCTAGGTATGGGTCTCCCAAGTGTTGGGTTGGGGGCCTAACCCTAGTGAGGGTGGGCCATGGTTGTTTTCCAAAGTAGGATGAACTAAATGGATAAATTAGGTGCATGATCAGAGCTATCACTTTTTTTCGTTGTCTGAGAGCTCATCTATCATATAAAAATTGGAATAAGAAGGCTCAATTTGTAGATCAGATGGTTGACTAAGGTGAAGGGAGTTATGTAGATAGATTGCACAAATTGCTTGCATGAGGGCCTTGTGCGGGAGATATAATTCATTTTTTAAATTTTCTTGACATCAAATAGCCATAACATTTGATTCGTAAGTCCATTTTGTCTCTTAGACAAGTGAAATAAAAGCTTGAAAGGTGAACTTTGATCCTTAGTATAGTGTGTACACCAAAATATTCATATAAGACACTTGAAAATGAATTTTAAGGAGTTGAAAACTTTTTATCATTAATTTTAGAAATCAATGGCCAACTCCTAGATGGGAGGTTTTCTCCACTATTCCATTGGATTGGGAAAGGTTTCTAAGTAATATACATCCATTGGTGTGTGAGAATTATTAAGGCACATGGAAATACAATCTTCTCCTTTCATAACAGAGACATATTTTTACTCAAACTCGACATTTGTTGTCTAAGTGAGGATAATATAATTGGTCACACGAAAAAGTGAAAGAAATGAAAAATGGAGTGTTAATTGGGCTAATTAAATTTATTTGATGGGAACTAGTATAGATACCTAGGATTAACATACATAGATTTTATATGATTTTAGATGAATATTCAGAAAATTACAAATGTACATTCTTGAGGACCATAATATTTATTAAATTTGGAAGCTTGGAACAAAATATTCTAAATTGGTGAAATATATTCAACATCTCCTATAAATATATTCACATTTAGAACTCCTACTTAAAACATTTATTCATAACCTATGGAAAGGAAATATAAGAAAGGGTGAGCTCATATGATGAGTAGGGGTAAAAACAAATAAGATACATAAGTATAAAATAAACATAAGGGTATGAGAATTTGAGAATATAATTTGAAGATCAAAACATGGATATCAAATATCATAATCCTGAGTCATGATATAAATATTGGAAGTTCATAATACATGAATCATAATATAATCAATAAGAAAACCCATGAGAGCATAACATAGGAATAAAACATACAATTGTGGAATACACATCATCTTATAACATTGAAAACATGTATAAATAGAAATATGTTCACTAATTAAGTAAATTACTTGAAAAAAATTACTCCCATAAACTTATAGACATGCAACTAGGTCCAATCATATCATTATGGACAAGAAAGAAAGGTCCACACACAACATTGTGAACTTGTAATCACGTTTACACATAAAATTGTGAACATGTAATTAGGTTCACACATAACATTATTAAAAAGTAATAAGGTTCACTCATAACATTATGAACATGTAATTATGTTCACTCATAACATTGTGAACATGTAATCGGGTTCGTGTATAACATTGTGAAAATGTAATCAGGTTGACGCATAATATTGTGAACATGTAATAGGGTTCACTCATAACATTGTGAACATATAATTATTTTCAAACATAATATAATGACCATATACTTTTACACATATCATTAAATAATTTTAAGCATAATTAAACATGAAATTACATATTAAAGATCATAAAGTATAGTGTCTTAGAGATTAGGTACACAATTAAACATAATGAAACCAAAAAAGAAACATATTTTATTTAATCTTCATAATGAGATCATAACTCCATTTGAGCACTTATATCTTCATAGAAAAACCTGGTGGGACACATGAACAAAGGGATGACCTAAAAATCCAAGTAAGGAAGTGAACATAAGAATAAATATTAACACATGGATTAGAAGACATAACATAATAATATAAAAATTCATGGAACATGAATAAAAATATTGAATCATAACATATAGAACATGAGATCATATAATCTTGGAATCATAGTAATGTGGAAGAAACATAAAACATGAATCTATCTTGAGTTAAGGCTCATCTCACATAGAGGAGAATGAGTCAAGGATAACCACCAAGATCGTTGAACATGGAGCACGAGTCAAGGCTAACCACCAAGACCGATGCACATGATGTATCACGAGAGTAAACATTAACCAAATAATTGTAGTGATATCTTTCCACAACCATCATAACATGTTTATGAATATGTATTCCACGTAAATAATCATATATAAGAAATAAAACAAAAACATAAGGGTTACCCATGGAAATAATTGGGTATTATAATCATGTCAAAAGTCATAACATCATGGAATAATATGACGGTGTCCGTGAAAAGAAGGATTTAAAACATACATGGAAATTAATAAGGGAATATAAGCATATATCATGATAAGTGATGTTAAACATAAATGAATACATTTAAAAATAGTGTTTAATAAATTAAAAAAAACATTTTAGTGGTGTTTAAGAAAAACATTAAAGATTATTTAAAATGAAAAAATGCATAATTTTTTTTTATAAAACCAAAAATTATTAGGCAAAAATAACATAAGGTAACATTGTAATACTTTGGTGTTGATTTTGTTTTTTGATAAAGAGGGTTTCCATGGTATGTTGTGGAACTCCTAAGATATTGTTGACATGGTATGTTGACAAAGATCCAAGACAAAGGAATGGATGCCATGAAAGTGGTATAGAAAATTGCATACATAAGGGGATGTTGTTTCCTAGAATTTGCCAAATTTTTATGGTCCAAAATTTTTATTTTTTCTATCATCGTGAAATATGTATTTCCTTGAAGATCTCATAAAAATTATGGAAAATGAATGAGTTTTGTGAAGATGGGATTCACAAAGTGGGTTTCATGAAGAATCAAATATTGTTGATAGTGATCTTTGCGAACAATGATGAGCATCATGAGTGGAGAATCATAGTAGCGTGAAATAGTGATGAGAGGCTCCATGATTAAGACGATCATCATTAATAGGAAACTTGTGTGGAACATTGAAAAAATCGAGCATTGAAAAAGAAATCAGGGTGCTTCACAAAATGCTGATGACATGGCAGGGAAGCTTCTTGAATCAGTGGAAATGACTATAAATAGTCTTCTACCCTATTCAGAAGAGTAGGGAGACTTAAAAAAGATATTAAGGCTTTGGATTCATGAAGGTGGTTCATGAAGATGGTTTGTGAAGGAGATATGCGAATAAATTCACGAAGGCTATTAAATCCAACTGAATGTTCTGATCATCATGAAAGTAAGGAAATTCATGAAGTCTAGGTATGCTTCAAGAATGGAAAGAGCATCATGAAGGATAGTTGAGCTTTGAAAAATAGGTTTACTTTTAAAATTCAAATTGAGATTCATGAAATATATGAGCTTCATGAAATCTATTTGATCATCAAGAAAGAGGAACTTCGCGAAGGCAGTGAGCATCATGAAAGTTATTTAGAAGGTGTTGCCTAGTAAATATATGGTAAAGAGGTATTCATTAGTTTGATGAAAGTAGAAATTCAACAGAGCATCTACCTAAAATTGAAAATTCATGAATTCATTAAAATTAAAGGACCTACAAGTCCATAAACTATGGGTGAATCCTTTTAAAGAGTAGTGAGCAAAGGAAGAGGAAGAATGTGATCCTTTCTATTGAGAGTGATCCAGAGAAAGAGACATTGGGAGTGACCCTTGGGAATGCAGTGAGTAGACCCTAAACCATGTAAAGTTAGTGATCTTGATTATAGATGAGATCTACCCCAAACCTTCATTATTGGTAGTAAGCCTTAGTGAATTTGGTATAATCGGCACATTACTGTTGTATGATCCTTAGATGTAGCCTAGTGATGGTGAACCAAGTAAAAATCACTTCATTATTGTGATTGATTTCTTGTATTAAATTAAAATCATCATAATCAAATAAATAAGGAAATAATAACATACTTATTAACATTTAGGTTCAAAAAAGTTGACCCTTATAAGTAAGAGGTCAAGATCTAGTGGCACGAGAAGAATTTTGAAAGAATTTCCATACCTTGATTCACCCACCATCTCAGGGTATTTAGGACCCTTTTGGACCTAATATCAATGAACCAAGATATTTCTTCATAATAAAATGAGTTAATTTTAAAAAATAATTATGGATTAAAATATATTATGGAGTCCACTTGAAAACGACTAAGAAATCGGTAAGTTTCTTTGAATCGGGTTAACTTTTTGGGAAGTTTGAGAAGGGAACCTTATTAAAATATGCATTAACCAATAGAATAATGATGATATTATCCGAATACAATATTTTGTTACATATAAACATAATTTACAATAATTACATAAAAATAAACAAGATTTACATTGGTAAAAATAGATAAAACGTAAACCGAAGGAAATATGGAGGTTCAGAAAGGATCCCTTACCTTATGTCGGAAACGGTCAAGTGATTGATATTAATGCACTGAATAATCAAATTATATTCATTAATTAATAATTAAATAACCTTTTATTAATTTAATTTATTTATTATAATTTTATTAAGTTTATTTATGTACTTTTTTATGAGTTATAATGTTCAATTTCATCGTTCAGGAGTGTCTGTTTTCTTAGTTTTCATGATCGGTTCGCTTGTATATGAGTACAAAAGTTCTTTTAGAATGGGTATAATTATCCAGAATGGAAATTATATGTTATTATTAAACAAAAAAAGTGTAATTGGTTTTATATATTATTTTTTTTCTAGATACGGGGATGAATCATTAGATAACATGTTAACGATAATTGTTTCGATTAATTGTTGTGTTTTTCGATCATAATGAACTCATTTTGTTCTATTATTTAATATCATGTAAATATAATGGTTCCAGAACATTAAAAAAGATATAATAAATATATTATAATCTGGTTCAATGATAAAAATGGTTTCATGACCATCCTTGAAGATATTGATAGAAATTGAAAACTCGTCACCCTTGAATGTGATAAATTAATACATCATAGAAGATGTTTTCATTTTTTTGAACAAAAGGAGAGGGGAAAGAATTGAAGAGGGATTATTACGTAAAAATAATAAATATATAGTATATGTGATATATTTTAGTTACCATTCAAATTGGATAAGGTTATGTGAAGAGAGATCAAAAAAAGAAAGAACTTGAAAATAAAAGAAAAGAAAAGAAAAGAAAAGAGGAATTTACCTCTCGAATCTACCCTCCTTGAGAGCCTCCTTAGGGAAAAGGTTTGGGTATTTTGATGAGAACAAGAGCTCCTATACATGATGGAGGAGTTTGGGGATATATTTTATCAGAATGTTGATAAGGATCAAGGCTTGGGAGGTGCGGGGAGAAGAGGTGGTATTTATAGTGGAGGAGAGGGGTGTTTTCTCATTATTTTACTCATTAGATTATTATTTTTTCTCATGATAAGAAATAGTGTTGATTATTGAGACTAAATAAAGTAATTAGATCATGTGAATTTGAAATAATGGTCTCATACATCATCCAGGACTCAAGAATTACTCAAAAATTCATTTATTTACTTATATTCTAAATTTCCATATTTCACTATTCACCAAAATCATGTTTTTCAGGAAAATAAAAAAAATCACCATAAAATTTTTTAGATGTGTAGAATTAAAAAATGAACTAAATTTTTTGAAAATAATTTTATACATTTTATAAATTTAATTTTTAATTAAAACCATCATTTACTTGGAAAGTATGGATTTTAAAATTATAACTCATTTTATAACACTTAAAAAAATTAATTAAGGTCTAATAAAATTATCTTAAAATCACAAGTCAACAAAATATTAATTTATGGATAATTTTTATGAACATAAAATTTCTTTTAAATTATTGAATTATTCATAAAATTGTAATTAAATATTTATGACTTATAAAAATACCAACACTTAATTAGTAATTTCTAAAACATTTAATTACTTATAATATAATATAATTATATCATAATTTTATTTATAGGATACCTAAATTTTATTTATACTTTAACGGGTGAGTCTACTATTCTATTGGCTGATTTACTATTTATAAGGGTCGCATTACTATTTAAAGAGGTCAAGTTAATATTTCATCTGTATAGGTTTCTTAACTTTTAGAAATACTGATTATTTAATTAATTCTTGATTTATAAATTTTTTATTAATATATTTATATGATTTAATGTGATTTATACTACATAAATTAATTATATGAAGGGGATTTTCATTGATAAAATTTTGGGTCATTACATTCTTCCCCCCTTATGAAATTTCACCCTTGAAGTTTCATTTTACATTATATGGGGAAAACAAGTGAGGGTAATTCTCCTTCATTACTTCCTATGGTTCCCATGTTTACTCTTCTTACTTATGGTTCCACTATAGTACTTTGACTAGGTGAGTGGTCTTATTGCATATAACCTTATCTCTATAATCCAAGATCTTCACTGGATGCTCCTCATAAGAGGGATCATTTTCCAATTGTACCACCTCTCAATTCAATTAATGTAAGGGATTTGGTATATACTTCTTCAAGAGGGATATGTGGAATACATCATGAATATAATACATGGTAGGTGGAAGTTCTAGTCGATAGGCCACAAATTTGAAATGATCAAGGATCTCGAAGGGGCTGATGTAATTGGGACTTAGATTTCCTTTCATCCCAAATATATTGATCCTCTTCCATGGTGATATGTAGAGTAATACCATGTCTCAATCTTTAAACTCAAGGTCTCATTGATGATTTTATGCATGACTCTTTTATCAACTTTGCACTTTTGTGATGTGTTACTGCATGGTTTTCACCATTTCCACCATTTCTTCAACCATTTCAAGTCCTAGCAGCTTACATTCACTGACCTCATCCCAAAATTCTATTGTTCTATATCTTTTCCAATGAAGGGATTCAAATGTATCCATTTGGATGCTTGAGTTGAAACTATTATTATTATAGAATTTACCAGTTGAAGATGTTGGTCCCATCATCCTTTGAAGTCCATATAACATGATCTCAACATGTAATCTAGTGTCTAAATAGTTTTCTTATATTGAACATCAGTTTTAGGATGATAGGCCGTACTGAAGTTCAACTTAGTGCTTTGAGCATGTTGGAGACTTTTCCAGAACATAGAGGTGAATCTTAGATCTCGATCAGATAGAATCGATAGTGGTACTCCATGAAAACTTACCACTTCTTTGATATATACAAATGCAAGTTGATCTAGTGATAAGTCCTCTATAATTGTGATAAAGTGATATTCATTTGTAATATGATTCACAAAAACTCATATAGAATTATTTCCTTTGGATGTCATTGGAAGTCTAGTGAAAAAGTACATGGTAATGTTCTCCCAATTCAATGATGGTATGGGTAGTGGTTGCATCATCCCCTTAGAATTTTTTCTTTCAACCTTCACTTATTGACATACCAAGAAATTTTTTGTATATTAAATAATATCCTTCTTCATATTATCCCGACAATAGTTCTCTCAGAGATATCAATACATTTTTTCCTCCCTGGGTGAATAGAGAAGGTTGGGCAATGCTCGTCATTCAAAAGAACCTTCTTTATCTCTAGATTTTATGGTACACATAGATGTGACCCAAATCTCATGACTCCTTCCTCATCCATTTTGAACCCTAAGTATTTCTATTTTCTCATGGATTCCACCTTCATCTGAATTTCTACATCATTTCTTTGAGCATCCTTTATTATCTCCATAAGGGATGGTTGAGAAATAATTTGTGAAAGGATTTATGATATTCCTACATTAACGATTCCAATGTGCATACTTTCAAGGTCTATAAAGATTAGATCCTTATGAATTATCATGATTGATAAAGATGTAGGATCCTTTCTAAATAGAGTATCATCTACCTTATTTTCCTTAACAGGATGGTAGTGAATTGAGTAGTATTAATCCTTGATGAGAACTAAATATCTTCACTAAATCATATTAAGCTCCTTATGTGTGAATATATATTTCAGAATCTTGTGATCAATATATAATTCAGACTTCTCCCAATAGAGACAATACCGCCAGATCTTCATTGCAAAGATCACAACTTCGAATTCTAGATCATGCATGGGATAGTTGTGTTCATGAATTTCAAACTTTATTGAGTCTTACACTATCAATTTATCATTTTGGATCAAAAAGCTGCACAATCCCTTCTTTTAAGCATCATTGTACACCACAAAAAGTTCCCCACTTGTTGGTAGTGTGAGAAATGGTGCAGTGATAATACTTTTTTTCAACTCTTTAAATAAGTCTTCACATTCACCGATCTAGAAAATATTTTCCCCCTTTTGAGTTATCTTGGTTAGTGGGTTCCTCAATTGTGAGAAGTTATTCGAAAATCTTCGGTAATACCCACCTAGAAAAAGAAGCTGTTGATCTCCATCAAAGAAGTCAGCCTGTGACACTATTTGATTTCCATTGTCTTAGAAGGGTCCACAAATATCCATTTCTTGGTGATAAGATTACCTAATAATGATACTTCCTTTATCCAGAACTCACATTTAATATAATTTTCATAAATCTTCTCCCTTAGAAAAGTGTTTAGCATAGTATTCAATTGCTCACCATGTTCTTCATTGCTCTTAGAGTATATTAGAATATCATCAATAAATACTACCACAAATTTGTTAAGGTAATATCTAAAGACTCTATTAATTAAATCCATGAAAATTTCTAGAGCATTAGTGAGTCCAAATGACATCACTATGAACTCAAAGTGTCCATAATTCGTTCGAAAGACATTCATGAAAATATCTTCCTTCCTCACCTTTAATTGGTGATATCCACACAAAAGGTACACCTTAAAGAAATATCTAGCCTGACATAGCTGATCAAACACATCATCTATCTATGTAAGGGGATAATTTTTCTTTATCGTGATTTTATTGAGTCCACAATAATCAATGAAAAGGTGCATTGACCCATCCTTATTCTTAACAAAGAGGACTGGTGCACCCCATGGTGAATCACTCGGGCGTATAAAATCCTTGTTGAGATTATCTTGTAACTACTTCTTCAATTATTCCAGCTCAATGGTAGATATTATATAAGGTTTATTTTATATAGAAAAAGATATAGGAATAAGTTCAATTAAGAACTCAACCTCTCACTCCAGAGGAAGGCCATGCCACTCCTCAAGGAACACAGAAGTGTAGTCCCTCACAATTAGAATGTTTTTGAGCATGATTTTATCCTTTGTATAAATCATTTAAGAAAGATATTCTTGCTCATAAGGGAGTAATATACACACTTGAGAAAATTATTTTGAAGTATATTTATACATATCCTTACACTTGTATAGAATTAGAAGATGCTTCTGGATGTGAAGTGCAATACCCCTTTCCCAATAGTTGATGTTGGATTTATATAAAGACATATAATATATTCCCAGTATATAATTAAACTCTACCAAATGGAGTATGAAAATATTTTCAGGGAGGTTAAATACACAAACATTAACTGGGGAGGATTTATAAAATTTGGATGCAATAATTTCCCCATTTTCTATTCTCACAGATTACCCAATATCCAAATTTTGAGGTGGTGTTTCAATAGTTCTACTAAAATTTCATGATATGAAATAATTTTTAGAACCAAAATCAAATAGTATGTTCACTATTCTTGAATGAATAATCAGTTCATCTATTACCACATCATTGTCGGGATCCACTTATGAAGTAGTGATAACATATTCCCTTCCTTACAACCTTGGAGGTTGTTGTTGTTGATTGCCTCCAATGACCCTTGTCTTAGGGAAATGGTTCACATAATTCCCATGTTCCTTATAGTTTTAACACTACACTATAGGATGAGTTTTGATCTTAAACTTCACTTATTATTCCACATTAGTGTTATTCTTCATATCTATTTATAAGTTTTTAGCATAATGCCACAATATTCCAAGTTTGAATCATTTCCTAGTTCAGATCAGATAGTTCCTAGGATTATCCTCCCCAAAAGTTTACATGTGGGATATTGGGTTTTATTTTCATCATGGGGTTTATCTACTGATCCACCCATAATAGAATCCATTGTCTTCTTTTTGTAACTCATCCCATGAGACCAATGAGAGTCTCTAATATCCATTTTATCCTTAAGGTAACAACAAACAATATCTTTGTATCTATCAAAGTCTCGAATCTCTGATGATTTTCATAGACTTGGATTTAGTCCACTAAAGAAGATATCCACCTTACATTATATGTTCATGATAATACTGGAGGCTTATCTTACAAGATTTGTGATGTTTTCCTCATATTCCCTGATATACTTGTCTTCCTTATGATTAAGTCCAAAGAATTCACTTTCCATCGTTAGACAGAGAGTTCAAAGAAAATATTTATTAAAAAATATTGTCTTGAAATATTACTATTCAAAAAAATCAATTTTCTTATCGGAATTCATGTTTTTGATCACTGTCCACCGCTAATCAGCTTCTCCATCAAAACGATAGATCACCAACATAAATTTCTATTCTTTTGAGTGCTAGAGAACATAAAATATATTTTCAATGGAGTTAACCCACTTTTATTTGAGGAGTGGATCAGAAGATCTACTAAACATGGGAGGCCTTTTCTAAATGAAGAATTCGATGTAAAATTTCTATCTCTTAATAGAAGTAGGTAGTTCTACTCAATTCGGGTTATTATTCATAACTTGAGACAATTGAGAAAGTATTTTTATGAAAACATGTTCCGATTATATTTAGAATATCATTAGGGAAACATTCATATTGCCTATAAAATTGATTATTGGCATGATGTATTCTATTCCCATACATTAAATAGAAAAAATAAAGTACAATTATGGGTCTTGAATACTTAACTAATAAGCACAATAAAAGGAAAATTTGAACGTAAAACGATAAACTGGTAAAGGAAAAGAATATACTATATTTTGATTCCCTAGGTTTCAATCTAGGTCATCAATGATCTATTTCCTAACATATATTCTTATGGGATTTTTTTGTTCACTTAAAAATGTTTCGTAATGATCTTATGAATTTACCAAAGTATATATCTTGGGAGTGTCAAACCAGGTGCATAGTTAGGTCTGTTGTCATGTACCAGGTTACCCAGAGTTAGGATTAATTTTTTTTGTCATAGTTGTTACTCCTAGGTACATATGTTCCAAAACCATGTCTACTTTTAGTATCTATACATGGATGTATTTTTTGGATAAACCACTTACTCTATAATAACCACAATTTAGATATGTTTTCTCTTACTTAGTCTTATCCCTAGGGTTCTTACTAAAGTGATCTATTCCTAGTCTCAAAAAACAACTAGTCCTTAACTTTGATATCAACTATAGAAACCCGAGCCTTTTACACATATCATTATATGATTTTAAGCATAATTAAACATCAAATTAAAATACATGGAACATAAATCCTTGTTTCTTGAATATTAGATAAATAATTATACATAATGAAACTAAAACAGAAACGTGTTTTATTTAATATTCATAGTGATATTCTAAATCCATGTGATTCCTTATATATTCATAGGATATCTTTGGGGAATAAATTAAAAAAGTAATGATCTAAAAATTCAATTAAGTAAGTAAACATAAGAATAAATATTAACACATGGATTATAAGGCATAACATAATGATATAAAAAGGCATGGAACATGAATAAACATATAGAATAATGACATATAGAACATGGGATCACAAAATATTGGAATCATAAAAATGTTTCAGCAACATAAAACATGAATTTATCATGATTAAAGTATCATTTCACAAGGATGATCATGAGTTATGTCTAACCACCAAGACTGTTGAACATGGAGCATGATTCAATGCTAATCACCAAGACTGTTGCACATGACGTCACATGAGACTAAACATTACCAAATGCATTAGAGCGATATCTTTCCACACACATCATAATATTTTTATGAATATGTTTTCTACATAAACAATAATTCATAATCAATCAAACATAAACATAAGGGTTTCCCAAGGAAAGAATTGGGTATCATAATCATGTCAAAAGGAATAACATCAGGGAATACTATGATGGTGTCCATAAAAGGAATTGTTTAAATCATACGAGGATATTAATATGGGAATATTGGAATATATAATGATACATGGCATCAAAATTAAGTGAATAAATATAAAAATACTGTTTAAGAAACCTTAGAAATAAATTTTTTTAATGCGGTTTAAGGAAAATATTGAAGATTATTTAAAATGGAAAAAAGAATAATTGTTTTTATAAAACCAGAAATGAAAAAAACATTTTCATAATAAAATGATTTATTTTAGGAAAATAATGGTGTATTAAAATAGATTATGATTTTCACTTTAAAATGGGTAATAAATTGGGATGTTCCCTTGCATCAAGTTTGTTTTGCAGGAAGATTTGAGAAGGGAACCTTATTAAAACAGGTATTATCCAATAAAATAATAATTTTATGATCTAGATACAATTTTTTTAACATATATACATAATTTATAATATTTAAATAAATATAAATTAGAGTTAAATTGGGAAAATAGATATAAAACCCAACCCAAAAGAAATATGGAGATTCATAAAGGATCCCTTACATTATGTCCAAAATAGTTATGTGATTGATATCAATGTCCTAAAAAATCAAAATATATTTATTAATTAATAATTAAATAAGCTTTTATAGATGTAAATTATTTATTATACTTTCATTAAGTTCATTTATGTACTTTTTGATGAGTTATGTTGTCAAATTTCATCGTTCAGATTTGTTCATTTTCTTAGTTCTCATGATCAGTTTACTTGTATATGAGTATAGATGTTCATGTAGAATTGGTATAATTCAAAAAACTGAAATTAAATGTTATTAATGGAAATTTTTTTAATAGTTTATATATATATATATATATTTTTATAGATATGGGTATGAAGAATTAGATAACATGTTAATGTTAATCGTTTGGATTAATTTTAGCTGTTTTTCAATCACAACGAACTCGTTTTTTTCAATTATTTAATATCATGTAAGTATGATGGTTAAAACACATTAAATAAGATATAATAAATATATTATAATCTGGTTCAACCATAAAAATGGTTTCATGACCATCCTTGAATATGGTAGTAGAAATTGAAAACCCGTCATCCTTGAATGTTATATATTAACACATCACAAATGATGTTTTCATTTTTTTTTCAATAAATGGAGAGGGGAAAGAATTGATGATGGGTTATTTCATAAAAAAATAAAATAAAATTATATTTGAGATAATATATTTACCATGAAAATTTAATAAGGGGAGTTGAGGAGATATTAAGAAAAGAAATAACTTGAAAAGAAAATAAAAGAAAAGAAAAGTGGAATTTACCTCTTGAATATATCCTCCTTGAGATCCCCCTTAGGGAAAAGGTTTTGGTCTTTTTGATGAGACCAAGAGCTCCTAGACATGATTGAGAGGTTTGGGTATATATGTGAGTATAAATTCTACAAGTCTCAAAGCTTCAGAGGTGTGAGTAGAAGATGTAGCATGGGGTGTTATTTATAGTGGAGGAGAGAGGTGTTTTCTCATTATTTTACTCATTAGTTTATTATTTTTATCAAGACAAGAAATAGTGTTGAATATTTATACTAAATAAAATAATTAGATCATGTGGGTTAGAAAAAATGGTAACTTATATCATCCATGATTCAAGCATGCCTCAAAAAGTTATTTATTTACTTATATTGTAAATTATCATATTTCACTATTCACAAAAATTTCAAGATTTTTAGAAAACTCCAAAAAATTAACCCTAACCATTATTCAATGTTTATAATAAAAAAATGAAATCAATTTTTTGAAAATAATTTTCTATATATGAAAATTTTAATTTTTAATTAAAATCACCATTTACGTGGAAAATATAGATTTTAAAATTTTAACCGATTTTATAACAATTTGAAAAATTAATT
Organism: Viscum album; assembly: GCA_963277665.1. NCBI lineage: Eukaryota > Viridiplantae > Streptophyta > Magnoliopsida > Santalales > Viscaceae > Viscum > Viscum album. The sequence goes on along the minus strand of OY728140.1, from coordinate 115,347,366 downwards.
AAGATCTCGTAAAATTATCTTAAAATCATAAGAAAAAAAATTAATTTATGAATATATTTTATGAAAATAAATTTTATTTTAAATTATTAAATTAATCATAAAATTTTCATTAAATATTTATGACTTACAAAAATACCAACACTCAATTAATAATTTTTAAAACATTTAATTACTTATAATATGATATAATTAGATAATACTTTCATTTATAGGATTCATAAATTCTGTTTATTCTTTCATGGGTGATGTTACTATTCTATTGGTTGTTTTACTATTAATACGGGTCACATTACTATTCTTAATGTCAAATTACTATTTCATCAGTATAGGTTCATTAACTTCTAAAAATACTTATTATGTCATGATTTATTCATTTATAAAGTTTGTTTTGTGTTTTTATGTGATTTAATGTGATTTATACTATATAACATAATTATAAGAAGGTAATTTTCATTGATAAAATTTTGGGTCATTACACATAACATCTTGAACATGTAATCAGGTTCACACATAATATTACGAACATGTAATAATGTTCTTTCATAACATTGTGAATAGAAAAGAAGGTTCACTCATAAAATTTTGAAAATATAATCTGGTTCATGCATAAAATTATGAACATGTAATTAGGTTCATGCATAAAATATATTCTCATGATTTATCCATCATTACCCAATTCATTAGAGAGAGATATTGGTCCCACCCGACACATAATGAAATCATACACATGTGTACCAAAAATATCATAAACATTCATAATATCAAAACCCATGAAATGAAATTGGTATTATAAATACTCCATAATATCATAACCTATGGAAAATAGACAGGTTTCACAATCGTTTCATCATAGAATAACCTGTGAAAAGGAAGTAAGTTTCATAAATATCATTCCATCAAAACATAAACCATTCAAAGAAAGAATATTAATGGTATCCTTGGATCATATCCCAAGTAAGTATAAAATATATTAAAGTATTTCATCTTATAAGGATTATTAATTTTAAATATCACTTAGATAAGTTATTAAGTAATATAATTTTTCAACGAAAATTACTGTTTTAAGACATAAAAAATTTTCAAAATAATTTTCTTTGAAAACCACATTGAAAACTTATGAAGTAAGATTTGAAAACCATTCTAAATAATATTTCTTAAAAAATAAAACTTTTTAAAAATTGTTTTAATTGAAATTTATTTTATTTTATTTATTTAAAAATATTTTAAAAAACCTTTTTGGAAAACATGGTTCTTGAATAAAACATATTTTCGACCAAAGAGAAATAATGTTGGATTTTATTAATTTTTTTGTAAATTTTCTTTACTACCATAAAGTGGAAAAATGGTTCCATTACATTATGATATCATGAATAAAAAAGGATAAGAAAATTCATGAGAGTTATTGAGAGATGTATCTTAATATTTCCTCGATGGAAGCATAATCGTAATCAATCCCAATAAGCTATGAGATTGTAGCAATAAAACTATACCACTTTGGTCACATTGAATCACAATACCTATGAAATAATTAAATTACATTAAAAATTGAACATCATGAAAATAATTATATTCATGATACGACATGTTAAAGGGAATTATATATACATTATAAAAAAATTTTGGTTCATAGCATACCACACGTCTCAAAAAAAGAGAGTTGAGACAAAATTACCTTACCGATTTGGTAACATTTGAACTTTAAACGCAAAGAAAGAGAGATAAAAAGCAGATATGTAAATATATATAAATTTAAGGATAATAATATTATAATACATTCATGTTCAGTATATACACCATACAAAATAACTAATTGGTGAATAAGTTATGAGTCTCGCAAAAATAAAAGTGAGACTATAAATCCCCTTACTACTTGACTAACTTTTGAATCCGGAGATCCGTGAAAGAATAAAAAAATTGAAATATTTAATATCATGAAATAAATTATATTCATTATATATATTTTCATTGGGTAGTATATACACCCCACAACAATAATAAGTGGTGAATATAAGATTTATCTCATAGAAATAAAACTGAGACGAGAAAACCCTTACCTTAAGTCTTGACTTTGATCATACACGTTACAACCTTCTATGTAATAAATATATGTTTTTATAAATCTACGAAGAAACCATATTATTTTATATCATAAAATATATGATTTTATTATGACTTTATAGTTCTCATTTATTAATAATTCCAAGTTAATGTTACATTTTGGGTAATATCTGCTTTGTTTTTCATATATGTTTTGACTTGTTATTTTTTGTCCTTTTTCTTTGATCATGATTTACTTATATCAAGAATGTAAAAAATGATATTAATATTATATATATTCTTTATAAGTGTATTTATAATAATATATAAAATATAGAAATATAAAATGAGATACGCCATTCATGGAGACAATATGCCATATATACACATGAACACTATATCTGTTTTGATATCGTATTGAATGAAAGAAAGTAAATGAAATATTAGTGTATATATATAATATTTAAAGTAGAATTACTATTTCATATAAATAAAATATTTTTATTAAATCCTTATTTAATAAATTCTATGTAAATTGTGAATGGATCACATTTCTTTGAGGAGGAGGTAGTCCATATGTCCACAAATGATGTTATCATATTCTCATAAAATGGAAAGCATGAAGGTTTGGATTATATAATAATTTAAAAAGGAAAAATAAATGATAAATATCATATATATCATATAAAAATATTAATTCCATCATTACACCAAACCATTAAATGTGGTAATGGAAGAACAAACAACATCGGTTCATGAGGTAGTAGTCCAACGTAAACACGAACGATGATTACATATCCCATTTGATGGAAGTGTGTAAAATTTTAGGTCATAACATTAAAATAAAAACATATAAGTATATTTAACATATATATATATGTTATTATATAATAATATTTAATATTAACAATTGAAGGGTTGTAGAAAGAAATGAATCAAATTTTCTTATTGGAGAACATTACCTCTTCTCCGGGTCCCTCTTTTTAGTTTGCACCAAAGAGATTCCTTTGTTTTCTTTCTTCCCAAATTGAAGATTATAGGTTTATAGGAGGGAATTTGTGATCCTATTTTGGTAGGGTTTGGATGATACAATGGGATTGAGAGGTGTGACAAAGTGAGAGGTGGGAGGAGTTCCCTTTTATATTGGAGGAGTGACATTTTTGTAAATACAAAAATGAAAACACTATTGAGAGGTCTCTATTACATCATATGACTCAAATAATGGAAACTTTTATAGGTAATGGAATATATTTTTGAAATATGTCCATAAATTGGCGTTTGTAAATTTCTATATGTTATTTTCCCCTTATGTAAATGTTTAACCATTAAGTAAACACTTTTTACCTTAATCACTATAATTAATTTTAATTATTTTAACGAATATATTTGGTAAAAATACTATGTTTAACGAAATATAAATCATAAACTATTCATATTAAAAATATTAAATCCAATTTTCTAAATTCTAATCACATAAGGGATAGAAATTAATTTTAAATTAATCCCATAGACAATATGAAACAATATGTTTTTAAAGTGAAAATGTTCAAATGATTGAAGTGTTTTTATATACAATTCCAATGTGAAATTGATTAAAATTAAATAAATTAGATTAATATATTTTTAATTTATCTAAATTTATTTTAAAACTAAAGAATTTTTTTTACCAAATAAATAAATTAAAAGAAAATTTATTTTTTAATTAAAAATAAGTATTTTTCACTATTCATTAATAAATGAAACTTCTGAGAAAAATAACACAAATTCACCCGAAGTAAATTTTTATATTATAATTTTCAGAATCAAGTTTATATTTTAAACTAAAAATGATAAAAGTTTCAAAAATTAGTTTGAAAACATATATTCCATTAAAAGGTGGAAAAACTGACTTTTTGAAAAATATAGTTTTTTTGTGCCCAAATTGGATATGTTCTTATTTTATAATGAAAAAAAATCATTGTATGAATATAAAGAAATTTTTTTGAGTTTATAATATATAAATTTAATTAATATATCACAAAAATAATGATTAATTTAATTTATTGAGATAAAATTCCCTTGTGGGCATAAAAATAGTTTTCCATAAATATAAGGACCCGACCTTAACCCTTACATAATATTGAATTAAATTTATAATTCACGTTGAGGATATTTTCAGGTTTAGAGTTTTAGAGAGTTAGTCCATAACTATTACATTTCAAAATATTACAAAGTAGACACTTCTACCCAGTTTCCATTTTTTTTACAAAACATGAACTCTTAAAAAAAAGTCATGTCTAGTTCCATGTTTTAGACGACATGAATTTTCCTTGATCCCATCCTTGACAGTATTCCACTTTATGTCCTGTGAAAAAAATTTTAAAACTTGGGATGAGCATAAAAAGCTCAGTAAGGGATACACAAAGAAATAAAACAGTTGGTTTTTCAAAACAATAAGTAAACCATGAATACTTTAACATAATTAATACTTTTCACCTTTATGAAGTAGTAAATACTCCTCACTGAATAAAAGACCATTACATACCCTTTTGTAACCAAATTATTACCATTAAACCCATATAAAGAACACATAACATATAAAGGTAACTTGCGACATAAACATACTTAAATGGAATAACCATACGGTCGACTTCCACACATATCAATAAATAGAATAGCCATATAGACGACTTCCATACCCAATTCATTGGAGGATATAACATAACCACCCATCCTGGTATTCACAGCACCACCCATCATTTGGTTTATCACTCAACCACCCATCAAATGTCCATGTACCATTATAAAATCATAAAACATAAAAAAAATATAAAGGAAAGAAAACATTTCCACATTTCAATCAGAATATATCACTTAAATATATTGACATAACAAATCCATTATCAAAACCATTTTCAATACCAAAATACATAAAAGCGTATATGGTATTTATTTTCTTTTAAAAAACATTACGGCTTGTCGAGGAAGCCAAAGATCAAATAATACATGCGGCGGCGGAAAAGGTCGTTTTCACCACTTACATTAAAAATAAACATAATTTTTTGTCCTTTAGAAAAACTCTTCGTAGAAAAATATTCCCTTTTAAAAGTCAAGGGTGTTTATACAGCATATAAATGAAAGTCGTGTAATAAAACAAAATATCCCTCAATGAAAGGAGATTGAGACGAAGTCTCTTACCTCACGTCCGACTTGACTCGATCGTTCTTTAATCTCCTGAATAATAAACTAAAGTTAATTTATACTTTCTTAAGAACATTTTCAAGTTTATTATTCCTTTTATATAACTTATTACCATGTTATAAACATTATTTAATCATTTAAGTTAATAACAGTCATTTTGTCGATATTTGGTACTTGAGTAAGAAATGAACACCTTATATTTACAAGTTGTCCATGTGGTCAATAGTCAATTATATCCAGATTGATATTCATGATTTAAATATCATATATATCATATATATTCAGTATATACATGTATTTATAATAGTACATACCATTTGGAGGTAAGAAATGAAATGCACCATTCAATGAGACAGTAAGTCGTAAGTACGCATGAATGCTACTTTCATTTCTATTTCTTATTTTAATGGAATTAAAACATAATGATACATAGGTATGTTATAATTACAGTATAACATCATATATAATATCATTAAATCTATCCTTTATACATCCCACATAAGGCATTAACGAATCACATCACTTTGAGGGGGCGGTAGTCCGCACTTCCTCAAATGAGATTATCACATTTACCCACTATGGAAAACATAAAGGCGTGGTATAAATGGGAAGTACAGAAGAATAAAGAAATCATAAACATAACATATATCATATATAAATATAGTGCCATCATAATGGCCACCATGAGAGGTGGTAAGATGTAATTGAACAATCATCGGTTCGTGAGGCCTTAGTTTTCCATCCACAGAAACATTATGTTCTTCATCCATCAGATGGAGGTGTGTGTAAGTGTAGTTCAAATACTTCTCATAACAACATACTAGTATATTGAGGATACTGGTGTTGTTACAAAATAAAGGAAATAAAAAGAGTTTAGGGGTTGGAGAAGTAAAATAAAAGAAAACAATTTATGAGAAACCGTTACCTTTAATTGGGTAACTCCCTTTGGTTTGAACCAAAAGACTTATTGAAGTGCCTTATGCCTAAGGCAAGGATTCTAAGAGGAGAATAGGGATGTTTAGAGCTTAATTGGGCAGATTTTGGATGAGCCAAATGGCTTGATAGGTGTGAGGAACTGGTTAGAAGTGGTCTCCTTTTATAAGGGGGAGGAGGGGCTCTTTAGGAAAGTGTGAAACTATTATTTTATAATATAAGGATATTCGGTTTCTAATGGTCCAAAAATCAATATAGTCGATGATAAGATGAGTCATGGTCGAAATAAAATCATCCAATCAGAATTGGATATGTTTTGGATAATATTTTAATCATTATAATCTTATTTATTTAAATGATTTATTAATGAGGTAAATACTTCATCATTATTATGTCATAAATAATTTAATTTATTTGTTGTCTAAAAATTATATAAAAATTACCATGATATAGGAAATCGTTTTAGATTTTCAAAGAATATTTTTAGTCTAAAATAGAACTTATATAATACCATATAAAAAATTAATTACTAAAAGAGTTTTGTTTATGTCATTTTGGCCTTTACTTTAAATTAATTAATCTAAATTGTCATTATCACTTCCAAGTGGATCAAAGGGGTCCCAAAATAGACCCAAAGATGACCATGGTCGTTAATGACTCAAAAAATAAGGTTAGGACAAGTGTTAAAGTAATTTTGAATTATTATAATATTCTTTGAACCTTGAATTACCTTATTTACCTTTAACCGCGGTAAATAAAGGTCAAAAGTTACTATTCTCCAAAAATTATTTTCATCTTATTGAACCACATTTTACTTCTTAATAAAAACCATGTATGTCAGATTTTTGAAATTCAATTCATAGAAGAGGTAAAATTTCATTTAAATGAAAAATTCAGTGTTTTTAACTACCACTAAGTGGTTTCACTATTCATCAAAAATTGAAGTTTTTCAGAAAAAAACAAAAAATTCCGCCTAAGATATATTTGATATTCCGAATTCAAAATTGATGTCTATTTTTCCAAATTCAAAACATAGAAGTGGAATTAATTAATTTTAAAATTAACTCCCGTTGTTAAAACAAATAGCGTGTTTTTAAGAAACAATAACTATCAAAAGATTGATACTTTTTAATATCCAATTTCAAAGTGAAATTACTTCCAATGACCAACATTTAATTAAATGGTAAAAATATATTATAATTAAACTTTAAAACCAATTAAAAAGGTAACCTAACCTTATAAATAAATTAGATTAAAACATAGTTTTGAATTAAAATACAATATTTTCACTGTTTATAAAAAAGTGAACTTTATCGGAAAAATTCCAAAAATTTACCCAAAGTAAAATTTGATGTCCCCGGTCTAAAGAAGGATTTTATTTGGTAATATAGAATGTATTAAAGTGACCAAAACTAGATTTAAAAAGGGTTCTCCATTAAAAGGAAATAAATCAACCATTTAATGTAAATTATGCTTAAAATTAGATTCATTCACATTTTAAGCCACTAAATTTTTATTGGATAAATGTAAATACATCTAAAAAACATGTATAATCATATTTTAGTTAGTTTTGTTCCTTCCTGCCACTACAATGTCTAAAAGTTAACTACCATTTAAAATAATAATATTATATTATTAGTGTGCAACATAAGATTCAAAGAAACACGTTGTTGCATTTCGGGTACGCTATCGAACATAGCAACCCATATATAGTAAAATTAATATTTAATTCACAAATATTAATTAATATGAAAATCTCATATTCTTCATATACCTGGGATGTTACATCCTTCCCCCCTTTTGGAAATTGTGTCCTCGCAATTTTTATTCACTTATCAAAATAAGTGGGGGTATTTATCCCTCATAGCATTTTCAGATTCCCACGTTTCCTCTTCAACCATATGGGTTTTCCACAAAACCTTTACCTGATGAATTACCTTATTCCACAACAATTTCTCTCTACTGTCAAGAATCTGAACTGGTTGTTCTTCATAAGAGAGATTCTCTTCCAACTGAACAACCTCTGGGCTCAAAACATGAGATGGATCTGGCATATACTTTCTCAACATCGAAACATGAAAAACATTGCATACCTGGGATAAACTTGGAGTAAATACACTCTATACACAACTGATCCTACTTTCTCCAGAATTTCATAAGGTTCAATGAACCTCGGACTCAACTTTCCCTTCTTACCAAAAAGCATCACACTTTTCCATGGAGAGACTTTGAGAAAGACATGATCACCTACTTCAAAGGAAAGATCATTCCTCTGGTTATCGGCATAACGTTTCTGTCTACTCTGAGCTATTCTCATGTGCTTCTGAATCAACTAAACTTTCTCTGCCATCTCTTCTACCAATTATGGTCCCATCATCTTCCTCTCACCTACTTCATCCCAAAAAGCTGGTGTTCGACATTGCTTTCCATATAATTCCTCAAATGGTTCCATCTTTATACTAGAATGAAAACTGTTATTATATGAAAATTCAACCAAAGAAAGGTGTTGGTACGTAGCATATCCTCCAAGGTCTGAATTTTTCATTCTGACTGCCCATCTGATTGAGGATGAAAATGTGTAATAAAGTTCAATTCAGTAACCAATGACTTCTGAAGGCCTTTCCAAAAGTTATAAGTGAACCTGGGATCATGATCAAATACAATGGAGAGGGGAAATCCATGCAACCTGACTATCTATTTAATATACAATCGAGCAAGTTGATCTAGAGACAAAGTATCTCTAATAGGAAGGAAATGACCAGATTTAGTCAATCGATCAAATATAACCAAGAATGCATTATTACCTCGAGATGTATTTGGTAATCCCACAACAAAGTCCATGGATATATTTTCCCATTTCCACTCTGGCACCGGTAGAGGCTGAATCATTCCTTTCAGTAACTGTCACTCTGATTTAACCTGCTGACAAGTCGAACACTTCACAGTAAAATCAGAAATATCTATTTTCATTCCATCCCACCAGTAATACTCCCGAAGATCTCTGTACATCTTAGTACTACCAGGATGAACTGAAAACATAGAACTATGAGCTTTAAATAACAAATCATTCTTCAACTATGAATTACAAGGCACACATAATGTCTTTACAAACCTCAAAACACAATCATTATCAATGTTAAATTCAGGAAACTTACCCTTCTGAACCAATTCTACCTTTTTATATAACTCACTATCTTCCTTATGTGATTTATTTATTCTGTCTGATAGAGATGATCTCACTGACACCTAAAACAAAACATAAGAATTTCCTGCACCAACAACTTCTGTGCTAGAGTTCATCAAATCAAAAACCAATGGATCTTGTTCCAAACGTAGCATGGCTAATGAGACATTATTTTTTCGACTAAAAGAATCGGCCACTTTATTTGCTTTTCCCGGATGGTAATGGATTGTGTAATAATAATACTTGATTAATTCCAACCATCTCCTCTTTCTCATGTTCAATTCTTTCTGAGTGAATATATACTTTAAACTTTTTTGATCAGTATATATTTCACACTTCACTCCATAAAAATGATGCCTCCAAATTTTTAAAGAAAAAACAACAGCAGCTAATTCCAAATCATGTGTAGGTTAATTTAACTCATGTGGTTTCAAATGTCGTGAAGCATAAGCAATTACTTGATCATTCTGCATTAGGACACAACCTAGTCCTTTCAACGAAGCATCACTATAGATAACAAACTCACCATTTCGGGAAGGCAGTGCCAAAACTGGAGTATTCACCAATCTTCTTTGCAATTCCTAAAAACAGTCATCACATTCTTTTGTCCAGATGAACTTAACACCTTTTCGAGTTAACTTACTCATTGGACTAGATAACCATGCAAAACTTTCAACAAACCAACAATAATAACCTACCAAACCAAGAAAACTACAAATCTCGGTTATATTTGTCGGTCTTGGCCATTCTTCAACAACCTTTGTTTTAGCAGGATCAACAGTTATGCCATTTTCTGAAACAATGTAACCAAGGAATGAAATTTGTTGTAACCAAAAATCACACTTGCTGAATTTCCCATAAAGTTTATTTTCTTTTAATGTTTTCAAGACAACCCTTAAATGACTTTCATGTTCCTCCTTAATTTTGGAATAAACCAAAATATCATCAATAAACACAACCACAAACTTATCCAAGAACTCACGAAAAATTATATTCATAATATCCATGAATACAACAGGTGCATTGGTTAGCCCAAAAGGCATAATTACAAATTCATAATGGCCATATATAGTACAAAACCTGGTCTTCAGAACGTTTTCTTCTTTTACTTTAAACTAATGGAACCCCGACCTCAAGTCAATCTTTTAAAAATACTGAGATCCCTAGAGCTGATCAAAAAAATCATCGATATGAGGCAAATGATACTTATTCTTAACAGTGATGTTATTCAATGCTCTATAATCAATGAAAAGTATCATTGAACCATCCTTCTTTTTAACAAACAATATAGGAGCACCACATGGTGATGTGCTAGGTCGAATAAAACCTTTATCTAATAACTCCTGTAATTGCTTCTTTAACTCTAAAAGTTCAATTTGAGCCATTCAATAAGAGGATTTTGAAATTGGATTAGCATCAGGAACTTAGTCAATAGTAAATTCAACTTCCCGATCAGGTATAATTCTAGGAAACTCATCATAAAAAAGATCAAGGTACTCATTTACCACTGGAAAATAATTAATCTGATCAATTCCTTTATTTTCAACAATATGTGCAAGGTAACATTCATTTCCATTTTTTACTAGTTTCTCAGCTTCCTGATATGTTATCGAAATCAAGGGTTCATTCTTGTACACAAAATGTAAATCTTTCTGGAAAGAAACCTATTTAGCTCTGCAGTCAATCTTAGCATAATAAACAAAAAGCCAATCCATGCACAAAATAACATCAACTCTACTAGAGGCAAAATGATAAGGTTTGCAGGTAGATTCTTTCTGCACACAAGAACATGAATGTTCTTATGTTTTATTTTTGTCTCAACATTTCTTCTAGGTGTTTTTACCATAAGTTAAGTATTTATATCATGAGTTGGAATTCCCAATTTACTAGAAAAATTTTTATAAATGAAAGAGTGTGTAGACCCTGAATCAAACAACACATTGACATAATCTGAACAAATAAACAGTGTACCTGACACTACTTCATTTGATGGACCAACATCTGCTGAATTAGTTGCGAAGGATTTCACCACCCCTTTCTGCTTGTTGTCCGACTTCTTTCCCTTAGTTTAGTTCTTCACTAGACACTCATTTTCATAATGACCCATTTCATTACAGTTAAAAAATCTTACCGATGGATTTTCATTACCTGCTTGTTCATCTTCCTTACAGTTACGAGCAATATGACTAGACTTACAACACCAGAATCACTTTCTAGTCTTTGATAAACATTCTCTAGGATTCTTTTTACCACACTTCTCACAAGATGGATATTTAGTTTTCTTACCTCCAGGCTTATTTGATGAATTCTTCCCCTTTGCCTGCCAACTGGACCTCTTATTCTGTTGTTTGTCAAAGAACACTTGATCATCAGCAAACTCCATTTCCACCTTCTCCGCACATAGAACAAGTTCTTCATAACTTTTAAACTGACGAGAGGCTAAGGTTCTCCAATATTGTGGATTCAGTCCTGAGTAAAATCGATTTATCTTACTATCAAGATCTCGGATGAAATTTGGTGCATACCTTGCCAGTCGAGTGAATTTTTCTTCATAAGTAGCCACTCAGTCATCCTCCTGCCTCAATTCCATGAATTTTTTTCTATTCTAAGACGAACCACCTTAGGAAAATATTTCCCAAGAAACATACCTTTGAATTCATCCTAATAGAGAGCATAAATCTCCTCACTATCCCTGATATTTTTCACCATCGACCACCACTGATCAGCTTCACCTTCAAAACAGTAAACTGCAAGACTAACCTTTTGATGTTATGAACAACCCATGAAATCAAAAATATTCTCCAGTGCTTTAATCCATCCTTAAGCTAGCACATGGCCAGATTATCCTATGAATGATGGGGGATGTTGCCTCATGAAATGCTCCACTATTGACATGTTCCTCTGAGGTTGATCTGGTTGATCTCGTACATGGATACCACCACCATTTATCGCCTGAGTCAATTGTGTCATCACTGCAACAAATTGTTCAGTTCCAATTCCGACCATCTCAGGTTGCTGATTTGGAAGGTTTTCTTCCTCCTGATGTCGCCCCAACATAGCAGCCCTTTTTCCTCTACAGAAAACCATTCTGAACACAGAAATATCTTAGGTGAAGCAACATGGTAAACTGTAAATGCTATATGATATCAATATTAACACAAATTACTTTATGGATATTAATTTAACAATACCCTAACTCCTAAAGTTATCTAAACTGACCTCTAATACCAACTATAAGGACCCGAACTTAAACCTTACATAATATTGATTTAAATGAATAATTCACGTTGAGGATCTTTTCAAGTTTAAAGTTTTAGAGAGTTAGGCCATAACTATTACATTTCAAAATATTACAAAGTAGACACTTATACTCAGTTTCCATTTTTTTACAAAACACGAACTCTTAAAAAAAGGAATGTCTAGTTCCATGTTTTAGACGACATGACTTTTCCTTGATCCCATCCTTGGCCCTATTCCACTTTATGTCCTATGAAAAACATTTCAAAACATGGGATGAGCATAAAAAGCTCAGTAAGAGATACAAAAAAAAAGTTAGTTTTTCAAAACAATAAGTAAACCATGAATACTTTAAAATAATTAATACTTTTCACCTTTATGAAGTAGTAAATACTCTTCACTGAATAAAAGATAATTATTTACCCTTTTGTGACCAAAATATTACCATAACACCCATATAAAGAACACATAACATATAAAGGTAACTTGGGACATAAACATACTTAAATGGAATAACCATACGGTCGACTTCCACACATATCACTAAATAGAATAGCCATACGGCCGACTTCCATACCCAATACATTGGAGGTTATAACGTAACCACCCGTCCTGGTATTCACGGCACCACCCGTCATTTGGTTTATCACGTAACCACCCATCAAATGTCTAGGTACCATTAAAAAATCATAAAACATAACACAAATATAAGGGAAAGAAATACTTTCTACATTTGAATCACAATATATCAATTAAATATATTGACATAAGAAATCCATTATCAAAACCATTTTCAATACCAAAATACATAAAAGAGTTTATAGTATTTATTTTCTTTTAAAGAAACATTACATCTTGTTGAGGAAGCCAAAGATCAAATAATACTCACGGCGGCGGAAAAGGTCGTTGTCACCGCTTACGTTAAAAAGAAGCATAATTTTTTGTCGTTCAGTAAAATGCTTCATAGAAAAATACTCCCTTTGAAAGGTCAAGGGTGTTTATACAGATTATAAAAGAATGTCATGTATTAATAAAAAATATGCCTCAATGAAAGGAGATTGAGACGAAGTCCCTTACCTCGCGTCCGACTTGACTCGATCATTCTTTAATCTTCTGAATAATAAACTAAAGTTAATTTGTACTTTCTTAAGAACCTTTTTCAAGTTTATTATTCCTTTTATATAACTTCTTACTATGTTATAAACATTATGTAATCATTTAAGTTAATAACGGTCCTTTTGTCGATATTAGGTACTTGAGTCAAAAATGAACACCTTATATTTACTAGTTGTCCATGTGGTCAATAGTCCATTATATCCAGATTGATATTCATGATTTAAATATCATATATATTCAGTATATACATGTATTTATAATAGTACATAACATTTGGAGGTAAGAAATGAAATGCACCGTTCATGGAGACGGTAAGCCGTACATACGCATGAACGCTACTTTCATTTATATTTCTTATTTTAATGGAATTAAAACATAATGATACATAGGTATATTATAATTCTAGTATAATATAATATATAATATCATTAACTCTATCCTTTATACATCCCACATAAGGCATTAACGAATCACATCACTTTGAGGGGGCGGTAGTCCGCACTTCCTCAAATGAGATTATCGTATTTTCCCACTATGGAAACCATAAAGGCGTGATATAAATGGGAAGTACATAAGCATAATGAAATCATAAACATAACATATATCATATACAAATACATTGCCATCATAATTTCCACCATGAGAGGCGGTAAGATATAATTGAACAATCATCATTTCGTGAGGCCTTAGTTTTCCATCCACAAAAACATTATGTTCTTCATCCATTAGATGGAGGTGTGTGTAAGTGTAGTTCTAATAATTCTCATAAAAACATCCTAGTATATTGAGGATACTGGTGTTGTTACAAAATAAAGTAAATAAAAAGATTTTAAGGGTTGGAGAAGTAAAATAAAAGAAAACAATTTAAGAGAAACCGTTACCTTTAATTTGGGTAACCCCCTTTGGTTTGAACCAAAGGACTTCTTGAAGTGCCTTATGCCTAAGGTAAGGCTTCTAAGAGGAGGAGAGGGATGTTGATAGATTAATTTGATAGAGGTTGGATGAGCCAAATGGCTTGAGAGGTGTGAGGAATTGGTTAGAAGTGGTCTCCTTTTATAAGGGGGAGGAGGTGCTCTTTAGGAAAGTGTGAAACTATTATTTTATAATATAATGATATTCGGTTTCTAATGGTCCAAAAATCATTATAGTCGAAGATATGATGAGGCATAGTTGAAATAAAATCATCCAATCAGAATTGGACATGTTTTGGATAATATTTTAATCATTATAATCTTATTTATTTAAATACTTTTTTAATGAGGTAAATACTGCATCATTATTATGTCATAAATAATTTAATTTATTTGTTGTCTAAAAATTATAAAAAAAATACCATGATATAGGAAATAGTTTTATATTTCCAAAGAATATTTATTGTCGAAAATAAGACTTATATAACACCATATACAAATTAATTACTAAAAGATTTTGGTTTATGTCATTTTGGACTTTACTTTAAATTAATTAATCTAAATTGTCATTGTCACTTCCTAGTGAATCAAAGGGGTCAAAAAATAGACCCAAAGATTCCCATGGTCGTTAATGACTCAAAAAATAAGGTTAGGACAAGTGTTAAGGTAATTTTGAATTATTATAATATTTTTTTAACCTTGAATTACCTTATTCACCTTTAACCGCGGTAAATAAAAGTCAAAAGTTACTATTCACAAAAAATTATTTTCATCTTATTGAACCACATTTTACTTCTTAATAAAAACCATGTATATTGGATTTTTGAAATTCAATTCACAGAATTGGTAAAATTTCATTTAAATGAAAAATTCAGTTTTTTAACTACCACTAAGTGGTTTCACTATTCATCAAAAATTGAAGTTTTTCAAAAACATACGAAAAATTCAGCCTAAGCTATATTTGATATACTGAATTCAAAATTGATGTCTATTTTTCCTAATTCAAAACATATAAGTGGCATTAATTAATTTTAAAATTAATTCCCGTTGTTAAAACATATAGCGTGTTTTTAAGAAACAATAACTATCAAAATATTGATACTTGTTTATGTCCAATTTCAAAGTGAAATTACTTCCAATGACCAAATTTGAATTAAATGGTAAAAATATATTCAAATTAAACTTTAAAATCAATTAAAAATGTAACCTAACCATATAAATAAATTATATTAAAACATAGTTTTGAATTAAAATACAATATTTTCACTATTCATAAAAAATGAACTTTATCGGAAAAATTCCAAAAATTTACCCAAAGTAAAATTTGATGTCCCCAGTCTAAAGAAGGATTTTATTTGGTCATATTGAATGTATTAAAGTGACCAAAACTAGATTTAAAAAGGGGTCTCCATTAAAAGGTGATAAATCAGCCATTTAATGTAAATCATGCTTAAAATTAGATTCATTCACATTTTAAGCCTCTAACATTTTATTGGATAAATGTAAATACATCTAACAAACATGTATAATAATATTGTAGTTAGTTTTGTTCATTCCCGCCACTATAACGGCTAAGAGTTAACTACCATTTAAAATAATAATATTATATTATTAGTGTGCAAGGTAAGATTTCAAAGAAACCCATTGTTGCGTATCGGGTATGCTATCGAACATAGTAACCCATATATAGTAAAATTAATATTTAATTCACAAATATTAATTAATATGAAAATCTCATATTCTATATTAACCTGGGATGTTACAATAAAACCACTTCCCTTATATTCAATTGGTTTCATTTTAATTTCTAATTAATTGATAAGAAAATAATTATTTTTTTAAACATATTTAAAGAATAGTTTCATAATTTAGTTAATGTTATCCATATGTACCATTCCAATGGATAGGTGATAAAGATAACAATATTTTAATAATAATATTAATAGTATATTTTTGTTCAGTAAAACTCGATCGTGCTTGTAACGCAAGCTATGGAAAGAACTAAACATTGTGTGTAACATAAGAACAATGATGTTATTTTTGTAACAAAAGATAATATATATTTTTTGTGTTGTGGAAGATTAAATTTGTTTTTTTTAAAAAAAACGAACATCATAATTTCATATTACATAATATTTATTCAGTGTTGCATGAAATAAAAAATATCAAAAGGTTTAAATTAATTTGGGAAAAAATATTTCAAAACATTTAGGAGAATTTTAACTCATCTCTCAAAATTTCCCATCATATGAGGAAATATAATAACACTTGGTTTGTGGAACCTCTCTACATGCGGAGGCTAAGGCATTGCTATTAGGCTTAAACTTATGTCACTAGAGGGGGATCATTTTATTGGAGGTAGAAACCGACTCAAAGATCCTTCACAATTCCTTACATGGCATTGGTTCCACTCCCTAGTCAATTCATTACATTATCATAAAGTTCCAGGGCATGATTAATGAAAACATCAAAGTCATCCATACTTAGCATAAGGGTAATCAAGTTGTGGACCACCTTACCTCTCTTGATGTTATTGATTCAAATCCCATTTTATTATATAATTTTCATAGCCTGAAACCTGAGGGGGTTAACCTGGTTAATGGGGATGATCTTGGACTCCACTATTTTAGGCCTCCTTAAGTCCCCCTTTCTCTAACTAGTTGTGGATTTATATATAAGGACCCGACCTTAAACTATACATAATATTGAGTTAAATGAATAATTCATATTGAGGATCTTTTCAGGTTTAGAGTTTTAGAGAGTTAGGCCATAACTATTACATTTCAAAATATTACAAAGTAGACACTTCTACTCAGTTTCCATTTTTTTACAAAACATGAACTCTTGAAAAAAAAGAGTCATGTCTAGTTCCATGTTTTAGATGGCATGAATTTTCCTTGATCCCATCCTTAACCCTATTCCACTTTATGTCCTGTGAAAAACATTTCAAAACTTGGGATGAGCATAAAATGCTCAGTAAGGGATACACAAAGAAATAAAATAGTTAGTTTTTCAAAACAACAAGTAAACCATGAATACTTTAACATAAGTAATACTTTTCACCTTTATGAAGTAGTAAATACTTTTCACTGAATAAAAGATCATTACTTACCCTTTTGTAGCCAAAAGATTACCATAAAACCCATATAAAGAACACATAACATATAAAGGTAACTTGGGACATAAACATACTTAAATGGAATAACCATACGGTCGAATTCCACACATATCACTAAATGGAATAGCCATACAGACGACTTCCATACCCAATTCATTAGAGGTTATAACGTAACCACCCGTCCTGGTATTCACAGCACCACCCTTCATTTGGTTTATCACGTAACCACCCATCAAATGTCAAAGTACCATTATAAAATCATAAAACATAAAACAAATATAAAGGAAAGAAAACATTTCCACATTTCAATGAAAAATATATCACTTAAATATATTGACATAAAAAATCCATTATCAAAACCATTTTCAATAACAAAATACATAAAAGAGTATATGGTATTTATTTTCTTTTAAAAAAACATTACGGCTTGTTGAGGAACCGAAAGATCAAATAATACTCACAGCGGCGGAAAAGGTCGTTGTCACTGCTTAAGTTAAAAAGAAACATAATTTTTTGTCGTTTAGTAAAATGCTTCTTAGAAAAATATTCCCTTTGAAAAGTCAATGGTGTTTATATAGTGTATAAAATAAAGTCATGTATTAAAACAAAATATGCCTCAATGAAAGGAGATTGAGTCGAAGTCCCTTACCTCATGTCCGACTTGACTCGATCGTTCTTTAATCTCATGAATAATAGACTAAAGTTAATTTCTAATTGATTAATAACCTTTTTCAAGTTTATTATTGCTTTTATATCACTTATTACCATGTTATAAACATCATGCAATCATTTAAGTTAATAACGTTCATTTTGTCGATATTTGGTACTTGAGTAAAAATGAACTTCTTATAATTACATGTTGTTCATGTGGTCAAAGTTTCATTATATCCAGAATGATATTCATGATTTGGGTATCATATATATCATATATATCCATAATATACATGTATTTATAATAGTACATAACATTTATAGGTAAGAAATGAAATGCACCGTTCATGGAGACGGTAAGCCGTACGTACACATGAACGCTAATTTCATTTCTATTTCTTATTTTAATGGAAATAAAACATAATGATACATAGGTATATTATAATTACAGTATAATATCATATATAATATCTTTAACTCTATCCTTTATACATCCCACATAAGGCATTAACGAATCAAATCACTTTGAGGGGGCATTAGTCCTTACTTTCTCAAATGAGATTATCGTATTTACCCACTATGGAAACCATAAAGGCTTGCTATAAAAAGGGAAGTACAGAAGCATAAGGAAATAATAAACATAATATATATCATATATAAATACAGTTCCATCATAATGGCCACCATGAGAGGCGGTAATATGTAATTGAACAATCATCGTTTCGTGAGGCCTTAGTTTTCCATCCACAGAAACATTATGTTCTTCATCCATTAGATGGAGGTGTGTGTAAGTGTAGTTAGAATAATTATCATAAAAATATCCTAGTATATTGAGGATACCGGTGTTGTTACAAAAGGAAGTAAATAAAAAGAGTTTAGGGGTTGGAGAAGTAAAATAAAAGAAAACAATTTAAGAGAAACCGTTACATTTATTTTGGGTAACTCCCTTTGGTTTGAACCAAAGGACTTCTTGAAGTGCCTTATGCCTAAGATAAGGCTTATAATAGGAGGATAGGGATGTTGAGAGCTTAATTTGGCAGAGTTTGGATGATCCAAATTGCTTGAGAGGTGTGAGGAATTGGTTAGAAGTGGTCTCTTTTTATAAGAGGGAGGAATGGCTCTTTAGCAAAGTGTGAAAATATTATTTTATAATATAATGATATTCGGTTTCAAATGGTCCAAAAATCATTATAGTCGAAGATGAGATGATTCATGGTCTAAATAAAATCATCCAATCAGAATTGGACATGTTTTGGATAATAATTTAGTCATTATAATCTTTTTTATTTATCTGATTTATTAATGAGGTAAATACTGCATCATTATTATGTCATAAATAATTTAATTTATTTATTGTCTAAAAATTATAAAACAAATACCGTGATATATGAAATCTTTTTATATTTTCAAATAATATTTATAGTCTAAAATAGGACTTATATAACACCATATAAAAATTAATTACTAAATGATTTTTGTTTATGTCATTTTGGCCTTTACTTTAAATTAATTAATCTAAATTGTCATTGTCACTTCCATGTGGATCAAAGGGGTCCGAAAATAGACCCAAATATGATCATGGTCGTTAATGACTCAAAAAATAAGGTTAGGACATGTGTTAAGGTAATTTTGAATTATTATAATATTCTTTTAAACTTGAATTACCCTATTTACCTTTAACCGCGGTAAATAAAAGTCAAAAGTTACTATTCACCAAAAATTATTTTCATCTTAATGAACCAAATTTTACTCCTTGAAAACAACCATGTTTGTGGGTTTTTTGAAATTCAATTCACAGAGGTGGTAAAATTTCTTTTAAATGAAAAAGTCATTTTTTTAACTACCACTAAGTGGTGTCACTATTCATCAAAAATTGATGTTTTTCAGAAAAATACCAAAAATTCAGCCTAAGCATTATTTGATATTCCGAATTCAAAATTGATGTATATTTTTCCAAATTTAAAACATAGAAGTGGAATTAATTAATTTAAAAACTAATTCCCATTATCAAAACAAGTAGCGCGTTTTTAAGAAACAATAACTATCAAAAGATTAATACTTCTTTATGTCCAATTTCAAAGTGAAATTACTTCCAATGACCAAAATTGGATCAAATGGTAAAAATATATTTTAATTTCACTTTAAAACCAATTAAAAATATAATCTAACCATATAAATAAATTATATTAAAAGGCACTTTTGAATTAAAATACAATATTTTTCACTATTCATTAAAAATTGAACTTTATCAGAAAAATACCAAAAAATTTACCAAAGTAAAATTTGTTGTCCCCATTATAAATAAGGATTATATTTGGTCAATTATAACATATAAAGATGACCAAAACTTGATTTAATGAGGGTTCACCATTAAAAGGCGGTAAATTGACCTTTTAATGTAAATTATGCTTAAAATTAGATTCATTCACATTTTAAGCCTCTAACTTTTATTGGATAAAAGCAAATACATCTAAAAAACAAGTATAATCATATTGTAGTTAGTTTAATTCATTCCTGCCACTACAATGGATAGGAGTTAACTACCGTTTACAATAATAATAATATATTATTAGTGTGCAACATAAGATTCCAAAGAAACCCATTGTTGCGTATCGGGTACGCTAGTGAACATAGAAACCCTTTTAAAGTAAAATTTATATTTAATTCAAAAATATTAATAAATATTAAATATGTCTTATTCTTCATTTAATTGGGATGTTATATCCTTCCCCCCTTTTGGAAATTGCGTCCTCGTAATTTTTATTCACTTATCAAAATAAGTGGGGGTATTTATCCCTCATAGTATTTTCAGATTCCCACGTTGCCTCTTCAACCATATGGTTTTTACAAAAAACCTTTACCTAGTGAATTACCTTATTCCGCAACACTTGATCTCTACGGTCAAGAATCTGAATTGGTTGTTCTTCATAAGAGAGATTCTCTTCCAACTGAACTATCTCTGGGCTCAAAACATGAGATGGATCTGACATATACTTTATCAACATCGAAACATGAAAAACATTGTGTACCTAGGATAAACTTGGAGGTAAAGCCACTCTATACACAACTGATCCAGCTTTCTCCAGAATTTCATAAGGTCCAATGAACCTCAGACTCAACTTTCCCTTCTTACCAAAACTTATCACACTTTTCCATAGAGAAACTTTGAGAAATACATGATCACCTACCTCAAAGGAAAGATCCTTACTCCGGTTATTTGCATAACTTTTCTGTCTGCTCTGAACTATTCTCATTTGCTTATGAATCAACTAAACTTTCTCTGCCATCTCTTCTACCAATTCTGGTCCTATCAGCTTCCTTTCACCTACTTCACCACAAAAAGCTGGAGTTCGACAACGCTTTCCATATAATGCCTCAAATGGAGCCATTTTTATACTAGAATGAAAACTGTTATTATATGAAAATTCAACCAAATAAAGGTGTTGGTCCCAACTTACCTGATAATCCATCGAGTAAGCACGTAGCATATCCTCCAATTTCTAAATTTTTCATTCTCACTGCCCATCTGATTGAGGATGAAAAGTTGTACTTAATTTTAATTCAGTACCCAATGACTTCTAAAGGCCTTTCCAAAAGTTATAAGTGAATCTGTGATCACGATCAGATACAATGGAGAGGGGAACTCCATGAAACCTAACTATCACTTTAACATACAACCGAGAAAGTTGATCTAGAGACAAAGTATCTCGAATAGGAAGGAAATGACCAGATTTAGTCAATCAATCAACTATAACCCAGATTGCATTATTACCTCGAGATGTCTTTGGTAATCCCACAAAAAAGTCCATGGATATATTTTCCCATTTCTAATCTGGAACCGGTAGAGGCTGAAGCATTCCTTTCGGTAACTGTCGCTCTGCTTTAACCTGTTGACAAGTCAAACACTTCACAGTAAAATCAGCAATATCTCTTTTCATTCCATCCCACCAGTAATACTCCCAAAGATCTTTGTACATCTTAGTACTGCCAGGATGAACTGAAAACAGAGAAGTATGAGCTTTACATAACAACTCATTCTTCAACTGTGAATCACAAGGCATACATAATATATTTAAAAAAATCAAAACACAATCATTCTCAATGTTAAATTCAGGAAACTTACCCTTCTGAACTAATTATACCTTTTTCTACAACTCACTGTCTTCCTTCTGCGATTTCTTTATTCTGTCTGATAGAGATGATCTCACTGACACTTGAAGCAAAACAGAAGAATTTCCTGCACCAACAACTTCTATTCCAGAGTTCATCAAATCAAAAACCAATGGATCTCATTCCAAACATAGCATGGCTAATGAGACATTACTTTTTCGACTCAAAGCATCGGCCACTTTATATTCTTTTCCCGGATGACAATGAATCGTACAATAATAATCCTTGATTAATTCCAACCATCTCATTTGTCTCATGTTCAATTATTTCTGAGTGAATATATACTTTAAACTTTTGTGATCAGTATATATTTCACACTTCACTCCATACAAATGATGCCTCTAAATTTTTAAAGCAAAAACAACAGCAGCTAATTCCAAATCATGTGTAGGGTAGTTTAACTCATGTTGTTTCAAATGACGTGAAGAATAAGCAATTACCTGATCATTCTGAATTAGGACACAACCCTGTCCTTTCAATGAAGCATCGCTATAGATAACAAACTCACCATTTCTGGAAGGAAGTACCAAAACTGGATCATTCACCAATCTTATTTTTAATTCCTGAAAACAATGATCACATTCTTTTGTCCATATGAACTTAACACCTTTTCGAGTTAACTTAGTCATTGGACTAGATAACGATGAAAAAGTTTCTACAAACCTTCGGTTATAACCTGCCAAACCAAGAAAACTACGAATCTCAGTTATATTTTTTGGTCTTGGACATTCTTCAACAACTTTTGTTTTAGTAGGATCAACAATTACGCCATTTTTTGAAAAAATGTGACCAAGTAATGAAATTTTTTGTAACAAAAACTCACATTTTCTGAATTTCCCATAAAGTTTCTTTTCTTTTAATGTTTGAAAGAATACCCTTAAATGACTTTCATGTTCCTCCTCACTTTTGGAATAAACCAAAATATCATCAATGAACACAACCACAAACTTATCCAAGAACTCACAAGAGGCTACCACTCTTCGATATTGTGGCTTCAGTCCTAATTAAAATCGATTTATCTTATTATCAAGATATCGGATGAAATTTGGTGCATACCATGCCAGTTGAGTGAATTTTTCTTTAGAAGCAGCCACTGATTCATCCTCCTGCCTCAATTCCAGGAATTGTTTTTCCATCTTAAGACGAACCACCTTAGGAAAATATTTCTCCAGAACATACATTTGAATTCATCCCAATCGAGAGCATCAATCTTCTCACTATCCCTGATATTTTTAACCATCGACCACCACTGATTAGCTTCACCTTCAAAATAGTAAACTGAAAGACTAACCTTTTGATGTTAAGAATAACCCATGACAACAAAAATCTTTTACAGTGCTTTAATCCACCCTTCAGCTAGCACCAGATCAGATGATTCTTTGAGTGATGGGGGATGTTGACTCAAGAAATGTTCCACTACTGACTTGTTCCTCTGTGGTTAATCTGGCTGATCTCGTGCATGGATACCACCACCATTTATAGCCTGAGTCAACTGTGCCATCGCTGCAACAAACTGTTCAGTTCCGATTCTGACCATCTTAGGTTGATGATTTGGAAGGTTGTCTTCCTCTTGATGTCGTCCAAACATAGATGCCCTATTTCCTCTACGGAAAACCATTCTGAACACAAAAATATCTTAGGTGAAGCAACATGGTAATCTGTAAATGCTATATAATGTCAATATTAACATAAATTACATTATGGATATTACTTTAACAATACCCTAACACCTAATGCTATCTAAACCGACCTCTGATACCAACTATAAGCACATGACCTTAAACATTACATAATATTGAATTAAATGAATAATTCACGTTGAGGATATTTTCAGGTTTAGAGTTTTAGAGAGTTAGGCCATAACAATTACATTTCAAAATATTACAAAGTAGACACTTCTACTCAGTTTCCATTTTTTTTACAAAACATGAACTCCTGAAAAAAAGTCATGTCTAGTACCATGTTTTAGACAGCATGACTTTTCCTTGATCCCATCCTTGACCCTATTCCACTTTATGTCCTATGAAAAACATTTCAAAACTTGGGATGAACATAAAAAGCTCAGTAAGGAATACACAAAGATATAAAATAGTTAGTTTTTCAAAACAACAAGTAAACCATGAATACTTTAACATAAGTAATACTTTTCACCTTTATGAAGTAGTAAATACTCTTCACTGAATAAAAGATCATTATTTTCCCTTTTTTAACCAAAATATTACCATAAAACCCATATAAAGAACACATAACATATAAAGGTAACTGGGGACATAAACATACATAAATGGAATGACCATATGGTCGACTTCTACACATATCACTAAATGGAATAGCCATACGACTGACTTCCATTCCCAATGAATTGGAGTTTATAACATAACCACTCGTCCTAGTATTCATGGCACCACACGTCATTTGGTTTATCATGTAACCACCCGTCAAATGTCCAAGTACCATTATAAAATAATAAAACATAAAACAAATATAAAGGAAAGAAAACATTTCCAAATTTCAATCACAATATTTCACTTAAATATTTTGACATAAAAATCCATTATCAAAACCCTTTTCAATACCAAAATACAAAAAAGTGTATATTTTATTTATTTTCTTTTAAAAAAACATTATGGCTTGTTGAGGAATCCAAAGATCAAATAATACTCGCGGCGACGGAAAAGGTCGTTGTCACCGCTTAAGTTAAAAAGAAACATACTTTTTTTTCATTTAGTAGAATGCTTCGTAGAAAAATATTCCCTCTAAAAAGTCATGGGTGTTTATACAGTGTATAAAATAATGTCGTTTATTAAAACAAAATATGCCTCAATGAAAGGAGATTGAGACGAAGTCCCTTACCTCGTGTCCGACTTGACTCGATCGTTCTTTAATCTCCTGAATAATAAACTAAAGTTAATTTCTACTTTCTTAAGAACATTTTCAAGATTATTATTCCTTTTATATCACTTATTATGAATTTATAAACATTATTCAATCATTTAAGTTAATAACGTTCATTTTGTCGATATTTGGTACTTGAGTAAAAATAAACTTCTTATAATTAGATGTTGTTCATGTGGTAAAATTTCCATTATATCTAGAATGATATTAATGATTTGGGTATCATATATATCATATATATACATCATATACATGTATTTATAATAGTACATAACATTTAGAGGTAAGAAATGAAATGCACCGTTCATGGAGACGGTAAGCCGTACGTACTCATGAACACAACTTTCATTTCTATTTCCTATTTTAATGGAATTAAAACATAATGATACATAGGTATATTATAATTCCAATATAATATCATATATAATATCATTAACTCTATCCTTTATACATCCCACCTAAGGAATTAACGAATCAAATCACTTTGAGGGGCGGTAGTCCGCACTTCCTCAAATGAGATTATCGTATTTACCCACTATAGAAACCATAAAGGAATGCTATAAAAAGGGAAGTACAGAAGAATAATCAAATAATAAACATAATATATATCATATATAAATACAGTTCCATCATAATGGCCACCATGATAGGTGGTAATATGTAATTGAACAATCATCATTTCGTGAGGCCTTAGTTTGCCATCCACAGAAACATTATGTTCTTCATCCATTAGATAGAGGTGTGTGTAAGTGTAGTTTGAATACTTCTCATAACAAAATACTAGTATATTGAGGATACTGGTGTTTTTACAAAATAAAGTAAATAAAAATAGTTTAGGGGTTGGAGAAGTAAAATAAAAGAAAACAATTTAAGAGAATCTGTTACCTTTAAATTGGGTAACTCCCTTTGGTTTGAACCAAAGGACTTGTTGAAGTTCCTTCTACCAAAGATAAGGCTTCTAAGAGTAGGAGAGGGATGTTGAGAGCTTAATTGGGTAGAGGTTGGACGAGCCAAATGTCTTGAGAGGTGTGAGGAATTGGTTAGAAGTGGTCTCCTTTTATAAGGGGGAGGAGGGTCTCTTTAGGAAAGTGTGAAACTATTATTTTATAATATAATGATATTCGATTTCTAATGGTCCAAAAATCATTATAGTCTAAGATAAGATGATTCATGGTCGAAATAAAATCATCCAATTAGAATTGGACATGTTTTGGATAATATTTTAATCATTATAATCTTATTTATTTAAATGATTTATTAATGAGGTAAATACTGCATCATTATTATGTCATAAATAATTTAATTTATTTGTTGTCTAAAAAATATAAAAAAATACCATGATATAGGAAATCTTTTTATATTTCCAAAGAATGTTTATAGTCTAAAAAGGACTTATATAACACCATATAAAAATTAATTACTAAAAGATTTGTGTTTATGTCATTTTGGCCTTTACTTTAAATTAATTAATCTAAATTGTCATTATCACTTCCAAGTGGATAAAAGGGGTCCCAAAATAGACCCAAAGATTCCCATGGTCGTTAATGACTCAAAAAATAATTTTAGGACAAGTGTTAAGGTAATTCTGAATTATTATAATATTCTTTGAACCTTGAATTACCCTATTTACCTTTAACCGCGGTAAATAAAAGTCAAAAGTTACTATTCACCAAAAATTATTTTCATCTTAATGAACCACATTTTACTCCTTGATAAAAACCATGTATATAAAATTTTTGAAATTAAATTCACAGAAGTGGTAAAATTTCATTTAAATGAAAAAGTCATTTTTTTAACTACCACGAAGTGGTGTCATTATTCATCAAAAATTGATGTTTTTTTGAAAAATACCAAACATTCAGCCTAAGAATTATTTGATATTCCGAATTCAAAATTTATTTCTGTTTTTTCAAATTCAAAACATAGAAGTGGCATTAATTAATTTAAAAATTAATTCCCGTTATCAAAACAAATAGCGTGTTTTTAAGAAACAATAACTATCAAAAGATTAATACTTGTTTATGTCCAATTTCAAAGTGAAATTTACTTCCAATGACCAACATTGGATCAAATGGTAAAAATATATTTTAATTTCACTTTAAAACTAATTAAAAAGATAATATAACCATATAAATAAATTAGATTAAAAGGCACTTTTGAATTAAAATAAAATATTTTTCACTATTCATTAAAAAAATGAACTTTATCAGAAAAATACCAAAAAATTACCCAAAGTAAAATTTGATGTCCCCATTCTAAATAAGGATTATATTTGGTAAATTAGAACATATAAAGATGACCAAAACTTGATTTAATGAGGGTTCTCCATTAAAAGGCGGTAAATTGGCCTTTTAATGTAAATTATGCTTAAAATTAGATTCATTCACATTTTAAGCCTCTAACTTTTATTGGATAAAAGTAAATACATCTAACAAACAAGTATAATAATATTGTAGTTATTTTCATTCCTTCCCGCCACTACAACGGCTAGGAGTTAACTACTGTTTAAAATAATAATATTATATTATTAGTGTGCAACATAAGATTCCAAAGAAACCCGTTGTTGCGTATCAGGTATGCTATCGAACATAACAACCCTTTTAAAGTAAAATTAATATTTAATTCACAAATATTAATAAATATGAAATATTTCTTATTCTTCATTTACTTGGGATGTTACATTCTGGCCCTTTTGTACTTCCCCATTACTTAATAAAAATTTACATTATAAAGATGATGATGGATTCATGAATTATTTTTTAAAAGTATTTTATCAATGAAATTATTATTATAAGAATCAAGAAACATATAAATATTTTACTATAATAGTTTTCCTTAAGGATTTTAAATCATATATTGATTGGTACCAATGAACAAGAAAAGTGATTTAGTGGAAGGTTGATATTTTTTGGAATCACATTATTGTGAGAAGAAAAAAGTTAATGTATACCATATTTTTAGATAATAATGACATGTTTATGGGATAGTATTGGTGACCATGATATTGGTTAGTGATTTGATGGTTTATGTCATCTTTACTATATTTCACTGCATTTTTGTATTTATGGAATCTATTTGATAATATGAGAATTAATTTTTTTAAGAATGCATGTTTTCATTAAGGTTTTATGGTGATGAAGGTGTTAAAATATTTAGTATGTAGAATTAAGATAAAAATAATTTTTTTGGGAATCTAATGATATGATTATTTTTGAAAGTTAGTGACCCTTGTTCTAAATTTGTGGACATTGAATTCGGTTGGACATATTTTGGAGGATTCTTATGGTAAAATATCTTTGAAATTGACTAACTTGAACTTCAGTTTTATTGTTGATGTTTTAAAGACTAATTTATTATATTGGATAAATTGAACTATCTATTTTTTTCTTTTAAATATTTATATACATATGGAATGAATTGATTTTTTTATTGATATTATGATATATAAAAAGTTAGTTTTATTTCATCAGGATTAATTTTGTTTCATCTGCTATATTGAATTCTTGGAGTAAGAAATTAAATGGAATTTGATCAAAGCATTACCTAAGAATGGAATTATGATTATGAAATTTAAAAATATCAAGTAAATATATATTCTGGTGTTATTGTAACTAGATAGTAAAATAATCACTCAACTTTTGGAAAAAGATATTATAGTGAAAATGTTATCCTATTACATTCATTTCTATCATAGATTTATGGTTTTACAGTTGTTAACTTTCTCCTGACCATATTTTATATTACATTAAATTTATCCTTGGGTGTTAGTTTTATCCTCAATGCCCATAATTTCACTTCCCACTAATTTTTAGAATATGTAAACCTAGTTATTTTTTACTCTAGATGATATTCATACTTTCCTTCTATCTTATTAATAGGATATATTATTAACCCTTTTTATGATGTGGGATTTCAAAAAATTTTACACCTATTATGAACAAGAGAGAATTATGAGGGTAAAATTTATTTAAGGTGGTAAAATATTATACCATGATATTTTAGAATATATTCCTCTTGAAATAAATTTTATTTATTTTATTGCTTTCAATACGCTTAACACCAAGTTTAGAGAACATTATTATACTATTAAAATATCATTATTTAATGTGAAAGTAATAACCAAGCCATTAAATTGAAGGATATGAATACTAATAAATAAATTATAAAAATTATATGTTTTACACATGTATAAAATAAATTCATTGGTTATAAATTTATTATAAATGAATGTAATTATCATTTGAAAGTAAAAGAAATGTTTTTATAAAATTTTTTTTTATGTGTGTAATGAATTTTTATCTTAATAAATTAATTTAATCTATTTTAGAGAATTATTTTAATTAAATTTATATTTTATATATTAAATAATGATTTTTTATAATTCATCTAATACTTTTTCTGGTCATGATATAAGAATAAATGAATATTTACATTTAAAAACTATGTTTTTCTAAAAAGTGGGGTTTTTCTTATTTTAGAGACATAGTGTTAAATTATATTTTTCAATTTTCAAAAATTTATTTTAAAAGATAAATTTAATTTTTTAAATTTCTATTTTAAGATTATCTTAGAGTATATTTTCAAGAATTTTTTGAGAATGATTATTTTTTGATAAATAGTGAAAAATAATCATTTTAATAGAAATATTCTTTTTCATTTAAAGAATTTTCAAAGTTAAAACTATTTTAAAATTAAAATTATTTCAAATTTATTATCATTAATCCAATTTAGGTAATTGGAATCAATTTTAATTTTTATATTAATTAATTTTTTTAAAGAAAACTATTATTTTAGAAAACTGTTTTTCAACATGCTTGAATTTTAAATTTTAAATTGAATTCTGAAAATTATGTGATTTTAATTTGAATAAATATATTCCATATTTTCAATACAAAATAATAATAATATTTACTATGGAAAAATTATTTTTTTGTAATAATTATGAGTTTAAAGAGAAAAAATTAATTACTGTGATTAAGGTTAAAATGGGTTTATCGAGTGTTGAACTAAACAGATCATGGATAGAATGTCCTAAAGGTTTTTTTAATTTCAATTTGATGGTCATATTTTGGACTTATAAAATCTATGATTCATGAATGAGAAATTTTAGAGCCTTGGGACATGTAAAAACATGGGAATATCTTTTTATTTTCAGAAATTCAAAGTGTATCCTCGCCCCCACTTATAAAAGGGAACCCCATATCCTCTCCTATACAAAATTAAAGATATAATTTATTAATAAGATAACTGAAAAAATAAATTTATCACATCCATCAAATGAATTATAGTTATTTTTTGATCATAAATCTAATATAGAAATGCTTTAGTTATAAACCTAATAAGGTTCTATGAAGAAGAGGTACAATTATTAATTGTTCGTCTTTGTTTTATTTAACCATATTTCCCATAAAAATATTCTCAAACTATGATAAAATAAAAAAAATAATATCTCCCATATAATGATATTTTGTTATATAAATGAAAAAACTGATATCCATATCTTCTTCCATCAAATTGGAATCAAATTTGTCGATCACATGTACAACGAACTCCCACCTCGCAAACTGATGTAATTTTTTACTATCACCACATATAATAGATGGATATAATGTTTAATTTAATATATATATATATATATATAATATTTTTGAAATATTTATTCTTATTGAATTATAATATCAAATATAACTTCTTACCTTACAATCCGTTGGAAAATGACAACTTCGCTCATTCATACATGTGGACTACTTCCCTCACGAAGTGATGTGATATGTTTTTCCTTTTATTTTTACATGGATGGTAATAAGGATGAATTTTATAAAAATATATGATATATATGATATAATAATTATTATTTAAGGTTGAATTATTATTTTACATTCTTTTATTCCATCCTACAAAAAATAAAAACAATGTTCGTGCGTTCATATGAACTACTTTCTCTATGAATGATGTAACTCTCTTTTATATCTATTATTATTTTTGAATATTATAAAAACTTATATAATGAATATATTTTATATTTATATCATGGATAAAATTATTTATATTAATTAACCATGATCAATGTATAAGAACCAAAACAACCGAACCAGAACAAACAAGAACAACAAAATAGTTATCACACAAAATAGTGATTTTAAGAGAGTTGTTAATAAATGTGTGAAAAATAGTTTTAAATAAATAATATATGGTATTATATATATGATTAAGGTTCCTTAATGGATTTATAATATATATATTTTTATTATACATAAGGTTCTATAATGTAATAAGTATATCATACCTGAGGTAAGAGTTTCTCATCTCACTTTTACTTTTGTGAGACATATGTCATATTCACTAAAATTTTATTTTGTGTTGTGTATATAATATAGATTAATGTATTTTATGATTAATATAATTAAATTTATTTTACATATGTATCCATATAAGTCTCTTTCTTTTACGAGTATTATGATTCAAAATATACCAAAGTGGTAAGTGTTTATTTCACAATCTCATCATTAATAGGGATTGTTTATATTTAAGCCTATCTTGGGGGAATTATTTGATATTAATATTTTTAAAAAATTATTATACTATGTTTGTTTTGGAAAATTATATGTTTTATTTTCATTTTAATATCTTTATGTACTCAAGAGTTCAAAATGATATTTTTAAGGAAAAACTGACTTTATTTCCCTCTTCGATCGTAAACCCTTTCCCTTTTATGTCTATGTTTTCTGAAAATGTATCCAAAAAATACTTTTAATATTCCAAAAGGATTTAATTAATTAATTTTTAACCATGTTTTAATTTTTTTAAAAGGAATCTTCTTATCATTTTCCGAATGAGGTAATTTTGAATTTTTACTAAAAATGGAAATAAAATCTTTGTTTTTACATACATGATAGGGAAAACAATTTCTACCATCATAACCACTATTTTTTTGAATAATACATTAAAAGTTTCTACGAATATTTTTAAATAAAGTTTTATAGTTTTTAAAATTAAATTTTCTTAATAAAAATGGTATTTCCCTCAAGAATGTTTTTAATTCAATTTTTATGTTTTTTCTATTAATCAACACCAATGAATTATTTTAATTATTCTCCACTATGGATATTTTTTAATGATACCTTCATTTTTATTTTACTTTATGGTTTATGAAATTTTTACTAGGGAATGCATTAACATTCAAATGATAGTTTTTCTTATTTATTTTTAGATTGATTATGTTTATTTATTGGGGAAGTTATTAACATTTCATATGATAGTATTTTAATAAATTTTTTACATTGATTATGATTTGGCCCTTTGATATAATGATTGAACCAGACTTAGTATGTGATGGGTGGGTCCCACTATATCCCATCGATACACTAACAGATCTCATGAGACAAACTATCCAGGGTATTTGGTGATGAACTTACCCATTTATGTAAGATCTCTTAGAATGGGGATTTGAAAGTATGTTTATGAGGTTTGAAATTATGAATTATCTCATTATGAGAGTAGTTATTGATGTACATGTTATTCTTTGACAAATTTTGATATCCATGAATATGTTTTGAGCTCATGTGATTATTTATATGTAATTATTTGATTATATTTTTAAAGACCTAGAATTCCATGTAATTTTTTTAATTAAATGGGAATTTTATGAGTCAATGAAAATTGATGGCACGTGATTCCGAGGCCCGGAGTTCCTAGAATGCATTTATGAAATTTATTTCAGGTACGTTCAGTAAACGTGTGAGTGGGTTTTTCTAACTTTTGAACCGATTCTTGGAATTGAATTCCAAGGGCACCGTTGAACTCACAACACCGATATTTGCTTAAGGGGACCTTCACCTAGACTGTAGTAGGTCGATGGCGGAATTTAGCTTTTCACATATTTGTGAAAGAAGAAAATAAAAAAATAAAATTGTGTAACATTTTTATTTTTGTTTGAAACTCCATGTGGATGTTGAGAGGTGGGGACCACCAGAATTGAACTTCTCCTTGAGGTTATTTAGGTGGGGACCACCGAACCTAAAACCACCCATGAGAGGTTATGGTGGTGGGGACCACCCGAGACAAAAACCCCCCTTTAACTCCCTCTTAATGAGAGTTAACCCTTGGACTCTCTCTAACTTTAAAATTTCCCACAATTTTCATTTAATTATTCTAATTAAATGATGCCAACTTAATGGTGACAACAATTAAAATGTTAAATTATATTTTATGTTGGAAAATAAACCTTTGGTAGAGGATTTTTGTGTTGTCAAAGGAGAGGGGAAAAGTTGGGAGAAATCTCTCCAACGAATAATGCAAACACAGAACGTCGACTTCGACTCCGACTTCTTCCACACGACATTCATTGACGAGGAACGTCTTCAACATCAACAAATTGATGATCGAGGAAATGCCGACGTCACTGATGTCCGTCTATTCCCAACGACATCATCTCCTTCCCCGCATTCAATCTTCAACGAATCAAAAGAATGAGGTAGGGGATTGTAATTGAATTCATGAAATTCCTTATTCTTGAAAAGCATGGAGAACGTGGATCAACCTAAATGAGTTGATCCACGATTTGTATGAAATTTTCAAGTTTGACAATGATTGATTCCTAATTTTGTTGAGCCACTTGCTACCACCCTAACATGGAGGGTGTGGGCCAAACAAACATGGCCCGACCCTTCACTGTTCTTCTTTTGTGTGTGTTCTTCGTGATGGTGTTAGCGACCGATGTTGGCAGTTGGAACCGGTGGAATTAGACAATCACGATGAAGGTGACAAAAGAGGGAGGATGGTCAAGAATTCCCCCGTCGAAGACACGGCACAAAACCACGCTGCCACGCAGCCGCCGTGGTGGCCCACGACACCCGCGACCCGCCGCGCCGCCTGGCGGCCTCGCCACGCCGCCTCGCGGCCTCGCCTCGCCGCCCGACGACCTCGCCGCGCCACCCCCCGGCCTCACCGAGCCGCCCGGCGGCCTCGCTGTGCCGCCCCGCTTCCTCTCCGCACTACCCTGAGTGGCCTCTCCGTGCTGCCCCGAGGCCGTGCCCCCAGCGGCCTCACCGTGCCCCCAGTGGCCTCGCCGCGCTGCCCCGCGACCAGCCGCACCACCCAGCGGCCTCGCCTCACTCCCCGAGGCCCTTCACACCCCCCGTGGTCCTCCATGCCTCCAGCATCCCACTACAGCCCCCTAATAGCCACTGTTCCCCCCACGGCTTTCGTGGCCCTCACGGGCCGGGCCGGGTCGGTCCGACCGTGTCGGACAGGACCCAGACCCACTACGACCCATTTACGCTCTTTTGGCCATATCTATGGCACTAGATGCCAGTTTGACGAACCGTCAGCAGCACCAAAAACCTTGGAGCGATACGGTCCCTTTGGTATACCCCATTGAAGTTTTATATAATGTTGGGGAATAGTAGGGTTGGATCGAGCACTAATCCAACTGGGTCCCCAAGACTAAAAGGCTAATAACTCACAGACCTGGCGTCTGATTGACGGGTCATCTGTTGCGTTGAGACCCCTATGACATGACGGTCCTTTGAGATACTTCTTTGTGGGATTTAGTGGCAGTTGGAGTATCGACCATTGGCTTGGGAAGCAGACCCTCCCAGAGACAAGAAATCCTAGTGCGGGAACCCAGTAGCAGGATGTGACAAGAAGAATGAATAACAATCCTATGTGGGTGAGCTCCTAGAAATCCTATATGGGTCAGCTCCTAGAGATCATGTGTGGGTCACCTCCTAGAGATTCTGTGTAGGATAGCAGCAGAGCTTCTTAACAGAGTAAGATGATTCAATAGTTACATCTAATCATCTCTAATAATGTACAAAAGTTATACCTCGTGTGAACTGAGTTTGTACCTGTTTGGAACATTCATTTATGGTTATACCTTGGTGGTATTATTCTATGTGGCGTACCTGGGTGGTACTTACCTTCGTGTTATATCTTCCTTTGTGGAACATTTGATCTTGGAGATTTCGAGTTGGACTCCGTAATTTCCTCATGATTGAGATGGGATTACTTGATAACTTAGGTATATGTATGTGAATATACCTATGTAGGGTTGTCAATGGTTTACATGCTTGTGGTTTATCCTTTGTGGGTTTTGTGAGACCTTGAGGGTCTCTAGGTCCCTATGATGTATCGTTATACTCACCCCAACATAGGCAATGCCTGCACCTCATTGTGTTTGGTGCAGACGACAGATAACACTGACTGAGGACGAGGGTACCCAGAATGGACGGTACCTGGTGGTGGACCATACGACTTGTCGGTATGCAGAGGATACAGGTGGACCTGGAGTGCTGAGGAGGCAGTTTGTACCCAACCTTTAGGTAGGAACCCAAAGGGTGCTCAGTAGATACCTTTATTTTTATTCAGTTGTATTGTATTTCAGTTGTACTTGTACTATTACTGTTGGGCTTGTGTTCTATCCCCCTTTTGATTTCAACACTCTTTTTTCTATACAATTGAATTGTGTTTGTATCTTGTTGTGTGCTTGGTTGCGTGTGTTTACAAGTTATAAAGGAAATAACTTCCTAGTTTTAGGGAATACGACTTTGGTGCTAGTCGCCAGCCCCTGGCCTATGGAAGCCAGGCTTGGGGTTAGTCACGGTACGGGCCCCGAGGGACATGTCATGAAAAAGTGGTATCAGAGGAGTCGGTTCTACAATAGAACATAGGACTCTGATCTTTTTAATGGAAATAGTGTTAAGTGTAGTGAGTGTGGTTATTAATTTAGTGAATCCAGTGTTGGTGCGGCGGCCGACGTATCCATACACTAGGACCCTGACTTCTAATTTCCGACTCAGTGCACAAAAACACTGATTGCGTGTGTGTTTTTCAAGATTTTTGTTTGTGATATCTTGATTCAGCTCACCAGGTATAACTTATTAACCGTGGCACACTTGTTTATTTTCAGGATTCCTCCACAAAGACAGTCAACTATGGTTCCGAGAGTAGTACACACTAATATCCCACTGAGCGACGAGGCCTCAGTGCAGGGCCCTTTACCAGTGGAGGCACCAGTGGTACCATTACCCGTTGGGACACTGATGCCACCGACCCCAAAAGTAGAGGGTGCATGCTTCTTGAGTGCATTTCATGAGTTTGAGCACCAGAGGCCACCCAGGTTCAGGGGAGAGACATACCCACAGGTAGCTGAGGATTGGATGGAGGCCGTAGTGAGAGTTTTCCGACTGGTAGGGACACCAGCTGACCTAATGGTGATCCTTGCTGCCCGACTTCTATAGGAAGCAGCAGTAAGATGGTGGAGCTTGATGCTCAAGGTTCATGATGAGGTGACGCTTCTCTACGTAGACTTCTAGAGCCTGTTTCGGGCAATGTTTGTCCCAGCTACTCTTCGCACAGTGCACATATATGAGCTTCTTCATCTGTAGCATAGCACCATGAATGTGGATCAGTACTCAACGAGGTCTATTGATCGCTCATGTTACTCCACTGATATGGTGTGGGACCCTTTCTTTAGGACCCGTACATCCTAGTAGGGACTCAGGTGTGAGATCAGGGCTTCCATGATATCTCTCTGCATCCCGACATAGGTGGAGGTGTTAGATCGAGCCATCTTAGTGGAGAGTTTCCTTACTGAGTTGTCACCAGCAACGAGAACCACCACCAGACATCACGCAGTGGAGTCTTCTGCAGCTGGAAGCATAAATACTTTACAGAGTCCAAGAGGATCAGATCTACAGGTGGATGGCTGCATGGTTCAGGATCGGTTGTGCGGGGCACTCGAGGCAGAGCCAGTCATACCAAGAGTGAGAGGTGTTACACACACAGCAGGTAGGGTCACATAGCTCGTGACTGTCCGACCCACCATACAGATGATCAACATATGGTCGAAGGACCACCCAGGAAGAGACAAAGGTTCAATCGAGGTGGTCTATAGAGAGTAGGTGGACGTGGCAGAGGAGCTGGCCGTGCAGCTGGTGGTGGGTGACGATTCGAGATATTACTTCCACCACCACCATGAGGTCTACCCTAACCATAGGGAGTAGGTGGATATGGGTGAGCTCGGCTCCAGGTAGCTGCGGCCTATGATCATGGTGCTCCATAGATGATATGAGGTATGATCTATGTCTACTACACCTTAGCTGTATTACTCATAGACACAAGTTCTAGTAATTCTTTTTTTTGGAACGACCCTCGTTCAGAGCTCGGAGATTCCGACACAACCGTTGGCTTGATCCTTATGGATAAAGACTTCTATGGGAGCAGATTCGATGATTACGCACCAGTTCTTGTAGTGTGAGATTACTCTAGGAGGTGAGTGATTCCACTGGGATCTCTTAGTAGTAGCGTTGAGGTGTTATGACGTCATCTTGGGTATGGACTGGTTATCAATAGTCCATGCTCAGATAGACTGTATTAGGGGTAAAGTGCGATGTGTCTTCATGGAAGGGACCAGGTTTACCTTCACCGGCGAGAAGGGAGACTTTGCATCGTAGGATGAATTTACCTGGAGTAGGGTGCAGCCGATCACTCATTAGTTAGCTATCCTTACCCTCAGAGCAGTTGATGTGGAGAGTCAGAGTTATCCTATAGTGGTGGAACAGTACGCGGATGTCTTCCCTGATAAGGTTCCGGGTCAAACTGTTCACATATAGGTGGACTTTTACATTGACTTGTACCCCAGGATAGCGTCGATATCTACACCAATGTATCGGATGGCTCCCGCGGAGCTTCGTGAGCTGTGGGTATAGCTAGAGGATTTTCAGGGGAAGGGATTCATCCAGCACAGTGTTTCACCTTGGGCAGCCCCGATTTTGTTCACCAAGAAGGAATATGGGAGATTGAGGCTTTGTGTTTACTATCAGCACCTGGACCAGGTGACCTTGAAGAACAATTACCCACTCCTGAGGATTTATGACCACTTTGATCAGCTGAAGGGAGCACGGTGGTTCTAAAAGATAGACCTCAGATCAGGCTATCACCAGTTTAGAGTGAGAGACGAGGATGTGCAGAAGATGAATTTCAGATGTCGGTATGGCCACTACGTGTTTTTGGTTATGTTTTTCGGTGTGACCAATGCTCTAGAAGTGTTCATGACACTCATGGACATGATCTTTCAGCCATACCTTGATCACTTTGTAGTATTCTTCATCGAAGACTTACTGATCAACTCGACTACTGAGGAGGAGCATGCCTACCATTTGCATGTAGTACTAGACACACTCCTAGAGCACCATCTTTATGGTGAGCTCTCGAAATTTCAGTTCTGTATTCAAGCAGTTCACTTTCTGGGAGCCACCCAAGAGTGTGACGGAGGTATGAAGTTTCCTGGGTTTGGCCGGTTACTACTAGAGGTTTATGCCAGATTTCTCCAGAGTTACATCACCACTTTCAGTGTTGACGAATAAGGGGAAACCCATTGGGTGGCCAGAGAGATGTCAGAAGAGTTTTCAGGAGCTGAGGCAGAGGCTGAATAGTGCTCCCATCTTGAGGCTATCGGAGGAGGGCCTAGGGTATGTAGTCTACTACGACGCATCAGGGACCAGACTTGGATGTTTCCTGATACAGGAGCAGGTTGTGATCGCATATGGATCTCGACAGCTGACACAACATGAGCAGAACTATGCTACCCATGACCTGGAGTTTACAACAGTGGTCTTCTCCTTGAAGATGTGGCGACACTATCTGATGGGCGAACATTTTACAGTGTACTCTGATCACAAGAGTCTCATGTATAACTTCTCTCAGAAGGACCTTAACCTGAGACAACGATATTGGCTTGAGTTACCCCAAGACTATGACTTCGAGAGAGTATATACTCCTGGGAAGGGGAATGTTGTAGCAGATACACTCTGCAAGAGGCCTGGTATACAGCTTCTATGTGAGGCAATGAAACAGCTAGCTGCTTTGCAGATATCATTTTTGGACCAGGATGGAGAAGCTTTTCTTTAGTCTCTTACAGTCACTCCCCCACTTCTTTAGCGAGTCAAGGAGGCGTAGTGTGGGTCCGTTGACTACGAGGCTCGACGTGCTCAGATATCCACAGGGCAGGCACTTGATGGATTTTATGTTGGTGGGGAGAACGTCATCCTCTTTAGAGGACATACAATGGTACCAGTGTCTCTTCAGAAGGAAGTGATGAGGGAGTTCCACACATCCCCTCTAGCGGTACATCCAGAAGTGGAAAATATGTACCAGGATCTCTAATGACAATACTGGTGGCCAAGAATGAAGAAAGCAGTAGCATATTTTGTCTCTCGATTCCTCACTTGTTAGTAAGTGAAGGTAGGGCATCAGGTACCAGCAGGCTTGGTTCAGCCTTTAGAGGTCCCAGAGTGGAAGTGGGATGAGATATACACAGACTTCGTGATAGGACTTCCACGTACATCCAGGGGTCGTGACTCAATTTGTTTGATCGTAGACCGACTCACCAAGTCGGCCCACTTCCAACCGATCAGAGAGTAGGGTTCAGTAGAGAGCTTGGGACAAATCTATGTGCGTGAGATTATTGGGCTACATGGAGTAACCTTGGCGATTGTCTCCGATTGTGATGTGTGTTTTACTTCCTGACTATGGAAGGGGTTTCAGGAGGCTTTTGGGATGAAAATTCATTTGAGCACTACCTTCCACCGTTAGACGTATGGCTAGACTAAGCGGACCATTCAGACCCTCGAGGACTTTCTACGTTCTTGTGTCCTCGACTTCAATCACATTTGGGAGGATCAATTAACATTGGTGGAGTTTGAATACAAAAACAACTATCACTCCACCATTGGGATGACACCGTTTGAGGCGTTTTATGAGTGACCTTGAAGATCACCTTTGTGCTGGACTGACCTAGGGGAGTCAGCACTCGTGGGACCAGAGATGGTACGTGCTACTACAGAGAAGGTGCAGATCATCCAGGAGTGAATGAAAACTGCACAGAGTAGGCAGAAGTCATATGCCGATAGGAGACGGAGACCTCTAGAGTTCGAGGATGGCAACCACATCTCTCTATAGGTCTCACCTCGACAAGGTTTATGGCGATTTGACGGAGGTGACAAGTTATCTTGGAGATTCATCAGAGCCTTTCAGGTCCTCATTAGAGTTAGCGAGGTGGCTTACCTCTTAACTCTTCCACCTTATTTGCATTGGGTGCACGACATCTTCCATGTATCCTAGCCGAGGAGATATGTGCACGACCCTTCCCACGTCATCGACCATGGAGAGCTGGACACCGATGATGGGGTGACTTTTACGGAGGTTCCAGTGGAGATTGAGGATCAGTAGAAGCAGGTCCTTCATGGGTGGTTAATACCTCTGGTGCACATTTGTTGGCAACCTGGGAACCTCTATGAGAGCACATGGTAGTGGGAGGCTCAAATACGTGCTTAGTACCCCCACTTTTCCTAGTTTTGAGTTGTGGCTTACGAGGATGCAAAGCCTTGAGGTGGGGAGAATGTAAAGACCCAGAATTTCTATGTAATTTTTTTAATTAAATTGGAATTTTATAAGTCCCCAAAAATTGAGGGCGCGTGATTCTGAGGCCCGAAGTGCCCGAAATGAATTTCTAAACTTTATTTCAGGAACGTTCAGTAAACGTTCGAGTGGGTTTTTCAAACTTTTGAACCAGTTCATGGATTTGAAATCTGAGGGCACCGTTGAACTCGCATCACTGGTATTCACTTTAGGGGACCTTCACCTTGACCGCAGTAGGTCGAGGGTGGAAGTTATATTTTCACATATTCATGAAAGAATAAAATAAAAAAATAAAATTGTGTAACATTTTTATTTTTATTTGTATTTGAAACTCATTGTGGATGTTGAGAGGTGGGGACCAACAAAATTGAACCTACCCTTGAGGTTATGGAGGTGGGGACCATCGAACCTAAAAC
Organism: Viscum album; assembly: GCA_963277665.1. Lineage (NCBI taxonomy): Eukaryota > Viridiplantae > Streptophyta > Magnoliopsida > Santalales > Viscaceae > Viscum > Viscum album. Next base: position 115,306,098 of record OY728140.1, on the reverse strand, counting down.
CTTCCATGAGAGGTTATGGTGGTGGGGACCACCCAAGACTAAAAACCCCCTTTAACTCCCTCTTAATGAGAGTTAACCCTTGGACTCTCTCCAACTTTAAAATTACGAACACTTTTCATTTAATTGTGACAATTAAATGATGCCAACTTAATAGTGCCAACAATTAAAATGTTAAATCATATTTTATGTTGGCACCTTAACCTTTGGGAGAAGATTTTTGGGTTGGCAAAGGAGAGGGGAGAACTTGGGATAATGATCTCCAACAAAGAATGCCAATGAAGAACACCAACTTCGACTCCGAATTCTCTCATGGGACATTCGTTGATGAGGAACGTCTTCAACGTCAACAAACCAATAATAGAGGAAACAATGATGTCATCGATGTCCATCTATTTTCAAAGACCTCGTCTCCTTCCCCGCACACAATCTTCAACGAATCAAATGAATGAGGTAGGGGATTGTTATTGAATTCAAGAAATTCCTCATTCTTAAAAAGCATGGAGAACACAGATCAACCTAAACGAGTTGATCCATGATTCATATGAAATTGTAAATTTTGATGATTATTGATTCATGATTTTGTTGACCCACTTTATACCACCCTAACGCGGAAGGTGAAGGCCAAAAAAATATGGCCCGACCCATCCACCATTGTTCTTTTGTGTGTGTTCTTCGCGATGGTGTCGGTGACCAGTGCCAGTGGTTGGCACTAGACGTCTATTTAAAGAACCGTCAGCGGTGCTAAAAACATTGGAGAGAGATGGTCCCATTGTTATACCCCACTAGAGTTTTGGATAACATTGTGGAATGGTTGGGTTGGATTGAGCACGAATCCAACCAGGCCCCCGAGACTAAAAGGCTAATAACTCACAGACCGGGTATCTGATTGACGCATCGTCTGTTGCATTGAAACCCCTATGATGTGGTGGTCCATTGAGATAATTATTTGTGGGAATTCATGGTAGTTGGATTATCGACCAGTGGATTTGGAATAAGAACCTCCCAGAGATGAGCAAGCCTAGTGCGGAAACCTAGTGGCTGGCTATGACGAGAAGAATGAATAGTGATCCTGTATGGGTAAGCTCCTAGGGATCCAGTGTGGGTCAGCTCCTAGAGATCCTGTGTGGGTCAGCCTGTAGTGATGCTATGTGGGTCAGATCCTAGCGATACTATGTGGGTCAACTCCTAGAGATCCTATGTGGGTAAGCTCCTAGCGATCTCGTGTGGGTCAGCACCTAGAGATTTTGTGTAGGACAGTAGAAGAGCCTCTTAACAGAGTTAGATGATTCTATAGTTACATCTAATCATCTCTACTACTGTACTAAAGTTATAACTGGTGTGAGATGATTCTGTACCTGTGTGGTACTTTCCTTCTTGGTAATACCTTGGTGGTATTTTTCTGTGTGGCGTACCTAGGTGGTACTTACCTTCATGGTATATCTTCCTTTGCGGAACAGTTGAGCTTGGGGATTTGGAGTTGGACTCTAATATTTCCTCATGATTGATATGGGTTTACTAGATAACTTAGGTATATGTATGGGCATATACCTAATTAGGGTTTTCACTGGTTTACATGCTTGTGGTTTATCTTTTGTGGGTTTTGTGAGACCTTGAGGGTCACAGGGTCCCTACTAAGTATCGTTATACTCACCCCTACATGAGCTATGCTCGCACCTCATTATGTTTGGTGTAGATGAAGGACATTACTGACTGAGGACGAGGGTCCCAGGACTGGACGGTACTCAGTGGTGGACTATACAACGTGTCAGCACACAGAGGAGAAGGGCAGACATGGAGTGCTGAGGAGGCGATCTGTACCTACCCTTCAGGTAGGAACCCGGAGGATGACTCAGTAGCTACATTTATTTTTCTTCAGTTGTATTGTATTTCAGTTGTACTTTTACTATTACTATTGGCCTTGTATTCTAGACCATTTTTTCTTTCAGAACTCTTTTCTCTATACAGTTTATTTGCATTCATATCTTGCGGTGTGCTTGGTTGCACGTGTTTACAGGTTATAATGGAAATGCCTTCCCAGTTTTAGGGAATACGCCTTTGGTGCTAGTCACCATCCCCTGACCTATGGAAGGCGGGCTTGGGGTTAGTCATGGCACGGGCCTCGGGGGACGGGTTGTGACAATATTTAATTCTTGTCATATTATTCTTTATGCTCATGTTATTAATTAAATTGAATGTGTTTTTAGTTATTTACGTGGCCATATCTATTATGCATTCTTTATTCATTATAGATTCGGCTATACACATACCCTTACTGATCATCTAAGATCACCCATTTCTTTTGTTTCCTTTCCCAATGATACCAAGAAGTGTATTATGAGTGATATTTAGGGATATTCTTAATGTAATAATTGTGTTCTAAATGAAGATACTTGGTTGTATTTCATGTTTTCTAATGTACTGTGAAAATCAAGTTTTTATCTAGTTTTCCAAGTCTAACAGACTATTTGTCCCTTGGGATGTGATCTATTTTATCTATAAATTATTTAATCATGTAACCACCAAATATGGGCTAATAGGGTTAGGGTTTTTAATTTTTTAAAATTTTAATTAGTCATATTAATACCCACCAATCTAAGTGTTAGGTGATTAATATCACGTTAAAATATAATATTTTAATGGTATATCACCGTTTTTTTTGACTCATGTTTTTTTGTATTAGAAGCTATCAATGTTATTATATTTATTTAGGGTGAAATATATTCTAAAATCTTATTGTGTTAAATTATACCCCTTTAATAAATTTATTCCTCACAATTTTAACTTACGCTTGGTAATCAACGGTTTTACATTTGAAAATTCCTTTGTGGAAAACCAACATCATAAATTTTTTTCATAAACTTTATTATTGAAAATAGTGAATGGAAAAATAATAAGGTTGTCCAGAATTACACATAAATAGGTGTCTAAATATGATAACATTAGTGGGATGTGAAAATATAGACATGGAAGGGATATAATTATTATTGATCAGTGATCAAAAGAAAGCGAATGATCATGAGAAAGTTGATGCCCAAAAAATCATATAACATATAGGTGAAGAAAATACCATAAATTCCAAAGAAATGATGGTAATAGTTTTTTATATTAAGACATTTTTCTAAAATTTTACGGGTTTTTACTATCAAGATAGAGAACATGAGAAAATATACCTAATTAATTTCTCTCTATTCCATATGAAAAATATTATCATTTGGTTTTTCTTTAATTAATATAAAAATCATATCTTACACTAAGAAAATAATATTCAAGATGATTTTTTATTGCTGAAGTACTAAAATTATATTTTAATGGGTCATAATATTTATTAAAGGATGGAATGTTATCCCTCTATCCCTAAATATTTACCAAAACCAAAAATGGTTATCATATTTTATACAATTCATTAACTTATAATACTTCAAAAATGACACCCAAAGTTTAACTTAAACCATTCCATAAATAGTTAATATAAGGACCCAAACTTAAAAAATTACTTAATGTTGAGTTAAATGAATAATCTCAGTTGAGGATATTTTTTAGGTTTAGAGTTTTAGAGAGTTAGGCCATAACTATTACATTACAAAATATTACATAGTAGACACTTCTACTCAGTTTCCATTTTTTTCAAAAAATAAAAAATCTTCATAAAAAGTGTCATGTATAGTTCCATATTTTAGACAGAATAAATTTCCATGATCCCATCCTTGACCCTATTCCACTTTATGTCCTGTGAAAAACATTTCAACAACTTGGGATAAGCATAAAAAGCTCAGTAATGAATACACAAAGAAGGAAACTGTTTGTTTTTCAAAACAATAAGTAAACCATGAATACCTAATCATAAGTAATACCTTTCATCTTTATAAAGTCATAAATACTCTTCACTGAATTAAAGATCATTTCTTACCCTTTTGTAACAAAAATATTACCATAAAACTCATATAAAGAACACATAACGTATAAAGGTAACCTGGAACATAAACATACTTAAATGGAATAACCATACGGTCAACTTCCACACATGTCAATAAATGGAATAGCCATACGACCGACTTCCATACCCAATGAATTTGAGGTTATAACATAACCACTCGTCCTGGTATTCATGGCACCACCCGTCATTTGGTTTATCATGTAACCACCTGTCAAATGTCCAAGTACCATTATAAAATCATAAGACATAAAAAAATAAAGGAATGAAAACATTTCCAAATCTCAATCACAATATATAACTTTAATATATTTATTTAACAAATCCATTATCAAAAAAATTTTCAATACCAAAATACATAATAGAGTATATGGTATTTATTTTCTTTTAAAAACATTATGGCTTGTTGAGGAAGCCAAAGATCAATTAATACTCGCGGCGGTGGAAAGGTCGTTGTCACCGCGTACGTTAAAAGAAACATTTCTTTTTTTTTTTCATTTAGTAAAACACTTTGTAGAAAAATATTCCCTTTGAATGAAATTAAAATTTAAAGGTGTTTATACAGCGTATAAAATAATGTCTTGTATTAAAATAAATATGCCTCAATTAAAGGAGATTGAGATGAAGTCCCTTACCTCATGTCCGACTTGACTCGATCGTTCTTTAATCTCCTGAATAATAAACTAATGTTAATTTATACTTTCTTAGGAACATTTTTAAAGTTTATTATTCCTTTTATATACCTTATTTTCATCTTATAAACATTATGTAATCATTTAAGTTAATAATGTTCGTTTTGTCAATATTTGGTACTTAAGTCAAAAATGGAATTCTTATAATTACATTTTGTTCATGTGGTTAAAGATTCATTATATCCAATATGATATTAATGATTTAGATATCATATATATTATATATATCCAACATTTACATGTATTTATAATAGTACATAATATTTAGAGTTAAGAAATGAAATGCACCTTTCATGGAGGTGGTAAGCCGTACGTACGCATGAACGCTACTTCCATTTCTATTTCATATTTAATGAAATTAAAACATAATCATACATATTAGTATTATAATTATAGTATTTTATCATTTATAATATCATTAAACCTATCCTTTATACGTACCACATATGGTATGAACGAGTCATATCACTTTGAGGGGGTGGTAGTCCACACTTCCTCTAATGAGATTATCATGTTTACCCATAATGGAAACCATAAATGTATGATATAAAAGAAAAATACAGAAGCATAAATTAAACATAAAAATAATATATATCATATATAAAAATAGTGTCATCTTAATTTCCACCATGAAAGGTGTTAAAAGAAGATTGAACAATCATCGTTTCGTGAGGCAGTAATTCGCCACCCACAAAAACAATATGTTCTTTAACCATTAGATGGATGAGTGTGTAAGTGTAAATAAAATAGTTATCATAAAAACATCCTATTATATTGAGAATATTGGTGTTGTTATGGAATCAAATAATAATAATGTTAGGGGGAGTGAACAAGGAAAAATAAAATAAAGAAACTCGAGAGAAGACATTACCTCTGAATCGGGTAACTCTTTTTGATTTGAGCCAAATTATTACTTGGGAAGACTTCTTCCCAAAGTGAGGATTCTAGAAGTAAGAGAGGGATGTGGAGAGATAATACGAGAAGAGTTTGGACGGGCCAAGTGCTTGAGAGGTGTGGGTAAGGGGTTAGAGGTGGGGGACTTTTATAAGAGGGAGGAGGGGCACTCTTGGAAGGTCATGAAATGTTACTTTATTATAAAATGATTTTCGGATTTCAAAGGTCCCAAAATGATATATTTCTAGGATAAGGTGATAAGGGTTCTAAATCCACCCATATAATAGGTTTTAGACAAGTTTAAGTCTTTGATTTTACCTTATAGTTTCATTTTATTCAATCTTTCATTAATGAGGTAATCACTGCATCATCATGGTGTCATAAATAAATTTATTTAATTAATGTCTAAAAATTATAAAAAAATACCATGATTTAGTAAATATTTTTAGCTTTCCAATGAATATTTATAGTCTAAGTGATAATTTATGTAAACAAAATGAAAATTGTTTTACTTAGGAGATACATACTTTGGTTATATTTCCCTTTCTTTAAAAATAATATTATAAAAGGTCACTATCACACTAAAGTGATTCCATGGGGTCCCAAGGTTAGCAAAAGGCATCCCATGGTCGGCCATGACTCAAAAAATAATATTTGGACACATGTTGGGGTTATTTTATATTCTTGATATTATTTTATTACCGTTAACTACCCGGTTATTAATTAATCACGATAATTAAAGATAATTACCATCGTTACTATTCATATGTAAAAAACAAAAAGGTCTTTATTACATAATTTGGACCTTATGATTCTAAATATGGAATCCATTTTAACCAAATTCCAAAACACATAAATTGTAGTAATTAATTTCAAAATATTTTCGTGGTCCAAACAAATAGCGTGTTTTTAAGAAAAAATATCTATCAAAAGATTGATAATTGTTTATGTCCAATTTCAAAGTGAAATTAATTATAATGACCACCATTGAATTAAATGGTAAAAATATATTCTAATTACACTTTAAAACCAATTAAAAAGATAATTTAACTATATAATTAAATTAGATGAAAAAGCAGTTTTGAAATAAATGCATTATTTTTCACTGTTCATTAAAAAAATGAACTTTATCGGAAAAATTCCAAAAATTTAAAAAAAAGTAAAATTTGATGTCCCCATACTAAATTCGGATTTTATTTTTTCATATAGAATGTATTAAAGTGAAAAAAAACTAGATTTAAAGAGGGTTCGCCATCAAAAGGCGGTAAATCAACCTTTTAGTGAATATTAGAGAATTTATGTTTAAAATTAGATTCATTCGCATTTTAGGACTCTAACATTTATTGGATAAATGTAAAAAAATTTAAAAAACATATATACTCATATTTTAGTTATTTCTATTCATTCCTTCAAATACAATTGCTATGTGCTAACTACCATTTAAAATAATATTATTATATTATTAGTGTGCAACATAAGATTTCAAAGAAATCCGTTGTTGCATATCAGGTACGCTATCGAACATATCAACCCCGTTAAAGTGAAATTAACATTTAATTCAAAAATATTAATAGATATTAAAATGTCTTATTCTTTATTTACCTAGGATGTTATATCCTTCCCCCTTTTGGGAATTGCGTCCTCGCAATTTTATTCACTTATCAAAATAAGTGGGGGGTATTTATCCCTCATAGCATTTTCAGATTCTCACGTTGCCTCTTCAACTATATGGTTTTTCTACAAAACCTTCACCTAATGAATTACCTTATTCCTCAACACTTTCTCTCTACAGTCAAGAATCTGGACTGGTTGTTCCTCATAAGAGAGATTCTCTTCAAACTGAACTATGTTTGGGCTCCAAACATGAGATGGATCTGGAATATACTTTATCAACATTAAAACATGAAAAAAATTGTGTACCTGGAAAAGACTTGGAGGTAATTCCAATATTTATGAAACTGATCCAACTTTCTTCAGGATTTCATATGGTCCAATGAACCTCAGACTCAACTTTCCTTTCTTTCCAAAACACATCACACTTTTATGTGGAGAAACTTTGAGAAAAACATGATCACCTACCTCAAAAGAAAGATCCTTCCTCTGGTTATCTGCATAACTTTTCTGCTGACTCTGAGCTGTTCTCATGTGCTTCTGAATCAATTGAACTTTTTCTGTCATCTCTTCTACCAATTCTGGTCCCAACAGCTTCCTTTCCCCTACTTCATCCCAAAAAGCTGGAGTTCGACACCGTTAACCATATAATGCCTCAAACGGAGCCTTATGTATACTGGAATGAAAACTATTATTATAAGAAAATTCAAACAAAGAAATATGTTGGTCCCAACTTCCCTCGTAATACATCGTGAAAGCATGTAACATATCCTCCAAGGTCTGAATTTTATGTTCTGACTTCCCATCTGATTGCGGATGAAAAGATGTAATAAAATTTAATTCAGTACCCAAAGACTCCTGAAGGCCTTTCCAAAAGTTAGAAGTAAACTTGGAATCATGATCAGATACAATAGAGAGGGGAACTCCTTGTAAATTGACTATCTCTTTAACATACAACAGAGAAAGTTGATCTAGAGAGAATTTATCTCGCATAGGAAGAAAATAAGTAGATTTAGTCAATCGATCAACAATAACCCAGATTTAATTATCACATCGAGGTGTATTTGGTAATACCACAACAAAGTCCATGGATATATTTTCCCTTTTCCACTCTGGAACCGGTAAAGACTGAAGCATCCCTTTTGGTAACTGCCACTTTGATTTAACCTGCTGACAAGTCAAACACTTCACAGTAAAATTAGCAATATCTCTTTTTCATTTCATCCCTCCAGTAATACTCCCAAAGATCTCTGTACATCTTAGTACTGTCAGGATGAACTGAAAACGGGGAACTATGAGCCTCACATAACAACTCATTCTTCAACTCTGAATCACAAGGAACACATAATCTCTTCCCAAACCTCAAAACATAATCATTATCAATATTTAATTCAGGAAACTTACCCTTCTAAACTAGATCTACCTTTTTCAGCAACTTACTATCTTTCTTCTGTGCTTGCTTAATTCTATCTGATAGAGATGATCTCACTGACACCTGAAACAAAATAGAAGAACTTCCTACACTGGAAACTTCTATTCCAAAGTTCATCAAATCAAAAACCAAAGGATATCATTCCAAACCTAGCATGGTTAATGAAGCATTACTTTTTCGACTCAAATCATCCGCCACTTTATTTGATTTTCCGGGATGGTAATGAATTGTACAATCACAATCCTTGATTAATTCCAACCATCTCCTCTGTCTCATGTACAATTCTTTCTGAGTGAATATATACTTTAAAATTTTGTGATCGGTATATATTTTACACTTTACTCCATACAAATGATGCCTCCAAATTTTTAAAGCAAAAACAAGAGCAGCTAATTCCAAATCATGTGTAGGGTAATTTAACTCATGAGTTTTCAACTGACGTGAAGCATAAGAAATTACCTGATCATTTTGCATAATGACACAACCAAGTCCTTTCAACAAAGCATCACTGTAGATAAAAAACTTTCCATTTCTGGATGGTAGTGCCAATACTGGAGCATTCACCAATATTCTTTAAAATTCCTGAAAAAAATCATCACATTCTTTTTTCCAGATAAACTTAACACCCTTTCGAGTTAGCTTTGTCAATGGGCTGGACAACCGTGAAATTGTTTTAACAAACCTTCAGTAATAGCCTGCCAAACCAAGAAAACTACGAATCTCGGTTATATTTGTGGGTCTTGGCCATTCTTCAACAACCTTTGTTTTTGCAGGATCAACAGTTATTCCATATTTAGAAACAATGTGACCAAGGAAAGAAATTTTTTGCAACCAAAACTCACACATGATAAATTTTACATACAGTTTCTTTTATTTTAAGGTTTGCAAGACAACCCTTAAATGACTTTCATGTTCCTATTTACTTTTGGAATAAACCAAAATATCATCAATGAACACAACCACAAACTTATCCAAGAAGTCATGGAAAATTCTATTCATTAGATCCATGAATATAGTAGGTGAATTGGTTAACCCAAAAGGCATAACTAAAAATTCATAATGGCCATATCTAGTCCGAAATGAGGTCTTCAGAATGTCTTCTTATTTTACTTTCAACTGATGGTACCCCGACCTCAAGTCAATCTTTGAAAAGTACTGAGCTCCTTGGAGCTAATAAAAAAAATCATCGATATGAGGCAAAGGATAATTGTTCTTAACAGTGACGTTATTCAAGGCTCTATAATCAATGAAAAGTCACATTAAACCATCTTTCTTTTTAATAAACAATATAGGAGAATCCCATGGTGATGTTTTAGGTCGAATGAAACCTTTCTCTAATAAATCATTCAATTGATTCTTTAACTCTAAAAGTTAAACTTGAGCCATTCTATAAGGGGGGTTTTGAAATTGGCTTAGAATCAAAAACTAAGTCAAAAATAAATTCAACTTCCCAATCATGTATAATACGCGGAAAATCATTAGAAAAAACATCAAGATACTCATTTACCACTGGCACATCATTAATCTGAACAGTTCCTTTGTTTTCAACAATATTTTCAAGGTAACCTTCATTTCCATCGTTTACTAGTTTCTCAGCTTCCTGATATGTTATCAAAAGTAAGGGTTCATTCTTGTACACAAACTGAAAATATTTCTGAAAAGAAACCCATTTAGCTCTACAGTCAATCTTAGCATGATAAATAGAAAGCCAATCCATGCCCAAAATGACATCAAACTCTACTAGAGGAAAAACAATAAGTTTTGTTGGTAGATTCTTTTCACACACAAGGATATGAAGGTTCTTATAATTTCTTATTGTCTCAATGTTTCCCCCTAGTGTTTTTACCATAAGTTCAGGATTCATATCTTGAGATGGAATTCCCAATTTACTAGAAAACTTCTCAGAAATGAAAGAATGTGTAGACCATGAACCAAAAAACACATTGGAATAATCTGAACAAACAAACTATGTACCTGATACTACTTCATTCGATGGACCAACATCCGATGAAGTAGTTGCAAAGGATTTCACCACCCCTTTCTTCATGTATTCTGGATGATTTCCCTCAGTTGAGTTCTTCATTAGACACTCATTTTCATAATGAACCATTTAATTACACTTAAAACTCCTTACCACTGGCTTTTCATTGCCTACTTGACTATCTTCCTTACATTTACGAGAAATATGACCAGACTTACCACACAAAAATCACTTTCCAGACCTGGATAAACATTCTCCAGAATTCATTTTACCACACTTCTCACATGGTGGATATTTGGTTTTCTTACCTCTGGGATTCTTTGATGAATTATTTCCCTTTTCTTACCAATTGGACCCCTTATTCTGTTGTTTGTCAAAGAACACCTGATCATTGGAAAACTCCATTTCCACCTTCTCTACACATCAAAAAAGTTTTTCGTAACTTTTGAACTTGCGAGAAGCTAAAGACCTTTGATAATTTGGCTTTAAACCTGAGTAAAAATGGATGATTTTACTATCAAGATCTCGTATGAAATTTAGAGCATACCTTTCCAGTCGAGTGAACTTTTCTTCATAACCAACCATTGAGTCATCCTCCTACCTCAATTCTAGGAATTAATTTTCCATCCTAAGACGAACCATCTTAGGAAAATATTTCTCAAGAAACATACCTTTGAATTCATCCTAGTCATGATCATCAATATCTTCACTATCCCTGATATTTTTCACCATCGACCACCACTGATCAGCTTCACCCTCAAAATGGTAAATAGAGAGACTAAGATTTTGATGTTCTGAACACCCCATGACATCAAAATCTTTTCCAGTGCTTTAATCCACCCTTCTACTAGAACATGGTAAGATGATCCTCTGAATGACGGGGGACGCTACCTCATAAAATGATCCACCACTGACATGTTCCTATGTGGTTGATATGGATGATCTCGTGTATGGATACCACCACCATTTATCGCTTGATTCAACTACGCCATTACTTCAACAAAATTTTCAGTTCCAATTCTGACCATCTTAGGATACTGATTTGGAAGGTTGTTTTCCTCTTGATGTTGTCCCAACATAGCTACCCTATTTCCTCTGCAGAAAACCATTATGAATACAGAAATATCTTAGGTGAAGCAACATTGGAATCTTTAAATGCTATATCATTTCCATTTGACCATAATGTGTAAAGAAATATTTTTGGATAATCATTTAATAAAATTCTAACTTCTAAAGTTGTATAAACTTACCTCTGATAACAACTATAAGGACTCGACCTTAAAACATTACTTAATATTGAAATAAATAAATAATTTACATTGAGGATATTTTCGGGTTTAGAGTTTTAGAGAGTTAGGCCACAACTATTACATTGCAAAATATTACTAAGTAGACACTTCTACTCAATTTCCATTTTTTTCATAAAATAAAAATTCTTGATAAAAAGAGTCATGTATAGTTCCATATTTTAGACATCATAACATTCCATGATCCTATAATTGACCCTATTCCACTTTATGTCCTATGAAAAACATTTCAAAAACTTGGTATGAGCCTAAATGGAGTAGTAAATAATCTTCACTGAATACCTAATCATAAGTAATACTTTTCACCTTTATGAAGTAGTAAATAATCTTCACTGAATAAAAGATCATTTCTTACCCTTTTTTAACCAAAATATTAGCATAAAACTCATATAAAGAACACATAACGTATAAAGGTAACTTAGAACATAAACATACTTAAATGGAATAACCATACGGTCGATTTCCACACATGCCACTAAATGGAATAGCCATACGACCGACTTCCATACCCAAATTCATTGGAGGTTATAATGTAACCACCCATCCTGTTATTCATGGAACCACCTATCATTTGGTTTATCACATAACCACCCATCAAATATCCAAGTACCATTATAAAATAATAAGACATAAAACAAATATAAAGGAAAGAAAACATTTCCACATTTCAATCACAATATATCACTTAAATATATTGCTATAAAAAATCCATTATCACAACCATTTTCAATACCAAAATACATAATAGAGTATATGGTATTTATTTTCTTTTAAAAACATTACGACTTGTTGAGGAAGCCAAAGATCAAGTAATACTCGTAGCAGCGGAATGGTCGTTGTCACCGCGTACGTTAAAAGAAACATTTATTTTTGTTGTTTAGTAAAACACTTCGTAGAAAAAGATTCCCTTTAAATGAAATGAAAAGTAAAAGGTGTTTATACAGTGTATAAAAGAAAGTCATATATTAAAAAAATTACGCCTCAATGAAAGGAGATTGAGATGGAGTCCCTTAACTTGTGTTCGACATGAATCGATCATTCCTTAATATCCTGAATAATAAACTAAAGTTAATTTATAATTTCTTAAGGATATTTTTCAAGTTTATTATTCCTTTTACATCACTTATTTCCATTTTATAAACATTATGTAATCATTTAAGTTAATAATGATCATTTTTTCGATATTTGGTACTTAAGTCAAAAAAGGAATTCTTATAATTACATGTTGTTCATGTGGTCAAAGGTTCAATATATCCAGAATAATATTAATGATTTGGATATCATATATATTATATATATCTTGTATATACATGTATTTATAATAGTTTATAACATTTAGAGGTAATAAATGAAATGCACCATTCATGGAGACGGTAAGCCGTACGTACGCATGAACGCTACTTCCATTTCTATTTCATATTTAATGGAATTAAAACATAATGATAAATTGTAGTATTATAATTCCAGTATTGTATCAAATATAATATCATTAAACCTATCATTTATAAGTACCACATATGGTATGAACGAGTCATATCACTTTGAGGGGGCGGTAGTCCGCACTTCCTATAATGAGATTATTGTGTTTACCCATAATTGAAACCATAAAGGTATGATATAAAAGAAAAATACATAAGAATAAAGTAAAAATAAACATAATATATATCATATATAATAATAGTTTCATCTTAATTTCCACCATGAAATGTGTTAAAAGAAGATTGAATAATCATCGTTTCGTGAGGCAGTAATTCGCCACCCACAGAAACAATATGTTCTTTAACCATTAGACGGAGGTGTGAGTAAGTGTAAATCCAATCCTTCTCATAAAAAAATACTAGTATATTGAGGATACTGGTGTTTTTATGGAATCAAAGAATAATAATGATAGGGGGAGTGAAGAAGGAAAAATAAAAGAAAGAAACTCGAGAGAAGACATTACCTCTAAATCAGGTAACTCTTTTTGATTTGAGCCAAAGGCTTCCTTGGGAAGACTTATGCCCAAAGTGAGGATTCTGGAAGTAAGAGGGGGATGTGGAGAGATAATATGAGAAGAGTTTGGATGATCCAAGGGCTTTAGAGGTGTGGGTAGGGGGGTAGAGGTGGGGGCCTTTTATAAGAGGGAGAAGGGGCACTCTAGGAAGGTCATAAAATGTTACTTTATTATATAATGCTTCTCAGATTTTAAATGTCCCACAATGATATATTTCTAGGATAAGGTGATAAGGGTTCGGAGTACACCGATATAATAGGTTTTAGAAAAGTGTATGTCTTCTTTTTTAACTTATATTTTCATTTTATTTAAATCGTTCATTAATGAGGTAATCACTCCATCATCATGGTGTCATAAATAAATTTATTTATTTAATTTCTAAAAATTATATAAAAAATACCATGATGTAGGAAATATTTTTATATTACCAATGACTATTTATAGTCTAAGAGATCATGTATTTAAAAAAATTTAAATTGTTTTACTTAGGTGATACATACTTTGGTTATATTTCCCTTTCTTTAAAAATAATATGATAAAAGTCAATATCACACTAAAGTGATTCCATGGGGTCCCAAGGATGAAACAAGGCATCCCATGATCGACCATGACTCAAAAAAGAAGATTTGGATACATGTTGAGGTTATTTTATATTATTATGATATTATTTTATTACCCTTATCTACCCGGTTATTAATTAATCGCGATAATTAAAGATAATTACCATCGTTACTATTCATAATGTCCAAGAAAAAAGGTCTTAATTACATAATTTGGACATTATGATTCCAAATATTGAATCCATTTTACCAAATTCCAAACACATATATTGCAGTAATTAATTAAAAAATATTTCTCGTGGTCAAAACAAATAGTGTGTTTTTAAGAAACATTATCTATCAAAAGATTGATAATTTTTTATGTCCATTTTCAAAGTGAAATTAATTCTTATGAGTGCCATTGGATTAAAAGGTAAAAATATATTCTAATTACACTTTAAAACCTATTAAAAAGATAATCAAACCATATAATTAAATTAGATGAAAAATCAGTTTTGAAGTAAAATGCAGTATTTTTCACTATTCATTAAAAAATGAACTTTATCGGAAAAATCCAAATATTTACACAAAGAAAATTTTGATGTCCCCATCCTAAAGTAGGATTTTATTTTTCATATAGAATGTATTAAAGTGACCAGGACTAGATTTAAAGAGGTTTCTCCATCAAAAGGCGGTAAATCAACCTTTTAGTGAATATTAGAGAATTTGTGCTTAAAATTAGATTTATTCAGATTTTAGGCTTCTAACATTTATTGGATAAATGTAAAAACATTTAAAAAAATTATAATCATATTTTAGTTATTTCTATTAATTCCCTGTAATACAATGGCTACGTGCTAACTACCATTTAAAATATTATTATTATATTATTAGTGTGCAACGTAAGATTTCAAAGAAATTCGTTATTACGTATCGGGTACGCTATCGAATATAGAAACCCCGTTAAAGTAAAATTAATATTTAATTCACAAATATTAATAAATATGAAAATGTATTATTCTTTATTTACCTGGGATGTTACAGTTAACCTTAATTATCCTCCAAATTATGTCTGAACAAAATTAAGTCCTAATTATTCGAATGATATGATCTTATATACTCCCATGAAAAAATTATTAATTTTTTTGAATTAATTTTAATCCACCATAAATTATAAATACAAGATTTATATATCCAAATCATTTTTAAAATAAAATAATATATTCTTCCAAAATATAACTAACCCTTAATTCATTAAATAATATCATATATTAGAAAAAAACATTTTCAATAGATTTTCAGTTTAATAATCACACTGATTACTAATCATAGGTTGATTCAGAATATCAAATATGATTTCATTAGTCTAGAATATATGTAGGGATAGATAATAACTCATAGGAATCAAATTAAATTTCCCCAAAGTATGAATAATAATTTTTTTTAAATGGTCCATTCATTCAAACTCCAACATGAAATTCATAACTCCAAAGTTGAGGATAAGTGTACCCTAAATATTATGAGTCATTTCACATACTATTATTTCATAATCATTACTATGTCTATTTTATTTATAGGTTTTTGGGTCTTATTATACTTATTCACCCTTGGACTAGGGCATTGATTCACATAATTTTCCAAATCATTGCATCTATAGCAATGAAGTATACACAGTGAACTCTATTGAACCTAATATTTATGCATTTCATTGACTGGATTCTTCACATTACATTGAAAGTATTTTTCTTGATGGGAAAATTTCCCATACATTAAACATCTTCTTTTACATTTTATCAATTCTACTGAGTGCTTCTTTCCTCATTTTTGGAAAGTATAGGGTTGAAACTTTTTCTTCGCTCTAGGTGATATGAAACTAGAGATTCAACGAAACTATATATTCCCTTTTTTATCACCAGACCCATGAGGGATTCCAAATTCCATTTCTAATTTTAGTGTACATCAAATGATTTATTCATAGCTTCAAAAGTATATTATGGATATTGCATTTCAATGTATTAGTTTCAAACCACTCATGAATTGATCATTTTTTATTTTAGGGGTGATGATTAAAGTATAATCATACCTTTCAGATCTTGTAAAATTTTCCTCATAGATACCAATAAATTCATCATCCTGTAGCTTAATCTCAAAAAATTTATTCTCTATTTATATTGTGAAATATGAGTAAAGTTATTACTAAAAAATATACTCTTAAAATCATGTCATTATATGGAGTCAATTTCATCATATTTACTTGTATTGTTAATAAGATTCACCCATTAATCTGTTTTGCATTCCAAATGATAAATAATTGGGAAAAAAATTTCATGGTCCAGGCACTGAAGAAAAAAAATATATTTTCCATCACATTGATCCATTAATCAGAAACTAGTAGATTAGAAGCTCCATAAAGGAGGGTGTATTTTGTCACATAAAAGATTCAATGTCATGTTGATCCCTCCTTGTAAATTCAAAAGTTCAACAGGACTCATGTTAACACTTATAAATTTAGGGATTTGAGTGAACATAGTAAAACAATAATGCATCATAGTTTCTAATTCAAATACTTAATCACGAGTATATCCATTTCATTATCCTTAAAATTATTTTTTCACAAGTTTCCTTCAGGTTCCATCCATTGACTAAAAAAATCATAGTGGGATAAAACCAATCGTAGTAGAGAACAACATAATCTTGAAAAACTATTTATAAGATGTCTAAATCATGACACATTAATATCAATATGTGGAACCTTTGGTTTAACTCAGGTCATTAATGGTCATTATATATTCAAATGATTCATAATGGTTCGTAAATAGTTTGTTCAATTCATAAAATAGATACCCCAGGAGTATAAAACCAGGTTTGTAGCAAGGCTCATTGTCATGAACCATGTGACTATCGAGTCAAATCCTAATTTTCTCTTTTGTATGTTATTACCCCTTGGTAAAATTGTTCCAGAGACACATCCACTTGTAGTATCTATATAGCTATCTAATTACCTGGAATCAAATTTCTCTATCCTTTACCAAAATTCTAGTAACTTTTCTAATACTTTGACTTATCCCTAGGGTTATTACTAAGGTTTTATCATCCTAGTTTCTAAAGGATAACTATGCTCTACTTTGATACCAACAATAGAGACCCATTCATTCCATACAAAGGTATTACATATTATTAAATGACAACTAATTACATACCATAACGTTCCATTCCATAGTGATATAGGTTTAGTATCTTTGGAGGCTTGGATACATAATCAACTGGTTCATAACTAAACTACATCATCTCCCACTATATTCTTCATAACAATAACCCTTACGAGACATATCATACTTAATAACATTATTCATAACCTGGGGAAAAGGAAACTTAATAAAGGGGGAGATGACATGCCTAGTAAGGGTAAACATGGGAGATATCAATGATCATATAAGCATAACATGATAATAAGATAATGATAACATGAGCATAACATTTGAAAACTATACCATGTATATCATAGATCATAATTTGATTCATGGTACAAATATTGATAAATCATAAGGCATGAATCATAAATGAAATAAATGATCCCGGTACATGAGAGTATAACATAGAAATAGTATTTTGGCCAAACATGTGATTATCACATTATAAACATGTATAAAAAGAAATAGGTTCACTCATTAAGTTAAGGACATGAAATAATGCCCTCACATACACTTATGTACATGAAAAATAGGTCCACACATAATCTTATGGATCTAAAAGCTAGGTCCACACATAAACTTATGAACATAAAGACTAAGTCCATTTTTAATCTTATGGATATGAAAACCAGGTTTAAACATGAAATTTTAAACATGAAATCTGGTTTACACATAAAAAATTTACATCATGAGTTATCAATATTTACCCAATGCGTTGGAGGGGTATATAATTTTGGTACCACCAATAACATAATTAAAATAATAAATTTTAATGACACAAGGTCATGAAACATTCATCATATCATGAATAGTAAAAATTAAATAGAATCCATAAAAATTTTATCATAGAATTATCTATGTAAAATAAATTATTTTCCAAAATATTTTATCATTTCATGAGAACATATCCGGAGAAAAAGAAATAGGTTTCCTAAAAATCTTGTCATCATAATCAAAAAAAATATAGCGAGATAATAATGAGTATATCATAGATCATATACATTTTAGAGAAAAATTAAGATCAAGGGTTGCTGTCATTGATGAATAGAAATTACATTAAAATATCATCAAAAAATTGATGATGAAATTACCTTTTTCACATTGAAAGTAATTTTTTCAAAGTATAAAAATTTCACAAATAACAAAAAAACATTCCTATGTAAATATCATTGAATTTTTCTAACGTAATATTCAAATCATTTAGTGGTCATGATAATAAGAAAATATGTTAATTTTATACATGTTAAACCAAAAATTCCATTCACATTTTCGGTAAAAAGTCCAAAGTAACATAATTTGATAAACTATAAGAAGATTTATTTTAAATTTTTTTTAAAAACATAAAACAAGGGTTAATAAAAATTTAAAAAATCATTGGAGAATAGTTAAATGATTTTTTAAAACATTTTTAGGAAAACATGGATATGTAAGAGAAAATATTTTTAACTGAAGAGAGAAATAATGTCATTTTTTCTTAAAAACATATTTTGGTCTCTTTAGTTCTAAAAGGGAGTGAAATTTGAGGAAAATAAGTATTATTAAGAATTAAATATATTAGAATAAAATTCATCAATTTATTTAGAGCTATATCATAATATTTAATCATTATGAGCATAACAATAAAAATCTTGATAAACAACGAGATTGCAACATAAAACCCCTATAACTTTGGTAAATTTTAAATATAATCCCTAAGAAAAAATAACCTTATATGGATTTTTAAATCTAAAAAAAATCATTATAATCATCATAAAATATATTAATCGGTATTATACAGACCATATAAAATAAATAAGTGGTGAATATGGCTTGTGTCTCATATAAATAAAAGTGGGAAGAAAATCCATTACCTCAAGTCTCAACATCCTTAATTAATATATGTTTCTTATTCCCATATTATAGAACAAAATTAATATACACCATAGAATATATAATTTACTTATAACATTTTTTCATCTATTTATTTGTAATCTATTGTTAACATCCCTGTTATAACTGTTTGGGTTTTCATGTATGTTTAGGTTTAATAATTTGGGTTCATATAATTGTTTCATGGTTCCATCATATATATAATTTTAATAATGATAAAAATATCATATATATTCATTATATATAGATTTATATTCATCTATAAATTTTATAGTTTGGAAAATTAATTACACTATTCATGCAGACAGTAGGTAGTATGTATGCATGAACACTATTTTTTATTTTTTTGAAGGATGAAATGAAATAAAGGTAAATATTAATTAAAATTTATAGAATAATTTTTAAATCACAGATATAATAAATTTTAATTAAACCTATCCTTGTTACTATCCATGTCAAAACAAAATGAAAGACCCATCATATCGCTTCATGGAGGCGGTAATCCATATGTATGTTAAGGCGATGTTATCATTTTTAAATAGATTGGAAGGTAAGAAGATAGATGAAATATTATAATTATACAAGTAAAAATATTTATTAAATATCATATATATATATAAATTAATTCCATCATTATATCCCACTTTGAGAGGTATTTATGGAAAAGAAATTACATCAATTCGTTTGGTGGTTGTCCATCGTAAAGAAGATTGAAGATTTCATTTCCCATTTCAGGGAAGAAGAGATAGATATATGTTATTCCATAAAAATAATAAAATATCCATTTATTTAATATTTGTTTTATTATTTCACCATATTTGTAGGATATTTTAAGGTGTTAGAATAAGAAATAAAATAAAAACACTCAGTTAAGAATGACACCTTTTCTTCGAACAACATCTTCAGGTTAACACAGAAATCCTTCTTATGAGGGTTTCCTAATCAAAATAAGGAATATATGATGTGTTAATGGAATTAAGTAATGTATTTGTTAATGCAATTTTTGACAAAAAGGATTTTTAAATGTGAATAGGAGATGAGAGGGGGTGTCCCTTTATAAGTGGGGTATATGACACACTTTGAATTTTTTTAAATGAATAAGATATACCCACTTTTTACACACACCCAAAGTTTCTAAAATGGAACCTTATAAAAATTTATAAGTAATAAGGTCTAAATATGGAAATAAAATTTGAAATGGATAAGTTTTTATGTAATTTTAACCCTTATGAGTTTAATTTTACCCCCAATAAACCCATTTTAACCTTTACCGTAATAATTAATTTTTAATGTTTTACTATTTATTATGAAACAATTAAGTTGTAAATGATATATAATAATAATTATTTTGAATAAAAATATTTAATAAATTTTACTAAATTCAATTTACCTAATTTTCAAAAGTAAATTTAAAATTAAACTCACATATGAGATGAAAAAGAGAGTTTCTAGTGAAAGCATTTTCATAAGTATAAAAATATTTTAAATCAAACTTCAACATAAAATTGAATCATATTACCTAAATTAGAATAATAATAATATAATTGAACTATTTTTTACTTTTTAAATCATTTAATAAAATTTTACTTTTCAAATTCTTTTAAATGAAATGATAATTATTAATAAAAGTACTTTTCATTATTCATCGAAAGATTAATCTTGTAAAAAAAGTATAAAAAATTCACTATAAGATAAATATGAAATTATTATTTCAAAAAAAGTTTTATTTTAAAATAATTTTTTTCAAATTATAAAAAAGCAATTTTAAATTAAGTGTGAAAAAGGGGAGGAAACCGTTTTTATAAAAAATAAAGTTTTAAGTATAAAATTGGATTTATTCTTATTTAATGCACAGAAAAATTATTATACAAATGATAAAAAATTTGAGTGAATATATAATTTATAAAATTCATAAAATTATTCTCCAATATAAACTAATTTAATTTATTAACATAAAAACACACTACACACAAAAATACTATTTTTCTGAAAAATATTTCTTTACTTTCAAAAGTTTTTTTAATTTATAATCTATTAATAACCATTAAATTTATTTTATAAATTTTTATACCTTAAATTAATCATAATTTAATTATTTCTATTCATACCCACCAACCAAATGGTGAGACAATAACTATCATATTAAATAAAGATATTTTAATAGTATATTGCGATTTATTTAGTCTCACAGTTGCATGTATCACAAGATTTCAAAGAGATTAAATTTATTTAAAGGGAAATATATTTTGAAATGTTGTGGAGTTAGATAAAAAATGAGATATCACTTATTCTATTAAAAATAATCATACTTCGAGAGAATATAAAATCAAATATATGAGTGTGTAATATATCAACAAAAATTAAGTTCAATAACATCTTGCCACAATATATTTTTATTATGTAGTGGAAAGTGATATAAAATATTGTTTCTTACTAGACCATGTCACTAAAATATCTCCATGAAAATTTTATGTTCCATAATTTCTCTTCCATTCTATTATACACCCCTCCAAATTCAATGTCATAAAAACTTTTAAAAGTAAAATTAGTTCTAGGTAAATAAAATAATCTACGTTCTGAAGTTTCTTTAAGGTAGTGGTTGATCCTCTTAAATACATAAAGATGAAATTCAATTTTTTTATAAAAAAACCTCACCCAATAATAAATAATTTATTATTTTTTATGGACAATCTATCAAGTGTAGTAAGATTCTGATCTTCCCTTTAAACATTGTTTGGTCAACAAGTTTCCTAGATTTATCAATGTCCTATTTATAAGCGGTACCTACCAGAGTACTAATACCTAAATCAATCTATAAACCAATTTTTAAATATATTATATAATTATAATGATTTAATATTATTCCCTTAGTACTTTGAGTTATTTGGAATCAAATAAAACAATTAAGTTCTCTAATTATACTCATCTAAAACTCACTCTCCATATGTTTTGAAAAACTATTTGTGAGAGTTTTCTGAGCTAATAAAAAGTTAATTTCATCGAAATAAATTTTAAAAAATATAGATATTTTAGAAACATTATGGATAAAAATAAATGGTTCAAAAAATCATTTTATAAAATTATTTTGTTGTAGAAAACCAAAAAATTGATCATATAAGAAGATAAAATATTTTTTAAGTCCTTAGAGTGTTTTGGTAAGTCTAAATACTTGGTCGAAAGAATTTATATCTTAAAAAATATAGGTTGTTTAATATAAACCTCATCCTAAATAAATAAATTAATAAAGTCACTATTTATATCCATTTTAAATAGGTTAATGTTAAAGTGAGATGTAAAAGAAAATAAAATAAATATAGACTCTATCCTAGCTACGATATTCCATCCCCACTTCCTAGTGATAACTCATAGAAATTAGTGTATCCCTATTCAATACATTAATTCCATTTTAATCACAATTATCTCAAAGGACCAATTTTATTCCTATAATTGGAAGATCATTTATATGTTTAAGCATGGTCTAAACCTTATTCCATTCAAACTAATTAAACTCCTCTTACAAAGTAACTATACAGATCGTATACACCAAGGAATTATCTAACATTTTATGTTTTAATGAAGTTAGGAATTAAAGATTCTCATATTCATTTACTAAGTAACTTCTAGTTACATCCAATTGATCTATATAAATCCAATGATATTATCACTATGAATATTGAAAAATTTCTATTTTAAATATAATTTAAATCTCCATTAGTCAGATGATTAACATCAATTGATCTATCATGTGGAAGTTGATAAACCATTATGTTAATTTCTGAATGATTAGATTCAACATATAGTAATACAATAGATGGGTTTTTGATAATATAATTGGGATATATATATTACAAACATCTAGATTTAAAATGTGTATTTTTCTCATCAAACATATTACATACCATATCTTAAATGTTATTTCGGAATTTGTTTAAAATAGGATATGCCTAACTATTGGTGGAGTAACCAAGTAATATAACTTTATTAACTTTTGGTTCAAATTTATAAATATTATCATTAGTTTTTATTATGAATACTTTTGATCAAAAAATATTAATTTAACTAAGATTATGTTTCTCTCTATCATCATTTCATATGGTGTTTTATTAAATACCGGATAAGAAATAATATTTTTTATAGTTTATCTAGTGGCACTCTCAAATTATACCCAAAAATAGTCAGTAATATGATATTTGTACTATAAAGTCAAGTTAATTTATTGATTAGTTTTATTCCTACATTTAGGAAAAATATTCTACTATGGAGTACTATGTGTCTAAATATTATGAGAAATACTGATCACACCATGATTCACTGTTTTATTTCACCCTTAAAACACTCTATTAATCTGATTTTGTATTATAAATCAAAATTGTTAATATAAATTTTAATTAATCTTTGATTTAATAATTAGTTGTTTATAACTATTAAAAAGTGTTATTTAACTTGTTTTTATGTTTTCATAATATTTTGAGGTGATTTGGAGGGATCATGATGAAGTTGAAGAAGAATGATCTAAACTGTGCAAGATTCCAAGAACACCAGTGAAATAAAACATTCACTGAAGATAATATGTGTGTCCAATTTGATAGATATTTTTGGTATGATCTGTAATTAAGTGGGATACAACTCGTCTGAATACTCCCAACCCTAATTCTTCCATTAAGGGACCCAACCAAACCACTATGTCCAAGAAAATATTATGATGTAAGTCAAATGTTAGGTTCTATATTTCATCCATATCCTATGATTTAGGCCACCCAATTATGTGAAATATTTAGTGAAGATATTAAATATGTGGGGGAACATGTTTTTAGTTTTTTAAAAAGTTATATAATAATTTCTAGATGAAAATATCTATGGTGAAAGTGGTCTTATTAAATCTCAGTACCCAATACCACCTTTCACATTGCCTATAAATTGGAACCTTGGGCACCCAATTTTCAATCTTGACAATGAGAGTGAAGTAATGAAAATTTGGAGTTCTATATGTGTCCTCTATTACCATTGTATGTTCCGTAATTAGCTATCCTCATAAGGGGATCAATGATGAAGGCGATGTTCCACCCGATCCTCCTCCTCTCGATGGTGAGCTAAACAGGGGAAGGTCATTTCAAGGAAGCAACAAATACATGGGAGGGAGTTATGACACTTATTATTCTACCGATTTTTTTTAAATTTTATGTGAATTATTTCACTTATGGTTTATCTTAACATGCTTCTCCTCTAATCTCATTTATTTTATTTATTTATGTGAAACATTTTTTATTTCAATACCATTTTCGTAGATATTTGAGTGGGAATTTTGGGTTGCTCTAATTGGACAGGATAAGAATCCAAATTCTCTTACACATACATGAGATTTAATTATGCTTTTGTAGCCCTTTTTCTATTCTTCAGATCCAAACCTTGACAACATGATTGTTGAATTAAGTGTTGTTTCTTTGTGCATCATTTTAAGATGAAAGAGTGGAATCGAGATCTTGACAGCCCTCAACCAAATTATTCCATTAAACCATGTGAACTTTTTAGAACAATGGACTATCAAAGATATATAATGAACTTGAAATGACCTCTTTATATCATAAATCTAAAAACAACACCTTCCTCTGTCAACTATTAAACACTTTAATTAAGTTATTTTATTTTTAAAACTTTTTTCAAAACTACCCCTATTTTAGTACTTTTTATTAAACATACAAACTTTAAACCACTAATTCTCCTCGATGAACAACCTAGGGTCTGGATTATACTATAACTAAACTTTATAAAACACAAGCTATTTGATGTGTCATGATAAAACATTCAAATTCCTCTATAACTATAAAAATTTATAAAATCATAATTTATAAACACACAACCATGATTACCCCAGATAGTAAAAATTGTAGTTTTTTTATAATTATGTATAAAATTATAGAATGTTTTAAAAAAGGAGAGTTTTTTTGACATAAAATAAAGAAAATAAACCCATGTTTATCAAGTGTAATAATCTAATAGAACATACACAGAGTTTTTTCATATGATACTTATTGTTTGTGTAGAACCAAAAAGTTCCATGTACACTAAGTGTAATAGTAAAAAAGTTGAAATTTCACTAATAGACATGAAATTAAATGCAACGTGCTTACTATATTTTCTTGGATAGAAACTCAATAAGAATCCATTTTTTTTTCGTAGGTCCCTTACCCATATTTTCTAATTTTTTTAGCTAAGTTACAAATATTGTAGTGTCCTAATCATCTACACCAAAGTTAATACCTATCTTATATAATTTTAAGACAAGTAAAGTTATAATTACTAAATCCTTATCATTTTATAATTTAGAAAATACCATTCCTATAAAAAGATAAAATATTATCTTCAAATGAACTTTTAATAATATATTTATCATTCCCAAAGTTCATAGAGTAACCATCATCACATAGTTAGATAATTCTAATGAGATTTTACATAATTTCTAAATCCTAAAGGATATTATAAATTTATTACTTATTTAATTATACCACCAATATCAAAAATATTACCTTATAAATCATCTTCAAAAGTGTATCATCTACTATTCAACGTATGTATGTTCTAGAATTTTGCCCTATCTCTAGTCATGTGTCATAAAAAATAATTATCTATATATCAAATGTTCCAAATTCTAGTACTAATAATATTTTCCCTAAATAATAATGTTTAAATATTTTGAATATTTCATGGGTTTATTAATGTTTGAGAATAAAAATGCAGGAGCCCAAATCTATCAAATTATATGATTTTTACAATTGTGAGCTCTTTAAAAACATAATCTATATGATTTATAAGGGATTAAACCTTTTTCAAAGAATAATTCATTCTCTATTGGACTTTTGTATGACATATAATAATGGATGGTTCACTTTGATGGATGAAATAATTCCTCTAAAAATTATAATTTCTGGATGTAGAACCCATTCTGGAAGATGTATGATTTGGTTTCAAATATCTAAGGATCTTGTAAATATTCTACCTACTAGAAGTAAAATTAGATAAAATAAAATTTATATGATTAATTTAATAGTTTTTTCTACTAATCTCTGATCATAATGAGTTGAAACAAACATTGATTTAATATATAAATCATAATTAGTATTTTAATTTTCAAATATAATTTTAGAAATCCTATTTTCTAATTTAGCATGGACTTAATTATTAATTTTATGATATTTCTTGAACAATTAAATTTTTTATAGATAATTTATATATCTTGTTATATCTTCTAATGATGGAAGATCATCCACATCCTCTGATGAAGTTTTACAGCTATCATCATCTGAATAAAATGGAAACATAAAATCTAAAAACATTTGTAAGATATTTTTTTATATTTCTAATAAATCATATTTCATTTTGATAAGTCTTGGTATAAAAAAATTTCTTCCAACTATTATAATTATTAGAATCACTTATTTCATTACAAAAGTATTGATCATCATTAGCTCTCAAAGTATCATTTGATATTTTAAAATCTTATCTCTCACTCTTATTTGAATATTTTCCATCCTTATTTTTATTCATTGAACTAGTAAAATAATGGTGGATATGCCTTAATTTCCTACACTCATAAAAAAGAGTGTATGGGTATACCTTCCTCTAATGTTTATATTTTCTTCATTTGATAATAATATGAGAATGTTTTATTTCGGATAATCTAATTTATCAATAATACAAGATTTTAAATATCTTCTTCACTATGTTCATAATTTATAATATCTGGTTGATATTTAAACATATTTTACATAGTTTTATAGTTTAATGTTTGGGTATATAAACTTAGAGAACTAGAAATTAGAGAAAATGAAACTTAATTATTTCTTTTCTTATTCCCAACATATCTATTTAAGAAAATTATATATTTCATTGAAGTAATAATTAAATAATCAAGGATAATCTTTATAAGTTGTTTAATATCATCTATTTCCATCCTCTTAGATTACCACTTAGAAAAGAATATCAACCACTTTATCAAGAACATGATCATCACATAACTATTTCTCACTAAGATATTGTTGGATATTAAACATCATCATAAAACATTGATTAATTTTTTCAATTAATTCTACTATAAGAAAATAAAATTCATGATAATAATCCTATAATATAATTCTTTTAGTTTTAATAAATTTAGATGTTATAAAATGTGTAATTTATAGCTTCTTCTAAATTACATTCATAATTTCACTTGATGACATATGACTGTATATATTTCTATTAATCAAGAATGATGTGGTATTCCATGATTTTGATTTCTTTTAGTAATCAAGATTCTCCTCATGAGTAAAAAATATTATTTAATTCTATATAACTTTTTAATTTTTTGTCATCATAAGAAAATGACCAACACCCATGTTAATAATAATTTTCTTTATCCTATCTTTTTAGTATTTATTATCTTTACCAGTGAAGATAAATGGGTAGCCTATATTTAAATTCTAAATAGTTTCAATTGGAAGTCCTTCTATAAAAAACAAAAAGAAATTTAATCATAAATATTGTTATGTAAGAATAATATTATATGTTTTGATAAAGAAAAATATCTATTATAATGTATACTAGTCAATCAAATCAAAATACAATTAGAGTTAGGCTCTGAGAGAAAATATTGTATTAATAATGTAGTTAGGGAATAATAATATGAGAGTGAATTATAGTCAAAATTAAATCAATAACATTCTTTCCCTCTGCAGTTATTTAATTGATTGGAAATAAAATTTACAATCAAATAAGAGAATGAAATTATAATGTGTATAATAAGTACCAGAATTTGTTTAACAATCATAAATTAAACACAAATCGATAAAAGTAATATCATAATAGAAATTAAAAATACAAAGTAATGTAAAAATAATCTGCTGAGTCAATGCTAATAATCCTTAAACCCATACAACAATATGAATTACTAAATTGATTTCAATAAAAGGAATAATTTTGTTTTACTCTAAATGGAAGTATAACCTTTATATATGATCTGAGGTATTCCATTAACACACCAAAAACATCCATGATTATAGACCTATCAGAAATAATTTAATTCCAAAATAGGAACTTATTTGATGAAGATAATTTTTATAGAAACAAATAGATCTATCCATAAGAAAATATTCAATATATTAATTGGTACAAAGTCTGTATTAGGTCCCTATCACACATATGGGTTCAAACAATTCAGCTTCTAGCCATGAAAGCTCATTGATTTACTTAATAAAAAAGGCTATAAAACTATAGCTTACTCAATCACATTAGATTATCATCATTGATTGTCTAGTTTCCTAGAATTTTAGGTGCTGATGAAAGAGATTTTGTGACAGGTTAAACAGATCACGATGGTTATAATGGTTCAAGGCATTGTTGGCCAGAGGGAGTTCCTTCAATTTTTTAATTTGTATTTTGGATGAGGTTTGGTGGTGGTTCAAGGTTGTTTTTTTGAATTTGTGATTGTTGGTGTCCTTGAGTGGAATGTGGTTTAAGGTTTTATATGATATGATTAGTTTCATTCTATATGGTAACTTGGATTTATTTTATGGATTTGTATGTGGTTCCCACTCATCCTCAGTGTATGTTTATTAGAAAACACCAAAAAACAGATTTTGAAAAAATTGTAAAATTTTAAGAGCCATATGAAAAATATTAACACAATAGTGACTCATAGAAAAACTCACTGAAAGAAAAATTAGACACGGTGGTGAATGAAGTATCATGGTGATGAAAAATTAAAAATAACTATAATATTTTATCATATCTCATCAATTTCTTTTCCTTTATTCCATAAATCTAATTTTTTATCCATCAAAAATCAACAAAATAGTATGAATAGGAATTATATCCTTATTCTCTAACTGAGGAATCTCAATAACTTCCTCAAATATGTAATTTTGGTAAAGTATTTGAAAAAACTACTAGAAAAAATATAAATCCAATTAGAGGTGTAACATTTTCTCTAATAACACATGAAGTTCCTAGTGGGATGTGTAGTCACTCTAAGGGGGTGGGGGAGTGGGGAATGAATGTATACATGTTTTACTAAATTCAATCAACATAAAATATTATCCCCTTTTTATATTCAACTTCTATAGGATGAATAGACTATGTATTTTCTAAAACACATTCACTACTCATTCAATGTATAAAATAAATAAAATGTACCACATGGTGTTTTATATAGTTTGATCACAATGTGGATATGTAATCCATATTATATGTGGGTTGATTTCAAGACATAGAATTTCAAATAATGAAAAAAGTTGTTACAATGGGGTTGGTATCATCATGAGTCTAAGAGAGTTTACTAATTCATATAATTGATTTTTAGGCATCATCCTAAACCAATTGGGAATATATTATATTCTCTCCTTGTCCTCCCAATAGGTATGGAAATTATTATACTAAATCTCTATAGTCTTTAGTTATCCTACTAAAACTATTGAAAATAATCGCCTACAAGCTCTTAGATTCGTCTTTAGGTAATGGGCACAACAGAAGTGTGGGAGGGATGGTGCCCAACTTTTATTTTTTCCATATTCAATGAAAAATCTAGAATCATTGCGATTATAAATGTCATGATCCAAAGAATTGAATAAAAGAAACATGATAATGGAAAGAAACTCAGAATCAAGCGAGAGGATCAACATATATTTTTTATAGTTAATTTAATTAAATAATAATTTCCTCCAAGGAGATTCTTTCTTCATTGATGCATTCAAGCATACATATGTAGGTGTAACATCATTGTGTTGTAGATATGAAGGGTAGATCTCCTCTACTGGTGATCCACATGTGTTCCATATATATTCAGATGTCGCCGAAGGAGTATTTGGGTGCCAGTACGAAAGCTCCTTGCAGTTGTGATATCTGACTTTGATATCCTTGAGAAATGATTCCAAGGCATTCTCCTTAATCTGGTGGAGGAGTATCACCCAAATTCTTGAGAGCGTTATTATAGAGGGATAAAATCTCTATGCTTGATAAATTTTCTCCAATCTATTGTGGAAAACACTCTTAGCGTCTCTTGTCAAGCTCTTGGCTAATAAGAGAATAATATAACCGAACTTTTATTTCATTAGGGTAAAAATACATAATGTGCACAAGTGCCTTTAATTATTTCATTAATCCTAGTGAAAACCACATGTCAAATAATAATAGAAATTTTATTATTTCCTGACATGCGTCTATCTTGTGAGTTATAATTAAATATTATTTAATCAAATAATATTAAATATCATTATTTCTCACTAGAGAGTTAAAATCGGTCCACCAATCCTCCTCAATATTTATTAATTATCCCACTTAAAATATATTCTCTTGAATAACTATTTATGAAATAAATGCGATCAATAATACATGAATAATTATTAAACCACAAATAGGAATAATATTTATTCAACTTGTTAAATAATGAATCATTTAACAAAGATAATGTGATTCTTTTGGACCCTTTAGCAATGACATTAGGAAAACCTATATAAATTCCAAGGTTAGCGTCTAGTAACATACTAAGTAACCCATAGATAAAAAAGTTAATTACACAATGACATGCCACCTCATATGAATTCTTACTATGTAATATAATACCTTTATCAAAATATCTCTAATCGAGCAGGTTGCATGCCAGTCCCATCAACCAATATGCTTGATATTCCTTTATTTGACTTTTAAGAAATATAACTTTCCTATTGATCACCATGGACATGGATATATTTAGGCTATATCATTTCCATAAAAGGTCATAATATATTATCCTCTATTAAATAAAATAAGGGACTTTTCTCACATTATTCATTAACGCATTATTACTCATGACACACCCGACACATCCTACCTCGCTGTGAAAATCTTTCGTCATGATTTTATTCAATACATCTAAGTTCATGACTCATAATACTCATTAATAATTATAATATTAAAGTCTAGGGACCAATACACACATCCTAAAATAAAAAAAGCTAATAAAAAATAGAAATATGGATTTTCTATTGGCGGGGTTTGTTCTCATAATATGCTCCTGGACATTACCAAGGGCATACACCATGACAAAGTCCCTTAATGTCCTATTCATTTCCACCCCTCATAGCCTATATCATTTGTGTCCCTCTAATGATATCATATATATATAGAACATATATTCAAGATTAGTGTCATAGAACTCCCAGGTTCTCATCATAGTAGGGATCCACTATGACATTTTAGTGTGATAGTTACTCTTAGGATATTTTCACATATAATGTTACACGAAAGAACAACCATGATGTGATAAGATATTTATTAATATTCAAAACCAAGAATAGAAGGTACAATAAAGTACAAAATAAGTTGGTTCTATGTCACCAACTCCAAAAGACTCCCACTTGCACTAGAGCCAACTGGTAATGACCTTCAGTCCACTTTCTCTCACATGATACTGATGATTCTGATAAGATAGGCCTTTAGTAAAGGGGTCTTCCACATTATCTTACGTAGATACTCTTCTCACTGTAACTTCACCCCTTTGATAAAAATACCTCAAGAGGTGATACTTTCAATGTATGTGATTTGTCTGTTTATGTGACCTTGGAACTTTTGTAAGAGTGACTACTGAAGCATTATCACAATACAATGTGATAGAGTCTTTACTTCCAGTTAACACATCATGCTCCTGGATAAAGTTTCAGATTCATAAAGCTTCCTTGGTTGCATCTTAAGCCTCTATATACTCATACATTGCTGTAGAATCAGCAACAACTAGCTACTTTGAACTCTTACAGCTCATAGATCCTCCCTTTAGATAGAAAACATATCCTGACTACGACTTCAAATCATTTTGATCTATTTGAAAACTAGCATCAATATACACTCTAATGAAAAGCTCATTATCTCAACCATACACCAGGAACATATCCTTAGTTCTTCTCAAATACTTAAGGATGATCTTTACAACAGTCCCATGATGTTCTCCATGATCTTCTTGACATATTCGTACCATGATCAATGCAAAAAAAAACATCAAGTATAGTACATAACATGACATACATGATTGATCCTATCACGAAAGAGTATGGGATCTTTCTCATTCTATATTTCTCAAGTTGTGTCTACGAACACATTTTTATAAAAATATATAAACCATGTGAAACTGAAACTAGTCCCCTCTTGGATTGTTCCATACTAAATCTCCTTATCATTTGGTCAATATATGTTCATTGGATTAGTCTAAAAATCCTCTTGGATCTATCATGAATGATCTTTATACCTATAATGTAGGCTGCTTCGCCTAAGTCCTTCATGGAGAAGCACATGTTTAACCAATCCTTAATAGATTTTAAGACTGGTATGTCATTTCCAATGAGTAATATGTCATCAACATATACTACTAGGGTAACAACCACATTCCCACTAAACCTTGTTTTAACACATAGATCATGTTCAATTTTAATGAAACCAAATAATTTTATGGATTCATAAAATCGAATGTTCCATGACCTAGATGCTTGATTCAATCCAAAAATGGACCTATAAAACTTGAAAAATACTTTTGGCATCACATGGTGTCACAAACTCTTCCAGTTCTGTCATATAGACATATTCCTAAAGGTTCCCATTAAGGAATACAATTTTTACATTCATCTTTCGAATCTCATAGTCATGGTATGATACTATGGAAAATTGTTTTTTGATAGATTTAAACATGGAAACTGGAGAAAATGTTTCATCGTAGTCGATTCCTTGATGGTGTTTAAACCCTTTATCAACTATCCTTTCTTTATAAGTACTTGCTTTACCTTTCATGTCTAGTTTCCTCTTGAATACGCATTTACACCCAATATGATTTACATCAAATAGTGAATCAACCAGAACCCAAACTTAGTTCTAATACCTTGAATCCATCTTAAAATTCACATCTTTTAGCCATATTATAGCTTCCGAGTTCTCTAATATGTCCTTGTAGGAGAGAGGTTCGTCATTGTCCAATAATATTGAGTCACCATCCTTGGTGACTAGAAAACCATATCTCTATGGTTCCCTTACCTCTCTTGAGATCCTACGCAGTAATTGTGTTTCAAGAACTACTTCTTCTATAGGGACCTATGGAACTGGTTCCTGTACCAACTTCTATACATCTTAAGCATCAACTTCATCGAAGTCAATCAATCTCCCATTATCATTTTTGAGGATGTTCTCCCTATCATTAAATACCTCTTGTCTGGAAGAATTTCAATTTCGTGTCTGATGGGTTTTATAGGTAGTATCCCTTTGTTTCCTTAGGATAACTTGGAAATGTTCACTTTATGCTTCAGGGTGCTAGTTTATTTCTTGATAAAGTGTTAAAAAATTACTCGCAACTCCATACAAATGCATGTGATAAAATGGGGTTTTTACTCCACAGATTGAAGGGAATTCCAATTTCCTCTTTAACTGGTACTCATTTTAATGTGTAAGTCACAATTTCCAATGCATATCCCCAAAAAGATAATATAATATCTACATGACTCATCATCGTCCTTACCTTGTCCAATAAGGAATGATTCCTCCTTTCACTAACCCCATTACACAGTGGTGTATAAGGTGGAGTGAGTTGATATTGAATCCCAAACTCCTATAGAAAGTCGATGAATTATTGGTTAAGATATTCTCAAACTCAATCCGATCAAAGCATCTTTATCTTATTACAAAAATGATTATCTACTATATTCTTGAATTCCTTGAATGTATCAAATGACTAAAAATTATACCTCATCAAGTAAATATATCCATATCTACTAAAGTCATCAGTAAAAGTTATAAAGTAAGAATATCCAACTATAGCATCTGCTTGAAATGGTCTACACACATTAGTGTGTACCAACCCTAGAAGCTCTATGGCCCTTTCACCCAATCCACAAAATGGTGGTTTGGTGAATTTCCCTTGTAAATAAGCGTGACATATATCATTTGGTTTTAGCTCAGAAGATTATAAATATCCATCTTGACAAATATTTTTCAAATGCTTCTCGTTTACATGACCGAGACAATGATTCCACAACTGAGTGTTATATGAGTCATGTGAACATGATTCGTTATCAATTTCCAACACTTGGTTTTCATAATTAAATATGTATAGATCGTTATTTAAATGTTCCATACCATAAATTATGTTTTCCTTAAAAAAGAAACAATAATTCTTTTCAAACTTAAAAATAAACCAATTTATATCTAAACTTGATACAGAAATTATGTTTTAGGTAATAGTAGGAACATAATAACCATCACATAAAACAAAAATCATTCCTGTTGACAGTGAAAGGTGGTAGTCACCAATGGAAAGAGAAGCCAACCTCACACCATTGACAACTCATAGATCCACCTCTCCTCTATTAATTTTCTAAAATCTAATTGGTTCTGGAATTTGGATACAGATGTTAGAACCACAAGCTGTATATAATATGCAATGTGTAGAAATAGAAATATTTCACTTGATAATGAACTCACCTTTGGATTCCCCTTTCCTCTAGGTGCAGTTCCTCTTCCAGTGGCCTGACTTACCACATGAAAAAAATACTGCCTCCTTTTCCTTTCCCTATCTTTGAATATTCTTCTTCTTGGTCAGATGGTGCTCAGGGGCTTTATACTATTTACATGTTTTATAACCATTTTAATTTTTTCTTTCAATATAAGGACTACATGTTTATCACACCCCATGTCCATATCCACTTAGAGAATCAAGTTCATAAGTTTCAATAGAATCTTCTCATTATTTCTCATATTATAATTCGAAATAAAACTAGATACTATCTTGGGTAGTGATGATAGTATTAGATATGTATGTAAATAATACAATAATTTAATCCCCAATATGTCTAGGTGTTCAATGTAGCCAATAAGATTGACTACATGAGTCCCAGATGACATAGATTCTCCAAGATTAGTCATGA
The DNA here is from genome assembly GCA_963277665.1 of Viscum album. Taxonomy (NCBI): domain Eukaryota; kingdom Viridiplantae; phylum Streptophyta; class Magnoliopsida; order Santalales; family Viscaceae; genus Viscum; species Viscum album. The sequence goes on along the minus strand of OY728140.1, from coordinate 115,270,753 downwards.
ACAAAGCGTTGGAGACCTCATACCTCTCTTATCTTACCTTATCTTGATAGAGATCTTGAAGGTGAGAAATCATGATCTAAGAATCCCATTTCTCATGTTACTTCAATATCTCGTTGGACATGTATGATAGCCTGAAGCACTGGACATCTGTAGCATCATTCATATGTTTCTTGTATAGAGAGATCTCTTCATCACTCACCTCATTTCCCGGCACAATTGTTAAAGGTTCTTCTAGCACATACAATTTACTTTCATGGTGAAGGATGACACATAAGCACCTTTTCCAATCCTAAAATTAGTTCTAGTGAGAATGTTTTCCTTATCGATTATGGGTCACAATGATATGTTTGATGTCATTTTTAATATTATTTCTACAAATAAGATAGGGATATACTTATACATTATTTGATAGATTTATAAAAATAAATAAATATTATATTTATTATTCTCAAACTATTTTATTGAAACCTAATATCCTTCACCATTGGATTTGGAATATCCTGTTTCTTGTACATTAAATTGGAAAGGATCCATATTCTATTCTCATTAATCCAACATTGGCTAGTCAAGAAACTTGAATGGTTTTAGGCAGGAATTCAAATTACTAACTACATTAACTCATAGTTCCTTGATATATGGAGTGGACTCCCCAATCCAGAAATCATTAATTTATGTTTACTCAACCGTTTCCTCTCAGTTACACCAAGTACTACTTTGGTAGTCAACCCTTGATGTCAACCAAGTTATGTCAAACAAAAACATCAAATTATAATTCCCCAATAATGGAAAAAACCCCAAATTTTTTATGTTTAAGCACTTTGAACTATGTTTCAATTATAACCGAAGTAATGGAAGTCTATACCAACTTAATATTTTATTGAATGATTTTATCCTTTATACGTAAAGTTTTATTTATTATCTTTATCAAATGCTTTTTAATATTAAGTGGGATTACTTAAGTGATTAACTATGTATTTAGATAATATTTATGCATAAGATAGTTTATTTTAGTTTCATCTGGAATTCTTGTTAATTCATCAATTATGTGATCGCAACAAAACATCAATAATGAATAACCATTCAACTGATAGAAATAAAATAAAGTTTATGATCATGATCTTATTTTAATAGTTAGTTTATCTAAAGGTTGATAAACTAATCGCTAACCCAGGGGAGAAACATCTTGAACCAATTAGGTTCATGTTTATAACTTTCCACCTATCCACCTTTGTGTCTCCTTGGATTGGTTTTGCCTCAGATCCTACCTTGAACCGCCTCCACTAGCTTGGGATCTCGAACCATTACATATGATTTTACTCAGAAATAAGTGAGGGGTAAAAGGGGGTTTACATAAAAGAAACCATGGGCATGAATTCCCTACATATTAATGAGGAGAGAAGGCATGCATGAAATCAATTTAATTTAATAATAAATTAAAATGAAACCAATCACATAAAAAGGTTTGGTCTAGCTCAGGATCATCCACAAGCATGAAACAAATTATGCATTTAATAAAACTAGAATTCAATTCTTTAATCATTCTTATTTAAAATAAATTGTGGTCGAATAAATTAATTATTATCTTTAATCAATCAATCCTTTTATCTTAATCCTTTTATGAATTTTATTGAGATTATCATCCATTATAAATTTAAAAAGATTAAAATTCATTTAAAATTAACCTTGTACATAAATTCACCTTGGAGGTAACCCGGTGAATACCCATCCAAATCTACTCAACATGTATTATATTTGTATACACTTTATTATTTATGACATATAGCATGAATGACTTTTCACATACTTTAATGACATGTACTTCATAGATGATTACATGAATTACATGAATTTTTGGTAATGTGTCATGCTTTAATGCATGTAGAATAATAACTATAATACAACTTATACATGATATATAGATCTGAACATTATGCATATATAAAATTTTTAATTCTACGTAATTTGGTAACCATACACGACATTTAGATCTGATCTACATGGTGTGTACTACCTTCACCATCTATCCAAATTATATGCCTAGGGACTGGGTGTGTGAGGCATACTTCAGAATTATTAGAGTACACGATGTGTCCATTATGCAACACACCATGTTGACTCCACGTTACACGGTCACCGGTCATCTAAGTCATGTATTGGATACATGGCCTGACCCTGACCTGAAAGAGAATACATGCCCTGTCCAGTGTTCCATATGGCGTGTAGTCCGACTGAACTTGTGCTAGTCTGTCCTAGTCAATACACAATGTAAGAATTAACCACACCATGTATATTTAATTCACACGGTTTGAGTAATTTTTAAACTACTAATGATGCATTGAACACAACTTCCTGATGTGTAATTTAGATTACATGGCGTGTACTACTGTGTTACCTAGATAGAATCCTTGGAACCTCCAGATGAGATCCTTAATATAATTTTAATCATAAAATTAATCATTTATATTAGATCTGTGAGAAATGATAGAGGAAGAAACAGATCTCATCATTAAAATTTAAAGGAATGATTAAACTTGAATTGAAAAAATAAATTATAAATACGCAAATCACCAATGATTATTTAATAATTATGAACAATAATATGCCCACTCTCATACACCTTGTAGGTTTCAGGCGCAGTAGAACCGTGGGAGGGGTGGTGCCGAACTTGTTTTTTTTTCAATTTCAATGAACAATCAGAGATCTATGAGATGATGAATGTCATGATCCACGAAATTAAATCAAAGAAATAGGACAAAAGAAAGAAACCCAAAACCAATAGAGTTGATCAATAAATATTTTTTTATAATTAATTTAATTAAATAAGAATTACCTCTAAGGTTATTATTTCATTGTTTATGCATTCGACCACAAAATATATAGGTGTACCATCATTTCATTATAGAGATCAAGGGTAGATCTCCTCTAGCGGTGATCCACACATGTTTCACATATCTCTAAATTTCGCTCAAAGAGTATTTAGTAGTTAGCCTAGAAGATATTTTCTCTTGAGATGTTCACCTTGAATCACCTTAATAACCGCTTCTAAAGAATCCACCTTGATCTAGTAGAGGAGGATCACCCTCATTCTTGGGAGCGTTCTTGGAGAGGGATGAACTCTCTAATATTGAGAGATTTTCTCCAATCCATTGTTCACAACACTCTTATCATCTCTTAGATAGAACATGGATATTAAGAGAATAATATAACAATGAATTTATTTCACTCGGTTAATAATAAATAATTTCCACAAGTGCCTTTAATTATTTCATTAATCAAAGAGAAACCCCCATGTCAAATAATGACAGTAATATTATTATTTCAGGACACACACTTAGCATGACAGTTGTAATTAAATATTATTTAATCTAATAATATTTAGTATCATTATTTCTCACTAGACCATTAAACTCAGTCCACCAATGCTCCTGAATATTTATTAATTATTCCACTTACAATATATTTTCTCAAATAACTAGTGATGGAATAAATGTTATTAGGAATACATGAATAATTATTATACCATAACTGGGAATAATATTTATTCAACTTATAAAATAATAAATTATTTAACAGAGATATGAGAGACACATAGTGTGGGACTCTCTAGACCCCTTTCTCAGGGGAATTAGGAGAACTTGTATAAAGTCTAAGGTTAGCATCTGGAAACAAACCAATTCAACCATATAGAAAGAAGTTAATTCTTTAATGAAATTATACCTCACATGAACACTTACCATGTAATATAATCCCTTTATCACAATATATCTAATCGAGAAGTTTGCATGCCAGTGCCATCAATATATATGATTGAAATCTCTTTCTTTGACTTTAGGGAAATAGAACTTTCCTATTAATCACCATGACCATGGATTTATTTAGGTTATATCATTTCCATAAAAGGGACTGATATATTATCCTCCATTAAAGAATATAAGGGATAAATCCTTTCTTGTATTATTATTTAATATAATATTACTCGTGACACAACCAACATATCCTACCTCACTACGAACATTTGTCATCATGGTTTTCATCAACACATCTAAGTGCACGACTCATAATACTCATTAATGTCTAAATACCAATACCCATGTTAGTAGATAAGAACATCCAATGACACATAGAAATGTGGATTTCCTACTGGCAGGTCTTGTCCTCATAATATCCTCTTGGAAATTACCAAGGGTGTACACCATAAGAAGGTTACTCAAAGTACTATGAGCCGCCACCCATGATAGCCCATATCATTTGTGTGCCTCAAATGATATCATCTAGCTGTAAAACATATATTCAAGAATAGTGTCATAACACTCCCAGGTTCTCATCATAACATGGATCCACTATGACCTTTTAGAGTGGAAATTACTTAGACGACATTATCACATAAAATGTTACATAGTAGAACAATCATGATTTGATAAGGAATTTATTAATATTAAAAACCAAGAATATAAGTTATCATAATGTACAAAATAATTTCGTTCTAGAGAACCAGCTCAAATATACTATGCATCAAAATTTACGATCAATCCACTCAAAATATGTCTTATATGGCCATTGAATTGACAACTACAATTTCATGCAAATTTACATTAAAATTTTAATATTTATAATAAACATATGAAGATTTTTTCAATTTTATTCAAGAATTATTCTTTACCATATTTATGAATATTTGGAAGGTTTTACTTCTAAATCAACTTAACTTCTAAATAACTCATTATGAATGAATTTACATCTAAATTAGTTATACTCCCAATTCCTCTAGCATACAGACGTTATAGTTTGAGTTCATCACTTCTTTAACTCAATAGATCTTCTAAAACTTTCAGGTTGGAATCACTTCTTTAACTCAGTGATATTATATAACATGTTGTCCAAATTCTCCCTATATTCTCAATCATCCTCTTTCTTAATAAACCATTTATAAAAAAATATCTCCTCCTTTTATATCCATTATTTAATATTATAACTTCTATGAAATATGGACCACCATTAATTATTCAGTGTTCCTTTTAATAAATAAGGCTTGACTAAGATTTCTCTATATACTAATCCATAGTCAACTTTTTTCATTTCATCATCATATATCAGCAAGAATTAGGAGTTAAAAATCATGGAATTCATATATTTTAAGTACACATTAGAATCATCACATTGAATTTGATGTCTTAGAAATGTTATATGAAATCAATTAAAATATTTTAGTCCTATAAATTCTAGAGACATAAGATAAATTTAACATGAACTTTTTTCTTTTTTTATAATGGTTCTACCTTTAATATAACATTAATAAATCATTTAAATAATCTATAATCCTATCTAGTTCTTACTTATTAACAATTTTACTTATCTATAAATCTACTTTGACTCTTCGAATTTGTGTTCAAACATTGTTTCTTGAAACTTAATTATATATTTCTTCTGATATTCAAGTGCTCTTATTTCGTATATTCGATACATTTTTTGAACTCCAGATTATTAAATTTCACCTTCTGATACAACTTATGATTAGTTTAACTTCTTATTATCTCATCTTTTGACTATATCAACTTATTTACTTATCATTATCTTCTTTACTTAACTTTATAACTTCTTGGATTCTGATTGTCTTCATATTCTAGAATATATAACTTTTAATCTTCTTAGCTTTTAATCTCAGAATATTATAATCACATCAATTTTTTTCTTCCCAAAACTATAATATTTTTGGATTGGGAGGATTGTTATTATAAAAAGACCTCTAGAATAAGTTGAAAACCATTCTTCCATAAATATGAATTTTCTAGAGTTGGAATCTAATATAAGTGAATATCCTAGACTTCAATTATTCTCATGAACTCCATTATCATCAAGATATTTTAATCATACTTATATCACATTAACATTATCATATTTATATCAATTAAATTCATCAGTATTATTGACTAATATATGTTGTAGACTTCAGATTGTGGCCATGATCATGATTGGTCTTTCTTTATTCAATATTTTTTCAATTCATATCTTGAGTCATAGTTGATTCCAAACCACCATGATTTTTCTTATGATGAAAGATTAGTGTATTGTCAAATAGAATAGAATCCAATAATTTTTGTAAGTTTAGACATTATAGCTCTCTCAATCACCTTGTATTTCAGATTTACCTTGTAACACACACAATTTATCTTCTAATAGTGTACATATTCTCAATAATTCATTCTTCCAAATTCACATCTACCTTATTCTTTAATATTTTCAAAATAATCTATCTCAGTATTCATTGATCACTATATGAGTTCTAGATAGATCCTTGGGAATTTAATTATGGATGATATTAATTGGATACACCTTTTGAAAGTAGTTATTCCAGAATTCATCAAATATATACATTTTTCCTCAGATATTGTTTTAAAAGTAACTCACAGATAGTATAACTTCTAGATAGTATAAATACTAGGTATAGATTTCTTCCACATAACTCTTTCTACATCATCAAATTTCAGTTCAAATTTCAATATTAGTTTTCATACTACATAAACATAGGGAAAACACCCCACATTCCTCACCAAACCTATGATAGATCACACTTATATTCAGTTCAAGACTCATTAGATATTATATTGACATGGATATAGAATTCTTTTTTAACTTCAATATTTTAGCAACTTCACTAATTATTGAACCATATCTTCTTCTTCCTCCAAATAAATCATTTGGACTCACAATCACATTATCTATTAAATTATAAAAATATATCCCTAATCTAGTTGTTTTTATATAGTTAACTTCTTGAAAACCATTGGGTAGATCCATCTTTATCTCAATTCTTCACCATTTAATATTCATTTAATTTACCAACTATTGATAAAGAATAAAACACTAATAACTAATATCCATTGGGTACTTCAATATCTTTAGTAAAATAATAATTTTACTAGGTTTTTTGATTGAAAAATCCTTTTATAGAATTTTAAGAGATTCATAAATGTTCTTACCAAATATGAAAGATATAAAATAACAAGTATACTGAGAATAAAATAAATAAAAACATAAATTTTAGGTTAAGATCATGGCACATGATGTAAGTTTATTTAGTAAATTAAATTTGGTTATAATAATAAGATAATACTTTCTCCCTTGGCCACTTCTAAGGTAAATTATCTTAGATTCTAGGGAATTGATTGGAATAGTGGCCCATATTATTATATTTGATGTGTTAGACATTGTAGGATTGTTTATTTATATTACATTCATATTCTTGGTAACATTTATTTCCACAATTGTAGAAAAATTTCATTCCCTTCAAGCATATCCTAGAGTGTTTATTTCTACAAATATTACGTGTCTAAAATTCCATTGATCCCTTCTTCTCCTTTAATATATTTATATTTATATGGTGCTCAATCATCCTTTTATTATATTGATTTTATTTTAAAATAAAAGGAATGGATAATTCTATCTTATTATTACTAGAATTTGATATAATATTATCATATGCTGAAAATATTTGAAAGAATATTACCCATTGAAGTATTGGATTTAAGATATAAAATAATCAATCAATATTGATTTTTATATTATATACCGAATTCGATGAATGAAATTAATAACATTGAAAACATAGCCTCATAATCCGTAACATTTTACTCATAATTTTGTGTTACATTAAAGAATTTAATTAATATATTAGGTTATTTATCATGAGGAATGAACTTTTTTATGAATATTGGTTTAAAAAACATCAATTCTCTAATCTATATCACCCCCTTATTACTATTTTAAATAAATGAAAAAATTGAACAATATCTCCGCTTAGATGATATAATACAATGATAACAAGATATATTTTATTATATCCAAAAGATAGTAATATATTATCAATGGAATTGATCCATTATCCAGCTACTAAAGGATTGGTAGTTCCATTTAAGGATAGTGTTTGTTTCCAAATAAATTTATCCAATATTGATACACCATATTATGTAGAAACACATTGTTCTATTTAAGAAATATTATTTCCCATAACATGAGTAAACTATGAAAATATAGTGGAAATATACTCAGATACAACATTATAATCGTTGAATTTTTTCTGAGGGAAGTAATCTACTCAGATCTAACACCAGCATCATATTTCAGAGGGAAATCCCTAAATTTATTACAAGTGTTGAAATGAGATTTTCTCCTTACATTAGGTTCTATTTCAAAAAATTAAATACACTTAATTAGCTCATAACACATCTAATATTTAAACATGGTATAAAATTCAAATATAGTTGAACTATTATTTATTGTTATATTTTTTTATATTTTTTGTTATCTAACTATGTTCTTATAAATTTAGTTACCAAAGTTTTGATAAAATTTATTTAATACCAATTTTAACTCCCCAACTCCAGTAACTCAAATATAATGGTTATTTTATTTAATCGTAACACAATATAAGAGATCAAATTATATAAGATCTAATAGTTTATTTGTCTTAGGATACTATATACATACATGATACATACATTACATTTGAAAAAATAAAATAAATCATAAAATTTAAATAAAATATTTATAATTCCTTCTATATTTTCCAAGGAATATTAAAAAGTATGTTCATAGTTTCCTGGGGAAAATGAAAAAAATAAAGTGGTGAGATTAGATGATCAGTAATGGGTTACATAAAGTGGAAGATATCATAGAATAACCAAGGAAAACTTAATATGATAGAAATAAATGATAATAAAATGATTCTATATAAGTGATAACATGAGTATGAATTATATCCATGGATAACATAATACTAGAATTAAATAATCTCGTGGATAACAATAAATGATTTCATGATGATGTAATGCATAATACCAGTCATCATAAATATACCATAAAGGACTCATGTTGAGTTATCATACATAAAAGGTTAATTCATACACCAAATCCACATTCATGTTTGTGTCATGAGAGCTACCAATGAATAAAATGTCTATATAATTGTATCCTCTACATATCATATAAAAGGTATAATGCATTCATCATATGAACGAGTTTAGATAAAAATATATATCATAATGATCTAAAGGGAACCACTTATATACACATGTCTTAGTAATGATACTTATCCGTAGGGAAGTAATAGGAATGTATAATTTTAATGTTCCCCCAATTTAACTAAATAAAAAGACTATCTAGGTTAATATCCATCAATCTAGTAGGAATTATAGGATATTCACAATTAAATGGAAGGTATCCTTGATAATCTTGTAGTAGTGTGGTATATTTTTGTCATATAGGGATACTATTTTGAATTTGTAAATTTAATTATTAGAGATTAAATGAAAGAATAATCCCATATTGAAGGAATTTTATGGAAATATAATTTCATATAAGGGTCACATAATAATTGGAAATGGAAAAATCATATTTAAAATATAATCATGGATATTTAATGAATAATCATAACATTATTACATATGGAAATTTAAAAAAAGGAATTTATAAAGAGAAATGATGTTAGAGGTATGGAAACCCTTACCTTGATATATACCTTACAAAATATTGAAAATAAACTACATACATCTTTATACTTTGTAATCTTGAAAGATAAATGAAGATAAGAGTTTTGGAACCCCTACCCCATTATTTTGCTAGATAAAAACTCATAGGATTGACTTCATGTAAGAAACAAACATATATTTTTATACTATGTTCTAAATAAATCTCTTTACAAATATTCATTAGAGGGAAAATGAACGGAAAACTATGAATAATGGTTTTTGAGTGGAGAGAAATGGGATGATAGGTTGGTATTTATAGAAAATGAGGGTAGTTGTTTTATAATTTTCAAAAAAAAAAGGCCTTGGACTTTAGGCTTCGAAAGAATTAAAAACCATTAGTCTAACCATTGTTTTAAACCCTGTTACTTGAAAACATGAAGCTGGTCTATATTGATTCACTAAAAAATTCTTTATGTTATATTGGTAAATCCTTTATTTTTAGGTGACCAATGATTTAAAGGAATTATTAAATCATGATTCTATTCCATATGGAATCAATTTATGATTTATTTCCCTTATACCAAAAAATGGAAATACCGTTGACATTATTGATTTCAGACTAGTTTCAATTGGTTACACTATCCCAAAAATCATTATCAAACTTATTAGGACCAATATATGGGATATATCTAGAATTTTATTACCACAAATTAGTATGGGTTTGTACCTAGAAGGGACAAAAAGAGTTTTATGTTTACCACTTCAGAAAGTATCAATCTAATGAAAATGAAAATTAAGGTTGGGAAATGTTCCCTTTAAATTTACATTTTGAAATCTTTTGAAACAGTGAAAGGTTTTTTAATTATTTTAATTATTAGGAGATATGAATTATCTAATTATTACATAATATTTATTAGTACCATATTCAACTCTGCATGACTTTAGCTTTTAATTAATGGATCCCCCAAATGCATTTTCCAATGTTTGAGGGGTTTCAGAAAAAGGGACACCATATCGGGTATTTTTTTATTTGGATGAATATTAAATTAGTAGATGTATAAATGATCTTGAAGAAATTGGATTATGAAAATAGATCACGGATTATAGGGTATTGTTCACTTGCTCTCATTTTCTCTATGATGATGAACTTATCCTTCTTGGAAAAGCATCTAAAAGCACTACGTCCATCATTAAATCCATCAATAATCACTATAAATATTTATCAATTAAATATATCTATTGAAAAAAATCCCTTTATTATATTTGGGTGTGGATTCCCTTTCACCCGGAAAAAGAAGATTTCCATAATCCTCAGAGTGAAAGGGTGTGCACTACCATTCATATATGTTGGTGTCTCTATATTTTAGCGAATCTTCAGAAGGTTATATCTAGAAAGTGATCGTTCCAAAATTGTAAATCAATTGGATGATTTTAAAGTATAATCAATGTCCCAAAATTTAAGGGGATTCTTGGTTTCTTTTTTTGGAAACATCTATATTTTTTATGCTTTCTCGATTTACAAATGGCCTAAAAGTATCATTAATACATTATAAAAATGATCAAGAAATTCATCTTGATCAAATATTTCCATGAAATGAAGTTGATTAATATTTCATAGAGATAATTAATTAATCTCATTGATATGGGTGGTATGGTAATTAGGGATATCAAGATCATTAATGATTCAATAATAAGAACATTCACTTTGAAAAAAATGAAATATAATGATCTCTTTTGATTTTCTATCAAACATGTTTTCCACTAAGATTCTATATGGATACTATAATTATATTTCTACCTTTGTGTGACCTTCCATTAGATAATATTTCAAATAAATTATGTGCAAATCCAAATTGATGTTATGCTGGAAATCCATGTTGAACTTCTGGGACACTCCTTGTCTTATAATATCTCTTATTAGTAGAATGGATGTTCCCTCAAGCCTGTGGCATATAAATATTACTAAATTCATCCATAATATAAATATTTTTAATGATTTATTCCCGAATATTTCCTCCCTTGAGCTGAATAGTTATGAATTTATGGATAAAGGCACACACATATGGGAACCAAATCAAAATGGAGTATTTAATAACAAGAAGCATTAAATGCTAAAGTGTGAGGGAAACAAAAATACTTCATCAAGGATTCTAAATATTATAAATGAATTCATTAAATCCTAAAGTTGTATAATAATCAAGAATATATATAGATATTTTCTACCCACACATGACAAAATGTAGAGCATGGTCTTACAACATTCCTTGGGCTATTAATTTTTACTGAGGAATTTTCAAAATGTATAGAATATTTTAATTAGCTGTCAATTTACTACCAAAAATTGGAACCATATAAAGGAAATATTTTGTATAGTTATCTACACAGATAATCAATATGAAGGCTTGATTATATATATTTTTAATGATGAATAGTATGGTCAAGTATAGAATTTACTGCTCACATCTACGACCTCTATAATTTCTTACATCCAGACATCCCAAAATGTGTTAATATTTGATGACCAGAACCCATCCATTAATAAAAGAATTTTGGAAATACAAAAATACGTGTTCACTACCTAAAAAATAAAAACTTGTTAAACAATTTTTTTATTATTTGAATATATTAAGGTTGTTGGGTGTGAATAATAGGTTGAAAAATCCAATGGTCTTGAAATTAATTCGATGGATTCCTCCTATCCCTTCATGGGTTAAAGTTAACGTTGATGGTTCACAATGTAGAATGTCAGGGACCTAGGTATTAAGTGTTGTTTTATGTTCCCACCATATATTCATCAAATCATTATATAATCAATATATTTTAATGGGAATTTAAAATGAGGCTGAATGATGGGAAATAATTTGTTCCATCAAATATTCTCTCCAAATGGATTATAGTCTATTTGGATTGAATCCGATTTGTGTAATTATATTGGAGTCCTAAAATATATAATAAGGAGTGTCCCACGAAATTTATTTTTGTAATGGATTAAATTTTTTAATGCCACTAGTCACCTAAAATAGGATACCAGACATGAATACATGGATTCAAATACGGCTACAAATGCCCGATGAATGATAGTAGTTGTAACACCCCAAGCTTCCTTGGTATGCTTCTCTTTGAATAATAGAGCAGCGTGCGTTGTACGCAACCTAGAGTTCTAACACACCGCGACAAATCAAAGTAGACTTTATGAATAGTAATACCCACTTTTTGAAATTATATAAATTTTATATTTCATAGTGGACTTCATTTTTGGATTTGTAATATCGGAATTAGCCTATGTTGAATTTTTGGTATTTTTCTGAGAACTTCCAATTTTTGATGAGTAGTGAAAAATACTTAAAAAAAACTTTTTTAATAAAAATAATTAATAGTGATAAATTATACCATTGAGTGGTTTTAAAGTATAATTAGAATATAATTTTACCATTTTATCTAATGGTGGTCATTAGAATTAATTTTACTTTGAAATTGGACATAAACAATTGTCAATCTTTTGATTGATATTATTTCTTAAAAACACGCTATTTGTTTTGACAACAAGAATTAATTATAAAATTAATTAATGAAACTTATATGTTTGGAATTTTGTAAAATAGGAATCATTTTTTAATTCATAATATCAATTATAGCTTAGGTTTATTTTTTGGTATTTTTTGGAAGAACATCAAGTTTTGATGAATAGTGAAACCACTAAGTGGTAGTTAAAAAAACTGATTTTTCATTTAAATGAAATTTTACCACCTCTGTGATTTGAATTTTAAAAATCCAACTTACATCATTGTCATTAGGAAGTAAAATGTGGTTCAATAGGATTAAAATAATATTTGTTGAATAGTAACTTTTAAGTTCTATTAATCGTGATTAAAGGTAATTAGTGTAATTTAAGGTAAAAATAATGCTATAATAATATAAAAGTACCTTGAAACATGTCATACTCTTATTGGATGAGTCATGGCCGACCAAGAAAATCCATGGGTCAACTTGGGGACCCCATGGAGCCACTTGGGTAAGAAAATGACATTAATAACGTTTTATTTAAAGTAAAAATAAAATTGTCACAAACATGTGTTGTTTTACTAAAAAAATTAATACATGGGGTTATATAAGTTCACTTTTAGACTATAAATATTAATTGGAAATATAAAAATATTTCCTACATCATGGTAATTTTTTTGTAATTTTTAGACAATAAATAAATTAAATTTTTATGACACCATGATGATGCATCGATTACCTCATTAATTAACGATTTAAATAAAATGAAAAGTTAATGTAAAATATAAGACTTAAACTTTTGAAAAACCTATTGGATGAGTATATTTAAAACCCTTATCACCTTATCCTAGAAATATGTAATTCTGGGACCTTTGAAATCTGAAATGCACTTCATAATAATGTAACATTTCATGACATTCCAAGAGTGCCCCTCCTATCTTCTTATAAAAGGCCCCCACCTCTACCACCTTATTCACACCTTCAAAGCAATTTGGCTCAGCAAAACTCTACCCAAATACTCTCTCAACTTCCCTCTATTACACCTAGAAGCCTCAATTTTGGCATAAGTCTTCCCAAGGAGGACTTTGGCTCAAATCAAGAAGAGTTACCCGATTTTAAAGTCATGTCTTCTCTTATGTTCTTTTGTTTTATTTTACTTCTCCAACCCCTTAAAATATTTTATTACTTTATTTTGTAACAACACCAGTATCTTAGATATACTAGGATGTTTTTATGAAATGTATTTGATTTACATTTACACACAACTTCGTCTAACGGTTAAAGAACATACTGTTTCTGTTGGTGGTGAATTACTACCTCACGAAACGATGATTGTTCAATTTTATTTTAACACCTCTCATGGTGGCCATTATGATGAAACTATTTATATATATGATATATATTGTGTTTATTTTTTTCTTTATGCTTATGTATTTTTCATTTATGGCATACCTTTATGATTTCTATTATGTGTAAACGCGATAATTTCATTTTAGGAAGTGCGGACTACCGCCCCCTCAAAGTGATTTGAATTGTTAATGCCATATATGAGACATATAAAGTATGGAGTTAATGATATTATATATGATATTATACTGGAATTATAATATACCTTTATGTCATTATGATTTCATTCCATTAAATACGAAATAGAAATGAAAGTAGCGTTCATGCGTACGTACGGCTTACCGTCTCCATGAACGGTGCATTTCATTTCTTACCTCTAAATGTTATGTAATATTATAAATGCATGTATATACTAGATATATATGATATATGTTATATCAACATCATGAATATAATTCTAGAGATAAAGGATATTCTACCACATAAGAAACTTGTAATTATAAGAAGTTTAATGTTGACTCAAGTACCAAATATCGATAAAATGACCGTTATTAACTTACATGACTACATAATTTTCATAACATGGTAATAAGTGATATAAAATGGATAATTAACTTTAAAAAGGTTCTTAAGAAAGTAGATATTAACTCTAGTTTATCATTCAGGAGATTAAAGAATGATCGAGTCAAGTCAGACATGAGGTAAGAGAACTTCCTAACCCAATTCCCATTTTTTGGGTTAAAATTATCTTTCTTATTTATGTAGTTCTTTGATTATGTGAGAAATGATTTTTTATATCTTATCATGTATTTATACTTTCTTTATGTGAGCTTATAGTGAATACACATGAGCGATCTATTTTATTTACAAAATGATCTTTGTAAGGGACTTCGTCTCAATCTCCTTTCATTGAGGCATATTTTGTTTTATACACAACTTTCCTTTATACGGTGTATAAACCCCTTTGAATTTTACTTTTATTGAAAAGGAATATTTTTATACAAATCATTTTTACTAAACAACAAAAGGAATGTTCTGTCTTACGTATGCGGGGACAACGAATTCTCAGCCGCCGTGACCATTATTTGAGTTTCGGCTTCCTCTACAAGCCATAACTTTTTTTAAATGAAAAATAAATACCATGTTTTACCTTTCTTTTATTTTGGTATTGAAAATGGTTTTGATAATGTTTTTCTTATATCAATGTGTTGTATTGATATCTTGTGATTGAAATGTGGAAATGTTATGTTTCCTTTATGCATGCTTTATGTGATACGATGATGTTATGGTTTATGATATGTTTAAACCTTTTCATATAAGAAATGAATTAGACTTAATAAGTGACGGGTGGAGACCAATATAGCTCCTAGATGAATCGGTATGTCTCATGAGACAAACTAGTGTCTTGGCACGAGGCCTTGACAAAATCTTATTTGTAGTCTTGGCACGAGGCCTTGGCTACGTGGTTATCATAGTCTGGCATTATGCATTCCATCATTATGAAAGTGGTTATTGATATTGAATGTGATTATTCAACCAGTATAATATCCATGTGAATAAGTAAATGTCATTATTTCAT
Organism: Viscum album; assembly: GCA_963277665.1. Taxonomy (NCBI): domain Eukaryota; kingdom Viridiplantae; phylum Streptophyta; class Magnoliopsida; order Santalales; family Viscaceae; genus Viscum; species Viscum album. The sequence continues at coordinate 115,254,862 of OY728140.1, read as the reverse complement.
TTTATTTTTTCCATATTATACTAAAGTTCAAGTTTAAAAGGCTTTTTTAGTTATACATTACCTTAAATATTTATGTTTATTTATGAAAGATTACACTATATTGTTATATTTACTGAGCGTCTGATCTAACCCCTTTCAATGTTTTAATTTTTCCAGGATGTGAAGAAGTATTTTATGAATGACCTACAGGGATAGTCGGAAGAGGATATGAGTGTGGACTATGGAGACCATGTTATTGTAGTTTTTCACTTTATGATGTAATGAAACATTTATGAATTTATCTAGTGTTTCCAAGACTACTAAACTAATAGGTCTTTCGATACTTGATCTTTTGTGATCATGCCAATGTTACGTAATAATGCACTGACTCTGGATAACCGGGGTCGGGGCATTACAATAGTTATAGAGATGTTCTCAGTGTGTTCCTTTTGGACCCTGGATATTTTCACACCATTGGTAGATGCATAGATGTGGGGTGAGATTCATTCCCATCATTATAAAACCCAAATATAATTCCTAAAATGTTTAATATATTTTTAATAAATTATTGTATAATTCTTTCTCCATGTTCTTGAACCATATGGACAAAGAACACTTGAATATTTAAAAATATCACATTTGCATCCAAAATTTTAAAACACCTTCCTAAAGAATATATATATATATAATGAAATTGTTATTTATTAATTAATTTTCATTTTAAATAATTTATAATATTATTTCTAATTTATTTTATGTATTTTTATTATACCCTTGAATGTATAAGAGTAATATTACTATTATTACGATCATATATAGAAGTTACTATTATAAAATTTACCCATTCTGTATACACTTCATTATAACATATAAAATCATTCATATAATTATCTTAGATATTATAGAATGCCTACTCCAATTATTGTTTTCCTTTATAATAGAAATATATGTCACATACTTGTAATTATTTTTAGAGTATGATCCTCCAGAGTTCAAGATTATGGTGGTGTGCTATATTGTTATGTATTCTACGATACTATTTTTAGCTATTATCATGATTGTAATTTTTGTGTATTCAGTTATACTATTATGATGAAAAAATAGAATTTGAAATTTAAAATAGTTTTTAGCGTCATGAAACTATAAGGATACTTAATTTTTATAGGTCCTCAATCAACCATTCAACTCCAATTTTAATTTTTTTCATATTAAAAAAATTATGAATATTTATTGGTACATGTTTTGTTTGACATATTTTCAATATCTTGAGTCATCCTTACTCTCCTTTTTCTTAAATTTTTCTTCAACATTTTCTAAAAACTATTAATGTATTCATTTTATCTTAATTTTTTTCATGGAAATCAGTCAATTATTTAGTGGTAGGTTTTCATTTAAAGAATCAAACTAAAGTAACTAACCTGATCTATACCAAATATCAAGAAAACATTTTTTGATTCATTCATAGGTTCAGATTCCTCACAGGAGGAACTATCCTCACTATAGATCCAATATTTTTTTTATATCACTATTCAATTTTATTTTATAATTTTTATCCATTCTACCATTTTTTAGAATTTTAAAGTATATCATAATATGTTATTTTATCGTTCTTTCATATAAAATAACATCTATAGAATTAAAATTATTATTGGAAGAATTAAATCATATATACTTACTTATGTCATCATTTTTTATCACTTCTATACTATTTCAATAAGATTTTATATTTATTAAAAGTTCATCCATAAATTTTTCAATTTTTACCAATTCATCACCATATATTTTTACTATAATATCAAAGGATATAATAGATAAAAATTAGATTTAAAAATTACCTCCTTTTTCTTATTAGTTTCATCATCTATAGATTCTTCAATTAAAGCTAATATTGTATAAATAAAGCATTAATTTAATCCATTATATATTCCTTGAAGATAGTAAATTCATATATTATAAAATCCTTTGAGTGTTGTTTATTGGATAAATCTCATTGAATCATTTCCTATAGAACTTAATTCTTCAAGGTTTCTCCTAAACCAATCATCACAATTATAATCTCATTGAATTGATAGAATGTTTATTAAATTATTTAATTTCTATGTATTTTGAAAACATGTAATTATACTATAAGAATCCAATATTTGGTCCATAATTGTTTTTTCATAACGTGTAACTCAAAAAATTATCCAAATATCATAGGATATATTTGAAGTAGAAATATGGATAAAAACATTCACACTGATAAAATAATTTTAAATATATATACTGATAAAATAATATAATATATTCATGAATATTTAATTTAAAAAATATTTATTTAAATTATCACTAATTAGAGTATCAAAATGAAATTATAGGAGATTATAGGATTTAACCTTAAATTTATAACTATAAATTCACAAATACTTTAGATAAGAATTGATGAATGTGAACCAATATCCATAGTAATCATCATCAATGTAAGGTTATCTTTGGGATACACAATCATCATTAGTTCCTCGACCAACCAAGAATAAAATCTATTTCTATTAGAATGTTTAGTATATATAATAGTGTTATTTTAACACAAATATTCAATAAACCTAGATGATTTGATACAAATTTTTTTCCAAAATAATACCATGGTTCACTATAAAGATTTAAGGGACTAGTGGTGGTATATTATTTACTCTAGAGGTTCTTTAGAACACCAATAAATGGTTATGGCTTTTGTAAAATGTAGCTAATGAATACATTAGTAATAAAATAGATTCATTTTCACCAATTTGTGGGGGGTTACATAATTTTTTAGAAGTGGGTTTTGTACAAAATAATTATAAATGTTTAGTAGAGGTTTAAGCAACCACCAAAAAACTTTTACATATAAAGTGGTGGTTTAAACTGTAGATATATGTAACTATAAATAAAACATACATAACATTTTGATCCCTAAAAAATAACAAACTGAAATATAACCAGAAAATTAATAACCCTTAACTATAATATCATTAATGAAACACATGACAAGTCTCTAACAACATCAACTATAAACAGAAGAGTATAAACTAAAACATAATCCTTAGACCTAAAATAACACTAAATCAATCAATAATAAACCATAATTAAATATAAAACTAATGGATTATAAATATAATAAATCAAGATCAAATAATAATGAATGAAATACCTTATAAAAACATGAAAATGCACCACTAAAATAAAAAATTAAAAGGAAAGTGTCTGTAAAATCAACACTTATCTTACCTATCAATTTATAAGTATCTCTAACTCTAAATTAGGCGGAAAGATATTTTAAGACAACCTATTTATTACTAACTCATAATTCAAGAACAAAACAAAAATAAAACTAGGAAACCACATATTGTTACCATAATCTAGAAATCATATCACACACACCAACCTTATCATTTGTTTTACCTTTTTCATGGTTACATATAACTACATTAAAAAATATTACCACATCATTGCATACTGGCACATAAAAACATAATTAAATATCCCCACAAAAGTTATAGAACCCCACACTTTCCATTTCACAATATTACCATATCACTACATACTTCCATCCCAAATCAAAATAAATCATTGTCACATCATCACCAAAAAAATTTTGACACACAAAAAATAAAAAAATAACATGAAATAAGTTACTTTAATAATTTTCCCATAATAAGGATTTTAAATAACAAGAAAAAAATGAATTACTCCCCTATAATATCATCAAACTTTCCTTCATTGATCCCGAAAAGATTCCACACCACATTATAAGATAATTAAATTTCCACCACCACCCCACTTTGATTCTAGAAAATAAACAACACCCCGAATCTAACAAGAATAACAATGATAACAAGAGACAAAATGGATAAAATCCAACACTTATACACCCATGATTTACTTCCTAACTTCATTATATTATCCAACCCAACTCTCTCTCTTAAAATATCCCTACTCAAATTCCAGATTTCATCACCATAATCATATGCTACTCATACCAACTCTAACAAATGTTTTAATAAAATAATAAAATGACTACACACTCTCATACATCACCCATAACTAAACACATCCCCTAGACTGTAACAAAATCAAGTTAGTAGGATACAAGCCCGAATGGCCTGAAGTCCTTCTTTTAATTTATTTTATTATAGATAATCCCCCTTTTAAGGGTTGAAGGGGAACCCGTACATGACCCGTAGGCCCAAGGCACAAGGCCCAACATGACCCGCAATACATAACCCGAAGGCCCAGAGATATTCCATGCCCATTACATAACCCGTAGGCCCAGCCCACTAGAACTGGCCTCCTCCGTGTCTTGCATCATTGATCTCCTTAGCTCCCCACCTTGAATTGCTGATCAGCTAGCATTTCCCCGTACAAAGCTGCACGGTGCCTGGTCCCGATGGCGGCTACCATACCCTCTCATTCTTCCAATCCGGTTAGCTCTACATCTGGTGGCTGCTACTCATGTTGCTCTGATCCTCTTCTGGGGCATGTTCTGTGTGAACTGGGCTACTCCATGGTCTATGTGACCCGAAGGCCCTGTGGCCTGAAGGCCTTTGATGACCCGAAGGCCCTGGAGACCCGTAGGCCCAAACCGGTGGCCCAAAGGCCCAAATCGGGTGAATAGTTCCGGCTGCTATAGTACCGAACAGTAACTACTACAGTGACTGCTACATTGACTTCTAGAGTGCTACTATAGTACTGCTACAGTACTCCAGAAATTCTCCTTCACTCGGTTTTGAACTCGGGTCTCTTGGATGCCAAGCAGGAGCCCTTACCACTCGGGTACGGGCTCGTTGGCACTTTATTAGTATACAAACCACTACATATTTCTCTTTTTTACCACACTATTACCCAATATTATGATACAACATCATCACTTACTCATATTAGTCTCAAAAGAATAAATTAACAAATAAAACTTCCCCAAAAAACCCAAGAAATGTTACCCACCATCCATGAACAATTCCACACCGACTCCTAACATCCCAAAACTATTCCCATCCATTATCTCCACTAAAGGAAAATAAAAAAATTCATCAAACTATAATGGAATAAATTACATGGAATCATTTAAAAAAACAAAATTATATCATAAGAATGGTGATTATAATGGAAACATTGGAAGAAAACATAGAAAATAACCAAACATATACATTTCATATAATGGAAGATAAAAAAAGATATACCATACATCAAATAAATAGAGTAATTTATCCAAATCACACCATGGTTTCTCAGTCACCATATCATTATGTTATTTTTTATGTGTCTACTAATATAACATCACAAAAAAATACAATTTCTATCCATATTTATACCCAAAAAACTAATATTGTATTAGAATCTATCTCCACTCCCTTTTCGAGACAAATGTGTGAAAAGTTTCATAAAAATTTACCATGATATATATTTAGTTTTCAACTAAAAACCAATAATTGTTTTTGTACGGAATTATTATGAAATTTTATGATTTAACTGATGACTCAAACTATCAATCAAAATAATTCATTGGGGATACATCAATTCATATTCTAATATAATTCAAACAATTTCTTTTTGTAGAGCAATGAACTTCACATCTTGTAGCTGTATACGAGTCACCTCTTGCTAGATTGTGTTCCCCAGCTGATGAATTGTGCTTTACATTGCATGAAAATACATATAATATTATAGAGGTAGGAATTTACTATAACATTGAGTATATTATTTTAAAATACATGGTGAGATTCAATATAAATTTGATGTTAATGGTGTTGAACCAATCCCATACATGTGATAAAGATTCTCCATCCCAAGGACCTAGCCAACTGAAACTTCCTAGAAGAATGAGAAGGACTGTTTGGGATTGGCATCCCATTTTTTAACTATAAATAAAATATCATGAAAATTTAATTTAACACATATTAAAAAATTGAGAAACAAAAATAATTTACTATAATGAAAAAGTAATTCATACCCCAACTTATTTAGAAGGATCATTCAAATAACTCCAATTAGATTTCACATGAAAATCCAAAAAACAATGCTTCCAAGTGACTTGGTTCCCAAAATTAAATTCCTAAATTAAACATCAAAAAATAAATAATTTAACATATGAAACAAATAATATTATACTATAAATATTTTAAATAATAAAAACGTTACCATAATTGATCTTTTTCATGATAATTGTTTTTAACAAACAGTATGTGGGATGATTTTTTTTCTCAATTTGATATTTTTTTCTTGAAATTATATGAAATTAAGATCATGTAACTTTTTATTAATGTATGCAATGTAATATAATTTTCCTATTCATGTATATATGTAAAATTATATTAATATAATAATATATTCATCAATCACATGTTCTTATCATGGAGATGACTATCAAAAAACACCTTCCACTACCCTCTAGGTTCCCCTTAATATTCTTTCACATACTTCTACTGAGTGGTAAATGATATATATTTTAATTCATTCCACAATCTATATTTAAAATCATTCAATTTATTATGCAAAATTTTCGATGTCTATTTTCTTCTGATAATATAATGTGATCTATGAATCACTTATTCAATTTAATTCCCATATTTTAGACAAGTAAAAATAATTTCAGAACATATATTTAAAATATTCATATATAAATGAAATTTAGAAACGATTATATTTGAATAGAACCTAAAAACATAATATACAGAGGTATGATAATGATTGACCAAAAATTAAAAAAAAATATAAAATTCACTTTTCAAAATTAAATAACTGTTCCATAAAAATCAATTTAAAGATGATAATAGATCCATGGTACATAAAATGAAAAAAATATAAGAAATTGGGCCATTGTTTTAATGTTGTAAGTCCTTACATTGTGTGTGTTGTATAATACCATGTGAGATCGATATGTGTTCATTTTTTTAATGTTATAAGCATCTATTATTTTAATTTTACAAGACTAGATTTTATATTTCTAAAGGAAAAACATTTCATGTAAAAACATAACAATTATTGGAATTTATAATCACTATATTTTTTCAAGAATGAATTGAAATTATAGAATAAATAAAAAAACAAATTAAAACTAAAAACAATTAAACATAAATAGAGATATTATAAAAAAACCCAAAATAGTGTTCCCATAGGAGGAAATGGGGTGGTGGAGAAGTGTGATGGTAGGGGACATAGGCTATTGAGTGAGAAAGGGGAGCGAGGGTGACCATGAGGATGAGGGTTATGGATTGAGTGGTGGTAGTGAGTTATCGATGATGAGGGGTTGATGATAATGGAACAATGATAGTTAGGTCTTATGAGACAGCTTTGGCATGTGGGGAAGGGGAGAAGGGATGATTGTGAGGCTGAGGGCGGTAATGAGAGTGGTGATGGTGAGGGATTGACAATGAGGTCTTGATAGTGAGGATTTTTTAATAGTGAGGGATTGAGAGTCAAATTCTGGGTGGGTGAAAGGTTTAAGGGGGATGGGTTGGCTTAGGGGAAATGAATTCTAAGGGACGAGAGAAGATCATTTTTTATTTTAACTATGTATTTAGTAGTTTGTTTTTAAAACCCTTCGTGGAAGTATTTGAATTTTATTTAGTTGTGTTTTCTTAAAGTGCCACCAAAATTCTATATTAATCTATTAATATGATATAGTGGATAAAGGTTAAAAGGGTGTGAATAAAACTTTATAAAATTTAATCAAATAAAGAAAAATAATAAATAAAACATTATTTTTTTATGGTTAAGATAAAAAATCCTAATCTTATATTTACACCCCCATAACTCATCAAGAGGTGTGGATCACAATAAGGTTCTTAACTTTTTATGGGAATCCACATCCATTTTAAAAAGTAACTTTTATTAAGGTGGTAGGAACCTAGTATTCTTGCCTTTTAATTATGAAGTATATTCTAATACAAACACATTCCTTTTATAAATATGAAACCAGTTTATATCCTACCGATATTTTTTCTGAGAAAATTATAAATTGAATTATAATAAAAAATTAATGTGTAAATATATAATGAATTATAAAATATAATTGAAGAACAATGTTTAAATAATATTTCTCAATTTTATATTTTAACACAATGAAAATATAAAAATACGCAATATAATTATATGAGAAATAAATGCATCAGTAGTATATATTTTGATCAAAATAATGAAGCTAATTTAGTCCCATTCCTTTTATAAAAAAATAAATTTAACTATTGATTCCATTAATTTCAAAAAAAGAAGTTTCTAAAAGGATTGTAACATTCCTAAAGCCAAGGGATTCCATTTTTCCATTCAACCATTGATTTAATTGATCGAGCTCATCTCCTAGATCAATGTTAATTATGCCACTATAATAACGGTGTTGTATATAGATAAAAAACAATAGGGTATTATTCATAAAAATTTTCTACATTCATACCTGATAAATCTTTCTTAATTCAACACTATCTGCATTAGACCATGGTTCTATATTCTCATTATTTTTATCATCTTTAGTTAGAAATACATAATTCATTCTTCAATGATATATGTATTTATGAAGTAAAAAATGTATTTTCTTAATAATATTTTCTAAAATTGATTCTCAATAACGCGTTGGATAGCTCATGTTCCCCCATATGAAATATAAAGATATCACCAGTGTGTGTTTATAGTATAATCCAACATACTATTGTAACATTTTTATGTTTTCTACCTATATTTGAATGAAATACTTTGTTAACAACTTTATACTATCTTTTTTAAAATTAAAAACAATAAAAAACAAAAAATTTCATTGACTTGTATAATTTATTCAATGAATAGTTTTTAATGGTGTATTGGGATATAATTTACTATGTATCATGATTATAGATATTTTTAAATTATTTCATATCAAACTGAATATAATATTTTTTTTAATGATCTATTTTACTTCAAAAAATAAGTATTTTATATCAAATGATGATATAAGAATTTATAATTTGTCAAATCGAAGATAAAATCAAAATATAAAACGAAGTAAAATTGAAACGAGAAATCATAGCATTTGGAATTTTCTTCACTAGCATTATATGGAGCTGTGATTCATGATTTTTTGGGTTTGATGATATCTTACAATTCCATAATTTATATATTATTTTCCTAACACTATACGTTTTTGAATTAAATAACTAATAAAAACACATATTAATGTTGATATAAATTAATATTATTATTCTTATCAAATGAAAGGAATTATTGAATCATGGCTCCAATATATAATAAAAAATAAAATGAAATAAAAAGTTAAATAGTTATTTCAATCATTTGGAGGATCACCACATTCATCCTATCATAAATATTTAGAAGTATCTTGCTATCATATATCATTAATCAACATTATAAATTGATTGAATTAGCGACATAAAAACTCATGTTTCTCAAATGTGTTCACCAAAACATTGTGATCGTGAGTGGGAAGTTCTCTTTATCACAATTTCTAATGGTAGAAAGAATATCTCAATCAAGTATATGAAGTATTAGAAACTCATCACAGTAAGCCTAACCAATATTATAACTCCACTACATATTTCCCAAGACCATGAAACCACTCCCCACTATATTTTTTATATCATTAATATGAAGAAAAATATAGTGAGGGGAGAAATAGATTACTATAATAGGGATAAAAGAAGAATAATGAATAGATATAGAGTAACTATCACCTCAAACTATTAATTTAACAATTCATTGTATTATCTAAGAATAAAAAAATAATAAAACAATGTAATCATATTAAAAACTTAAGAAACAACAAAATGATCTCTCTCCCATATAATATCAAACAAATTATCCATCCAGTGTCATGGAGATAAAATCTAACAAAAGAGGATAGAAAAAATATACTCTAGAGAATAAAAATACATAATGAAACTATGACTAAGTCTAAGTGTAATTCATCATGTAATTTTTATTACCCTCAATTTATTTTACATTTAAACAGTCCATCTTCTCTATTGGGTGGTGTGAATCACTTCATATAGTATGTTTCATTTATATGATATTTCTATGTGGATATTGGAAGCTTCAAGAGTACATTTATTATAATCCAAGTTTTTGGTAGCATGGAATTTTGTTCCCAACATCTTCTTCCTTCTCTTTCAATGATCATAATATACATGGATTTATAGTTGTTTCATTTTCCAATTTAGTTAGAATGGTCATAAAAAAATTCTTATTCTCCCTTGGATGTATGAATGTAAGTTTATTGTCCTTATTATTTTATAAAAAAAATGAGTTAGACTTCTTATGTGACTCAAAGTTCATCCTAATATTTAATATACTTGAGTCATCATGAAATTTTTAGACCATTGGTTTAACTAATTAATGATAGGTCCAAGGTTTTGATGAAATTAATAATTTCACATATATTATTATGTAATTTAATGTTTTAATCCCTACAATTTCATATTTTAAGGGTAATAGTCACAATCTTAGTTATTATTAATAATTTGAGATTTATTTTAAAAAAGACCCAATTTTATAATTTAAATAATCTTTATGTCTGGTTATTATTTCATCCATAACTCTTTATAAACTAATTAAAATAATAAAATTATTTTTTTTTGGATTCAAAGAGTGTTGGAATTCATTTAATTAAACTAAACTCAAAGGTCAATCTAATATTTTGAGGAAAAAAACCGGATCAAAATACAATCCTTGAAGTCTATTATAAAATCTATAGAATTTTTAAAATGGGCCAATATCTCATAAATGGGAGCCCAAAATTATTTGAATTTTAACATGGTCATAGGAAAAATTTGGTGGAACATTTTTCATAACTATGTTGATGTGATATTCAAACACCAAAATGTCCATAAATTATTCAAAATTCTATACTTTGGAATTCCAAAAGTCTCTAGTATAGAAAATAATTTTTTAGTAAACCTATCATAACTATCTATACATGAATAAAATTGAACTCAAACATTATAGGTTAATCTGCAGGAAAATTAGAGAAAGCATTATTATTTGCCACATTCCCATATTATTCTATTTTTGGTCCTAAAAAAGTACATTTTCAAAGGATATTTGTGTAGGGAAATCTGGCCAAAAGCCTTCAAATGGAAATTATTTCCTCCTTGAAGTAATTTACTACTCCAAAGGAGGATTGAGATATAGAGGAATGAAACCCTATTTTCTCAACATTTTCAATTTATGAATAATGAAAGGAAGGTATTTAGAAAGAACTAACCTCAAACCTATCCACAATATTTATAGAGGATTTAAAGAATAATATTTCTCTACTGATATACATGTTGGAGGTCATGATTAAAACAAAAATACTAGACTAATTTTGAAAAATATAAAATATTATGGGATTCTACAATTTTTGATAATTAAACATCAGTACCTTTCTACCTCTCAAATTCTTTAGAAGAAGATGAAGAATATGCCTTATCTGAGACTGGGTTTCTAGTGACCTTTCCTAATGAAATCACATTCCAATATAACCTACTTGATAGGGAAGATTTTTTATATGAAACTTAATGTTTTAATCTTATTCAAGCAAATTTCTTTTCTTACTTATCATTTTTGGAATTTTTTTACACAAGAAAAATAGATCAATCCTTGGACATTCCTTTTGTAAAAAAATCCATTTAATTTTTTATAAAATAAAAAAGAAGAGATGTATGAGATTTTGGTGATGATTCTACCTCCTATGAATCAACTTTAATATCACATGGAGGAGGACATCATGATAATTTGTAGTGTTCACCTGTACATTTTTTTACATCCCCATATTCACCTCAAATTATTTTGTTATTCTATTTTTGGGTTTGGGTAATTTTTATATTTTATGGGGGTTAAAACTCTTGGTATCCACTTATGTATGTTGGGATAAATAGTACTTGGGGGTTCAACACATGAAAACCACACCCACAATTAAATTAGGGATAAAGTGATAGAACAACCTAACTAGAGGCTGTAAAAACCTAGTACCCACATGGGAGGTCCAACTAAGATCTATCCTCTTTCCATTCCTCATTATTTTTCAATATTTTTATAATAATTTTTTATTAAACCATTTTTCATATAAGTGATATTATCTAAGAGCTTAAATACACATTTCCACTAGAAAATAAATTTAGATTGTGACATTCCTTTGATTTTATGCCCTTAACTTTTTATTTTTTTGAGCTCCAATGAAGGGTAGTAAAAATTTATGTGCTAGTGGAGTGTCAATGTTTTGAGGAGTTTTTTTCTTTTTATTTTTCTTTTTAGGATATTTGATCTTTAATGAATATCCAATATAGGACTTGTTTTTATTTTGAGACAGTTTTCTTATTTATTGATAAAATATATTTTAAATGATTGTTGATGTGGGACCTTTTTCTTTGAATTTTATTTTCAATAATTTTTATGAGTTTGGAATTTTTTTGAGATACATTCCCATGAATCAATAACTCAAATATTTTTCTTGTACTATGAGGTATTATATACCCCATTAAAATATTCTTCTTATTACCTAGAATTTCATGAGAGAAACTTAGCTTTTTTTTGAGAACCATAATTTTTTATTTTTCCATTTCAAATATTTGGGCATCATTGAATGTTTTTGATATGATTATGGAATTAAATTGAATAGAAAAATTTTAACCTTAGACCCAACTTTACATTTAACCTTGTTCATCCGGTAGATTACATTAATTTCTTTATAGGTTCAAATTATAAGATTATTTTTCCTTACCTACCTTCACTATTAATATTTTTGAATGGATATTTAATGTTTGATTGTGAGGGAAGGTAATTTATTATGTTTTCATTGAGATGTATTTGATTTATTAGTATTTTTATGTATGATTCATTATTTTTGGAAGTGTATAGAAAGATTATTGGGAATGATTCATCATTTTGATGTTCTTTATTTGATCATCTAGTTCTCCAAAAAAATTAAAAAAAAATTAAAATAGAGGAAAGAAAAATTGATATGATGTAAGAACATGGATCTTTATTTTAGGTATGGATATTTATTTCTAGTGTTTTTGAGAAAAGATGGGTTTCTGGAAATTTAAGGAGTAAACTCTGTGTACTTAGGAGTACATGCTGTGTACCCGATTTCTATGGGTAGTTGTGTACTGGACGTATAACGGCCGAGTACATGACCATGTAGGGTGACCTGAAGACCGCCTAAAGAGGGGACCGATAAAGGCCTATAAATGCTGTAGAGACCCGTATCTTGACGTACATGGACATTACATTACATTTGCAGAATACTTAGTACATAACAAAAACACACACACAAGGATCGTAATAGTTTAGTGTCTTTGGAAACTCGGAACGTAATCTTCTAATCATGGTGAAATATCTTCAATATCTCCCATAAAGATCTTCCCTTTTTTTTACCTAAAACCTTTCTTTATATCCTGGGGAAAAGAAAACATAAAAGGGTGAGCTCAAATGCTCAGTAAGGGTATACAAAAGAAAAATCAATCACATCATATTCATAAGAACATAACTTTTGGAAATCTTAACCTGCAAAAGAGAGCATAATTTCATAACATGGGAAAAATCATAGTAGTGAAATGAAATCCAAATAATCATAACTTAAAACATGAAACTTTGTGGCATACACACATAATCATAGAGAATCATTTCTTGTTAGTCAAGACTCATTGCCAAGACTATCTTAGTGGACAAAGTCCCTTTCTGAATCGAGTAACCCTCGTTTCAGTCCTGTTTCACTGAACCGGTATAACCTACCATTTCAGACATGTCTATCTCACTAGATATAAAATATTTACCCAATGCATTGGAGGGAGATATAGGTCCCACCCATCTTATAATGAATCCTTTCTTATGTGTGCCACATAATCATAAATCGTACATCATCACATAACACATGTAACAAAAATGGGATTCTTGAAACATCATGAAATCATAAAACAAACCATATAAGGTAAATGACTTCATAAAAATAATTCCCTCACAACATAATCCAATCAATGTAATTAAAGAGATAAAAACAGAACCCTTTATTATCTTAGATGGAAAATAATTTTGATAAAACACTTGAACACCATTCTTGAGGAAAATATCCTTTCTTCTTCAAAAACACTTTTCTTTTCTTAATATGTCATACAATTATAAACTAAAAGAAGTTGATTAAAAATAAACTTGAAAACTTGTAAAGGAAGCTTCTTGGAAATAATGTTTTAAAAATCCATTCATGCCGTATAAGTTAAAAAAAACATTCTTCGTACTTTTGTCGGAAAAGTCAAAAAGTACCTCGTATGAAAAAAACGACAAAAGATTCCTTTCATATTCTTTACTAAAAACTCACCGAAGGGTAAAATTGGCTTTAAAATATTGTAAGTGGATGGAAACAATATTACATGTTGAGGGAACATGGATGTGGATGATAAAATACACCCCAGTAAATACTTACGAATAAACAATCTCGGATAAAAATGAGATTGTGATATTTTCCCTTACCTTAGGTCCGATTTTCTTCGTAAGTGTCTGAACCTCCTGTATAATGATTTAAATAATTTAATTGACTTATTACAGAATCATACTAATTGTTATGATATCATATATGGTTCACTTATGACTTTATTTTACCCGTTCTTTTATAAATTCCATGTTAAAGAGCGTTTTGGGTAAAATCGTTTCATTTATCGTAGGTGTTTTGACTTGTTGTTCTTGACATTATTATTACTTATATCATGATTTACTTACTTCCAGAATATAATATATGATTTATATATCATATATATTCAGTATATATATATATATATAATAGATAGATAAATGGAAAAACACCGTTCATGGAGACGGTAGTCCGTACGTACGCATGAACGCTGTTTTTCTTTCCTTATTGTCTTGAATGGAAGTAAGTAGATGACATACATATATATATATACATAAATCTAGTATCATTATTATGTCATATATTTAATTAGTACTTATTATATATACTTTATAATCATTCATGAATGGTTAATCATTAAGAATGAATCTCATCGCGTTGTGGAGACGGTAGTCCGTACGTACGCACGAGCGATGATATCATTTCCATAATTATTGAATTGAATTGGAGTGGATTATACAATATATCAGAATAAATATGATGTTTTAATAACTATGTATAGTTATTCTTTACACCATTATACCCATCCATGTAAGGTGGTGGTGGAAAATAGATTACACCACGGCGTGGAGACGGTATTCCGTACGTACGCACGTGCGGTGATTTCATTTTTCCGTAGGATGAACAAAAGGTGAATTAGGGTTGTTTCATATTTATAATAACATATCAGTATGTAAGTAATACTGATGTTATTACTTTATCATGAAACAACTAAAGAAGAAGAAGTTGAAAAAGAAAGAAATTGAAAAGATCGGTAATGGATATTACCTCTTCTTTGGAACGCTTCTTTGAATCCTCCACTTAGGGAACTAATATTGGTCTTTGAAGAAGACCAGGACCTCTAGGATTATTCTAGGGAAGTGGAGAGGAGAAAATGGCAGGGGTTGGCCGAGCTTGAGTGCTCAAATTGGTGTGAGGAGGAGGGGGGAGGAGGTGTCCTTTTATAAGGGAGGAGAGGGGCACCTTAGGAATATCTCAAAATATTATTTTATATTAAAGTCAAAATCGGTTTATAATGGTTCCAAAGGGTATTATTTCGAAGGTAAAGTGGGGATGGGTCGAAATCCTATCAACCAATAGGATTTAGACAAGTTTAGGGTATTATTTTAACCTTATCAATTAGATTTAACTCTAAGTTAAATAATTTAACTTTTACCGTGTCTTTTTGTTTTCTTTCACTATATGGTTAATACACTTACTATAACATTCCAAAAGAACCTCAAATTGTTTATTATTAATATATATATCCTTATATAAGTCATTTGGCCGAACCTTAGATTTTTAGGAATAAAATAACAATTAATAATATAATATTTGATTTAAAAACTATTTTGTGTCAATTTTGACACTATTTGATATATGATTTTTGTGAAAGTCATAACAGAATTATATGTTCGAACCAAGTTGATTAAATCAACAATACTATATCATAGTAACCTATAAAATTAGTTTAAGTCATAAAAAGTCTCAAATTACATTTATTTGGGCATTTATAACATCAATTATGTCAATATTTCATTAATAAGACAATTACTGCATCATCTTTGTGTCATAATAAATGATAATTATTTAATCCCTAAAAATTCTAAATAAATTCCTATGATGTAGATAATTGTATTAGCTTTCCGGAGACTATTCCTGTTCGAAGTTTCATGAAGTTTATCACTATATTAAAATTATTATACTTATAATATTTAAGAAAGTGACATGTTGTCACATTCTTTGGTTTTAATAATAATTAAATTATTTTCATTGAAAAAATTTAATTAAATTAATCTAATCCGACCCTTAGGTGATATGGGTCGTTTTTTAGTCATCCAATAGAATTTTGACATTTGTTAGGGTAATTTTAAAATATTATATTTACCCTTAATTACCCGATTTACCTTTAACTATGGTAAATAAAATTTACCGTAGTTACTATTCATAATTCCCAAAAATAAAAAGTAGTCTATTAGCATAATTTGGACCCACTGATTCAAAATATGGAATCCATTTTTTAAAATTCAATACACAGAAGTTGCAGAAATTAAATTAAAATCAATCCCGTTGTCGAATAAAAACGGGTTTTTGTTTAAAACATTGCAAAAGATTAAATTGATTTAACCTACGAATTCAAGGTAAAATCAATGCTAATGACATAAATTATATTAAATGGTAAAAATATATTCTATTTATAATTTAAAACCATTAAATATTATAATTTAACCACATAAGATATTATGATGAAAAAAGTTGTTTTTAATTAAAATATAGCCTGTTTTTACTATTCATTAAAATGTGAAAGTTACCATAATAATATGAAAAATTTATCCATAGTAAATTTTTATTTCTTGATTCCAAAGAAGAATTTTATTTTGTCAAATTGAACTTATAAACATATCAAAAACCAGATTTAAAGTGGGTGTGCCATCAAAAGGCGGCAAAACTGCATTTTTTGAAAAATACTTATTTTACCCGAAAAATTTATTTTGTTCTTATACCATGTTCTAGAAATGTGTAAGATGAATAATAATGTTATAAAATTCAAAATTTAGTTAATACTATTCATAACGGCTAGTTCATGACAATATTATAATAATATAACATTGTTTATTAAAACCCGGTATTGCGTACAACACACGCTATCGAGGAAGGTTGTGATTGCGTGTAATGCAAGCCAAGTCAGGGTTGCGTGTTGTGAAAGAATCCTTCGTTGTTTCGTATAACATAATCCAACCATATTTCATTTATACATTTAATATATATATATATATATATACTCAATGTTGCGTAGAATAACTATTATCAAAATTGTGTGTAACACGCTCCAAGAATAGGGTTGCGTATACTGCAAGCTAATACGGTGTTGCGTATAGCGCAAGGTAATCTTGGTGTAGAATAAAACATAAGACATTAATGAAATTAAAATAATATTTTTCATAAAATCTCGGGGTGTTACAAACGCCATGTATCCTTAGGGAATACACCGTGTTTTTTTATTCTTAATTTTTATATCAGACCGGGGTTGCGTCGAATAAACAGAACCATCTTATTCTAGCGTCGTCTCGTCCAGGAGAAACGGATATCACTGATTCTTCTCCGAGCCCCTGTTTGGCAATCTGTTCTCGTAATTGAACACCATTGAGTGCATTGGAATCACATCGGCAAGTTTTTACTTCTTTTAGATCCTCTTCTCTTGATTTCACCTCTTTCGTGAGATATCCTTGGTTGAACATTTTTGATGTTTTTGTAGATCTACCGCGTTATAAGTTGATTGAAAGGATGAGGTTCAACTATATCGATCGTACAATGTCGAGGTAGGTGGTTTGTTCCTTTACTTAGTTTTTATTTGAATTATATATTCAAAAAGTGACCAATACCCTAGTTTAGGGTATTGTGTGTTTAGGGAAGTTAACCCTATTAATGCATGTTTTTCTTTGTTTTCTTCAGCATGGATGTTTGATTATGAATATAGTTTCTTACATTAATATGGATGTGTTTTCCCATGTTTGTTGATTTTTTCCATTGGGGCTAGAATTTTTTATTAGGATGTTTCTCTTTCCATGCCTAGTGCTATTAGGATGGAGTGATTATTATATGACATGATTCTGATATTCTTTGTAGTTGTTTAAACAAGTAGTATTGGAGATTTACTTTGGTTGCTGGACATCATTTGTGCACGATTATATTACATAGGGCTGTGGGAACCTGGTGTAGTTAGACCATAGGGAGAATGGATGCTTAGGGATTCCCCAGAGTGTCTGTTATACTTTTTATATTGCGATACTATAGGTGGGATGGATGTAAGTGCTCACCCAGAGTGTCTGTAGTTCCACTTTGTGAGAACACATGGGGAATTGGACGTTGAGTCCTTCTTTAGATAGTCTTTAGTTTTCCATTACAAGACTATAGGGGGAATTTACAGTGAGTTCTTCCTCAGAGAGTCATTATATAAACTTAACTAGAGGGGTTAGACTGTGATAAATTTCCAGAGGGTTGCTCGTGTTTGTTTTGTTGAATAATTGGTAAATATAAATAAATGTAGTTGAAACTGTAGGATTGTTTACTTTGAGTACTTCCTTATTTATTACTTCATTTGGAATATTTCCTGCTATATATATTCAATAATAGTTAGGAATATATTATTGGATGGTTGCCTACTAGGATTTTTCTCACATCCTGTTTGGGTCATGATTTTGGGCCCAAACAGATTATGTTGTTGCAGGGATAGATAAGGGAAATCACCCTTTTACTTCAGGTACTTGACTACTGTGAAGTTGGAGAGAATGGGACCAAGCTGAGGCTTGAGATGATGTCAGAGTTGTTTAGTTGTTTATTTGTACTCTGATTGAGTACTATATTATAGTATTATGTCTTGTTTGGATGATTTCCTAGATACTTGTGACATGCATCATTATTTATAGATATGCTGTAGTTGATTATTTATTTTCAGTCTTCCGTTGTTTAGTTATTGTATGGTATTACTTCTTTTTCTATTGTTATCTGTTTTTTTTTCACTATGTTACTCTACAAATGAAGGCATTGTTTTCCAATTATCACACCCAAGGCCCTCGCTTCTAGTTGGTATCCATTGGCGTTCAGGGAAATGCTCTTGAGGCCATGTGACCGACTAAGTACGGGGAAACTCTGGGCGATACCCAGAACCGGGACGTTACAAAGTGGTATCATAGAGATTATTTTCTTCTTGACTTACTATTTAAAGCCTATAGACAGGGATATGCAAGAATAGGTAGTTGGTAATAAGGTGTTCCCAAGAGTAGCTAACACATGTGTAAGGAAAAGGTAATTTACCTTTATTATTACAATTTTTCTGGTTTTTCAATTATTACATTTGATTTGATTTCACCATTGGTTGGTTCACATGATTTGTGTTATTATCAATGATATTATTGAGGTTCTATTTCTGTTGTGACCCGATGAGATGAGGGTATTCCATCTCATGCATCATATAGGCACTTTCTAGAAATCATATGTCATGAATTCTTGTTATGCCATTTAGGGTGCATTACGAATTTCATTTTGTTGTGATAGATGTTGTGATAGATATGCATGATGTTATGATAGATACCTTGATAGAATACCTGCTATATGATAGGGTATTGCTGATATGAAAAGTTTCTTTTGGATGAGGGCTAAACTTTTTGTCCCTAAGGTGTTATGAGAATTCATGGATCAAAATTTGGTGGAACATGTGATTGGTTGCACTGTTATACTATGTTATACAAGAATAAGATGCCAAGATTTTATTCTTAGGGAGTATGGCCCCCCACAGATTGGAATTTGTCACTTTATGTTTTGTTTCACAGTTTTTATGGGGTTCCGAATTAGTTTCTGAGGATTACTGTCTAGAAAAACCCAGAATACATGGTGTGTAATGATGAATACATTCCATGTATCCTTATATTCTGGAAGGAAAAAAATTTCTTAAGTACATATCATGTTCTGTATGTACACGAAGTGTATTCCTTAACCGTGTGACTGGTTGTGTGGCCAGAGACATGGGGTTGGGTTTCGTTGGGTGGAACATGCCATGTTCTAGTATTAATCGCTATTTTATAGTGACCATGTATCCAGCCATGTGACTAACGACACAGGTTGGTGAAATCCTTATAGTACACATCGTGTCTAGCATAAAAACGTCATGTAGATTCGACTGTGTTACCAACTGTGTGACTAACGACACAGTTGGTTATAACTTAAGGGGTACATGCCATGTCCAGGGCGCACATGTCATGTAAAGTTACCCAGGTATGAATCATGTGTATAGTCGTGTAGAGGAACTCGTGTTGGGGGAAAATATTCAAGTACAAATCATGTCCGAGGATGAACATGCCGTGTGTAAGGGTATTACACGACCAGGTTTGACAGGAGTACACTCCCATGTAAAGTCTTAAGGGAACATGCCGTATAGAGTTTATACACATAGTGTATCATTGTTTTTAAAAACATGAATGTTTTCTTTCTCCAGCCCATTTCCTGTACTTATATGTTTTTGTCCTTGATAATCTTGAACTAAGGTGTGTGCTTGACCTTATAGAGTAATTCCACTGAGACGTCTTCCTTTTGTATTCCAGATACGTGGAAACAATTAGACACCAGACATGGTAGATTAGGGACTACCAGTAGATCCTCCCATTGTATCAGTCTTAGAACCAGCCATCATTCTGGATATAGGTGTTGATGCATAGTTCCATGAAGGATTCATGAGGTTTATGCAGACCTTTAGGGGATCACCGTATCCTTCCCCATATATGGAAGAGTTTACATGGGTTTGTTCAGAAGCATCATCCTCCCACTTTCTCAAGGGATGTAGGACCTCAGGCTGCAGAGTCGTTGTTAGAAGCCATGTAGTCTATCTTCAAACACCTAGAGACACCTCCAGGGAGGAGGGTGAATCTACCTATGTACATGCTTCAGGATTCCTCCAAGAGATAGTGGGATGCGATATCATAGGCAGGGTTCCAGTAAGGTATGGCTTGGGATAAGTTCCAACGTGCCTTCTATGACTACTTCTACCCAAAGAACTTGTGGGCCGACTGAGCCTGAGAGTTCATGAGTTGGAGTAGGGTACACTCTTAGTCTTGGAGTATTCTTCTCGCTTCACAGAGTTGCAGTGCTTCACACCCATTCTAGGGGGTAATGAGTTATTTCGGGTAAGGAAGTTTGAAGATGGTCTCAGGCATGACATCCGATCTCAGGTTAACATCTTTAGGTTGACTTCCATAACTTCTATAGTCAATCATAAACTGATCATAGAGTGTAAACTTAGGGATTTTGGAGCTGTAAGCTAGGGAGGTTCGACATTTGGAGTTGGTACCCCTAAAAATGACAGTAGGAAGTGCTGTAGGGAGTCTACACATGGATATCAGAGTCGGAAGAATACTTCTTCAGGTAGCCAGGTGGTATTCTACCAGTGCGGGAAGATCAGGAAAACAAGGCTACATTTCCCAAGAGACCCAGTTGAGTGCCGATCTTGCGGCATGATAAATAATATTTAGCATTTCTGTCTGATTTTCTCACCAGTAGCTAGTGGTAGGGGTTCTGTTTCAACTCCTTGAACCAGAGTAGGACCACTAATCCCACATCAGTCAGGGAATTGGACTTCTTCAGGCCATTCAGGCTGAGGAGGAGGTTGTGTCCATAGTGGTAAGATACAAGGTTTTTGATAGCCGTAGGGTGGATTAGCTCAGGGGTCACATACATCTTCACAGGGCCATGGAATATGTCAGGATTTTTCACTAGAGTAGACCAATCAAGAGAAAGATCTCAGACCCTCTACAATTATAGGTGTTGCCTCCGTCTTAGCTTCTACACTTTTTGATATATGGGCATCCCATAGTTTCATATCTGTTACTGTTGTGTAAATCCTTGAGCTCTGTATCTTTACCTCAACTGATATATTGACATTGGATACACCATTGGGAACTAGAATGGATGGTGTACGTTAGTTCAAGGAGTTCCCTCTTAAGGTTGGTGGGTGTCACTTCTTATGGGACCTTTATGTATTAGAGATGATGGGCTATCCCGTCATTATCGGAATGGACTGGTTGGTTCCCTACCTGGATTCTGTCATGTTCTATAATCGTAGGGTGAGTTTAAAATCACCATAGGGTGGTTTGTTTCTACATAAGGGAGAATATGATG
This sequence comes from Viscum album, assembly GCA_963277665.1. Taxonomy (NCBI): domain Eukaryota; kingdom Viridiplantae; phylum Streptophyta; class Magnoliopsida; order Santalales; family Viscaceae; genus Viscum; species Viscum album. Next base: position 115,232,640 of record OY728140.1, on the reverse strand, counting down.
TATAGGAAAGAAGAGTGGGACCCAAGCATTATGGGTTGGGTGGATTTACAACCTAGATTGCTAGTATGTATCTAGATGACTAGGGGACTTCATAGATGAACTTTTCTCTAGTGGTGGATCATTTTAGGGATGCCTTCCCAGATGAATTTTCAGGTTTTCCTCTGGAGTGAGTGGTGTAATTTTCTATTGAACTTGTTATAGGAGAGGCACCAGTGTCCATTCATCCTTATATGATGGCTATAGCAGAGTTACATGAGATCAAGATGTAGTTAGAGGAGTTATAGGAAAAGGGTTTCATCCGACCCAATACTTCTCCTTGGGGTTCGCCTGTCCAATTTTCGAAGAAGGCAGATGGTACCCTCAGACTTTGCATGGATTATTAGAAGCTGAACTACTTGATGGTCTAGAACCGATATCCCTTGTTGAGGATTGATGATCTCTTTGACCATCTTTGAGTATCCCAAGTGTTCTCGAATATTGACTTGATATCCGGTTATCATCAGTTACGCGTTAGACCATTAGATATACCTCTTACAAGTTTTCGGAGAAGTTATGGTCTATACGAGTATGTGGTTATGCCGTTAGGTCTCACAAATGTGCCAATAGGTTTTATGGAACCGATGAACCAATTGTTCCATCCATACTTAGAATCCTTAGTGGTAGTTTTTGTGGATGATATCTTAGTGTACTATCACACTCTACATGACTATGATACCCATCATGATATCTTTTTGAGTACACTGAGAGAGCATCAGTTATATGCTAAGCTCTCAAAATTCCACTATTGTATAGACCAGATTAACGTCTTGTTTCATGTTATCTCAAAGAAAGGAGTGTCAATAGACCAAGAGAAAGATATTTTAGTAGTTTCTTAGGAGAAGCCAAAGAACATATTTTAGGTATGGATTTTTCTCAGGCCGGCTGGTTACTACAGACGTTTCATAAAGGAATTTTCATGCTTAGAAACACCACTTATGGGCCTAACTATGAATGGTGTAAAGTACCTATGGAAATATTCCCACGACTCGGCCTTTTAGGAGTTGAAATTGAGGTTTAATTCAGCACTGATACTATTTTTTCCATATCCAGAAAAGAGTTACACTATTTACTATGATTCTTCAGGTGTTGAGTTGGGAGTAGTTCTTATATAGGGGGAAGGAGTCATTGTGTATGGGTCTCGGTTGTTGAAGCCGCATGAGAGGAATTACCAAATGCATGATCTTGAGTTGGATACAGTTGTTCATGCTTTACGCTATTGGAGACATTATCTGTTGGGAGATCATTTTGTGGGTTTCACCGACCAAAAAAGACTGAAATATATCTTTACAAAGCGTGATCTGAATTTGAGACAAAAAAAGGCGGGATGAGTACCTTCAGTCCTTTGATTTGGAGCTTTCCTACATGCCTAGGAAAAGGCAACGCAGTGGCTGATGCGTTGAGCAGGAGGACTCAAATATAAGAATTTCATGAGGCTAGCATTGAGTGGCAGCTTATTACTCTATTCTCTAAGATGCATTTGGAGGTGCATGACAGAAAAGGGTAGACATTTATTTATTCTATAGTTGTTACCTCTACCCTGCTTGATCGAGTGTGAATGAGGTTACTATTAGATGCTGAAGGTCTAGTCCTGTGGGAGAGTGTGTCAGGAGAGGAACCTATTCCGAGATGGACTATGGGGAAGGATGAGATATTTCACTTCCATGGATGTGTATGGGTTTTAGCAGACATATACAAGGATCTGATGTGGGATTTCCATTCCTCAGTTTGGAAAGATCATCATGGTGTTACCAAGATGTATCAAGATCTACAACATCAGAATTGGTGGCCTAGAATGAAGATAGATTTTTATAGTTTTGTGTTGAGGTGTTCCACCTGTCAGCAGGTGAAGGCGGAGCAGCAGCGACCAACATGGATTTTGCAGTAGTTACCAATTTTTGAGTGGAAGTGGAATGATGTTGTTATGGACTTTGTGACGAGTTTCCCAAAGTCACCTCGAGGGAATGATGCTGTTTGGGTTGTCATTGATAGACTCACGAAGGTTGCACACTTCTTACCGATCAAGGAATCCATCATTGTAGATGAGATGGGAATCTTGTATTTCTGATAAATCATAAATTTACATGGGGTTTCTCACTCCATCGTTTCAAATAGGGATGCCCGTTTTACTTATCAGGTCTAGTAGGGACTACAGAGGGCTTTGGGTACATAGGTACTTTTGAGTATAGCTTACCATGACCAAACAGATGGCCAGTCTGAGCGTATGATACAAGTGCTGGAGGATATGCTTTGAGCATGCATCCTAGTTTTTGGAGGTTTTTGGGAGAAGCACATACATTTGGGGGAGTTTTCCTATAATAATAGTGTTCAAGAAACTATTCAGATGAAAAATTATGAGGCTTTGTATAGAAGGCTATGCCGATAACCCCTATGTTTGCTAGAAACAGGAGAGGAAGCTATGCTGGGACATCATCTTGTCCCGGAGACCACAGAGCAAGTGGAGTTGATTCAGAAGAGGATGGCTACTGTACAGTCAGGAGAGAAGTCTTATTCTGATCTTTGGAGATGACCTATGGAGTTCAAGGTTGGGGATAAGGTTTTCCTACGTGTCACACTGAGGTTGGGACACAAAAGGATTAGAAGGTATGGAAATATTTCACTAAGATACATCAGGCCATTTGAGGTTTTGGAGAGAGTCGGGATAGTTGCCTATCGATTGTAGTTACCGTAGAGGTACCGGGATATGCATGACGTATTCTATGTTTCTCAGGGATGATGTTACTTGTCAGACCCGTCACATGTTTTTCAACCCGAGGAGGTTGAGTTAGAGGTGGACACATTGTTTGAGGATCATCCTATTCAGATTTTTGATCATCATGTGAAGGTTCTATATGGTAGGTCTGTTCTTCTAGTATGGGTGCTATGGCAGTATGGGAAAGTACAAGATAAGACTTCGGAGAGGGAGACTGATGTACGATTGCAGTAGCCAGAGTTGTTTGAATATTCTTCTCCACCTCCTTATTAGGTTAATTCAGGGATGAATTTATTTAAGGGGAGAAGTTCGTATGATCCCAGATCTTCATTTCAGCTATGGATTCTGATTTTTGGTGTTTTTGAGAAAAGATGAGTTTCTAGAAATTTAAGGAGGACAAGTTGTGTACTGGCCATGTAACAGCCAAGTACATGGCCATGTAGGGTGACCTAGAGACTGCCTAATGCAAGGCCTGCTAACGGCCTATACACAAATTGTATCTTCAAGAAATACGTCATTTATTTTTATTTTTAATTGTTATATTAGAACAGGGTCACATCTAATCGACAAAACCATCTTCTTCTAGAGTCGTCTCGTCCAGGAGTGATGGATACCACCGATTCTTCTTCAAGCCCCTGTTTATCAGTCCATTCTCTGAATACAACACCATCGAGTACGTTGGAATTGAATCAGTGAGTTATTTCTTATTATAGATCCTATTCTCTTGATTTATCCTCTTTTGTAAGTTATCCTTGGTTGAACATTTTTGATTTTTTTGTAGATCTACCACATTTTAGGTCTATTCAAAGGATGATGTTCAACTATATCTATCAAAAAACATCAAGGTAGTTTATTGGTGACTTTCTATAGTTTTTCTTTGAATTATACGTGCAAAAAGTTCCCAATACCATAGTTTGGGGTATTTCATGTTTAGGGAAGTTAACCCTATTAATGTCTGCTATGTTTTGTTTACTTGTGTATGGGTGTTTTATTATGAATAAGGCTTATTACCTTGATATGGATGTGTTTTTCAAAGTTTATTGATTTTGGAATTTGGGTCTAGAATTACCTATTAGGTTGTTTCTATTTCCATGCCCAGTGCTGTTAAGATGGAGTGATTATTATTTGACATGCTTTTGATATGATTTGTAGTTGTTTAGGAAAGTATTATTTGAGATTTAATTTGGTTGTTGGATAGAATTTGAGCATCATTGTATTATATTGGGCTATGGGATCCTGGTGTAGTTAGACTATAGGAAGAATGGATGCTGAGGGATTCCCTAGAGTGTCTATTATACTTTTCACATTGTGAGACCATAAGGGGGATGGATGTGAGTGCTCCCATGGAGTGTATTTAGTTCCAAATTGTGGTACTATAGGGGGAATTGGACTTTGAGTGCTTCCTCAGAGATTCTATAGTTTACTATAATGAGACCACATGGGGAATTGATGGTGAGTGATTCCCCCAAGAGTCATTGTCTAAGCTGAACCAGAGGGGTAAGACTATGAGAACTTCCCAGAGGGTTGCTTGTGATTTTTTGTTGAATAATTACTAAATGTAAATGAATGTAGTTTAAACTATAGTATTGTTTACTTTGAGTACTTCCTTGTTTATTACTTCATTTTGTATACTTCCTGCAATATATATTCACTAACAGTTAGGCACAGATCTTTGGGTGGTTGCCCACTGGGATTCTTCTCATATACTGTTTGGGTCATGCTTTGGGCCCAAACAGATTATATTGTTGTAGGGATAGATAGGGGAAAGCACCCTTCTACTTCAGGTAATTGACTGCTGTGTAGCTGAAGATCATGGGACCAAGCTAAGGATTGAAATGTTGTAGGAGTTGTTTACTTTTTTTTCTTTTGTACTCTAGTTTAGTATTGTATTCCAGCATTGTGACTTGTTTGTATGCTTTCCTAGATACTTGTGACATGCATCCTTATTTATTGATATGCTGCGATTGTTTATTTGTTTTCAATCTTCTATTGTTTACTTATTGTATGGTATTACTGCTTCTTCTGTTATTATGTTTTTGTTTCTGCTGTGTTACTCTGCCAATGAGGGCATATTTTCCCCACTATCACACCCAAGTCTCTCACTGCTAGTCGGAAGCCTCTGGCATTCAAGGAAATTCACTTGAGTCCATGTGAACAACTAGGTATAGGGCACCTCTGGATGGGACCCGGAATCGGGATGTTACATATGAGATTGAATTATCATTTTTTATTATTTTTTTTGACTCTTGTCCCTCTTAAATTTAGGGGACATGAATTTTCATTCATTTATTGAATTCAATTATCATATCATCCTCTAAGAAAACAATAATGAAATAATGGAAAAAGAAAAAAAATTAAAGAGGGAGAAGTTAGATGACATGTTACTTTTCATTCATTATTTGACTCGTGTCCCATGTCAGATAAAGTGGTTTATTTGTTTTATATGTAATGGGAATTATATGAGGAATCTTTCCTTTGTTTTTAGTTGAATATCCATTCATTTGTTTTTTAGGCTTCAACATCCTATTTCCACCCTTAAATTTTTAAATATTTTTATCCTCCAATCCATAGCCATAGAATTCACCCGGAAAAACATCTCATGATTAATAAATTTTTTAGGTCTCACTGTATAGAGAAATAATAATTTTCAAAATCCTATAGTAACACATGCACTTTCCACATGTGATAATAACTATGGATTTCATTTCTCTTGAGTAAGGAGTGACATAAAGTTCAATGTTCGGTATGTGTGATTAGGAAATGAATGGATTTTTTAAAATGAATGAATATAAATGAGAGAGATGAAAATGAAATTATTTTATTTCATAAATTACAGATGATGAAATTTAATTTTGGAAAAGACCATTGGAAATACCAAGATTTTGATTTCAATGTGCATTTTGATTTGTATATTTAATGATTACTTAGGAGTGTGATGTTTATGTGTTGGGGTTTGATGAAATTCATAATTTCAAACACATTATTCATTAATACAATATTTTTATCCCCAAAATTCAACATTTTAAGAGAAATTTTCAAAATTTTATGTTTTATTTTTAATTTGAGCTTAATTATGAAAATTTCAAAATTTAGGAATATAAGTTCATGACTTTAAACATAACATAATCTAGTAAATTACTTAAAAATACACTTCTTTACATTCCCAATGATATTTTAGATTTAGAGTTTTATAAAATTATGACACAATTCATACATATCAAACCACAAGCATACAAAGTGGGTATTTTTAAAACAATATCTATTTCTACCATAATACAATTGTTTCAATAAAAACATGAAATAATTTCATGAAAAGTATTCACAACATTCACCTCATATTATCCTTCTATATTATCCATGTATAAACCATGTGAAAATCATTTTAAAACTTTGGATGGGCACAAAAATCTCAGTAAGGGTCATAAAAATAAGGAGATAAATCGTTAGTACATGAATACTCATAAACATATGAAATCATTTTCACAAAGACATACTTCTCACCTAATAAGTATCATATATTTACTTTGTGAAAATATGAGATTTTTGTAAACATAGAAAAGATATATAATACCATAAAGGTAAATTTAGGAATAAATTAATTAATATTTTAACCCTCATGACTACCATATGATTTGTAACCCTCACATCTACCTTACAATGTAACCCTGATGACTACCTTATGATGTAACCCGCATAACTACCTTATGGAGTAACCATCGCAGTTACACTTGGAGTAACCATATGGTATACCTCCAAGATAAACATACACAATGCATTAGAGGGAGATATAGGACCGCCATTCATAAAAAAAAATGACCACAAACTATAAAATAATCATAAAATATGAATACTTTCATAAAAACAAATCTATTTAATTTTTTAAACATTGATATTTATAAGATGATTTTTAATGAAATTTCCCTTACAAATATCTTATAACTGAAGACCGAATTGATAAAAATATTAGAATATGTTTATACACTATAAATCCAAAAAAATAAAATATAATATGATCAATTTGTTTTCACAAATAATCTTAGTACCACATCATCAATGAAGTATAAGGTTAACCCAAATAATGGAAATATCGTTATGATTTTCCTTACCTTGAGTTCATCTTACTTAAAACATGTTCAAAAATACTGGGTAACGGTTTAAAGAGTTTTATTAATATATTATAGAACCATATTCATATTTATAATTACTTTTATGATTTTATTATAACATCTTTCCACCCATTTATTAATAATATTTTGTTATTTTAATTATTTCAGGTGTATTTATTTCATGGTTTCCATGGTTGCTTCATTGTGGATTTTCTTGTCGAATGGAATAATAACTACAAAAGTGAAATGAAACACTGGTAATATGATTGAAGAATTATAAATTATAACATATATCATCTTTTTCTAATATGATGATGAATCATTAGATAAAATATTAATGAATATGATTTAATTTATTTTGGCGGATTTTATGATCATAACAAAATTATATAATTTTCTTCAATATGAAATTTATATACTTGTTTCGGATCATTAAAAAACTTATAATATGTATAATAAAATATTATTAAATCATAATAATGATTTTATGACCAGAATTTATGGTGGTAATGAAAAATTAAAGTGTATCATCTACAATGGCGGTAAATTGACACATCACGAATTATGTTCTCAATTTTAGAATTAAAATGAGAGGAGAATAAGTTTGATGATTAATTTTTTCCATAATAAAAAAAGATATAGTACATATAAGATAATGGAGTTTTAATTTCACTTGGATAATGGGATGTTAAGAGAGTATAATAAAAGAAAAATAATTGAAAATAAAATAAAATAAAATGAAAGAGGATTTTACCTCTTGAATTCTCTGCCTTGAGAACCTCCTTAAGGCCCTTAGTTTTGGCATTTTGGTGAGACCAAATGGTCTTGGACGTGGGGAGGAGTCTTAGGAATGAATTTGGGAATAAATTAAACAAGATACATGGATTTTAGGTGCAAAGAGAATAGGTGGTGAGGGGTGGTATTTATAGTGGAGGAGAGGGGCGTTTTCTCATTATTATATTCATTAGTTTATTATTTTGGCTCAAGACTCTGAATAGTTTGAGAATTATCAATAAATATATTAAAATAATGAATTAGGATTTTATATTATTATTCTTAAATCAGTGATGTCACAAGTAATAGTTTATTTAACTTATAATGTATATATACCATAATTTATCATATTTCACTATTCATAAAAAATTCAAGTATTTTAGAAAAATACCAAAAATTAACCGTAAACATTTTTCGACATGTAGAATTAAAAAATGAACTAAATTTTTTGAAAGTAATTTTTTAAATATGAGAAATTTATTTTTCAATTAAAATCATAATTTATTCTTTAAATATTATTTTTGAAACTATAAGTGATTTTATAACACTTTAAAAAATTAATTAAGGTCTCATAAAATTATCATATAACCATAAGAAAAATATATATTTATTTATGAATATATTTTATGAAAATATATTTTCTTTTAAATCAATTTATTAATTATAAAATTATAATTAATTATTTATTACTTTAAAAAATACCCACACTTAATTTAACATTTCCAAAACATTTATTTAGTTATTCCATGATATAAATATATCCTGATTACATATATAGTATATATAAAATTTATTTATAATCTCATAGTTGAGGTTAATATTTTATTGTCCTGATTACTATTTCTAATGGTTATGTTATTATTCATAAGGTTAAGTTACTATTCTTTCAGTATAACTTCATTAATTTATATAAATAAAACTTGTTTCATTGTACCATTATAATGAATTTAACTATTTAATTCCAAAATGAAACAAATTATTTTATAAGTACATGAGTTGTTACATTCTCCCCACCATTTAGAAATTGCATCCTCACAATTTTATTCACTTATTAAACAAGTGAGGATACCTTTATCTCAATTAATTTTCAGATTCCCATGATTCTTCTTCAAACATGCAGTTTCTCCACAAAACCTTATCCTATTGCATTACCTTGTTTTTAAATACATGCTCGCTTCGATCAAGAATTTGAATAGGTTTCTCTTTATAATAAAGGTTCTTTTCTAGCTTAACTACTTATAGGCTTAAAACATGAGATGAATTTGGTACATACTTTATAAATATCAAAACATGAAAAACATTGTGTACCTGAGATAAACTCAAAGATAAAGCTACTCAATTGGTGAATTGTCTAACTTTCTCTAGTATTTCATAAATTCTAATGAACCATGGACTTAGCTATAATTTATTACCAAAATGCATGACACTTTTTCAAGGAAATATCTTAAGGAAATCACAATCACCTACCTCAAAAAAGTCTTTTCTCCTATTATCTATATATCTTTTGTGTATGATATGAGATGTCCTCATGTGCTACTAGATAATCATCACTTTATCATTCAATTCCTCTAATAATTTTGGTCCCATCATCTTTCATTCCACAAATTTATTCCAAAATTATGGAATTCAACATTGTTTCCCATATAATTCCCCATAAGTTTCCATATTTATATTAGAATGAAGACTATTTTTATATGAAAAATAAACTATGTAAAGATGCTGATATCATCTTCCCTGATAATCTACTGAACAAGCTTAAATAATATCCTCCAAGGTCTAAATTTTTCATTCTTATTTTCCATCAGATTAAGGATGAAAAGATGTACTAAAATTTAATTCAGTTCCCAACAACCTTTTAATGATTTTCCAAAAGTTAGAAGTGATCCTGGGATCACGGTCATATAAAAAAAAATATGAACACTATATAACCTGAAAATATAATTTAGGTATAGTTGATAAATTGGATCCAATGAAATAGTATCTCTAATAGGAGGGAAATGTGCAGACATATTCATTCATCCAATAATAAACCAAATTTTATTGTTACCTTGAGAAGTTTTTTGTAGTCCCACCATTAAGTCTATGGATATATGTTCCCATTTTAACTCTAGCATTGGAAAATTCTGAAGTATCCCCTTTGGTAATTGTCCCTCTACTTTAGCATGTTGAAAATTCAAACATTTCATAGTAAAATATGAAATATCTATTTTCATTCTATCCCACTAGTAATATGACCAAAGTTCTATATATATCTTTGTGCTACCAGAATGAACTGAAAAATGACAACTAAGAGATTCAAAAAAGAACTACTTATTCAATTATGAATCACAAGGTACACATAAACTCTTACCAAATATAAAAATAAATTATTTATCAACATTTAATTCTAGGAACTTAGCATTTTTCTCCAATTATACCTTTTTATGTAACTCTTAATAACCCTTATATGCTTTCTTAATTCTGTATAATAGAATGCCCTAAAAATTGAAACAAAATAGAGGAATTTACTGCACCCACAAATTATAAGCCAAAATTCATCAAATCATTAATCAAGGGGGCTTGTTCCAAATGTAACATAGTTAGTGATGCATGATGTTTTTGAATCAAGGCATCCACCACTTTGTTTTCTTTTCAAGGATGGTAATTTATAATGAAATCATAATCATTTATCAGTTCAAGCCATATAATATTACTCATGTTTAATTCATTATGAGTGAATATATACTTCAAACTTTTATAGTTAGTATATATTTCAAATTTGGCTCTATATAAATGATTCCTCAAAAAATTTCAATGAAAAAAACCAAAGATACTAATTCCATATCATATGTTGGATAATTCAACCCACGAAGTTTTAGTTGTCTTGAAGCATATGAAATTACTTGATCATTATACATCCAAACACAACCAAGTCCCTTCAATAAAGAATGACTGTGGATACAAATTCACCATTTATGGAAGTCAAGGAGAAAACTAAAGCATTCACCAATCCCTTATTCAATTCATGAAAACAATCATCATAGTCTTCTATCCAAAAATATTTAACACCTTTTCATGTCAACTTAGTTAGGGGGATAGTTAACTATGAAGTGTTTTTAAAAGGCCATCTCTAATAACCTACTAATCCCAGAAAACTATGAATATATATAACATTTGTAGGTATTGGCCATTCAACAAACACTTTTTTTGTGGGATCAAATGGTATTTCATCCTTATTTAAAATGTTCCCATGAAAGGAATTTTTTTTCAACAAAAAATCACATTTTCTAAATTTTCCATATTACTTATTTTATTCGAGAATTTTCAAGGGAATTCTTACATTTCTTTCATGATCCTCATATTTTTTTAAAACACTAAAATATTATCAATAAAAAGAACAAAAAACTTATCTAAATATTCATGGTATATTATTTTCATAAGATCTATGAATACAACAAGGGAATTTTTGAAACCAAAGGGCTTAATAATATCAAGTATAAAAATCTATTTTCAAGATGTCATCCTACTTCACCTTTAGATGATGGTAATCAGATCTAAAGTGAATCTTATAAAAATACTAAGCTCCTTGGAGATAATTAAAAAAGTCATCAATATGAGGAAAATGATACATATCCTTAAAAATATTTTTATTCAAATATCAAATATCAATTCAATTTGTCATGGAATAATATTTATTTTTAACAAAAAGAAAAGAAGAATCACCCCATGGTGAAGTTCTAGGATGAATGAATTTTTTATCAAGAAACTCCTACAACTCGTTTTTCAATTAAATAAGTTCCACTTGATCCATTTGATAAGGGGGTTTTGGAATTGTATTAACATAAGTAAAGAATTCAATAGAAAATTCAACTTCACAATCAGGTGTAACACTAAGAAACGCATTAGAAAAAACATCCAGGTATTCATTTACCACCGAAACATCATTAATATGAACAGTTCCATTATTTTCATCAATATGAGAAAGATAATTTTCATTTCAATCATTCAAAATTTTTCACCATCCTGATATTTTATCAATTGTATGGGTTCTTTATTATATAAAAACAGAAACACTTTATAAAAAAACATATTTATCTCTATAATAAATCATAGAATGATAAACAGAAATCTAATCTATACCCAAAATAAAATACAACTATATTAAGAAAAAACAACATGGTTTGTAGGTAATTTCTTTCCAAAGACAAAAAAGTTAAGACTCTTATAATTTATATTTTCTGTAATATTTTCCCATGGTGTTTTGACTATAAGTTCTAGTCTCATATATTATGGTGAAACTTCCAATTTAAAAGAATCTTTCTCAAAAATAAAGGAATGTGTATACCCCGTATCAAAAAAAATATTAGCAAAGTCTATGTGAACAAAAAAAGTACCTGATACCACTTCATTAGAAGGCCCAACATCTATTGACTTAGTCACAAAGGATTTCAACACACCATTGTTATTACAATCTACATACTTACCTTAATTCAAATATTTCTTTGGGATGGTATTCACATAATTCCCCATCTCACCACATTTAAAAAACATTACAATTTTTTTATCAGAGTTAATATTAAGATCATTTTCATTGTAATACCAAGTCATATGTCCAAAATTACCATATCTAAATAACTTATCGGTTTTGGTAAGGTGTTCCCCAAGGTTATTTTTACCAAACTTTTCACAAACAGGAGACTAGACTTTCTTGCCTTTAGATTTGTTTGATTGATTGTTACCCATCAATTTTCATCTGGACCTCTTATTCTGCTTGTTTTCAAAGTACACATGATAATCATAAACCTCTATTTCTACCCTCTCAGCACATCGAAAAAGTTTCTCATGACTTTTTAATTCATGGGAGGCCAATGCCCTTTGATATATTGGCTTTAATCCTGAGTAAAATTGATTTATTTTTCTATCAAGATCCTGAATAATATTTAGAGCATACCTTGAAAATCATGTGATTTTTCTTCATAAAAGGAAACTGAGTATTCCTTATTTTGTTTTCATTAAAAGAATTTATTTTCCATTCTAACTAAAACCACCTTATAAAAAAATCTCATGAAAAAGTTTCTTAAATTCTTCCAATTATAAGGCATGAATCTCCTCGTTATCCCTAATATTCTTGACCATTGACAACTACTGGCCAAATTCACCTTCAAAATGATAAATGGAAAGGATAAAATTTTTATTATATTAATACCCAACAACATAAGATATATTTCAATGTATTTAACCACATCCTTCCACCGCCATGGGGTTAGAAGATCCACTAAAAATAGGAGGGTGTTTCCTCATAAAATGTTCCACTATCACCATGTTCCTTTTTGGTACCTCTAGTTATTATATGGAATGTATTCCACCACCATTTATAGCCTAATTATACTGATCCATTACTGTAACAAATTGTTTAGTTCCAATTACCACCTATCCAGGTTACAGATTCATAAAGATATCATCCTCTTAGTGCCTTCCTACTTTAACTTCCCTGTTTCATATACAGGAAACCATTCTGAACAAACATATCTTAGATGAAGAAACATGGTAATAATCAAATGATATAACAATTAAACATAAAAATAAGGTAAAAACCGTTTATGGTATTCTATTAACATCATACTAACCCCTAAATTTATCAAAACCTTGTTTTGATACAATCTATAAGGACCCAATGTTAAAAATTACATAATCTTTTAAATTACTTTATAATTCACTAGTTTACATTCCCAAATATCTTTTCAGTTTAGAATTTTAGTAAATTAGGAAATAATTCACACATATGAACCTAGAATCATAGAAAGAAGATATTTCTAAAATAATATCCATTTCTTTCATAAAATAATTTTTTTAATAAAAACATGAAATCATTTCCTAAAAAGTCTCTACAACATTCATCTTAGCTTTTCTTTTCTCTTACCCATCTTTAAACCCTTTTATTTTTTATAAATCATGGGATGAGAACAAAAATCTTAGTATGGGTCATAAAAATATGTAGATAAACTATTAGTACATGAATACTCACAAACATATGAAATCATTTTCACAAAGACATACTTCTCACCCAATAAGTATCATATAGTTACTTTTTGAAAACATCAGATTTCCATAAACATATAAAACATAAATAATACCATAAAGGTTATAAGAGTCATGGATTAATTAATATTTTAACCCTCATGATTACCATATTATTTCTAACCCTCATAGATACTATACAATATAACCCTCACGACTACCTTATGATGTAACCCTCATGACTACCTTTTGGTGTAACCATCGTAGTTACACTTTGAGTAACCATACAATCGACCTATAACATAAAAACACCCAATGAATTGGAGGGAGATATAGGTCCTACCATTAATCATAATAAATTCCAAATAACCATGAAACAATCATGAAATAATAATACTTTAATACAAATGTTCCTTTTGAATTTTGTAAAAATATAAATTTAAAAGAGAATTATTAAAGAAAAGTCCCTCACTAATATCATATAATTGAAGTGAGAATGGATAAAAAGAATGTAATATGTGTATAAACTGTAAATAAACATAATATAATCAAAATTAATTTCACAAATAATCTTAGTACCATATAATCAATGAAGTAGAATGTTACCCTAAATAATGGAAATTGGGTGAAGAATTCCTTTACCTTGAGGTCATCTTACTTAAAATGCGTTCAAGACTTATATATAATGGCTTAAAAAGTTTCATTAAATTATTAAAGAACCATATTATTATTTATAATTACTTATATGATATTTTAATAATATCTTTCAACACATTTTTTAATAATAATTTGTTATTTTCATTGTTTCGAGTGCATTTATTTCATGTATTCCATAAAAGGTTCATTATGGATTTTCTTTTCAAATGGAAGGCAAAATATAGAAGTGGAATGAAATGGTGATAATATGTTTCAAGAATTTTAAATGATACCATATATAATTTTTTTCTTATATGGGGATGAATATTTAGATAAAACATTAATAGAAATGATTTAATTTATTTTGGCAGTTTTTATGATCATCAAGAACTTGTATCATTTTATTTAACATCGTGTTTATAGATTTGTTGAATAACATTAAATAAATTATAATATGTATAATAAAATATTATTTAACTATAATAATGATTTTATAACCATACTTGAATGTGATAGTGAAAAATTAAATTGTATCGTCCACAATGGCAGTAAATAGACACATCACAAATGATGTTCTCAAGTTTAGAATAAAATGGAGAAGAGAATAAGTTTGATGATTAATTTTTACATAAAAATGTTAGCATTACAGTATATATAAGATAACATAGTTTTAATTACACTTGGATATGGGGAGGTGAAGAGAGTATAATAAAATAAAAAGAATTGAAAAGAAAATAAAAGAAAATGAAAGGGGATTTCACCTCTTGAATTCTCCTCCTAGAGACCCTCATTAAGGCCCTTGATTTTGGGAATTTGGTGATACTATAAGTTATTGGACGTGGTAAAGAGTCTTGGTTTGGAAACTAGGTAGAAATTAAATAATCTACAGGGTTTTGAGGTGTGAGGATAAGAGGTGGTGAGGGGTGGTATTTATAGTGGAGGAGAGAGGTGTTTTCTCATTATTATATTCATTAGTTTAATATTTGGATCAAAACTATGAATATTTTTTTAATTATCACTAAATATAATAAAATAATTTAGGTTTATTTGATATTATTTTTCTTACATCTTAGATGACTCAAGGAATTGAGTATCTAACTTATAATGTATATGTACTGTAAATTATCGTATTTAATTGTTCACAAAAATTCAAGTATTTCAGAAAAATCCCAAAACTTCACCTTAACAATTTTTCAACATGTAGAATTGAAATATTAACTCCATTTTTGTAAAATACTTTTATTATTATGAGAAATTTAATTTTTAATTTAAATCAAAATTTATTTAAAAATACCAATTTTAAAAATATAACTGATTTTATAAGACTTTGAAAAATTAATATGGGAATCATAAAATTATCTTATAACAATAATAATAAAAAATATTTATTTATGAATATAGTTAATAAAAATATATTTTCTTTTAAATAATTTTATTAGTTATAAAAATTTAAATACATATTTAGGACTTATAAAAATACCAACACATAATTTATCATTCCAAAATCATTTATTTACTCATTCCCTGATATAAATATATCATGATTATAGTTATTAGAAACATAAATATTATTTATAATCTCATAGGTGAGGTTACTAATTTATTATCCAGATTACTATTCCTAATGGTAATGTTACTATTCTTAAGGCCAAGTTACTATTTCATTAGTATAAATTCACTAATTTATATAAATACCACTTGTTTCATTGTAAATTTTTAATAAATTTAACTATTTAATTCCAAAAATAAAACAAATTATTTTTTATGTACTTGGGTTTTTGTAACACCATTAGATTTTTTGGATTATTTTTTTCGAATAAATTTAATCTTGGTATATTTTTCATTTCACGTAACTCTGAAAATAGTTTTTTTAATTATTAAATCACTAAGTCGAAAATTCCCTTCAAACGAGACCAAATTGGTGTAAAATTCATGGCCCCAACATGGAGTGCGATACCCAAAATCACGACTTGGCATATGTCACACCCCAACATTGACTTGGTGTATGTTACACACAACACTGATGTTTCTATGAAACATCATTTTACTAATATAATTATTTAAATGATATAATTATAACGTACCCGTTAAACTTAGTAATATGAATATTAATTATTAATTTAAAAATATTATTTATAATGTTTTTATAGAAATAAAAGATATTGATAATGAAAGATATAATTTTTGGTAAAGACCTTATATGATTGAGATAAATTTTTTCTCAAATAAACTATATTTTTTGTCCTTCCCTGAAAAATAATAAATTAACTTTAGAAATACATTGAAATTTAATTTGATAAAATAATATTCATTTTTAAATTTAAAATGATAGAATTATCTTACAATGAATTTTTTGTAATTTTTCTAAGAAACATCATTTTTTGATGAATAGTGAAAACTACAACATTTTAGTTAATAACCACCTTTTTATTTAAATAATTATTAATGTTAAATGATACTTTATATTTGTTTCAAGGTCACATTTTAACTTTATTAATAAAATTTTTTTCATTACAATTAATATCACTTTGAAATTGAATATAAAAACCTAACAAACTTTTGAACATTTTTATACTTCAAAAACACGTTATTTAGTCCCATATGCGGGATTAACATTAATCTTAATTTTTCAGAATATATGAATTGAATTTAAAAAAATAGATATAAACCATTTTAATCAGTATAATATTTAGATTCTAATTATATCATGTTATTTTTGACCAAAAATGAATAGTAAAAGTGATTAAAATTAATCACCAGTGATTAAGGTAAAATTAAGCTCAATGAGGGACTAAAACATAATCTTAGGGGCCCAAATAACCTAGAACCCTCATCCAAAACCCTATTTATGGATATATTTATTCCATTAACCTTATATTATTTATTTATGTTTGTTTTTATGAATTTTATAGGTAAGAACATGTGAACATCTTAACTTTTTTAAAAACATTCCAAGTGAGTCCCTTTCATTCCTTATAAAACACCACCGACTCTCCCACTTATCTGCACCTCTAAAACCTATTAGGTTCAGAAATTCTCTGAAAAATAAACTTCTAAACATACCTAACTTCCTCTTATAATCCTCTCATTGGGAATAAATCAATCCAAGGAATCCTTTTGGCAAAAACCAAAACGAGTTACCCGATTAAGAGGTAACCTCTTATCTCAAGATCCTTTATTTTATTTTCCTTCTCCAGCACTCCCCCCCTCCACTATCTTTACTCCATTATTTTATAATAAAAAAATTATATTAAATATATTAAGATGTTTTTATTCTATGTTTTATACCAAAACTTACACACACATCCATCTAATGGGTATCAAACATACATTTTAGGTGTACGACGAACTACTACATCAGTAAATGAATATTGGTCATTTTTTCCTTATCACTTCCCATGGTGGAAAATTATGATGAAAACTATATTTATATTTGTAATGTATTATATTTATTATTTATTTAATCTAATTTATTTCCTTTTTAAAATACATATGTTTTTTAATTTCCATTTTATGTTAACACGATAATTTTGTATGAGGAAGTGTGGACTACCGCCCCCTTAAAGCGATATGATTCATTTATACACAACATAGATTGTATTAAAAATGGTTTTAGTGATTACACATGATATAATAAATATAATTTAATAATTATATATATATATATATATATATATATATATTTTCATATATACATATATGTATTTTACTTTCTTTCTTTTAACCCGACAATTAAATGGAAATAGTGTTCATGCGTACGTACGACCTACCGTCTCCATGAACAGTATATTCCGTTTCACACATATATATTCTATAGATTTTTATAATATAAATAAAATTTATATAAATGATATTTATATAATTTTTTAAATTCTTTAAATTATCATATATTCATAAGGATCAAATATATAACAAATTAAGACACAGGCGAAAAACAAAGTGAATATTACCCGAAGCGTAACCTTAACATGTAACAAGAAGGTAATATAAAGTCATAATAAATAAATATATAGTATTATATATAATAATATGGTTCTATATAATATTTATAATAATATTATATTTATTATAAATGAGTTTTTAAAGAGTATGATGAGAGCAAATACACAAGGTATGGGGGTTTAATCTCAGTTTTATTTTCCATGAGATACATGCTTTATTCACCACCAATTCCTTTTATGTTGTGTGTATAATGATCATGTATGTATTCAATGATTCTTATAATTAAATTTATGGGCATTTACATATCCATTATGTTATTTTTATTTCATGGGGTTAATGTTTCAAAATCTACCAAATTGGTAAGTCATTTTTCCTCAGTTTGCCTTCATTAAGACATATGTTTTGTTATGCCCCTATATTTTTTTAAGGAGGTGTATATGATTCCTACTGAAATGTTATATAATTAATATAATTATTTTAATGATAATTTATGATTCATTTAATTTCATTTTCTTACATAAATATTATGATCCCAATTAACGAAGTTGTAAGAGTTTATTGAAACGGTACCATTACTTTTTCAATATTATTAATGATTATACTCATTTTGATGAAATATTATGATCTATCTCTCAAGAAAACTCATGATAATATTTATCCTATTTTTATTAAATACATATCCATGTATTATTACCATTTTACACTCTTTGGTAATTAATATGATTAATAAAATATTTTTTAAGAAAAATATGTTCGTATCTCTCTCTTCGGTCAGAAATCTATTTTATTACAAAAGAATGTTTTAAAAAACATTTCAAACTATCCCTGAAGATCATTCTCCTGGAAAAATAATTTTAAAAATGTTATATTTTTTTCAAAGTTTCCTTTTTATGTTTTCAAAAATAGTTTTAAAGAAGAAATTTTTTGAAATGTTTTGAAGTTTCTTTTATAAATTTTCAAGGAAAATAGTTTTCAAAATATTTCCAAGAATATTTTATAAGTTTTCAAGGAAGATGGTTTCAAAATTATTTTGGGTATTGTTTATAATTTTTCAATGTATCTTCAATGAAATGGTTTTCAAAACATTTTCAGGATTTCTTTTAATCTTTTTAATGTTTTTTTAAAGAATTGTTTTTAAACTTTTGTGAAGCTTGTTCTATATGTTTTTGAGGAAAATGGTTTTCAAAATTATTTTATGACTTCTTTAAAAGTTTTCTTGGTATTTTATAAGAAAATAAATTTAAAATGGTTTTTTTCATTAAAATTCATTTTTCATTGAAGAAATGATATTTTCTTCAAGAATTGTTTTTAAAAGATCTATCAAAATTATTTTCTTTCTAAGATGACATCCGTTTCTGTTACTCATTGATTTATAGGAAATTATCTACATGTTATATTCAAATTATTTCCCTAAATGGGTTATGTTTTATTTCACAGTCTTTATGATCCAATTTCTCTTTCACGAGTTATATATTTAAGAATCCCATTTCTCATTCATGGGTAATATGTTTATGAAACCCGTTTCCCATTCACATGTTATAATTTTATTAAACCCAATTCTTTTTACGTGTTATTCTTCGGTGCAATGGTTTTGAAACATATCTCTTCTCTATAGGTTATACTGTTTTGAAATGTTAATGATACCCATTTCATTTCATGAGTTATGAATTGATGTTTACAAAAGCCATCTCATTTCATGGGTCATAATATGATGTTTTTCTCATATAAATGTATGATTTTATTATGTGATGGGTGTGACCTATATCTCCCTATAATTAATTGGGAAATGATAGGATGTAAATGAGCTAAAAGGGTACATGATTTATAGCCCAATCATGAAAAGACAAAGGTACATGGGTTATAGCCCAAGCCTAAAAACAAGAAGGTACATTGGTTGTAGCCCAAGCCTAAAAGAAAGAGGGTACATGAGTTGTATCCAAAGCCCAAAAATAAGAAGGTACATGGGTTGTAACCCAAACCTAACAGTAAGATGGTACATGAGTTGTTATCCAAATCCCGTAGAAGGTAAATGGGTTATAGCCCTAGCCTAACATGTTATAAAGGTTTTGGTAGGTATCCTTGACATAAAATTTCCTATTCTTATATTTATGCCACAAATAATTATTCTTATTACTCCATTACAATTTCATGGATCATGATGTCTATTTAGTTATGATTCATGTCTTATGAAATAAAAATATTTATCTCGTAACTAATGTTTAGGATCTTTGATATGCAGGTTATGACCTCATAATGTTACGATCATGTTCTCATACCCTTATGTTCATGATTATGATCACATGTATACCTTTTTTATCCTTACTAAGTGTCTAAGCTCACAAGTTCTTATGTTTTCTTTTCTTAGGTTATGAAGAAAGATTTTAGGTATAAGTAATAAATATAGAGATCCTTATGGAAGATGTTGAAGATGTTTCACTAGGATAGAATATTTTGTTTTCAATGTTTCCAAAGACACTAATCTATTATGGTCCTTGGAAATAAATTTTGTTAATGTATGAAATTATCATATTAAATGATGTAATATCCATTTATTCTAATATTTTTTTCACTATAGTTGGTATCAAATGAAATGTTTTGTCAACCTTTTAAAACAAGGATGAGAAATATTTAGTGAGATCCCAAGGTATATTTCTAAGGACATGTCTAGGGATGTCTCTATAGATAAGTATAAGGATACATTAACATTTAGGAAAATCTATTGGGATTTTGGTAAAGTATAGAATGATTTATTTTTTTATAAATACATCAATTTCTAGATAATAGAAGTTGATGTGGATCTTTCAAAGTTCTACTTAGGAGTAACAACACTGACAAGATATTCTGGGCCTATCTTGAGGTAATTATTCTTAGGACTATGAGGTTTCCTGCTATCATAAATAATAGTCACACTATGATTCTGATTTTAGTAAATGGAAGGAACTAGAAGGAACTGTATTAACATTGAATGTGATGGATAATTTTATAATGAGTAGTCAAGTGGGATGATAACTAGATTAAAAGATGTTGTGATCACGCCTAATCAGTTTTCACAGAACATCATTAACAATATGTACCTTAACCAACTCGCGGACTCCCCAAGGGAGAGAAAGAAGGAGTTTTCCGAGAGTTCTGGTAATGAATACCATAGAGGAAAGAATATTAGGTTTCTATTTGGTCAAAAATTCGGGAAGAATCATCTATGTGAATGTATTAGAGGAACAAGAAGTTGTTTTCACTGTGGAAAATAAGGACACAAAGAAAGTGGCTAAAAGGAAAAAATGATGAGTTAAATTAACAAAATGTATGATAAAATTTTCATGAAAAATAAATCATTTAACGTTAAGTGTTTTATGTGTGGAATAAATAGTAATTATGAAACTCAATGTCCCAAGAAGAATTATCCTGAAGAGAATCAGCAAGGTGGTATGAGTAATGGTTACATTAATGATGATAAAGATACTTAAAATAAAATGTGAAAGAAAATAGGTATTATATAATAGGATGAGGGAGAATTTTTAGTGGATTAAGGATGAGGTAATCAATATTTTTATGTATTAGGATTTAAGAATTATGGAATGTGAAATGTATAAGTATTTTTTAGTTTATATTTGTTGTTAATGATTTACAAGAATACATTGAATTGATCTAATGTAATAAAAATGTGATTTAATTGAATGGTTATGTCCATATAAAACACATGATTAAAGGAAATATAACCCTTAATATGTTACTTATGTTAAGATATTTTTTTAGACAACGATATGTGAGATATGAATAAGTAAATTGGATAGTATTGATTACCTTGGAACTAATTAAGGACTTATTGACAAGTAGTTCATGCTATCATGGATGAGGTTTAAAATTTATTGGATTTATGGAATATATCTTGTAATATATGGAATAGTGAGGCATTCATGTTTTCCAAAACGATTTATGGTAATTTAGGTTGTTACCATATTCCAATAAAATTTACCCTGAGGGTATTCACATGTTTAGAATGTGACAACCAAGGGTTACTTTGAGATATATGTGGGGAGAAAAGTTAAGTTGATTTCATGAATATCATAACAATGTTTCATATTTTCATATTTCAGAAGGGTTATAAGGTTATCCATTCATGAAAATTTCAAGTGAAACTTTAGAGTAAGTATTTGTTTTGATATTTTATTGAAAACCTAGGTTAAAAGTCTATTTAGCGATTAATCTTATTTCAAGAATGTCCATTAATTTTGGAAATTATATTAGTATAGTTTCAAAGAAGGACATAATGTTTGTCAGGTAGCAACCAATCAAGTCAAGAAAGGCCACGGGTCATGAACCCATGACCGAAGGACGATAAGGGTTTCATGCCTTCCACTGGCCTATGTGATGTCCTCGTTAATGTAAAATTATTTTTGATGAATAATTTTGATGAAACACTAGTGTTAATTTTTAGGTTTAGATATTCATTAATTAAATGTTCTTATATTTAAGAATATTTATAGAAATTTTTTATAATTTTCATTCTTTTATGGGCCTTAATATATGTTAAATGTTCATTTTAGTGCTTTAGACATCAAATTTAATCTCTGTATATCCATTTCTTGAAGTAATGGATGTATTAAAAATAGTTAAAAAAAACCAAAGAATATTTTTTTATAGAAATATATCAATTATGTATATTTCCTTAGATTCTTGGTGAATAAAATAATTACTAAAATATAGGATAATGATAAAAAAATTATCCAAATACCTTTTTTTAAATTGATGGCTTTATAAATCATCACATATTTAGGAATTTGTGGCCATCAAATTTTCATTGATCATTAACTTGCTTGTGATTGATGACCATAATCACTCACTATAAATATTTTCACTTTACCTAAATGTCCAATCTTCCCTCCCAACCTATGTTCTCTAATGTGGAAACCTAGTTATATGTTACCTTGTGTAACCATTATGGTTCCAAATTTCCCTTTTTAAGGGAAGTTTTAGTATCCATTTTTATGATGTGGGTTTCTTTGAATGAAACTTTTTAATATTAAAATTTTAATATCCCATAGTAATTTTGAGGGAGAAATTCATTTTAGGGGGTGTAGAATCTAACAACATGAGGTTATATGAATTATTATTTTTTAAATTAATTTAATCTTTTGAAATTTTACATTTCACAAACTCTCAAAATAAATTTTTTAATTATTAAATCACTAATACAAAATTTCCTTTAACATGAAACTGACTTGGTGTACATTGCATGACCCCAAATTGGTCCACGATACAAAAAACCATGACTTGATGTATGTTATATGCAACACCAACTTGTCATACATTTCTCGCAATACTGATGCTTCTATAAAACATCATTTTACTATTTTAATTATTTAAATGAGATAATTATAACCTAGACATTAAACCTAGTAATATGAATAGTAATAACTAATTTTCAAATATGTTATATAATGGTTTGATAGAAATAAAACATATTTATAATGAAAGATATAATTTTTGGTAAAGACCTTATATGTTTAAAAATACAATTTTCTCAAATGAACTACATTTCATATCATTATATGAAAAACATTAAATGTAATTTTAGACACATCTTGTAATTAAATATGATAAAATAAACTAAAATTTTGAATTTATAATTTCAGTATTATCTTATGGTGATTTTTTTCAGATTTTTTGAAGAAACATTATTTTATGATGAATAGTGAAAATACTACATTTTAGTTAATAATTGACTTTTCATTTATATAATTATTAATGATAAATAATAATTTAAATTTTTTTAAGGTAAAATTATATATCTACTAATACCATGTAGGTCATTATAATTAATTTCACTATGAAATTGAATATAAAAGCTTAACGAACTTTGGAACATTTGTTTACTTTAAAAACCCGTTATTTCGTCCCATCTACTGGATTATCATTAATCATAATTTTTCCACTTATGTGAATTGAATTTTGAAAAATATAAATAAAATATTGTAATCGTTATAAAATTTATATTCTAATTATATCTTGTTTATTTTCAACCAAAATGATTAGTAAAAGTGATTAAAATTAATCGTAACAATTAAGTTCAAATTAAGTTTAATTAGGGACTAAACCTTAATCATAGGGGCCAAAATGACTTATACAATTTTTCAAAACCCATTTTAGGGAAATATTTATTCCCTTAAACTACCATTACTTAGTCATGTTTGTTTTTTATGACTTTGTTTGTAAGAACATGTGTACACCAAACTTTTGTTTCAAAAAATTTGATGTGAGTCATTTTCTTTCCCAATAAAAGGCCGCCACCTCTCCCCCTTCTTCACACCTATCAAAGCTATTAGTTTCATAAATTATCCTCCCAATAAACCTATAAAAATACCTAAATTACTACTATATTCCTATCCTTGTGATGAAAACAATCCAAGTAATTCTTTTGGCATCCGATTAAGAGGAAACCTCTTCTCTCAAGCTCCTTTATTTAATTTTACTTCTCCAACCCATAAAATATATTTATTAAATTATTTTATAACCGAACAAGTATCTTAAATATACTAGGATGTTTTTATGCTATGTATTAGACATACAATTACACACATATCCATCTAATGGGTACAAACATATTGTTTATGTGTATGGAAAACTACTTCCTCGCTGAATGATGATTGTTCATTTTTTCTTTACCGCCTCTCATGGTTGAAATTATGATATAAAATATATGTATATATAACATATTTTATATTTATTATTTTTTTAATATTATTTATTCATTTTTAAAACATATATATTTTTAATTTCAATTTTGTTTTAATACAATAATTTCAGTTGAGGAAGTGTGGACTACCACCCCCTCAAAGCGATTTGATTCATTCATACACTACATGGATAGTATTAAGGATGGTTTTAGTGAATATATATGAAATATATGATATCATAAATATAATTTAATAATTATATATATATACTTAAATATACATATATGTATTTTACTTTCTCTCTTTCAACACTACAATTAAACGAAAATAACGTTTATGCGTACATACAACCTACTGTCTACGTGAAGGGTGTATTCTGTTTCATAGTTATATATATTCTATAGATTATTAAAATAATAAAATAATATATATAAATGATATTTATATCATGTTTTATATTCTGCAAATCATTATATAAGTATAAGGACAAAATATATAATAAATTAAGACACGTGTGAAAAATAAAGTGAATATTACCTGAAGCGTAACCTTTACATGAAATTCCTAACAAGAGGGTAATAAAAAGTCATAATCAATCAAAATATGGTATTATATATAATATTACAGTTATTTAAAAGAGTTATAATAAACTTATATTTATTATACAAGAGTTTTTAATGATTATGATGAGAGAAAATACACAAGGTAAAGAGATTTCATCTCATTTTTTATTTCTGTGAGATACATGCTTTATTCACCACACAATCATTTTATTCAATATGTGTACTTATCATGGATGTATTAAATTTTTATTATACTTAAATTTATGTGTATTTACATATCCATTCTAAGATATTTATTTAATGGGGTTAATGTTTCAAAATCCACCAAATTGGTCAGACAGTTTTGTATCAAATTTCCTTATATGAGACATATGTTTTATTATGAACCTATGTTCTTTAACAAGGTGTGTATGATTCAAATTGACATGATATAAAATTAATATCCTTAGTTTCATGATATTTTATGCTTAATTTCATTTCATTTTCTAACATGAATATTTTTATCCCAAGTAACCAAGTGGTAAGAGTTTATTGAAACAATCTCATCACTTTTTCGAGATTTTTAATCATTATGATTCAATGGATGAAATATTATGATTCATATCTCAAGAAAACTCATGAGATTTATTCTCATATATTTATTAAAAATATATTCATGTATTATTATCATTTTTCACACTTAAGTACTTAATATAACTAAGAAAATATTTTTACCAAAAATCTGACTTTATCTTTGTCTTTGGTTGGAAATATGTTTTATTACAAAAATCAAGTTTTTAAAAAAGTTTTTCAAAAAGTTTTTGAATGGTCCTTGAAGATAATTCTCATGGTAAAAGTATTTTAAAAATGTTTTATTATTTTAAAATCTTCCATTATATGTTTTAAAATCTATTTTAAAAGAAAAAGTTTTTTAAAATGTTTTGAAGCTTCTTTTATATGTTTTCAAGGAAATTGGGTTTCAATATTATTTTATAAAAATTCAAGGAAAATTGTATTAAAAATGTTTTAAAGATTATTTTATAAGTTTTCAAGGGAATAGGTTTTCAAAAATGATTTCAGGTCTTATTTATATGTTTTCATTGTATTATCAAAGAAATGGTTTTCAAAACAATTTCAAGATTTCTTTTAATGTTCTCAAAGTGTTTTCAATTAAAAATGTTTTTAAAATTTTTTGAATCTTATTATATATTTTTTCAAGTAAGAAGGGTTTAAAAATGATTTCATGTATTATTTATATCTTTTCAATGTATTTTCTATGAAAATTATTTTCAAAAGGTTTTATGAATTTAAATAACTTTTTCTATGAATAAAGGATATTTTTATCAAGAAATATTTTTAAAAGATCTATCAAAATTATTTTCTATCTAAGATGACATCAATTTATGTTACTCATGCCTTTCTAAGAAATTATTTGAAGGTCCATTCACATTCTTTCCATGAATGGGTTATGATTGATGTCATGGTCTTTATGAACCCATTTCTCTTTCAAGGGTTAAATATTTATGAAACTCATTTCTCCTTCACAGTTTATATGTTTATAAAACCCATTTCTCATTAATGGGTTATATGTGTATGAGAACCACCTATTTTCATAGGTTATTATTTGATTAAATTTTTATGAAACCTATCTATCTTCCATAGGTTATAATATGATGAAATGTTAGTGATACCCATTTAATTTTATTGGTTATTAATTGATGTTTATAAAAACCATCTCTTTTCATGGGTTATAATATGCTGAATGTTTTTTTGGAACTTGAATTTATGATTTTATTGTGTGATGGATGAGACCTATATCTCCCTGAAATTTATGGTCAATGATAGGTTGTATAAGAGCTCAAAGGGTGCATGAGTGGTAGCCCAATACTAAAAAAAGATGGTACATGGGTTGTAGCCCAAGCCTAAAAGAAACACGGTACATAGGTTGTTTCCCAAGACTGAAAACAAGAAGGTACATGGGTTGTATCCCAAGCCTAAAATAAAGAGGATACATGGGTTATAGACCAATCCCAAAAACAAGAAGGTACATGTGTTGTAGATGAAGCTTAAAATTAAGAGGGTACATGGGTTGTTAGACCAAGACCACGACAGGTACATGGGTTATAGCTCAAGACTAACATGTTATAAAGGTTTTGGTAGGTATCCTTGAAATAAAATTTTATATTCTTATATGTATTACACAAATTATATATATTATTCCCCAAATATAATTTCATGGATAATGTTGTTTATTTCCTTATGATTCATGTCTTATGAACTTCCATCATTTATCCCATAACTCATGTTTATGATCTTTGATATGTAGGGTGTGACCTCATAATGTTACGATCACATTCTCATACTATTATGTTCATGTTTATGCTTACATTTCTCAATTATTTACACTTATTGAGCGTTTGAGCTCACTCTTTTTTATGTTTCCATTCCCCAGATTATAAAGAATTGTTTTAGGTAGAAGTACTAATAGTGGAAGTTTTTATGGGAGATTTTGAATATGTTTCACCAATATATCATATTTTTTCCCAAGTTTCTAAAGAAACTAAACTATTATAGTCTTCGGGAAATTATTTTTTAATTATCCTCAATATTCATCTAAAATGATGTAATATCCATCTATGCTAAGATTGGATCTCTATAGTTGTTACATTGAAATTAAATATTTTTATGTTAGATTAGTATTTAAGATATAAATCATTATAAATTATTAAAAATTATAAAATTATCCTTTTTAGGATTCAAAACATGTTGGGATTTACTTCATTCATTTGGAACCATATCGCAATATAACATTTTGAGACCCAAAACCCACTCATAATCCAGGCCATGAAATCTACGCCCATATCTAGAAAATTTTAAATATGGGACTCTATCTCACAAATGGGTATCTAAAATGAGTACCAAAGTTACACGGACATAGGAAACATCCGGTGAAACATTTTTCATAGATGATCCCATGTGATATTTAGATACTATAATTTCGATAAATTCATGGGAATTCAGATATTTGTAATTCTATTAGTCTGTAGTCCAGGAATTATGTTTGGATTAAATCATTCTTAACTATCTACACACATGGAAAATGGTTATAAATTATTTTTGGAGAATGAAGATTAATTTTTTAAAAAACTATATAGTTTACCACGTTCCAAAATTCTTTAATTTATTATGTCTTTAAAATTTATAAATTTGGAATAAATATTTTGAGGGAAATATGGTAACTATTTTTCTATAAATTTTTACCTCCGCTCCATTATCTAGGGTTAGAAGCTTAGGTTAGAAATACATTGTATAATTAGGTTTTATTATACTGTAATAATTTTCTCTATGATTAATATTTTTTATTCCATCTTACTCTTTATTATTCATTTTATATTTTGTGTTAATTAACCATTGTACTTCTATACGTTGGGAAAACGGATAACTGGACCTCATTGTTGTTGGGGGGGGGGGGGGTAGAGTGGTGATCTTTCCAGTTCATTATTCTTAAATGTTTCTCTTTATTCTATTATAATAATTTAGTAGTAAGTAATTTTTTTTGTTTAAGGGATAAAAATTATTTATCTACTATTGTGTTCTTCTTACCATTATCATTTATTCTTCTTTGGTGTCATCATAATGTTTCACGATGAGGGTTGTGAAAAATTGTGGCGATGATGTGAGTGAGATTATCTAACACATAGAGGGTTAGTGTGTAGTAATTAATATTACAAATGAAATTTTTGGAGTGATAGTGTTATCTTTATATTTAATGGGGTAACTAGGTTCAATTTATAAATAACAATTATAACATTATCGTAAACTCATATGAATGACAGTATCTTACTACTAACATCTTTGTGTTTTAACTTATCTGTGTTTTGAATTTTGTTTTCATTATAATTTACGTATTTTTACTTTTAATACATTTTCTAAAACCCCCATATATTACTAGTATATAATATTTTAGTATATTAGTAAGTTTATAAATAGTTTCAATAGGATAATAGTGTGCGTGAGTGGCCTCTTTGAGAGATTAATCCTAGGTTTGAACTATAATATATGCCTTCGTAAATAAGAAATTATTTGTAAGGGATTCATGAAAAATCCCTATCATTAAGTATTTTTAATTATTTTAAATGCGTTTTATGATATCATAATATTTTTTAGTGATATGTCTCATATTAAGTGTATCAACATTTCATTTCTACTGATATAACTATATCAAAGTCAATGATATGATCTTGTGATAAGTTATGACATGTGATTATTTTAAACTACAAAATCATTGACCATCATGTCATAATGAAAATAAGGATATCAGAGAGGATGCTATGGTTAGTAACCTCAATAATTATTGTATATATAGTCTTATCATAGAATATTATTGGCTCCATTTAAAATACAACCCCTTAAAATTGAGAATCATAAATTATTATTGATATTCCAATATCATAAGGCATAAATGATTAGTTGTCATCAATAACCTTTATTACAAACAATGATGTTTATTTATCATTAGGAATTGTTCATCAGAAATTTATACCATGTGTGAGTTATATAGGCTAATATCATTCATAAAGAACACAACCCTTATTTCAATCACATTGATTTTTTCATGGGCAATTATAGTTCTATGTCACTGTTCATGATATCCCTTATCTTCAGTTGTGTTCCATAACGAAAAATATAACAACCCTTACAATCAATTAGTGAAATCTATTTAAAAACATGATATGACCTATCACTCTTTATGATAATCATGAATCTAAAATACTTGAATTTTATTCTTACTCAAGACCAATTACCTTTAGTGAAATCTCGTTTTCATAGAATATGAGAGACAACATCTTTAAATAGTAAAATTAATTTTCAATAAATCCCTTAGATTTATTGGCTTCAACATCACCAATGTATCTTTAATAAACATGAATTAATGTTATACTATAAAATTTAAATAACATTATATTAATAAATCAATTAAATCCCCATTTTAATCTGATTTCACAATTTATTCCAAAATTTACCTGAATTGAAAATTATAGTAAAATACCTTAAAAATGATTAATAATGTGAAGTATTGACTATTAATATAAGAAAATAGGAAGTATATTTTTTATTTCATCACTACCACACACTATAACATTGCACTCCCATAAAACTATATCAATTAATTTAAAAAATAACCACTCTAGATAATCTAAATGTGTAAGCTATGATAAGAGAATTATTTAACCCATTTTTCATGAATATATGAAGCTCCATTTATGTTTCTTATTATAGTTATATATCTTCCCATCAACTCTCAATTATCAATATTTATTATTATATATTAACATTGATTACCCAACTTGTAATAAAATATATCTCATCACTCAATGGTCTAATATATTGAAACATCCAAATATTTTAAAAGGAAAAAATATTTTAGATAACATACATGATATTACAAATCGAGTTTAAATGAACAACTAAATATTATTATTTAAATTTTGACATTATAACCAAGACATTAGAATGGAGGTTATACACCAGATCAACTAAATTAAGAAAATATGGTTTAAACTTGTTTATATAATTAATTCATTAGTTATCAATTAATTAGAAATGAAAATATAAACTAATTGAATATAAAGGATGTGTTTTTATGAAAACCCATTTTTATGCTCACAAAGGTGTTTGATCTTAAAAAATTAAATTAATAAGTATTATTGAATGATATTAATTAATTATCTATGTTATATATTCAAAAAAATGTTTTGAAATTCATCCAATAAGTTTTATATGAATAAAATAAGAACAAATCAAATTTTAAGCATAAAAAATTATATTTTCTAATAAGAAGTTTTACAGACTTTTAATTAAAGACTTGTTTTAATGATAAAATTAAAAAAAATTCATAAATTTTATTTGAAAAAATAATTTTTTTCTTTTAAATCAGAAAATATAAATTCACATAGTTGATTTTTGTCATTTTTATAATAGTTTTTAATTTTTGATGAATAGTGAAAAATTCTACATTTGAACTAAAAATTGGATTTTCATCTAAATAATTTATAATGTTAAATTATATATATTTAAGAAGTAAAATTAGATTAGTTATACATATATTAATCAAATTTAGGTAATTTTAATCAATTTCATAATGAAATTTGATATAAAAACATTTCAAACTTTAGAACTTTTTTACTTTAAAAGTGAATTGTCACATCCTGTTTGCAAGATTAATTTTAAATTTATTTATTAAATTTTTTTGAATTTAATATTTCAAAATGAATAAAATATTTTTAATCCTAATTTAAAGATTTAATAAATTGTACCCTTTTATTTTTGGCAAATATGAATAGTAACTCTTGTAATTGTTAGTTACCATGATGAAAGGTAAATCAGGTAAAAATCGAGTAATAAAGGGTGAAAATAATATGATAAGAATTAAAAACGACCCTAACACTTGAAAAAATTTTATTTTATAAAAAAATATCGATCATAATCAATAAAGGTTTAAATATATGGATTTTGTGTCATTTATATTTGATTATGACGTTTATAATATTTTATTTAAAGAAAATACAAAGATGTCACCGTCATATTCCTAATAACAAAACTATTTTTAATAAGGGGTAATTAAGAGGATAAAATAGAATATAAATAATAATTTTCAAGATAAAATATTTCTTTTTTATGATGGAAATTTAGTTTAATTTTTATTAATTAAATAATTACCCTAAATTCAGAACGGTGATGTAGTAGTTATCTTATTAATGGAAAAAATAAAATAAATGATATTAATACTCAAAAAATAAATATAATTTGAGATACTTAATTTATTCCATGAATTTTATAGATGAAATTGACATATCATGGATGTACTATAATAGTTTTTTGAATAAATAATTTTGTATTTATTTTTTGGAATTTCAAAATAATTAATAGTGTCAAAATTGACATTAATGTTATATTAAAATAAATAATATATTATTAAATGATATAAAAGTAAAACAAATATAACATTAAGCGATGATCTACCAAAATAACTTCCTATAATCCCTCTACATTTTCTAGATCTCTTATTGTAGGCATAACACCATCCTTACTGGTCTTAAGGTGTTATGCAACGAATGATTCCTAAAGAATAGGTATCATTTTTAATTAAGTGTTTTTGTTTTATTTCTTAATCCACATCCTTAAATTATTCTAAAACCATGATGAAATAATAAATCAATTATCATCCATATACACAGATTTTATTATGTTAATATCATCACTTAAATCCATCTATACCTCCATCAATTTGGAAAAGAATTTATTATTCGTGTGTAAGGTTGACTACCGCCTCACAAATTGATGAAATTTGTTTTCCATAATTGTATATGAAGTATAGTTATAATTATAGAATTAAAGTTAATATATTATATTAATTAAATATTTATAATTATTAAAATATAATATATCTTTTTTGTTCTTACCTTTCCATTCACAGAAAAAAGATAATGTTGTTCATGCATACGTGTGAATTATCACCTTCACAAAGAAATGCGATTCATTTTTAATCACCACATCACATTGATGATATATATATATGTATATTTAGATGATTAATATGATATTAATGATATTATTATCATTATTGAGAAAAATAATGATACTCACCTCCTTTCTATAATGATCGTTGAAAAATGTAAAAGTTACTCATGTGTACGTAAGACTTACCAAATCCATGATTGAAATGTAGTTCATTTTTCATATACATATTTAATGGATGTATTTAAAAGTATTACTTATTTACAAAAGTGATAATAATTTCATGATTATTATTTTATAGATTATTTAAAAATTAACACTTTGACTATAGGCATCATACCATTGTCATTTTGGACTCATGTACCAAATATCATAAAAAACTCTAAGGTGAACTTAAATAATTAAGAAGTTTTTATAACACACTAATAAGAGGTATAATGGAATAATAAAATTGAGAAAGTTTCTCAATAATTTAAATAATTAACCTATGTTAAGTATTCATGAATATAATGATTTACGTGACGAGTTGGACTCATGGTAAGGGACTTTGTCTAAATCTCTTTTCATTGAGGCATATTTTTATGTCATACACCCACCATATTTTATGAGGATTATATAATTTTTAAAAAAAAAATATCATATCATGAACTTATTTATTCTCTTGTTATTTAGTTTTTTAGGATTTAAATGTTTCAAAGTATCATGAGACACATTTAATGTTTAATTATTTTATTTCAAAATCAATTATTTTATATGGTTAATTATATGAATATAATAGAAATATAAAGGGAATTTTATGAATATTATAAATCCATTAAACGGTTTTAAAAATGGAATCTTTGTACATTTTCTATACATATTATTTTACTTTCTTTAAAAATTATAAAAGGAATGTTTTTTTAATGTATACGACAAAAACGGTATCTCCACCACCGTAACCATTATTTGATATTTGGCTATCTATACAAACCTTTATGTTTTTAAAATAAAAAAGAAATATTTACCATTTATGGGAATTTTTTTATTTAAAATGGTTTTTCAAAATGAACTAATTATTTTAACAACTTGAAATGTTTTGTTATGGGTGAAAATGAAATTTTATGAGTGACATGTTGAAAATTAGAAGATTTTATGTGTTAGGATTTTATAATGGTACTTGGAAATTTGAGATGTGGTTATGTGATAAAACAATGATGGGTGGTCTTGTGATAAACCGTTTATAGGTGGTTCCATGATAAACTAACTATAGGTGGGTCCATGATAGCCCTCCAATGTACTGGGTATGAAAGTCAACCGTAGGGTTATTCCATTTGTAAGAGTGGCTTGTATGGAAGTTGACTGCGTTGTTATTCCATTTGAGTATAATTATGTCCCAGGTTTCCTACTTATATATATATATCATATTCTTTATTATTAGTTTTAGTTAAAATCTCTTTATTTTAAAAAGGTAATATAATGATATTTTTGAAAAGATGATTCATTTTTTAGGATAATAAGGTATGTTTAAAAAAATTTGTTTATGAGTTTTCCCTAGACTAATGGTTTCCTTTATTTTATGCCCCTTCCAAAGATTTTCTTCTCATCCCACATTTTAAATGGATTTTCATAAGGTTTATTAAAGATTAGAGATAATGATGAGATCAATGGAAAAATTGTGAAGATTTATTATCATAAGAAATCATGTTGTATTTTAAATTTTTTTAATTGTTTTGAAAAACAATGGATACCATATAGTGGTGTGAAACTATAATAGATGGGTTTAATTTGTAATATATTTACATAATTATATAAAACCCTAGATTGAAAAGTTCATTGAATATTAGTTATATTTCAAAAAAAAAATAGAATATGTAATGCCTAAGGACATGTCCTTATAGTTGGAATCATAGGAAGGTTAAAAGAACATTTTAGTTTTAGAAATTATTAATAGAATACCCCAAGAATATTTTAATTTATAGGTAAGTTGAAATTATTTATAATTTTGTGATAACCTTGTTTCTTTATCTAAATTATTTCTATTCAGAATGGTTTTATGCAAAGTAAACATGAAATCTATAATGGGAAGGAACAAAGAGAAAAATTACCTTCCAAATCAGCACCCTGAGATGGTTAAAATTAGAAATGAGCTGTTTTTTCAGTGATATATTAGCTGTAAGAATATTTAAATGGTTTTGGAATCCATTCAAGAGATAAATCATATATACCAAAGAGGAACATGATGATAGTGTATCATTTTATGAGACACATCCTCCATGATTCATAGGATCATCTAACCCCATGCTAGCTGAAGAACAGATTAAAGACCAAGAAAAGATATTCGATGTCAAGGGATGTTAGGTTCACCAAATTAAAACTGTTATAATATATTATTTTGATGGGGAATCTGACCAATTGTGGTCAGTGTTTAATAATATAAGATAAAGTGAAAGTATTGATGCCTTTGAATGAGAATAATTTAGTAATATTTCCTTTGAGAAATATTTTCTTAAAGCTAGTCAACTTTGGATAGAAAATAATTCTTGGAATTGAAAAAAATGGTGGAAGATCGAGTGGATTCATATGAATAAAACCCAAAACATTTGGAATGGTACATCCCAAATTTTATTTGTGATAATGAAAATAAGATAAATTGGTTTTAATCAGGATTGAATCCAAGATATCAAAGGTAATTTGATTTTAGTGAGTCAAAAAGCAATGAGAAACTTGTTCGATGTCCTGATAATGTTGAAATGTAGTTTTCAAATGATCATATGTCCCATGAAAACAAGCATAAGAAGTGGTCCAACTAAAAAAATGGGAAACAATTCATCAATGAAGTTAGGAGGTATGAAAACCAAATTCCCATATTGTTAGAAGTTTATTAAAAATAATTAAAGATAATATCTTTCAGAGGCTGGTAAGTGCTTCCAATTTGGTAATATTGGTCATATTACTCATTACTACAAGGTATATGACTATGAAAAAAAGAAAATTCAAATATAAGATGTTTTAGTTAAAATGAGTTAGGAAATTATAATAGTTTGTGTTCCATGTTACTTACTCCAGGTGGAAATCATCATGATCTGGAAAAAAAGTTGCGGGGAAGTCTTTTTCTACTATTGTAGTTGATGTTGGGACATCTAGGGAAGTGATTGAAGATCAAGGAAGATCTTTATTTTTTTAAGGTGAACCATAATTTCAATATTTTATAGACATATTATAATGTTTTAAGTGATGTGTTCATAATGTTATTAATGATATTTTTGGATATGTTTGGTTGGGTTTAGGTTTATAAAAGGATTTATTTTAATGATAACATTCCTTTAATTTTGGACATGAGTTTTAAGGTATTAATAATGGTTAGTGTCTTTGTAATCTTTATTGATTAAAGTTATTTGTAGGTATGTCCATCATATGAGGATGAAATCATGATAATGAAATATAAATATATTAAGTAAGTATATTTCCTTATATTATTAGATAGTAAAATTATTCTTCATGTTTATAAAAAGGTTATTTAAATAAAAATGTTTTATGTTTACTTTTCTTACTAGGAAATCAGTGTACATTTAACACATCACATATTTAATGTTTTTTGATGGTTTACTTTCTCATGACCATATTCTCTATTACTCTCCGTCATAACATGATAGTATTTTTTCACTTCCATTTCCATGTTTACTATAGAGAATCATATCATGTGTTTTCTTAGATGGCATTCATACTTCCCTTTATTTCTTTTAAAGTGGATGTTTTATTGATCATTTTTTCAGATGTGAGATTTCAACCAAGGTATTTTGAAAATTTAAACCACTATTTTTCA
This sequence comes from Viscum album, assembly GCA_963277665.1. Taxonomy (NCBI): domain Eukaryota; kingdom Viridiplantae; phylum Streptophyta; class Magnoliopsida; order Santalales; family Viscaceae; genus Viscum; species Viscum album. The sequence continues at coordinate 115,195,900 of OY728140.1, read as the reverse complement.
ATCCCATGTTCAAATTAATGGGATGAAATTTATTAAATGGGGGGGGGGGTAGAATGTAACATCATAATATTTTAAAAGTACACACTATGTTATATAGCTTACATAATACACCACTTCAATCTAAAATGAACAACTAAATATTATTATTTAAATGTCACTATTATAAAACGGCTCTTCGAATGGTGGGTATGAACCAGATCAACTAAATTATGAAAATATTTTTTACACATGTTTATAAAACTAATTAATTGGTTACCAATTAATTATAAATAAAAATAAAATCTAATTGAATATAAAGGATATTTTTTTATGAAAAACTATTTTTATACCCACTAAGGTGTTTGATCATGATAAATTAGATTAGTCACTTTTATTGAATGATATTAATTATATTTATGTGTTATATATTAAATAAAATGTTTTTAAATTTATCCAATATTATTTAGAGGCATAATATAAGACGAGATAAAATATTATTCATAAAAAACTGTATTTTTATAAAACAATGTTTTGCCTCCTTTTAATTAAATCCTTTTTTTAATGATACATTTTGACAATTTCATAAATTTTAGTTGAAAAAAATAATATTTTTATTTGAAATGGTAATATCAAAATTCACTTTGGTTGAGTAGTTAGGGTTTGGCTTAGTGGTAAGCACCCCGTAATTCTACATGAAAAATGGGGGTTCAAAACCCATTCGGTGCAGGTACTATAGCGGTAGTATAGTGATACTGTAGCAGCGACGATACTGTTGATTGGTGGGTACTGTAGTGGCGGTAGGGCACTGTAGCGGTGGCGGTACTGTGCGGGTACTGTAGCAGCTAGGTTACTATTCCTAGAATGGAATTTGGGCAAAAAATTTGGGCCTACAGGCTATGTAATGGGCTACAAGCCCACTGGGTCTTTCAGGCTATGTAATGGGTCTCCCTCTACCCAGTTAAAAGAGGTATTTGCTTTTCTTTCTTAATAAAAATGAGGCTTCGGCCCCAACGTTAAAAAAAAATTCAATTTTGTTGATGTTTTGGTATTTTTCTAATATGGTTTAGTTTTTGATGAATATTGAAAATACATTATTTTTATTGAAAACTAACAGTTCATCTAAATAATTTATAAATTTAAATTATATTTGGTTTTAAATTAAAATTATTTGAATTATAAATATATTAATCCAATATAGTTCATTTTAATCAATTTCATGTTGAAATTAGATATAAAAAAATTTCAATCTTTTGAACGTTTTCATTTTAAAAACCCGTTGTTTTGTTCCATTTGCGATATTAATATAAAATTAATTTGTGAAACTTATGTGAATTGAATTTTAGATAACTGATTCCATATTTGGAATATGAATTTAAAAATTTAGAAAATATTCCTTTTTTCCAATATGAATAGTAATATTGTAAAACTTGTTGTTACCACGATAAAGGGAAAATCAGGTAATAATTGAGTAATAATGGGTGAAAATAATATTATAAGAATTATAAAACGATCCTAAAACTTGAAAGAATTTTATTTTTTGAACCAATTTCATCTATAATAACTCACTATTTGAATATGTATTTTTTTCAATATATATGTGATTTTTATATTTATAATGTTTTATTTAAAGAAAAGAAAAATATGTCACAATCACCTTATTAATAATTAACTATTTTTAATAAGGGATAATTTAGAGGATATTTTAGACTATAAATTGTAATTTGAAATATATAATATTTATATTTTTCATGGTAATTTATTTTAAATTTTTAGTTAATAAATAATTACCTTAAATGCTTGCAAAACGGTGATGCAATAATTATTTTATTAATGAAAAAATAAAATAAATAATATTAAAAATACTAAAATAAATTTAATTGGGATAAAATATGACACAATATAAGTTTATAAATTATAATTAAATTATAGGTATGTATTAGAATAGTTTTTTTTAATATATCTTGTTGTATTAATTTTTTTTAATGTCAATGTAATGAATAATGTCAAAATTAACATTAATGTTATATGACAATAAATAATATTTTATCAAATGATATAAAATTCCAAAATATATAAAATTCAGCCAATATCTTCCAATATACCTTCATATAATCTCTCTCCACATTCTAGTTCTCTTAGTTTAGTCGTAACTAGATCCTTAGTGATATTAAGGTGTTAAGCAACAAGGGATTCCTAAAAAAGAGGTATCGTTTTTAATTAAGTGTTTTTGTTTTATTTCTTCTTACCATTTCTTCAAATATTATTAAACCATGATGAAATATAAAATCCAATATCAACTATATACATTCATGTTATAATGTTGATATTATCACCTAAACTCATATTCACTTCCATCAAATGGGAAAAGACGTTATTGTTCATGTGTACCACATACTACTGCCTCCTGAACTGATTTTTTTTCTAATCACCATATCTAAAAAATAGATATACTGATCGAAGAAAAGTTTATATATTATATTAATATAATATTTAACATTATTAAAATTGAATATATCATTTTTATATTTATCTTTCCTTGCATAAAACATTTTAACGTCGTCTATGCCCATGTGTGAACTATCACCTCCACAATGCGATTTGATTCATTATTAATCACCAAATCACATTAATGATATATATAAGTATATTTAGATTATTAATATGATATTAATTATATTATGATAATTTTTTAATGATTAAATGATACTTACCTCCATCCTAAAATGATCATTGAAAATGGAAACGTTACTAATGTGTACATACGAGTTATCATCTCTATGAGGGTAATATAGTTCATTTTTATATCTATATTTAATGGATAGATTTAAAATCATGATCAATGTGAAAAAATTATTATCATGTGATTATTATTATTTTGGAGATGGTTTATTAATAATCACTTTGACTGCTAACATCATACCAATGTCATTTTGGACTCATGTACTAAATATCATCAAAATGTCCAACATGAACTTAAGTAAATAATTAATTGTTATAACAAAATAATAAGTGATATAAAAGAATTAATAAACTTGAAAAGGTTCCCATGTAATTAAATAACTAACCTATGTTTATTATTCAGGAATATAAAGACTTTACTTGATGATTCAGACTCATGGTAAGGGACTTAGTCTCAATCTCAATTTATTGAGGCATATTTTGATTTCAAGAACCAAATTCTTTTATAAGGTCTATATTCAACCCCTTTGACATATCATATCTTGAATATATTTATTATCATATTATTTAATGTTTTATGATTCAAATGTTTGAATGTGGTATGACACACTTTGAATGTTTAATTATATTATTTTGAAATAAATTTGTTATACATTTAATTATATTGTTATAAAAGAATTATAAATAGATTTTTATGTAACTTTAATTTAATTTAATAGTTTTCAAAAAGAAATATTTTTTTTATTTATGGAATGTTTTAAATTCTTTATAAGCAATAATATTAAAAATCTATTTAACGTATATGGTGATAATAACTTCGTCTCCACCATAACCATTATTTGATATTTGGATTATTCTATAAGATTTCATTTCTTTAAAGGTAAAAAAAGCACATTCCCATTTTGGGTATTTTCTTATGTAATATTTGTTTTTAAAATGAATTTATTATTTCAATATATTATTATTATTTTTATTTTCGGTGAAAATGAAATTTTATGAGGGATATGTTGAAAATTGTAATATTTTATGTGTTATGATTATATAATGGTACTTGGACATTTTATGGGTGGTTACCTGATAAAACAATGATGCGTGGTTACATGATAAACCAATTACGGGTGGTTTTGTGATAGAACAATGAATGTTTGGTCTATGATATCCATTTAATGCATTGGATATGGAAGTTGATTGTATGGTTATTCCATTTTTAAGAGTGACATGTATGGAAGTCGACCACATGATTATTCCATATGAGTATAGTTATTTCCTAAGTTATATACTTATATTTTATATTCTTTCTTATTTGTTTTAATTTTTTCTTCGATTTTCAAAAAGGTAAGATAATGATATTTTTTAAAAGATGGTACCTTTTTCAGGGTAAAAAAGGTATGTTTTTTTAAATGTTTATGGACTTTCACTGGACTAATTGTTTTTGTTATTTTATGTCCCTTATTAAAATTTTTATTCTCATCCCATGTTTTAAAATGTTTTTCACCATGTTTAAGGATGATTAAGGGAAATTATTAGATTAAGTGGAAAATTTTAAATATTTTCCATCATAAGAAATCATGGTTTATATTAATGATATTTTTTTTATGAAAAAATGGATACCGTATAGAAGTGTCCACTTGTAATGTATTGGTTTACTTTGAAATAGTTTTTTTTCTAATTCTCTAAATCAATAATTTTAAAAGATCCTAAAATTTTAATTCTAGTTCAAAAACACAATAATATGTATTGTTTAAGGATGAGTCCTTATATATACTAATTTATATTCAATCCTAGTGTGCATGTTTTCAACCATAGGATTGAAATGATTCGAAGTTATCTACAATTAGTGTCAATTAACACTAATCATGTATTAATTTAAAAATGTTCTTATTGGGTATAAGGGTTGGTGAGTGATGATATAAAAACTCAAAGGCCGAATAAGGAGGTTTTATCTATTTATCATAGTGAATGATATATAATTAAAAAATAGTGAGGAATACAAAACCATTTCCTTGCAAGCTATTCACCTATGTCATCTTTTACATGTTCATGATATTTCTCAAGTCAAACAGTCATTATAAATGAATTAATCATCCTATTATCTATTGTTTTTTTATATATTTTTTATATATATCATTATCTTTAAAAATAATCCAGAACAATAATTACAATACAATATGACTTGTGAACTCGCTACCCATAACTAATGAAGACCCCTCACACTATCCCTGTAAAAATGATCATCCTCCCAAATATCAAATAAAATAAGTCATTTTATAAACTTATATGAAATAAAATCATACAATTCATTATGTTTTGGGTAATCAAGGATTGATTGGCTAGTAACTTGGCACACCTTTAAGGTTGTATATGGTTTTAATGGGAATAACGAAGGGTCTAGTAGGGGATTTGAAAATATAAATGGCCTTGATTAAAGTAATGAACTTGAATCCAATACTGTTTTACTAATAATCTAGAAAATTTATAGTTTTTATATTACCCATGACTTACAAGAAGTAATATACTAGGAAGAATAAATAAGGATGAGGATTTATCTCAAGGATGATAATTAAAGGATTGATTCATCAATCAATAGAATAAAGGGAAATGTGATGTCAATTAATATAAGGATTAATGAATTAAAATAAATTATTAGGAAAACATATTAACAATACTATAAGTTTAATATTTATAGAATATTATAATTCATAAAAAAAGATAATATATACTAACACAGTATAGTATCTTTCATTTTAATTTTTTTTAATTTTTAAAGATTTAAAAAATAAAATAAAATATAAACCAACATATTATTTCCTCCATCACACTCCAATGATACTAATCATCAATGTAGTGAATATGATGGAAATATATGACAACAGGAAACAACTACAATGGAGAAATAAAACATTATTTTATTATTATATACAAAGCATGGAAAACTCTAGTACAAATGGTTCCCTACACAACCATAAAGAAAAAAACAATCTTAAGAATTATAAAATCGTTTTAAATAAATAAATGAAAAAATTTTATATTTTTCTTAAGTTTCTTATTAAGAAGAGCATTTTTAATATAATATACAATCAAACATATATAATAATAAATATTAATCAGAAGTGGGATTTTGTTTCTTTAATAAGAACCCCACATGTGTTCATCTCTGATGATCTAAATGGATTGTTATTTTTTAAGGGGTCCCTTTATATAGATAATTTTGTGACCACCAACTATCCACTAAATGACATGTTTTTAAATAGGGGTGATCGAAAATAGGGATCTTACATTCTCAAATGAGTGAATTCACTATTATTTTTAGATCACATGTTGATCTTATTGAGTGGCCCTTTTTAGTTTTTATTAGAATTATATTTCCATTTATTTATTGATATTTACCAACTTATATTAATCAAGGACCAACACCAAAGGATCATAAATATATTCTTCACTCCCTTCCGAATCTTTATCCATGGAAAGTATCATATAATCTAAATATATTATTTGGGTGAAAAAAATAAATTATCACATAATACTGCGAAAAACTAAAATAAAATTATTTAATGTTTCAATTTTCTAATGCTTGAGTATCAAATTATAGTTCTTCCTCAGCACACGACACCTCTAAGAACACTTAAAAATGTTTCATAAAAAGTTCATGGATATCTTATTATTCAAAAATTATTTCATCTTACCTAGTGTTATCCTATTATTCTATACACCTTGAAAAAGGAAAAAAATAGGTTGAGTCTACAATGTTATCTTATCGGGAGTTAGATTTAAATTTTATTTGTAAAAAATAAAACAAAAATTAATTCAAAAAGAACATTTTCTTCTAATGTATTATTAGATTTCAATTATTTATTCAAATATAATTACTTTGGAATGTATGATATTTAAGGAGACAATAGATCATTACCCCTCATCCTTTATTCAAAATAAACCATTTATTCTTTATTATCCTCTTCTTTTGATTCTTTATTTTCAAGGATGGGATAATCATATTGAAATACATCTTGTGGACTGTATGAATAATATTAAATTATAAATTCTTAATATTCCACACTATTTTTGTAGTAAAAACATCTTTATCATTCTCAAAAAAATTGGGTAATGTATAGTTAAAGTATACTAATCATTTATATTATTTTAATTTTAACATATTTTATTTTCATTCCCTTTTCCTTTTATTTATTCCAATATAAACTCTCATCAATAGATCCTCAATTTTTAATGATATTCCCACTTCCACAATCTATTGTGAACATCATTTCCATTTTAAATGTCATAAATCATTAGAATATTCATAGACCTAAGAGTATTATGTCAATTAAATATAAGTATTTTGATTTAAATAATGAATCATTGTGAAATTTCAATAAGTATTGATAAAAATATAAAAAATAAAGAATGAATAATAGATAAATAAAATTGTCTCACCGAAAACGATGTTATATTTTAGGAAAGACCATTTAAATGCTCTTATTAAATAGTATCTCAGTTTTAATAATAATTATACATTGTTGAAAACCTAGGATATATCTTACAAGGATAATTTTCTACTCAGTGTATCTTGTTATCATCATTTATTTATATTATCTTTTAAAAGAATTAAGTCAGAAAATTATGGAGGATTGTTTTGATGAATATAAATATGAATACAATGAACATAAAAATAAAATTAAAAATTTAAAGAACTATATTAATCCTTGGAAGGATAAATATGTGCATACTATCAATGTTTTATTGAAGTGAATTAATCTCAAATATTCTCACTCATAGGTGTGAATCAATATCACTTTACACGCAACAACTCATATTTCTCAACTATTATTACCAACACACTAATATCATTAAATATATTTTCTTTTTATTTTTTTTATTTCTTGTGGTAAATAACATACCTAAACCAGGTATATTAAATCCTTGAGACAAATCCTAGAAGGCCTAACCAAAATAGTGCTCCAGGGCACATGGATCGAGATCATGAAACCTCTCCTCGATGTACAATGTATATCAATTATATAAATCATAACACAATTAAAAGAAGTAATGATCTTTAATAATAGAGAAATTAAAAGGAATAATTAATAGATATAAGGGGGATATTACCTGACCCTGATACCCTAATCACTCATAATAAATTCTCCAAAATAAAAATAGTAAAGAAAGAAATGAAATATGTTTCAAAAATATGAAATAATAAAATGTTTCCTATCTATTTGACTAACAAGGATGTTTATATCTCCATGATCTTTGAGATAAGAGTTTACAAAAGGTATAGAAAAAAACTATAAAAAATATAAATGTAGAATAAAACAATAAATAATTTTCCAGATCAAAAATCCTAACATTTTTATTCCTCTTTGATATTTTATAATTTAAACTCTCCATCATCTCCCTTTTAAATCATGCTCTAATCCCTATGACATGTGATGTTTAGGTGACCATACCACTTGACCAATGAAATTTTAACAGTAAATTTATTATAATTTATATAAAATCCTAGTACAACTCACTATGAATAGTAACTAGACATATGGTTCCAGCAAACCTCAGGCACACAACCTTGTATGTCAAAGGATTCAAAAAAATAGAGGGGGTTTAATGAGGTATTGTGTATAGGTATAACCTCTATATCAGAGTGCATAATGATAAAATAAATAGTCAAATATAAAAAACTGCCTATAACTACTAGATTATGAAAATAATAAAGTAGCAAACACATTCAAAAATAAATAAAATATTTACATAGATACACATAAGACCGATCACCCACTCGTCTAATCATATATACATAATAAAAAAGAGAAATAAAATACAAACCTTTCCAAACTCCTAATTCCAAGACCCACATTATCCCAGCCTCTCAACATAATTTAATAATGCTCGATCAGGAAAAACCTGAGCCCTTAATCACCTTGTACCTGCAACCAAGTGAGAGTCTATATGAATACCCAAGTGGAGTGACATCAGGAGATGGGAGTGATTATAAAACTCAGTTGCAAACCTCCTATGTGGTCCTATATATAACATGAAATATTATGATATGAAAAAGTGACATTCTCTAAATTTGACAACCTAATAAGGTAATGGTATAAAAGATGAAATATTATAGCCCATGTTAATAAGGTGAAACTTTCATTTTAGGAGCCAACATGATTCGAACTCAACAGCTAAGTGATGATTTTTTTCAGAGTAGTGTCAGGAAGGGTGACCTATGAGAAAGCATCTTGGGGTGTGTGTGAGAGAATAAGAATAAAAATGAATGAAAATATGTTATAATTTTGGAGAATTCACTAGTTTAATGATCTATTTGGGAATGTGGGTTGGCCCTAGGGAGGGGAAAACTAATTTTTATAGGGAGACTTGTGTATGGTAACCCAAAATTCTAAAAATTTAATACTCTATCATAATAGTGAAATATTCATTACATATCAACAACATTTATCCCAAAATCGTAATTTTTTGGAAACATGGATATATTAAAAGCTGGTACATAAAAGATCTACATCATTTCCCATTATGATCTCTATAAATATAACCATTCCTAGACATATCATACTTTAAACCATTCTTCATAACATGGTGAAGGGGAACATTAAAAAGGATGAGAAAAAAGTTTAAGATAAAACATAATTGAGATCAATAAATGATCATAAGTGACTATATTATATGAATAAGGTCATGAAAACATGTTTATAAATTATAATAAACATATTGAATTAGTCAAGGGTTAAAATCATAAATCATAGAATAATATTTTTTCAATAAAAAAGTAATAATTCATAAGATTGTATAATCATAAATAATTAATGTTGAGCCATAAGAATATATCATAATAATAAGAGTTATATTTCTAGAATTCACATAATTATAGGAAATGAATTATTTATTTAAATTTCACTCTAAATATTATCATTGTGGAAAAATTTCCACAATGGAAATTCATAACTAGTAATTTCCAAAATTCTTTATGGAGAAATTTTCATAAAGTTAACTCCATCATCTCTTAGGATTTTGTTAACTTCATAGACTATTAGAAATTTCTCAACCATATCATCACTAACCAATACACTGGAGATATATAATAGACCACCCATCATAGGTTTATAATGAAACCACTTATATGAGGTTTATAATAAAATAAACTATCACATAAGTATAATAAAATAATATATACACAAAAAGATAATGAAAAAATTTATCATTATATAAAAACTTATTTATTTGGAGGAAAATGGGTTTTAAAAATATTTCATCATCATAAACATAAACTATATAGGGAATGAATAAATATGGTAACATTGGATTATATCTGTAGTAAACAACAGGAAACATAAATGATGTTTCTATAGATGAAAAATTCATTTAAAATGTCACTAGAACATTTATTGATTAAAATAACCTTTACATATTAAATTAATTTATTTGAAATATAAAAATTTCTAATTATTTTTGAAATTATTTTCTTTTAAAAGAAAAATGGAAACGTACAATGGAATATTTATGAAAAATAATATTCATGCTTCTAGGGAAATAATTTGATGTTATGTACATTAAAACCAAAATTCCTTTCACATCTTTAATAAAACGGAAACATTACCCCATTTAGAAAATGAGAATAAGATTATTTAAGAACATTTAAAAAAAATATAAAATTAATAAAAATTAATTTGATAAATAATTATAGAATAGTAAAAATATTCTTGAAAACATCTTAAAGATACTATTGGAATGAAAGAAAAAATTCTTGACTGAAGAGATAAATTAAGTCATATTTTATTTACAATTTATTTTCAGTCTATTTAGTACTTAAAGAGAGGGAAATTAAATGAAATAATCCAATCACCAGACTTAGGTTGAGTAGAAGAAAAAACATAAAAGTTGGGGGAGGTTGATTATATAATATAATTATCGGAAAAATTAATATTAAATAAACATTTTAAAAATTAGGATTATAATATAAAAGCCTTACCTCAAGTATGTCATGCTTTGTATACACTATAAACCCCTCTCCTTTGAAATACATCATCTTCCTTACACCTTAGCACATGAATGAATGGAATTAGAAGAAAAAGATAGTCACCAGGATAATTTTTTGGATTATAGGATGGTTTTGGAGTAGGTATTTTTGCAATATATATTTCTCAAATGGTATTAATAAGGGAGGAGAATATGTTCCCTTTTATAAGTGATGGGAGGGGCACACATGTAATTTCTTAAAATATATCGATGATATAAGGTGAATTTCTTGGGAAAGTGTCAAAAAATGGATATTTAATCAATGTTAGGATAATATAAGGTTAAAATATCTTCATTAACTAAAAATTAGAAAAGTTTTGGTGAAAATACTACCCTTATCTCTTGGGTTAATCCCCCAGTAAACCAGTTTTAACCTTAACGGTAATAACAAAATTCAACTTATTTTAATATTAACAATGAGGAAAAATTAATTTAAACCAATTAAAATATATTAATTATAATGATTTGAAATATGGAATTTTTTTAACCAAAAAAATGTTCTATAATTTTCAGTTTAATTTCAAATAAGGATGAAAACCATAACAATTCTACATTTTAGAAAAAATTAAATTTTAAGCATAAAACATAACATAAATACATAAAATTACTTATAAAAACCATTAAATTAATGGTAAAATATATGATTAAATATATAATTTATACATTTACTTAAAACTATTAATCAATTCTGATTAATTTAATTTAAAAATATACAAACATGTTACGTGCAAGAAAATTGTTTTTTGGTAAATGTTTTTTAAAGCCCAAAACAAAACTTATAACAAAATAAATTATAATGATGATGATTATTTAATTAATTTTATTATTTATAATTGAACGAAAAATATGTTAAATGATGATAAAATTAAAATCCTAATGGGGAATTTACTTGAACAGAGCTGTTTTTTTTACAAAAATCACTATTTTCACTATTCACTGAAAAATAAACAGTCTTTAAAAAATCTAAAAAATTAATCCTCATATTATATTGAAATGATAATTTAAAAAATGATATCTATTAATTAAAATAAAATTTCTAAAAACTATAATGAATTAATTATAATTTTATTATGTAAAAACTTGAGAATTGTTTTTTGAAGAAAACACATTTTTAAGTATAAAATCACATTATAAAAATATTAAGTAGTTATTTATTATGCAATAAATAGTATTTCGTCACTATATATAACCACTACATGATTTTTCATAAAGTGGTTATTACTATTTATACCTATCAATATAAAATCTCGGTTATAATGAAATACTATATCTAGGTTCATATAGGCACAGGGAGACATGTAAAGGAAGCTATCAAATACCAAAAGTTTATTTAAAAGGAAGTACATTTTAAATCTTGGGTTGTTATATTATAAACCATTTAAAACTAATTTCTTCATAAATACGATCTCAATATGATACAAATAACAGAATATATATTGTAACCATTACATCCTCAGGTTTCCATGTATCTTCCCTGAATTTTTGATTCCTAAAAAAAACTAAATAGGTGAGTAATATTGTTTTATTGACTCTATCTCTATGACCCCAGATATATAGTATTTTATCTTCGTAGTAATGATCATGATTTAGCTATATAATCTTATAGTTTAGTATATATGAAGTCTCATATATTTACTTCCTTAAGAGAGATACATAGAAGGCATCAAGAACTAGAAAGATGTGTGCTGGGAGTACTAAGAGATGAGAAACTTTCTCAATATGAAAAATAATATCAAAAGATAAAATATACCTAGGTCTCAGATTTCATTTTCTTAATATCATAATCTTCTTTAATGGAGAAATTCACAGAAATACCTTCTCACCAATATCAAGTTCCTGATCTTAGTTATGATTTTCAGAATACCACTTTTATCTACCTTGAGCTAACTTGATGTGCTTCTAAATAGATATATCCTTATCCCTTGTTTCATTACCTTTCTTAGTTCCTAATATATTTACTTCTAAAAATTCATCCCAACGTACAATATTTCTACCCTTATTCTCATATTGATCATCATGAGGATCCATCTAAATACATGAGTGAAATCTTTCATTGTAAGAGAAATCGACAATAAGAAGGTGAGGATCCAAGACAATATTGAAATATAAAGAAAAATATTTCAATATATCCTCCAGGGTTTGAATTCTCCTCCTAAACTAAACATCTATCTAATGAAAATAATAAGTAATGAAACAAAACTCTATATTTAGATCTTTCTAAAATTTCTCAAGAATATCAAGGTAAAACCCAAATCCCAATCAGATATAATAGATGTATACTTCATGAAACTTTACTAATTCATTAATGTGTATATTGGGATTTTGATAAATATTTAAATCTTATCTTATAGAAATTAAATGTTTTGATATCTTAATGTTATCAACTATAAACCAAAAAATATTAGGTCCTTTATATATTTTTGGGAGTCTAATGATGAAATATATGGTGATGTTTTTTATTTTTGATATGGTATAATTAATGGTTGTAACATTATATTATACTTGTATATATTAGTCTTAACTTGATGACATACAAAGAACTGATATATTTACTTCACACTATATATATATATATATGTTGATGTTGTATGACTAGAAATACTTTCTTTGATATCTATACATTTTTTTAATTCTAGGATAAATATATAATTATGATCGATCAACTTATTCCAATGGTTTATTATTAATGTATCATATTGATGATACACATAATCAGTTCTTGAACCATATCATTCTATAAAAATCAAGGTTAAAATCTGTAACATTTATCACCATATTTTTCTACTCCACATCCACCTTTAATGTATTTTTAATTTTTACATTGATAGATGGTTTAGAACACATTTTAGCTAGATAAGATTTATCCCCTTTATTCAAGATTTCAAGGTGCATAAATTGGAAATCCATATATATTGGATCTTTTTTAATCCCCATCATAGAGAATTTGAAATTATCCTATCAAGATAATGTATTGAAAACTTTTTTCGATTTACCAGTGAGATAATGTATTATGAAGTCATAATATTAAATCAAATACAACCATCATCTTTGGTTAATATTTAACTCTTTGTGGGTAAATATATATTTTAAACTTTTATAGTAATTCTATATGTCACACATTTACCTATAAAGATAATTCTTCTATATGTTTAACGTAAATATTACTGCCAGTTACTCCAAATCCCAATTTAGTTAATATTTCCCCTGACTTTTATTTTTTTTAGAATTAGCTACACCATATGATTTTTTCATCAGAAAAAATACCAACCATTTCTTTGATGCATCACTAAAAGTCACAAACCATTATCCACTATAAGGTAGTGTGACTATAGGTTCACTAACTAACCTTCTCTTCAGTTCCATGTTTTTTTTGACATTCATCAGTATAATGAAATGCAACTCCCTTACAAGTTAACTTGGTGAGTGGAATAGATATTTGTCATAAATAATTCATAAATCATTGATAATATCCATTTAATCTATATAATCTTTGGATCACAGTCATAGTGGTTATTTTGGACCAATGTTTAATAACTTGTATCAGTGATGGATCTACCGATATAACCTCGTATGAGATTATATGACCCAAAAAATTAATCTTTTTAAATGAAAAATTCTCACTTGGTAAATTTTTAAAACAACTTATCCTTATATAGGGTATTCAATAAAATAATATTTTAATCGTTATTCTCTTCCTTGATCTTAAAATATATAAGAATATTATCCTTAAATACATCCACAAACTGATAAAGGAAATAATAAAATACTATATTCATTAAATCCATGCAGATAGCTGGGTTATTAATAATACTAAATAGAATCACAATAAATTTATAACTTTTATACCATGATTCAAAGACTGAATTTGACATATCTTTAATTTTGAACCTTAGATGATAGTATCCTAATTGAGGATCGATGTTGTAAAAATATTGATCTTCTCCTAACAAATTATTAATATATGGAATAAGATAATTATTCTTGATCCTAATCTTGTTAATTTATTAGTAATAAAACTAGAGTCACATTGATACATAATTATTCTTAATAAAAAAAAACAAGTGCACCCCAAGGTGAAAAACTTTTCCAAATAAACACCATATCAATATTCTCCAGGAGTTACTTTATCAGTTCAAATAACTTGATCAGGGAAATTTTATATGTTGTCTTTAAAATTAGTATAATATACGACATGAATTCTTTTGAAAACTAAACATCACAACACAAAGAAAGTCTAAGAATATCTTTAAGAAAGAAATAAAAAAATATCACACAATAAGAATATATTTGATATTTATTTTATCCATAATCATATGATATATATATATAAATTGAATTTTAATTACGACCCATATAATAGATGTAATTTCCATTTTATGTTCACATTTGTCCTTACATGGATAGGAAAACATATATTGGTTCATATTATAAAATATTACTTCCCTTCCTCTGAAATTTCTTTAGAATTTGTATAAATATATCCGATCCCTAAATAAAATGACATCAAATTTAACTAGTGGAATAATAACAAGATTATTAGGAAGAAAATTCCCATAATCATTAATTGGGTAACCATAATAGAATTAAGATTTGATCATCATACCATTACGTGTTTTTACTACCATTTTAATATATAATCATTGACATGGTAATGTAATACCTTTAGAAAATTCTTTAGATATAAAAGAGTGGGTATAACTAGAATTAAATAATACATTAGTAGTTCTAGAGTGGATGGTAAGTGTACCTTTGATCAGATTATTGTTGTACCCCACATCAAAAATCGTGATTGAATTATATTTAACTTTTTCTATAGGATTAATAGGTTATTAATATAAATAATAATCATTAACCTATGTATTTAAGAAATGGTTATCATAATACACATTCTCATTTCATTTGAAACATTTGAGTGTGGTTGGTGTATTATTTTGATCTTTTCACCATTATTTTCAATGATTGGACTCTTCACATTATTTCAACACTCATTTTCTCAGTGAATATCCTTTTAAAACACAAAACCTTTACTATTTCCCTTATTTTAATTTCCTTCATGTTTATTTATAAAATTATAACATAAAATAATGCTCATATTCTTCCCTATATAGTATTTTTTTTTAAAATTTCACTATAATTACATATTTATATTCATATCATAACCAATAGATTGATGGGTAACTTTAATTTCTCTCTTTATCATTGTAACACATTTAAAAATTTCTTCATAACTATAAAAGTCTATTTTGGATAATTCCATTCATAGAATTAGTTTTAAAAAACTAAATAATCAATCTATATTACTTTCTGGTTCAATGATAACACAAGAATAATACCTTACATATATTTTAAAATTTTCTCTATAGGTACCATCAAATTCTCCATCCTTCTGATTTATATCAAGGGATTACATATCAATTTTCATTTGAATAATATGAGGAAGGTACATACAAAAAATAATATCCAAAACATAATCCACACAATAGATTCAATTTCTCTAGAAGAGGGTGATTTTATTGTCTTCGAGATGTTGGTCTTGCAAGCATCCGAGGAGTGAATCTGTCCTTCTTGTGTTATTTAAGAATGACTGGGAAAGGGGCCTCTCAGAAGGATTGAATCGTAGCACTACCCTTATTTTCAAGGGTGATTCCATATAGGAGGCCATTATCATTAGGTTCTAGGGTGCGGATCAGGAGGACATGGAACGAAAAATATGTAGTATTATCTTTTGTTCTATTTTCTAAACACTTTTGGATGAAAGAAACTATGGAATATTGGGTGTAGGGAATTATATGTTATATTTACAGATTAGTGTGTGGTCCAGGGTGATGGAGCTTTGTTCCTTGATCAAAGGTGGTTCAGGTTGCCAGACCCTTTGTAGTTTTCTCAAAAGATCGATGGTTGTACCGTGTCCCCAGGGTTGGTGGGTGAGTTGGTCCCCTCCTTACAATAGATTTAAGATTAATGTTGATGGTTCCTTCTAGAATGGATATATGTAGGGTAGTGGTCTTATCATAGATCACAGTGGGTTGGTCATCCTTTCCTTTAGCGTTTTTTTGGACTAAGAAATTCCTTGGGGGCGGAAACGAGAGTAATACATGTACACTTGTCACTGTGAAAAAGTCTTCTGATTCAAGAAAAGGTGGTGGAATCTGACTTGGAGATACTGGTGAACATTTTTCATGGGAAGGCATCCTCTCCATGGGACTATGTGTATCTTATCTGAGAGTGAACATGAGATTTGTCCCATGGGGTTGTGGTGAGATGTATTTGGAGGGAGAGAAAGTTTGCACATGGCGGTTTAGCTGGAGGAGGTTGTGAAGGTGAGCCTCTCATCATTTATTACAGTTTGGGTTCTCTCCCAATTCATTGTAAAAGAATTATTCTAGGGGACACCCTTATCCTACATCACTTTATGCCCCCCTATATACCTTCCCTATTTCTTCTGGCTTGGTTGGGGGAAATAATCCTTCCCCTGTCCAATCCTTTTTCCTTATAATAAAAATATTCAATTTTCATTCAGTCTAATATTCTTGACAAGATTCAACCATTGATCTAATATGACATAAAAATGATAACAAAATAAGATAATGTTTTTATTTTTGGATAAAGGGAGAAAAAAATATTTTTAAATGGTACAAATCCATTTAAAAAAATTAGTGTTTTAGAAGACCCACTAAAACAAGGTGGATTTTAAATCATGAAGGGATCAATGGTATGTTTTTCCCTGCATTTATAATTTGGATATTCAACATGATTCATTTCTTGAGAATGTTTTCTAATAAAAATATATTTTATATTCCATATCCCATGATATTTGGTTTCTTAGGAGGATAATAATTTAATTTTCCATCCTATTTAACATTAAGACTATTTTATCGGGTTCTAGAAATAAACAAACCAAAAAACATTTTATTAGAAACAATATTATTCGTGAGAAATAATATAATCTAAGAAAAATCATTTATAGGATTACTAAATCATGAAACCTTAAGTTTAACCTTTTGCATCCATGTTAATTATTTATCCATACCCTTTAAAATGGTTATAAATAAAATATTAATTAACCTAATTATATCGCATTGGAGTGTCAAACTAGGTACACGGTAAGGGACCAATCATTGTGCACAAGAATAATGGATGAGAAAATATTAAACAGCTTTTTTAGGACTATTATCCCTAGAAGAATTAATTAAAAAACCAAATCTGCTTGTTGTATTGAGAGAGGTTTGTATTTTCTGAGGGAAACCGCAATCCTTTATTTACCGTTAATTATGATTTTCTTCTATGAACAGACTTATCATAAGAGTTTTCATAAATGTTTTATCATCATAGTTTCAAAAAATTGAATAGAACTATTTCTGATACCAACTATAGTTACCCAACCAGCTTATATATAAATATTACATATCACTAGTATAATATTCATTACATATCAATATATTTTACACATGACTTATAAAGGTTTAGTAATTGTGGAAACATGAATACATAAATAACTGGTATATAAAATATCTACATAATTTCCCATTATTTTCATTACAACTATAACCCTTCTTAGAAATATCATTACTAAAATCTTTTCTTTATAAACTGAGGAAGGGAAACATAAGAAAAGGTGATATCAGATTCTCATTTAGGGTATACTTAAGATATAATGATAAATTATCATAATTGAGGATAAGTTAAACATACGAGTATGAGAATATCTTCATAAATTAACATAATCATACCCAATAATTATAGTATTTTAATAACAAAACATTGTGTGAGGTTTTTTCAAACAAGATACATAAGACATAAGAGTGCAGAATCATCAATAACTAGTCATGATCAATGATAACATATTATAATCATAAGAAATAAGTTTGTGGAATTCATACAATCAAATTAAATCACTTAATTAGTCATGTTTCACTCCCAATACTATGAATATAGAAAAATTACAATAATAGGAATGCCTACCTGGTTATTTCCAACATTCTAATAGGAGTAACTTCTATCTAGTTAAATTCAGAATCTATTTGGAATTTATTAACTCTATTGTATCTTAGTAGTTTATCAAACACATCATCATTACCCAATTCAATGGAGGGATATATATATTCACCCATCCTTGGTTTATAACATAACAACCAATCCTAGGTTTATAATGGAACAACCCATCACATAATTACAATTCATTCAATTGTATGTAGAAAGATCATGATGAAATTTTTCATTACATCACAGAATAGCCCATTGAATGAAGGTGAATTTCATAAAAATTTCATCTTCAAAAATAAAACCATCCAGAGAAAGAATAAACAAGGTAACTAGTCTCACCCTAATTTACCCAAGATTTTAGGGTTAAGAGGTCACTTTTAGTATAGCTTGGGTTATCAAATCCACAAAGACCTAATAAGTAACCTACAGACATGTACATTATATGGATTATTATTGGAAATGAATTTTCCAACATGGGTTGATTTTAGATAGTTTTAAATTTACTCTAAGAGACTTAAGTTAATTAAATTTAAAATAATGATTTGATCATAGGTTATCACTTGGGGTGGATTGGTTTCCTTCCTTTTTCAACTATTTCAAACTCTTATATTTGAGATGGGTTCATTTAAGAAGATCAAACAACATCATAAATTACTAGTTTAGTAAATAAAACCCTAATACTAATCACCTATACACTTGGAGGATCAGTTTTATGAGCACTCCAAGGTAAAGGTTTGTATTAGCACTTGAAGTGTGTAGCCTTAAAATTCAAAAAGGACGAAGAAGTTTTAAAACCATCAAATGAAATTCTCAATTAAAATAATTGATCAGAAATTTATAGAGTGAGAAATTAAATTCAATCCAGACCCTTTCTAATCCCTTGGATCAACCCATAATAGTATCATCCCTCCATTTATGATATGTTTTCAATGGAAGCGTGAAGTAGACTAATGACGGAGGAATTGAAGAAGCAAAAAAAAAACAGTAAAAAGAAAATGATCACTCCACCGTTGTGTGAATAATTTCATAAGGTTTAGTGTGAATAAATTTACACCATGAGGCAATGATATTAATGTGATATTGAGAATAACATAATAATAGGAGACATAGACCTTTTATTAAGAAACATAGATGAATTAAAACAACTTATATGTGAAAGACAATCTTAAGACAACAAAATCACAGCATAACATTATATTGAAAAAATCACCAAAGATGATACAATTATCCACAAACACTAACTTAAATAGTCATTTCAAGAGGCTTGGGTCGATCCCCAAATAGTCAATGTCTTCCCACTTGAGTATAGTAGGCCTAGGGTGGTGGAAGGTTTGTGGAATTTTGACTTTTCCACCCTTGACCCGAAATGACCCCCATCTGGCATCTAAAAAACAAATGTGCCTAAATTAGCTTCTATATGGAATAATTAGAGTGCATAATATAAGAGGATGATTAGGCTGTGGATGTCCCCTAACTATCTGTAATGTTTCATCCCAAATAGAATTTTTAATTTCTCGATATGGTCAAAATGGTGGGCTATTTTTCTGGGCCACAGAATGTGGCCCAAAATTTTATCTGCAACTTCGGATACATGGAACTACATTAAAAAACCATAATTAGCTCTTGTAAATATTTGATTAAACGTTCCACATTATTTAATATATCTTTATTTAAATATTTAGAATCATTGGGCATGGATATTGGCCTATAAAGTCTCTTTATTAGGATTCAATCCAGTTTAATTTTCCAGAATGTGTTGGAATGAAATCCCATTTTGGTGGTCTTCCAATGGGAATATTCAAATACTCCAAAATATTGAATTTTTACTTATATAATGAGATATATAACAATAAAATATAAAAAAAAATCAAGGCTATTTTTTGTTTTAGGATGTGTTCAAAGATGTACAAAGTAATAGTGTACTTTAACAATGAGTTACAATCATAATGTGAAATAATGTTCAAATTGTAAAATGCACTAAAAATGGTGTTTATGAAAAATTATGATCATGGATATTATAAATACTAACAATGAATATTTTCCTATTTTAGTGGATAATCACACCCCCCCAACTTGAGTTTTTCTAGTCCCAAGAAAAAAATATTTAAAAAATATGAAATTCAAATTCCCTTTTCCAAAAACATTTTAATACACAATGATCACTCAAAACCCTTTTAACAAAAAATCATGAAAACCATCAAAATAGTTTAATAAAATATAGTTTCATAAGAATATCCCAATCCTAATCCCATTCCTTTATTCAAATTCATCTCTATATTTCATCCAATATTAATTTTGATGATGTGTTGGGTATCACAATAGAGATGGGGGTTCATCTTTATTCAAGGGGAAATGATACAAGCTCTAGGTGGAATTACATTTAAATATTAAGATGAGTATTAATTATTTTATTATTATTTTTTTCAATTTTACTATGGTAATTGAAATTGCACTCAACATATTTAACCCATGTAGCGAGACTTTGCCGATGACTTCCAGGCTCAAAGACCATAGGGAACCTAGTGAAGCCCACATACTCGGGCATCATATCAAGTCAACTCAGTAAAAAAAAGTAAAATTACCTCAAATAGAGATAAAATTACTAACTCTGGGCCATCCAACTATGCAATCATGATCCCCAAGTGCTGAAAGCCACATATTAGGTTATTTCATTGCTTTACCTGCAAATTTATTGTTTTTTATTTTTTATTGAATACTCACAATAAAAAAAATGATCACCAAACCTATATTATTTTATTTGGGGGACCCCATGAACTCAAACTAATACCCCAAAATCTAGAGGGTGTGCATTTTGTTTTTTTTTTGTTATTAAATTTATGAAAATATAAATAGTGAAAAATCACATCCGATAACCGCACATTCAAAAATCGAAGAACATCAACTTAAAATTGCATTAAAATCTTAATCGAAGCATGAAAAAATAGTTGATATTCAATTTAAATGTGTGTAATGTGTATTATCATGTTCAAGGTTAAAGGAACGTTTCCTTCCATTAAGGCACACTTTTCATTCAAATCATTTTTTTGCATACTAAAGCAATTGTTTTTTTTACACAAAAGCAATTGTTTTATTTTATATCCCCCAACTTAAAATAAAACTATCCCCAGTGTTTAAAGAAAATAAAATTTCGAAGGGGGTAGAGGCAGAGAATGGGAGTTCAAAAAGAAAATTGAAAATGAGGATCATTGAATGAAGTCACCTGGTGGTTGAAGTTAAAGTTCTTACTGACCCCATTAAATCTCTTGATATCCATATCACCCAGAGAATCCTTATCAATGATGATAGTTTGTGTTTATATATCTGTGATATTTCTAAAAAAATCCATCAAATCAGCATGCTCTGAATCTCAGAAACCAACACATCTGGAACATAATAGAACCCCCTTGAGGTCCCTTTAAATAAACAAAAACAAAAGGAAAGGAAAAAAATGAACCTGTTTATTTAAGCATACTAAAGAACGATATAAGGAACAAGTAAAAATTAGAATAATATATATATTTATATATGTGGATATATAAATTTTAAAATATAAGTTTGTATATAAATAAAATTGAAGAATGAAACACTCTAAGTCATAGGTTAGTGGTAGGCACACTCCCCCGTCCCTCTTCGGTCACGAGTTCAAGTCCCCATGGCTTCATCAGTTGTGACATAGCGTTCCCCACAACCTATGATGTGTCCTTTTGAATTTTTTTAAATTATTTTTTTGTATTTTTCTTTTAACCTACAAACACATAAAAATAAAATAATATAAACTAATGATACATTGTCTTATTTTTAAATTTCTGCGTAAGGTATTACTCAAGATTCATACCACATGACATGGATGAATATGGAGATCCCCTTTCATACCCATACATACTCATTATAGAATAATAGGTCAACAGTATAAGGTACTATCATATTCAGAGTTGAATTATTATGTAATTTTTTAAAAAAAATATAAAAATTATTCATTAATCCAATTTAAAAAATAAATATGATTCAAAATGATTGGAATAATGAAATACATGGGTTTCCTCTCATGCAGTGCTTTTGTTTAACGTCATTAGCTTGACATGGATCCCAAATCTATCAATTTTTTCCTAGTTTATAGGTTGGCTCAGATAACTCAACCTATGTTTCCTGTTTATTGAATGATTAAATGAACTGTTTTAACCTATGACCATTGACCTTGAAAATATAACCACTTATGGGATACTGAATCTATACTTCCCCATGGGGGTACACATGATGCCCTATGAATAGACCTTACCATCTAGAACATAACTTTCCAAGGTGTAAATGAAGTTTTTTACTATATAAGAACATGAATTTTTCTGGTTCAAAGTTTTTAACTTTGAGATTCCAATATTGGTAGGATTGAACTCTAGCTTAATTTATCCTTGAATTTTCATAAGCCTCTATCCTAAGTTCCTAGTGTTCATCAAGATCTAATTTCCTCTTTTCTTTGGCCAAAGAAATTTCAAAGTTCATTTTTTTGAATGCCCAAAATTACTTATGGTGAATTTCAACAGGTAAATGGAATTATTTACCATAAACCAACCTATATGGTGACATTCCTAGGATGGGTTTCAATGATGTACAATATTACCAAAGGGCATCGAATATTTTCTCAGGCCAATATTTCTTAAAGGGATTGATAGTTTTTTTCAAGAATTTTCTTAATTTACTTATTTGCTAACTCAGATTGACCATTGGTTTGAGGATCGTATACAGTGTAAACTTAATAGGAAACCCCATACTTAGACTAGAGTTAAGAGAATGGGCGGTTGTAGAAATGGGTTCCTCTATCACTGATTATATCCCTAATAATTTTAAATTGAGAAAATAAGTGCTCTTTCAGAAATTGGATCACAACATGTTGGTCATTGGACTTGGTGGGAATAGACTCAACCCATTTCGAGACATAATCAATAGCTAAAAAGATGTATAGGTATCCCTTATAGTTTGGGAAGGGTCCCATGAAATCAATTCCCTAAAAATGAAAGATTTTAATGAACAGAATGGGAGTAAGAGGAATTTGATTCCTTTTGGAAATAGATCATAACTATTGAAAAAAAGGAAACATTTTGTAGAATTGGAAGGAATCCTTAGTGAGGTTATTCCATTAGAAACCACTTTATAGGGCCTTTTCAGTGATTTTATTTGTGGAAAAGTGTCTTTTACATGCCTCTCCATGACAAAATTTTAGAATGGACTCTTTCTCAGACTCGGGAACACATCTCATAATGATTTAATCAGGACATAACATGAAGAGGTAAGTATCATAAAACACATATTGCTTGACATCAAAAAGGAATTTCCTCTTATCTTGGGACCCTTGTTATTTTGGAATGTGACCCATCACCAAATGGTTTTCTATGTCAGCATACCATGGGAAATCACTCATAGAATAGAGGTTCTCATCAGGAAATGAATTAGACCCAGAAATGTGATGTGAATTGTCTTTGAATTCCATCCTAGAGAGGGGATTGACTACAACATTTTCAAAACCCTTTTTATCCATAAAGGTTAAATAAAACTCTTCAATAAGAAGGACCCACCTAAAAAATCTAGCCTTGGAATCTTGTTTTTGGAAAAAAGTCATTACATGGATGAATGGTCAGGGAGGATAATGATAGGTGATCTTAAGAGATATGACCTAAATTTCTCTAAGGAAAATACAACAAAAAGAAACTCTTTATCAGTGGTGGTTTATTTGATTTGTGCATCTTTTAAAGATTTCCTTGCATAAGAAATCATACATGGAGTTTTCTCACACCATTTTCCTAAGAATGCTCCTACAACGAAGTCATTCACATCACACATGAGCTCAAAAGGGAGTTTCCAGTTTTTGGATATCATGATAGGTGGAGAGATAAGAGCTGACTTGAGTATAAATAATGATTCCTCACAGCTTTCTGTCCATAAAAATAGAACTTATTTCACCAATAGAGCACAAAGTGGTCGAGAAATAGAGATGAAATTCCTAATAAACCTTCTATAGAAACTAGCATGTCCTAAGAAGGAACTCACTTCCTTAATAGTTTTAGGATAGGGAAGGTGATGAAGGATGCCTAACGTAGATTTATCAACTTTAATCCCTCTACTAGAGACTAGATGGCCTAGAATAAGTCATTCCTTTACCATAAAATTGCATTTTTCCAAATTTAGGATGCGATTCTTATCCTCACATCTTGAGAAAAACCTTTCAACATTTTGAATTCATACCTCAAAATTATCCCCAAATATTTAGAATTCATCCATGAAGAACACTAAAAAATCCCCCACCAAGTCAGAGAATATTCCCATCATGCACCGCTGGAAGGTACTAAGGGAATTACATAATTCAAAGGGCATGCGCTTGAAGGAAAAATTTCAAAATGGACAAGTGAAGGTTGTTTTTTCTCTATCCTCTAAGGAGACCTAGATTTTATTATACCCAGATAATCCATCGAGGAAGCAATAGAATTGATGACCCACCACTCACTCGAGGACTTGATCAATAAAGGTAAAGGGAAATGGTATTTCTTAGTACAATAGTTGAGCTTCCTATAGTTAATATAGGCTCTCCATCCACTAATGACCATTTTGGGGAGAAGGTCACCATCCTCATTATTGATCACAATGATTCTGAAATTATTTGGGGAAACATGAATTGGGCTTACCCACTCACTCTCAGTAAGGATTTAGATGATACCCGCTTTCAACAACTTAAGAATTTATTTACTTACCACATTCATAAGATTTGGATTAAGTCTTTGCTGAGGTTGAGAACATGTTTTAGATTCAGATTCAAGAATAATCCTATGAGTTCCAATGAGTGGTATAATCCTAGGGATATCATAAAGGGTCAATCTAATTTCTTTCTTATGCTTTATTTGGACAAATAGTATCATTATCTCTTAATTGGCTTAAAGAGGGGAAGAAATGACAACTTGAAAGGCTCGATTGTCCCCTAATAAAGCATACTTGAGTGGTGAACGTAGGATCTTAAATTTGATATCTGATTTTTTATAACATTCCAAGAAAGTATGGGACTTTGTATTGAACTCAATTTCTTTGTTCAGATTTTTTAACAGAATTGGTTCCTTGTGAATAGAATTTAAATTCACTAAATTGGCCAGATCAGTGTCATGAATGGGTATTTACTCAATGTTATTGATTTCACCAATGGTATTATTGATTGGTGATTCTAGAAAATCATCAATAGATCTATCTGAAAGAGATTTAATCTAAGGAGAAAAATTTCCCTCATGTGAACAAATAAAATCAATCACTTATTTACTTAAACATCCTTCCAAAATTTCTTGATGGTCCTAAATTTCACTATAAACACTACCAATCCAATTAACTTCATGTATCTCTTCAATACATGTAATTTGAGTGTTTCATTATATATGTTCAAGTGTAGACTCATGTTTCAAAAGGTGATGGTCATGTTCCCATTTCGGACTCAGATAACTGATTTGATTGTTGCAAGGGAGAGACCGACAAGAATGATTGGGGTTTTCTTTCTAGGACCTAAGATTGGGTGATTTTCAAGAACAATTAAGTTAGCTGGGTAAATGAAATTTTGAATTTTTACCAGAATATCCTTTAAGATACCCTTAGGAACTCGAACACTATGATCATAAAGTTGAAGAGTGAGAGATTTGGGTTGGATTTATTCGATCCCTAACTCACAATACATGAATTAAGGAATATGGTCCACACTGGATCCCATATCATAAAGTGATTTGACAAATTTTTTCTCTCCTAAATCAAAATTTATTTATGAACATCCTATATCTTTTAACTTAGGAGGAATGGTCCCTAGAATTGTGGTACTCACATTAGCATCTAAAATTACTTATTTTTTATGTGAAAATTTCGTTTTGAAAGTTCAAAAGTCCTTAATGTACTTTGAGTAATAAGGAATGGTTTGTATTGTATCAAGAAGTGGAATGTTCAACATAACTTGAGATAATATTTCCCTCAATGTTTCATTCAGTTATGGTTTATATTATCATTGAGTAGGGGCTTATGATGGTTGGTTTATCCCAGGAGGATACATTGGTTGTTGGATTGGTTGTTTCATGGGTTACTGGTTGGGTTTTTTCTATTTGATAGGAAGGTGTTAGTATTTGACTAGTTTTGGTTGGAACTAGTTATGGTTTTGAAAATTTTGGTTAGGTTAGGGGTTTGGTCCTTATTGCTGACTAGGTTGTTGGTTATCATTCCAATGGAATCTTAGATGGTCATTGTACCTTGGATTGAAAGTTTTTTGGTACTGTGGCTTTTGAAAGTTATGTTAATTGACTTATGTTGGTGGTCCTCCTAGGAGAACATCTTTAATGGAAGGGATGGTTGGGCAGTTGTTAGTCTTGTGGTCATGTTTGTCATAAATTGTGCAAACGTGGTCAACAGTTTGAATTTCATGGACCTTCCTAAGATCGATCTCCTAGACCTTCCTAGTGAGTGCATCAAGTTTCACCCTAAGGATTTCCTCCTCTTAAAGTATGTGAATTACACCAGATTTGAGTGGATTCTCATAGTATGGTGATGTCCCCCATACTTGGTTTTTTTCGAGTAGCCCTTTTAGATACTCATAAGCCTTATTTGGGGCATTGTTTTTGAAGGTTTCATTACACAACATGTCAATGAATTATTTGTTTTCTTGGACCCAACCCTTCATAAAAAATTATAACTTGTTCTGGGATTGAAAATCCATGGTGAGGTACCATGTTAAGTGTGTCTTTGAACCTTTCCCAAGTTTCATTAAATAACTCTTCTTATTCTTCCAAAAAAAATTGGATTCCCTTTTTAAGGGAAATTGTTTTGTAATGGGGGGAAGTATTTTTTGTATAATTATATATGAAATTTATCCCAAGATTGGATTGATGCAAGTCTCAGATTGTTTAACCAATTATTTTGTGGATCCTTATATGAGAACTTAAAGAGAGTCATCTTAGCTAACTCAATTTGATGTGGTGGTCACATGGTTTCAAAAATGCCGTTGAACTCTTTGACATGAAGGTATGGAATTTCCGACTCCATACCATGGAAGGTTTTAAGGTGGTTTAGGACATGAGGTTTGAAAACATAGTTAGATTTTCTTAGGGAAGCATGCCTAATTCAATAGTGTGCGTTGGTCCATGCATGTGTGAGGTAATCATTCATGGTTTGATAAACTATATTCCCTAAGTTTGGGGCTGCCTCATTTGGATTTCCATTTTGGTTCCCACCGGGGTTGATGAGTTGATTTCTTTGAAGAACCTCCACTGAAATTAGATCTATTTTTGAATCTAGAGTATTAAGAATATTTGGATCTAATGGGAATATACCACTAGGTGTTCTTGAATCCCCAACCCCAGGACATTCCACCCTAACTAATCTTTTTGAGTTATCACGGGTGTGGGCGGACATTCTCCAAAAGAAAAAAAAGAGAGAAAGGGATAATATAAGATAATTTGGGGTGAGGAAAGAGAAATGGGGGATAATAGAATGGTTGTTGAGATGACTAACTTGGGTCCCTGAAATCGGTGCCAAAATTTGGCCTCTCCCAAATTTACCCAAGATTTTAGGGTTAAGTGATCGCTTGTAGTTTAGCTTGGGTTGTCAAATCCTTAGAGACCTAAGAACCAACCTACATACACGTACATTATATGGATTGTTTTTTGGATATGAAGTGGCCAAATTGGTTTTATTTTATATGGTTTTAAATGAACTCTAAGAGAGTTAATTTAATTAAATTTAAAAGAATGATTTGATCCTAAGTTATCACTTGGGGTGGATTGGTTGCATTCCTTTTTAAACTATTTCAAATTAATATATTTGAGATGGGTTCATTTAAGAAGATGAAACAGCATCATCACTTACTATTTTAATACCCACACACCCTAATACGAATCAAAAATACACTTGGAGGATCAATTTTTTGTTCATTCAAAGGTAATGGTTTGTTTTATCACTTCAAGTGTGCGGCCTTAAAATTCAAAAAAGGACGAAGAAGTTTTAAAATCATCAAATGAAATTCTCAATTAAAAGAATTTATTATAAATTTATATAGTAGGAAATAACATCCAATCCATCCCCTTAATACTCCCTTGGATCAAACCATAAGAGTATTATCCATCCATTTTTAATATGGTTTCAATGGAAGCGGGAAGTAGAATCATGAGGGAGGAATTGAAGAAGTAAAAAAAAACAATCACTCCACCATTGTGTGAATAATTTTTACAAGGTTTGGTGTGAATAAATTCACATATTGGGACAAAATTGTCAACATAATATGGTGAAGAATAGAATAATTGAAGAAGAAGAACTTTTATTAAGAAACTAATATGAATTAGAACAACTTACATGTAAAATACAAACACAAGACAACAAAATTGTAGTATAACATTAATATGAATGAAATCACCACATATGATAAAATCCTCTAAAACCACTACATTAAATAGTCATTTAAAGAGGATTGGGTCGATCCCCCAATTTTCCAAGTCTTGCAACTTGAGAATGTTAGGCCTAGTATGGTGGAAAGTGTTTGGAATTTATACTATTACACCCTTGACATGAAATGACATCCAACTTTCATCCACAAAACATAGGTGGGTAAATGAGATTCTATATGGAAAAATTGGAGTGGGAAAAAGAATATAAAAATGATTCTCTGAATGTACCCTAACTATATGTAAAGTTTCAGACAAAATGTAATTTTGAATTTTGAGATATGGTTGAAATGGTGGACTATTTGTCTGGGCTGAAGAATCTGGGCCAGAATTTTATCTGCAACTTGGGCAGCATGGAACTCCATTAAAACATTTGAATTATCTTTTTTAACTTTTGGATTAAATGTTCCCCATGATTTAATCTATATTCAAATAAATTTTAAGAATTATTGGGTTTGTATCATGGCTGTTATATTATCTTTATTGGGATGTTGTCCAGTTTACTTTTCCCCGAATGTGTTGACATGAAAACCCATTTTGGTGGACTTCCAATGTGAATCTTCAAGTACTCCAAGACCATGAATTGTTACTTATAGAATTAGATACCTGAAAATAAAATATAAAAACCAAATCAAGTCCATTTTTTGTTTTAGTATGTGCTAAAATATGTACAACGTAATAGTGAACTTTAACAAAGAAGTTAAATCATAATGTGAAATAATGTTCAAATTGTAAAATGCGCTAACAATGGGGTTTATGAAAAATTAATATCATTAATATTATAAATATTAACAATTAATATTATCATATTTCAGAGGATAACCAGTAATATTGGATTGTATCACTATTAAATCATAAGAAACATGAAAGGATGTTGTTATAGATTAAATTTACATTTAAAAGATAACTGGAACCTTTCTATAGGAAAATACATTTTTTATTTTTAAATAACAAATTTAAAATCTAAAAAAATTACAAAATTCCAATTTTTTTTTGAAAATACCCAATAAAACTTATAAATAAACCTTCAAGGAAAAGTGTATCAATGAGGTAAGGGAAATCCAATCATGAAGTGTACACTAAATTATAAATTCATTTTTCGTTTTCATGAAAAGTCAAAAGTATATTGTTTGGAAAATGAAAAATAGATAACATTATGGTTTATTATAAAAAGTAAAAAAATGTGTAAAAATGAAACTAGAAAATATATGGATAATAGTTAATATATTATTTGAAACATTTTAATAAATATATTAAAATAGAATAAAATATTCATGACCAATGACAGAAATTAAGTTGTTTTCCCTTATAAACATTATTTAAGTCTCTTGAGTTCTTAAAGAGAGTAAAATGAAATAAAAACTTGTAATCTCTCAAAATACCCAAATTAAAAGAAACAAATAATATTTAGTAAATATGGATAATATTATTTCATTATCATAAATTTTAGTCTTAAACATCATAGTAAAAATGAGATTGTAACATAAAACTCGTACCTCAATTCAATCTTCCATCATAAGTTCCCTAACCTCATCTTCTTTGAGAGTCCTCCTTTGGTGTAAAACGTAATATTTGAAGGATTGGTAAAAATATAATACTATAATATATAAGAATAATTGAAGGATCTTATGAATGTTTTGGAGAAGGTTCTTTTGAGTTATATGACACAAATGGTGTGATTAAGGGAGGGAAGAGGTTTCAATTTATAAGTGGGGGGAGGGACAGACATGGAATTTCATAAAATATTTTATTGATAAAATGTCACTTTGATGAAAAGTGTATCAAAATGGATATTAATTTTTATTGTGGATTATATAATGTTGAGATATCTTTATACAATAAAAATTATATAAGTTTTGGTGGAAATAAAACCCTTATTTATCAGTTTAACCCCTCTCCATCCTAATAAACTCGTTTAACATCAACTGTGGTAACAAAATTTTAAATGTTATACTAATCACAGTGGATAATTTTTTTGTTAAACCTGTTAAATTATATTAATTTTTATGATTAAAAATATGAAATCTATTTCACTATATTCAACTCCTATAAGTGGTACAATTTAATTCTAAATAAGTGTGTAAAATACATGAAATCTAGTTTAGAGAAATGATATTTTAAACATAAAGAATAGAATAGTTTTATTCTATTCCTTGTAAAAAACATAAAATAAATGTTAAAATATATTAATGAATAAATAATATATATATTTTATTTACACCATTAATAAATATATAATAATTTAACTTTTTATGATAAAAACACATTGCACACATAAAAAACATTTTAAAAAAAATGAGGTTTTGAGCTGAAGAATATACTTATAAAAAAATAAATTATAATGATGATTATTATGTAATTAATTTGACTTATTCTAATTAAATGAGGCATATTTATCTTTAATACCAAATTAAAATCATAATGGTAATTTTACTTGAAAATAAATGACATTTTTACAGAATTAGTATTTTTTTACAATTCAATGGAAAATAAATCATTCTGGAAAAATACTAAAGACTTGAAATAAGATAATATTTAGATGATTATTTCAAAAATAATAATAATTTCCAAAAATAAATTTTCTAATAATAGAATAAATTAATTATAACTTTCTCATGAAAAATTCAATGGACACTATTTTTGAAGAAAACATTTTTTGAAGCATAAAATCAAATTAATGTAAATTGAGTACTTATTTAATATGAATTAATCAATACATTAAAATTTTTTAAAACCATTATAAATATTTTTCAAAATGTAATTATTACTATTAATACCTACTAATTTAATGACAAGGTTATAAAGTTTTACTATGTCACAATTCATATAGACACGTGCTTGCATGTAAGGAAGGTTATCAAATAGCTCAGGTTTATTTCAAAAGAAAACTTATAAAATATTTGGGTGTTACAAGGTGTTTCATAGATGGATATGGATTTATGGTCCTATTAAAATATTGGGGTTTTTTCCTTTATTGAGGAATATTGTTTTATTAAAACTAAGATCTAAATGTTAAATACCTTGGCTTACATCCATTGGGAGTTGAATGGTTTTAAATTTTTTCACAACCTCAATTCCATGGAATGTGTTAGGAAATTAATAAAAAATACCCCTCACTTGTTATAGATGCACAACATACTCAAAATCCATTCCACTAAAAAACCATTGAGAATATTTTTCATATCATTTTCATTTTCAATAATATTTTTTAAGATAATTAGATTGATAAGAGTTTCAAAGTTTCTCTTCATTAATCCCCAAATATTGTTAATAAGATTTTTTCTAAAGAGTCTTATTGTTTTCATTATTCATAATACCTTATGTAAATTTCTATTTTGAGTGCCCAAACTCAATGGATATAAGGATTTCATTTTCATGGTTTTAAAAGGGAGATATCATGATAAGGGTTTCCATGCATTTTTTTCATTTATCTTTTGAAAGTATATTGAATTAATTTAAATTTACATATGTAATGATATTATGTTTCACTATTAAAAATACATGATATTTTTGTTAACAAAATATTTTATAACACAATTATAATAATTTTTTTCCCAAAAAAACTTCAATATGGATTTTTTCTATCATTTCTTTGGAATCTGGCCTATTCATTGATTATTTATTAATAATATTGTTATACATTGAATTTATTCCACTATATCAAATCATTATAAATGGTAATTTCAATTTATTTTTTAACATACTACAATTACTTCTATATTGATGTATATTCACCTAGATATACATTTCAATCAATTGATTGGGGGAAACTTTAATACTTTTTATACCCATTACTTTCTCATGGAAACATATTGATTGCTAATATATATATACATAAGTAGTTATTTTTTTTTAAATTATGATTTTTATTGTTTTCTAAACTCTTTCATATTATGGATGTATTGGTGGGGATTAAAATTATATATCCCAGTGATCCATTATTTATTATCATGAGACAAACTATATTAGGTATTTAGTGTATGCCTTACCCATTTATGTGTAATGTCTTGGAATGATTAACTTATGTTTTATTTATTATGTTATACATTATGAATTACATCATAATGAAATAATTTATTATTATCAATGTGATTATTTATTTCCATTATTTTTCTACCCTTGAATATTATTCATACTAATGTTATTAGTTATGTGGAATCATTTGAAAATTATTTATTCCTACCATATTATTTATTATTTTTTTATTACATGATTGATTAAACTGTATGATATTCCTTATTGAGCATTCGATATCAACCAATATATTTCCCCATTTTTCATTGGGATACAAGAATATGACTATGAATGATCTATGGATATTATAGAAGGAATAATATATCATTTATAATTTTTTTGATTTATTTTAGCTTTTAAAATGTAATATAGGGAGTGGGCATGTATCTTGTCTTCTAATATAGCTAAACAATTGGATCCTATATAATGTAATCTTCTATATTCTATAAAAATATTCTAAAATAACTAATTTCCTTAGGTAATTTCAGTCAAGGTGTTACAAGAGATAAAAAGGATAAAAAATGTATCTAGAAAGTGATACCATTAAAATAAATGTAATTGGTTTTAGTGGTTAGTTTTATAAGATTTAGAATAATTTCATTATTAGTAAGACTATTAGTAGTGTCACTTATTTTTTCCAATTTCAATTGTGTCATGAGAGGTCATTATACTAGTGAATATTCAATTAATAATACTTAGTCTTTAGGTTTTATTGAATCTTTTATTTAAATTTTTAAGATTGATATTATTTTTATAATTCATCTATTAAATTAGTATGGGATCCTAAGGGTTTAATTACAAATCCCATTTCATATATAGTTTCACTATTTATAAAAATATATACTTTTTGATTGTTTTAGAATAAAATAATTTGAATACCTAAGAATGAAATCTGTTAAATTGAGAATAAGTGACTAATAAATGTGAAAGAAGATCAATCAAACTTCAAAATGTATAAAAATTATGATTCAGGACATGTTATATTTAGAGACAATTTTAAAGGAGATATTAAAGGATTCAGTGAAGTTGGATTGACCAATTATATAATAATTAGTAATGTTATTAATAATAATGTTTTTCTATATAATCTGAATATCATTTACAAATTATGTGATGATGATTTATATATTAAATTGAAGAATGGATAATAGATTATTTTTAAGAATGATTAATATTTATTTATTTATAATAAAAGGGTGGTATTTAAACTATTAATCATGATAATATAACCATGTAAAATCTTAAATATTGGAATTTTTTATAAATAAACATCTCATTGTGGTATAAACACATAAGTCAGTATAAATTTATATTACTATACTTAATGGTTAAGAAATATAATATTTTATTTTTTATTGTTTAAAAGTGGATGACAATAAGTTCTATGATACTTATATGAGAGGGAATCAATAGATAGAACCTTTAATGTTGACTAATGTACTGATAAATTATATTCCGACTCAACTTGACCATTTTTCTTTATTTATATATACCTTGGTTTCTGATATTAAAATAAAGTGATTTTTTTTGTGATAGTGAATTATTGCACCACATTCCCATGGGTTTACTTTTTAATATATAAGAGTGAGACCTTCTCAATATTTATAACTATGTACAATTAAGTTAAAAATAAGAATGTTTTCATTTTCATTTCAATGAAAAATGACCATGGTGGAGAGTTATATAACTAAGATGTTGTGAAATTTAATGATGATAAATAATTTAACAAAATTTATTTTCTCTATAGACTCCATAATAAATTTTGTTTTTTTAATATAAAAATACAATTCAAGAAGTGAAAATGATAACATATAATGATTAATTTCTACATGATTACATCTAGGTAAAATATTTTTTCATAGTATTCTGTATTATTAAAAAAATCCTACAAATATTTATTATCAAGAAGTAACTAAATGATCTACAAAAGAGAAATAATCCTAAGGTTGTTTACTTTTGAGTGGCTAACGATAACATATTTATCTTGAACACTAAATATAGATAATGAAATTTTGAGTAAAAAATAAACGAAGATGTGTTTTTGGGATTCTCTACCCAAAAAAACCCTATATATTATAAAAAATAAAGAATAATATTATTAGAAAATCAGTTCATGTTTAGTTAGATTAGAAGGATTAGTGGGACTATACTACTTTTTTAAAACAAATTTATGAGAAATTTGGAGAATAAAATTTAGAGTACTTTAATCTTATTGGAGGATTGATATAAAAAAATTATTCATTTATTAAGGGGAAGCCTTATAATTACTATCCTAAATTTTAAAAGAATCATATAGATCAATTTATTGATAAAGTAATTAGATATTTGGATTCAGGGATTAAAAAAACAAACGAAATGTTGAATCTCTGTAATAACTCTTCTTTTATTTCATATTATATACATATTGATGTATCTAAATTATTAAAAACCAAATATTGGAAGTTGATATCTTATTTTTAAGCATGATTAATATTTATTTATAGCTAATAAAAAGGATAATATTTACACTATTAATCTTGATGATATCACCATATAAAATTTTAAATGTTTTAATGTTGTATAAATAAACATATCATTGTGATATAAATCGATAGGTCTCTATTATTTTGTATTACTATACTATTTGGTTAAGAACAATAATATTTTATTGTTTTCTGGCATAAAAGTAGATGTTAATCCCTTTCATAATCCTTATATGAAAGGAAAGAAACATAAGAAACCATAGAAGTTGATTAATGAAATGGAAAATTATACACCTACAAAACATGAAAATTTTAAATTATTTTTATATAATCAGGTTTCTTATCTTAGAAGAGTTGTGTATATTTTTTTGATAGTGAATGATTAAATCATATTCACATTGCTGTACTTGATTAAATATAAGAGTGGGACCTTCTCAAAGTTTGTAATTCAGTACAAATTGGTTGAAAAAATAATGTTTTCATTGTCGTTTCATTGAAAAATGACCTTGGTAGAGAGTTATAGAACATGGAATTTGAGATATTTTATGATGATAAATAACTTTAGAAACTTTATTTTCTATATAGACTCTATAAAAAATAGTTTAGTTTTATTAATGAAAAATATAATTTAAGAAGTGAAAATGATAACCTATAATGAGTAAAAACTATAAGATTTCATCTAGGAAAAATATGTTATCTTAGTATACTATATTATTAAACAAATATATCAAATATTTATTCTCATAAAGTCACTATATGAACTATAAAAGTCAATAAATCCTAGGTTTTGTTACTTTTGAGTGTTTAACTCTGATGTTTTTATCATTAAAAATAAATATAAACGGAGAAATTTTGATGAAAAAAAGATGTGTTTTTTTATTCATTACCAAAAAAACCTATAGAGTATAAAAAATGAGGAAAATTATTTTTGAAAAATATTTGCATGTTAAGTTAGATGAGAAGAATCAATACGAAAATACATCTTTATTGAAACAAATTAATGGTGAGAGAAGAGATTTCAGTTTAGATTACATTATAAATATTGGAGGACTGATATAAGTAAATTATCCATTTATTAAGGGGAATCCACAGAATTACAATCCTAAATTATGGTAAAATCATATACATCACCCTATTAAGTATGTGATTTGAGATTTGGATCCTTGGATTCAAACTAGAAATGAAATTATAAATCTATGTATCATCTCTTATTTTATTTCATAAACAATACTTATTTATGTATCTAAATATTTAATAAACCCATTTTGGGTGTTTTTAATGCAATAGGAATTAGAGAAATCTAAATTAAATAAGGTATCGGTGCTACTAATTCCTTTTGATGATCAAAATGTCATTGGATCCAAATGGATGTTTAAAAATAAGTTAGATTAATTTGGTTATATTATCATAGAAAATTATATATTGATTGGTTGAAGATGTAAAAAATGGGAATGAGTTGAATTTGACGATACATTTTAACCTATTTCTAGGTTAGACACTATTCTAATATTAATGGAAAATGTGGCTAATACGAGATTTAATATTTATCATATAAATGTAAAGAGTGTATTCCACAATGGTTTTATATTTGAGAATGTATTTCATAGATATCTGTTTAGATTTTAGCAAGATAATAATCCTCTTTCCATGTTCAATATTACAAAAGCATTACATGGATTTATTCAAGCCTACAGGACATGGTATAAAAGGTTTTCACTATTTATAAATTGGCAGCTGGTGAGTTTGAGATGAGATTCATGGGTGAAGTCAAAATCTTTTTAATTTTTTAGATATTTCAATGGTATGCTAAGATATATATGAATCAATGTAACCACTCTATCAAAAATTTAAAGAGTTATGATTTTAATTCAAATAATATAATGAGAACACTAATAAGGACTAGTTACAAGTTGGGTAGCGATATAACAAGTAAGTCACTTGAAAAAAATATGTATCAAATAATTATTAAAACCTATAATATTTTACTAAAATTAATAATGGATCATTTTATAGTGTGTGAATGCATTTAAGACTCCAGGATGACATAAATGAATCACACAAAACCACTAACAAGTGGATCATCAAGTGTGTTAAAGGTACTATAATACATTAATTATTTTTCCCATGTAGAACCTATTTTGAGTTATTGAGTTACATAGACCCATATTTTAGAGGATGTAATATTAAAATAAAGAGGAAAAGTGGCACATGTCACTTAATTTGAATGATTTCAGTTTTTTATAGTTTAGAAAAATAAACCTTAGTTATTTTGGTAACTACAGAAGACGAGTATGTCATTGCTACTTTTTCTATGCTACGTGTTTGTGGATAAAACAAGTATTTTTTATATTTAAAAACTTTTATAATAGAATTATTATCAAGTGTACAAATTCATTGAATATCACTATTTCAAAGAAACATTCACAACATTTTATGTCTAATCATATAGAATCAAGACATCATTTTATAAGATATTATATCCAAAAGGGAGACATAAGTATTGAATTTACTCCTACTGAAAATAAGTTGGATAATATATTTATAAATACCCTAGAATTAATAAAATTTGATTGTATTAATGATAACCTCATAAATATGAATACAATATGTAAATTAATTTTAGAACTAAATGAATTCAAATATTTTAGAGTTGTATAATTTTTGGAATGTTCTATATTTTCTTTGGGTTAGTAGGATAACATTGTGTGTTGAATATTTATAAGGAAAAATGAAACAATGTTTCTTAGATGAGATCTTATGATAGAGAAATTAATATATTATTCATTTTTCAGATAACTATATGGTGATAGATCAAAACCAATATGTGCATTATCTTATAAAGAAGAGACTTTTCTCAATGATGTATGCATCAGATCATGAGGATGGATCACAGTTTCTATTACCACCTTCATAGAACACATTGAAAGTATATATTATACTGTTTTATTAGTTAAAGTGATTTTAAAACTCATGGTAGTGATGAATTCTGAATTATTTATATAGAAAAATCACAAATAACATTATATTATGAAAACAATATGCTAAGAGAATGTGGAGTACATATGAGAAAAAATACTAGGTAAAGCATCGACATATTGAGGGGACCCAAATATTACTTACATAAATAATACTTATTACTATACTAATATTCATTTCATATCATTACAATCCATTTTTGAAACATATAGGATTAGTCTCTTTGGAAACATGGATATACAGATTGTGTTACCCCATATCTTCCATAGACACATACTTTACATACTTTCATTGATACTAACTATAAATTCCTAGACCTAACTATCCCATAAATATAAAATGTTAATAAATTACCAAACATAGGGTAGTGATGAATTATCAATTATTTATATAGAAAAAATAAAAATAACATTATCTTATGAAAACATTATGCTAATAGAATGTTTATTACATATGATAAAAAATACTGGGTAAGTCATCGACGTATTTAGGGGACCCAAACATTGCATACATAAATATTACTTACTACTAAATTAATATTAATTTCATATCACTACACCCCCCTTATGAGTCATATAATATTAGTGTCTTTGGAAACATGGATATATAAACCGTGTTGCCCTAGATCTTCCATAGGAACATACTTTACATAATATCTTTGATACCAACTATAAATTCAAAGACATAACTATCCCATAAATATATGACGTTGATAAAATATTTCATTTCATAAATTCCCAAGATATTTTAGGTGATTATATTTTATGAATTTGTAAAGACAATAAACTAATAAATCCCACGTGTTTCTCAACCATGAGAAATGTTTTCACCTATATAAATTTTTTTTAATCCATAATAATACTTGAACATATCCCACAAATTCTACACAAAATCCTTCATATGAGGAATATCATGTGTAATACTTTTATTAAAAAATTCAAAAAATGAATAAAGAAGAAGAAATGGTTATCACAAATAAATAGTAAGGTAAACATATAATTGACGACATCAAAAATATAATCATAGTACATATAATATGACAGAAATAAATAGTTCCAAAAATTTGTAAAACATGGAGAATTATATATCTATAAAATATAAAAAAACATGGATATCAGAAATAAAAATCTCATACTAATGGAATTAATAAGACCAATAATAAAAAATAAAATATCAAGGCCTTGCTCAAAGACACTGTACCCATATGAGGATATGTGTACATTAAAACCCAAGCTATACTGTCTCATGAGATAGGTCGACACATCAAGGGGCTATATAATTCCAATCCATACCCTTCACTTTCTTAACCATAATGCATTCCACGAAAGAGAAAAAAATAAATTTCGAACCATTCTACACGGAACCTATGGATTAATAGAAACATTTATATATTTATAATGGAAAATATAGAATGTAAATACATAATCAAACTATATTAGTAGTCAATAATCATAAATAATGACAATATTTGTACACATTTCAATAAAAGAGATAACATTATAATAACCCATTTTGAGAAATAATGTTGATGGAAAAATAATACATAGTCAACATTCCAATAATCATCTACATTGGAATACTATCATATATAACACTAATAAATTTCCCCATATTTATATAATACCATCATTTCTAGGCTCACATCATCAAATTTGAATTATATAAAATTTGTGGTTCAAAACTATATAGAAATGAGTATACGACCAAGTAAATAAAAGAACAACATAGTCATAGTCCATCAAGAAAAATAATGTGGATAGTTTAGAATGAAAATATCCCTAATGTGACAATGTAATGCTAGAAGGAT
This sequence comes from Viscum album, assembly GCA_963277665.1. Classification (NCBI taxonomy): domain Eukaryota; kingdom Viridiplantae; phylum Streptophyta; class Magnoliopsida; order Santalales; family Viscaceae; genus Viscum; species Viscum album. The sequence continues at coordinate 115,155,551 of OY728140.1, read as the reverse complement.
TTTGACATTGATAAAAACATCATTGAAAATAAATTATTAAACAAAAAATCATAATAATGAATTATCTTAGTGAACCCAACCCTAGTACCTTAGATCTAGTGTATGATTTATTACATTGATATAAGATACAAGGACTCACATCCAAAAGGACTGAAGGGTTTAGTAGTCTTGATAAACTAGATACATACATGAGTCTTGTATTACATATGAATATACTATTTAAAAACGTTTTTTTCGAGAATAAAATTATTATTTCTATAATATCCATTCATTTAAATCATAGTAAACTACATGGATTCTTGGGAAGGGAAAAAACAATGGTTTGATCAAATGATAGGTAAGGGTCAAGTACAACAGAAGTCATCCTGAATCAATAAAGAATAATCAATACAGAAAGATAAATAATAAAACATGAATTACATTAAAATAAGTTGACTATATAAATTGATAAGTATAATCAATATGGAAAGGTAAATTACTAAAAAAATGTCATTTAATAAATAATTTGAGAATGAAATGTAGCCATAGATAATATAATTATGATAATATCATGAAAAATAATAACTAAATTCTTAATGAAGGACATTATTAATTAATAGACACCATGATACCAGGAATCATGATACCTATACTATAATACCTTTCACAAGATGGTTTAAAAATACTAGGTATAATTTGATATTGGTTGGATAACTATATCACTAAAGTCATGACATTTTACAAGATAGTTTAAAACTAGTGGGTATAAACTCATAGGGTTTGGCTAACTAATTTTGTCTCAGGAGACTTATCGATGCATTGATCAAATTTTTATAAATTTTCCCCACCCATGTTCTTCATTTCCAATGCATTCATCATATATCTAACACTCAATTTAATTCATGAACAATGTGATTTTCAAAAAACATTTATCTATATTCAGTAAAAGATATATATTTATAAATATTTCCTCATTTAATCAAGTAACTCATAAAGTTAAACATCATATGTAGAAATGATATATGTTTCAAGAAATAAAAATATCCATGATAAAAAATATTTACATTTAGGGAAAATTTAATGTCCACAAGAAAGTGAATAATTCAAGGGAAGGTTAATGAGTACAAACATTAATTAAGAAATTAAATTCTAATAATTTCCTTGGTCAAAATGATCAGAAACCATCTAGTGATGGAATAAGAATAGTATAAGTACAAAATATATCCATTGTTTTAATAATTTAGGGGGGTTTTCATTGGTGAATAGAAATACCCTAAAAAGATCGTCAAATAAATTCTTGAAAAAACTAGACTTTTATTTTTGAAAATCACATTAAAAAAAGTTCATTTTTTTTGAAATAATTTCCCTTGAAAAAATTCATTGAATAAAATATATAAATCATTAAAGAATTTTCTTGGTTATGAAATTGTGAAATTTTGTTCATGTTATACACCTGAAAACAAAGATTCCTTTCACTTTTTCGATAATATCTGAACGACATTTTTTAAACTATATGAATATTAATTTGAAATATTTTGTAAAAATAAAAAATGTTTAAAAAAGTATTTTATAAGTCATTAAAAAAGGTTAAAAAATGTTGAAAAAATACTTATACAACATGGCTTTGGAAGAAAATTGATTTTCAACTAAAGAGAGAAATAAAGTTGAATTCTCTTAAATTTTTTTTTGTCATTTATATTAAGTACCAAACAGTGAATAAATGGTAGTATTACTTGAAAAAATAATAAATAAAAAAAATTATATAATGAATTTAAAGGGTTTTGTTGTGAATGTTTCAAATAATCTCTTTCAACTGAAATTAAAGAACGAACAATCTCGATTAGAATGAGATTCTGAAGTACACCATTACAATGATCAAAATGTTGAAGTGAGAATTAATTAATGAATAAATTATGTTTTCAATTATAATTCGAAATATAAAAATTTAAAAAACAAAATAATGTAATAAAAAGTATTTGTACACATAATGTTAGAATGAAATAATCGATGAATTTGAATTTTAACCCCATGATCGGAAATTGAGTTATGAAATCACTAACCTCATGCTTCCTTTTGATTGAAAATTATTTAACCTAATTTATAATGTTTTTAAAAAAGATATTTACTTAACAAATAACCATATTAATATTTTTAATATCATATATGATCATTTTATAACATATTATCACCCATACATCAATAATCCTTCATTATTTTCGTTATTTGAGGTATTAATTACCTTATTTTATTATGCATTTTTTTTATTAAAAATCTGATTCATTCAAATATTACATTATTTCAAATTCTAAAGAATAATAATCACAAAATAGTTATAAAAGTTTTATATTAGTTTTTCAATTAAAACCAATCATGAATGTTGGTTATGAAAAATGAATCATGTCACGAACATGGATAGGGTAGGTTTTATGTACGCATAAGTAACCATTCCATTTTTCATGAATCAATTTAGAAAGTAGGTAAGTAATATTTTATATTTAAATAATGATATTAATATAATAAATAATATATTATTTATTTAAACACATCTATTTATTTAATCTCTATTTTGTGGTGTTTAAAATAGATTCACATAACATCATAGAGGTGGTAGTCCACATGTAATAAATGATGTTATCATCATTAAGTGAGTAAAAAAGTTAGAAAAAATATTATATTTTCAGAATGAAAAATATTTCATTAATATCAAAATTATTTAATTTATATCACATATATAGATTAAATTTAACTTTATCATATTCCTATTAAATCATTAGTGTAAGACGAATCACATCTCTTTGTGGGGGAGTAGTCTGCCATACACACAAGCAATATTATTATATCCTATAAAAAATAGAATGTAAAAAAGATATATATAATATAATCACTTAAGAGGTATAAGTATAGTATAAATATAATATAAATACTATATATACATCATTATAAACAACCTTGAATGGTGTTAATTCATGAATGAATGACATCAATTTGTGAGACATCAGTTTTCTGTACACATGAACGATGATTTCGAAACACATTAGATAGAAGGAGGGATTGTTATAGGTAATGAAATTACTATAAAAATATCATTATATTTAATATATTATTGTTATTATATCATTATGGTTTAATAATATTTGAGGCAATTGGGGAGTGGCCTTTGAGCGGCGGCGCATCCTCTTCTCACGAAGCTAGGGTTTCTCTTAGAGTCGGTCCGGATGATGGAGGATCGTGTGTTGGTCTCCGGGTTTTCCCTCGACGTCGCCTCCCCCTTCCTCACTCACGGTTGTAGGGTTTTCTTCCTCCCTCATGGGGTTTTTCCCTTGGAGTTTTTGTGGTTCTTTTTAGGGTGGTCTTGATGGTGGATGGTCCGAGGATGGTTTCGCGGCGTCGCGACGTCGTTATGTCCCTGCCCTTGGTCCTCGCTAGTCTTCCCCCCCTCTGCTTCAGGAATCTTGCTCGATTCGCCCTCTGGTGTTTCTTCCTTGTTTTGGCTCAGATTGGCTGTGGTTTCGGTGGGAGGCTTGTGGGTTCATTGTGGTGGGGCTCTAGCGTTTTCCGACGATCGGGTTGCTATATTCGTCAGTGAGATTTTATAAGATGGTGTTTCTTTTTGATGGTCTGAGCCAAAGCCGCAGTAGGTGAAACGATGGAACCAGTTCTCCTTCTTCAATGAGTTTGGATTTTGCTGAACTCATTTTTACTGCTTTATGTTTTTTGATTCTTGGGTTTTTTTATGATCTTGCCTTCGTGAAATTGGGTTCTTGGTCACTTCAGTTACCAGTCTGGTGGTGGGGGAGAGTGCGTTTTAGTTTGTTTTTTCAAGGATGATGGGGTTTCTATGTTTTTGGTGATCTGGTTATCAGCTCTGGTTATGATAGGGCGTCATCATCGCTCTTTCATTTGTGAAGTTCTGAAGTGTTGATGAAGATGGTGCACAACTTGATGGTGGGTAGTGTGATTGACAGCTGTGGTTCTCCTGAATCGAGGTCTCCTTGGGTCCTGTGGCGGTTTTGATTTTTGAATTTTCATTTTGATCCATTGAATTTGGATCCTGCATTTAGTGTAAGGATTTTTGGGGTATTATGTTGTTGTGTTTACCACTCACCCATAAAGCGGGTATTTTGAAAATCAAAAAAGAGAATTTTCAGTCAGTTAATAAAATTTGTGGTAGGTGGTGGAAGAAATAAAATAAACACGCTCGTTGAAGAACATTATCTCTTCATCAGGTATCCTCCTTCAGTTTGCACTAAAGTATTCCTAGTTTAGATTTATAAAAAAACTAATTATTCTAAGATGATATTAGAGATGTTTGGAAGTTAGTTTTTCTAGTATTGGACAATAAAAATAGGTTTTATGGTGTGATTAAGATATAGGATGGGGTGGAATTTTATAACTGAGTTGAGGGAACACTTGTAGTTTTTTGATTGATTCAATAATGAAAACATTGTTATCATAAAAAAACATAAAAATGGGAAATTATCTAACATATAGAAGATAATTAAGAAATATGGCTATGAAATGGTTGTTAAACAAGGTTTTAGTACATTTTTAACTCTTATCTTCTTAGTTTAATCGTCTGATAAATCCAATTTCACCATAACCACAATAATTAATTTTAATTGTTTTCCATATTCATTTTGGTAAAATATTAATTTGAATTTATTATAAATTATTATTATTACAAATATTAACTCAATTTTTCTAAATTAAATTCACATAATTGAAAAAATTCAATTTAAAATTAATCTTGAAGATGGGATGAGGAAGAAGTTTTTAATGAGAAAATGTTCTAAATTTTAGAATGTTTTTATATAAAAATTCAATTTGAAAATGATTACAATGACCTAAATAGGATTAATTGATATAAAATTGGTATAATTTTACTCTAAAGAAAATTGTAATTATAAATTATCATTATGAATTATTTAAACTAAAAGTATGTTTTCAATTAGAATTCATTATTTTCCACTATTAATCAAAAAAGAATATTATTATAAAAATCCCAAAAATTCACCCTAAGATAATTTTGATATAATGATTTCAAAAAAAATACAATAAATTTTGTAACATTTTTAAAAAATAATTTTTTATTTTGTCTACAAAGTGTGATTAAACCATCTTTTAGAATATTATAGTTTTATAAGTTACCATTTTTTTCCTTTTAAATGATTCTTATTTTATTTATAATAAATAAATAAAAAGTTAACATGTGTAAAAGATATATTTTTATAATATATTTAACCCTATTGATACCCACCAATATAACATCTAGATGATAAATATCATATTAAATAATAATATTTTAATAATAAGTCAATTTTCATTTATTTTATGTGTTATATATAATGCAAAATAAATCAAATTTTGCATGAAAAAAAATTTAAACTCAGTGTTCTATGTAATTAAAGTTATTTAAGAGATTTAATTTATCTACAAATAAATATATTATAATGTTATGGGGTGCTATATTTACTTATAATTTTGTTGTTGTGTGTCATACATGGTATCGAGTACAATGTTATTCTCTTAAAATATCGGGGTGTTACATTCTCCCCACCATAAATAAATTGCATCCTATAAAACATAACTAGGTTTCCAAGTTAGTGAACATTAGTGGAAAATGAATGGACGAAAAGAATAAATAGTTATGGATTGTGATAGAGTAAATTTATCACATTAAGGTGAATGATCAATGTAATGTTAAAGGCCTCAAAACCATAAACCCATGATGATCTAAAAGACCATTTGATTAATCATATATGTATGTAAGAGTATAATTATGTTTTTCAAGATCATTTTTATATGGTTTAGGAATTATTTTACTAAATAAGAATTGAAGGGAATATACTAACTTGATACCTTTCTATTTCATTTAAAAAATTGAATCCTTTAGTTGTGGTTTGATCAAATTTTAATTGATTTCATAATCGAAGAAATTAATATCCAAAAATGAATTTTTTATTCCTTAAGCACTAAAATTCACATTCAATATATCATAAGACCCATAAAATAGTGACAATTATTTCCATCTATATCTGATTATTTTTCAAAACCAATATAGTTAGCGTAAGTTATCCAATATTCATAAATCTACATATAGTGAATTTATATAGTAATCTCTAAAACCTAATCCAAAGATCCAATTAAACACTTTCATAAATGGTTAACCTTATGGTCCTTCCAAAATATTAAGGTCCATAACCGTAAAGATGTCACTAAATATAAAAAATGAACTTATTATTAATCCCCAAAACATTATAAAGTATCTCTTAATTAGTACATACCAAAAACATAAATACCTTTATCATGTATTCTCTTGAAACATGGTAATAACCAGAATTACCATAAAACATTATTGAAAAAAATGAATTCTTATTTATTCCTTAATTAAAAAACATATCATGGGATATATTACTTAAGTTAAAAAATATGATAAACTCCGTCACTAATTATCCCTCCTTTCAAAAAATCTTTAATCAGTTCCAAGGTAGTCAGTACTATCCAATCTACTTTATCCATTCAAATTATCTCTTTTTTCCAAACACCGTTATCCTTACATCATGAAAAAATTAAGACTTATCTTTCCCCCAATAATGTGTTTTAAAAAATATCTACCTGAAATTAAATCATTTTTCTTGGTTATTGGTACCATTCAACATAAAATTTCAAATCCTTAATTAATAAGTACAGCAGTACAGTCCTTATACATTTTATAATTCTTTTAACCAAGTTATCATTGATAAAATACTCAAATAAAATAATTATTGAATCCAAACACATGAGCATTAATCATTCCACCTTTTATATCATAATAATATATGTTTGACCATGATATATTAGATTGTTTTGAGGCATATTCCTTTGACATGCAAGAAATTGATTTTCATAGTGACCCATCTCCTTACAATTGAATCATTTTATATTGAAAGCATTTTTCCATACAATTAAAATAAAGAGTATTGTGGATTTTATCTCTAAACTTTTACCAAAATCTCATTACTTTTACGAAATATTTATGGAGTTTCTTTCCAAAATTATAACATTTTAAACATCCTTCGTTCTCTTAAAGTATTTAACCATATTTTCCTCTAACACAATATTCCCCTTTTTCTTAACTCAAAAGGCATAATACTTATAAAATTATTTCTATATCATGTCATAACATGATACTATGTCCTCCTATGATGATAACCTTTACGAGAATAGTTACATTTTAGAAATTATCTTATGACCACTAGTGAAATGATCATTCATTATCTTTGGATAACATTCATTGATGTAGTTCCCATTCCTTATACTAGTCACCATTTATAAATAATGGAATACACTGGATTAGATCATATAATTATGAAACATAATTCTTAATTCCCGAACTAGTCAAATACAGAACATAAATTAAGAAATTTATACACAGATAATCTCATTTTTGTGAACATGGTATGTTTGGGGATATATTTATTTTCAAATCCTTCATAATGGGTTGTAATGAAAATGTGAATTATTCTAATCATATCCCCTAGGATTGTCAAACTAGGTACATAGTAAGGCCCATTGTTGTGCACCAAATGAAGATCAGTCCATGGAAAATGTGCTCTTTTTAATGTTATTACTCCTAGACACTTCTGTAATATAATCCTGTCCACTTTTAGTATCTATATAGGTTTGTATTTCTAAAAAAACCACATAATCTCCACCTTACCAAAACTATAAGTTGTTCATATATACATTGTAACATCCTAGTTAAATAAAGAATAATACATTTTCATATTTATTAATATTGGTGAATTAAATATTAATTTTACTTTAATGGGGTTGCTATGTTCGATGGCATACCCGATACGCAACAACAGATTTCATTGAAATCCTACGTTGCACATTAATAATATAATATTATTATTTTAAATGGTAGTTAACACGTAGCCGTTGTATTGGAAGGAATGAAGATAAATAAATTAAATATGATTATATATGTTTGTTAAATGTTTTTATATTTATCTAATTAATGTTTGAAACTTAAAATGCGAATGAATCCAATTTTAAGCATGAATACTCTAATATTCACTAAAAGGTCGATTTATCGCCTTTTGATGGATAAACCTATTTAAATATAGTTTTGTTCACTTTTATACGTTCTATTGGACCAAATAAAATTCTTCTTTAGAATCAAGACATCAATATTTACTATGTGTATGTTTTTGTTATTTTTCCGATTAAGTTCATTTTTTAATGAATAATGAAAAATGTTGTATTTTAATTCAAAATCACCTTTTAATATAATTTATTTAGATGGATAGATTATATTTCTAATTGATTTTAAAGTTAAATTAGAATATATTTTTACTATTTAATCCAATGGTGGACATTGGAATTAATTTCACTTTGAAATTGGACTTAAACAAGTGTTAATCTCTTGATATATATTGTTTCTTAAAAACACGCTATTTGATTTGACAACGAGAATTAATTATAAAATTCATCAATGAAACTTATATGTTTTGAATTTTGTAAAATATACAAAAATTTTTAACTCAGAATATCAAATATATCTTAGGGTTAATTTTTGGTATTTTTCTGAAGAACTTCAATTTTTGGTGAATAGTGAAACCACTAAGTGTTAGTTAAAAAAACTAATTTTTCGTTTAAATGAGATTTTTCCAATTCTGTGAGTTTAATTTAAAAAATATAACATACATGTTTATCATTATTAAGTAAAATATGGGTCAATGGGATGAAAATAATTTTTGGTGAAAAGTAACTTTTAAGTTTTATTAACCGCGATTAAAGGTAATTAGTGTAATTAAAGGTAAAAATAATGTTATAATAATATGAAATAACCTTTACACTTGTCCTACCCTTATTTTATGAGGCATGTCCGACCCATAAAATCCATGGGTCAATTTCTGGGACCCCATGGAGCCACATGGGCAAGATAATGACATTAATATGTTTTATTTAAAGTAAAAATAAAAATGTCACAAACATGTATTGTTTTAATAAAAAAAATTTACTTATGGTTATATAAGTTATCTTTTTGACTATAAATATTAATTATAAATCTAAAAAGATTTCCTACATCATGATAATTTTTCTATAATTTTACGGCATCAAATAAATAAAATTATTTACGACACAATGATGATGTAGTGTTTGCGTCACTAATGAATGATTTAAATAAATAAGAAGATAAAGTTCTAAATAAAATCCAAAACTTGTCCAATTCTTATTGAATGATTTTATTTAGAACAAGGGACACCTTATATTCTACTTTAATTATTTTGGGACCTTTAGAAACCTAAAAACATTATATCATAAAATAATATATTCAAGCTTTCCAAAAGAGCCCATCCTCTCCCTTATAAAAAGGCCCCACTTGCTACCAATTTATCACACTTATCAATCACTTTGTATCATCCAAAATCTACTCAGATAAGCTCCCACGATCCCTTTATTCATCCTAGAAGCCTTACCTTCGGCCAAAAGCTCTTCAAGAAACCCTTTTGTTTCAAACCAATGAGATTTACCCGATTTAAAGGTAATGTCTTCTCTAATGTTCTTTTGTTTATTTTGATTCTCCAACCCCCAAAACTCTTTTTATTATTTTATTTTGTAACAAAACCAGTATCTTAAATATATGAGGATGTTTTTATGAGAATTATTTGAGCTACACTTACACACACCTCTATCTAATGGGTGAATAACATACTATTTCTGTGTACGGAGAACTACTGCCTCACGAAACGATGATTGTTCAATATCTCTTACTGCCTCTCATGGTGGCCATTAATATGTCACTATATTTATATATGATATATATTATGTTTATATTTTCCTTATGCTTCTGTATTTTTCATTTATTTCATACCTTTATGGTTTCCATAATGGATAAACGTGATAATTTCATTTGAGGAAGTGCAGACTACTGCCCCTCAAAGTGATTTGCATCGTTAATGCCATATGTGAGACATATAAAGTATGGTGTTAATAATATTATATATGATATTATAATGGAATTATAATTTACCTCTATATAATAATGTTTTTATTCCATTAAATGCGAAATAGAAATGAAACTAGCATTCATGCGTACATACGGCTTATCGTCTCCATGAACGGTGCATTTCATTTCTTACCTCTAAATGTTATGTAATATTATAAATGCATGTATATAATAGATCATCATCAAGAGTAAATTTTTATAAACTAAAGAGGCACAATAGGTACAAGAACAATCCTCACGGAGGTCTGAAGTGGTGAAGACCGAGGGCATCCTCTTGGATCAAGTTGACCCCTTCGGGCTTCAAGGAAATAACATTGTGGTGAACCATAGGGTCATGACCAGTAACATTAAGGGAATAAAGGTAGTCTACAACTTGGTCTCTCTCTCTCCATGAGTGCATCAATTTAGTGTTGTTACCAATCAGACCCATACACTTTCTGATAGTGTAAATAATCAACCAAGGAGAGGGGTTGTGAGCCAACAAAGCATCGTGCAGAATTTTGGAGTCAGTTTTAACTTCGGATAGCTCTATGTTCCTCTAATGACAGAGGTTGATACCCTGGATCATAGCCAAGGCCTCCTCCAGGAGGGAAGAGCCTCATCCTAGGCGGGAGGATAACACAAGTATCACAGACCCCTTGTAGTCGTGGACAACACCTCCACCGCAAAGGACCCCCGTACAGCAGGAACCATCGGTGTTGAGTTTGAGACCCCTAGAGGTGGGGAGCCATCATACCCAGTTGCCTCTGACAGCACTTGGTTCCAGCTGGGTATCGTGGGAATACCTTTGAAGAAAACGGAGAGAAGGTGCTTGCCTCCATTTTTTGAAAATACGAGCCAAGTCCAGTAGACGGTTAATGGTTCTGATGGTAATGGTTCAACCGGAGGAGGAAACTCCATCATGACTTGCCTTGTTTCTTGCATTCCAAATGCTCCAGAACCCTGCATGAAGGATGGTGGTACATGACTCCATCTCTAGACCCATGTCTCCCGAGCCGTGGAACCACCTCTCCAAAAATGATGTGTCAGCCATGCTGGGGACACCAAGGGCTGTGAATTCACCAAGGGCGCTCCAAACAACATTCGCCCAATCGCTTCAGAAGAAGAGGTGGTCCACCGTTTCTTCTTTGTCATTTCTGTAGTAGTGCCACCAGGAAACCATAGGTATCCCACACTATTTGATGTTATTGTCCATCAGGATTGCTCTGTTTCAAATACTCCATGAAAGGAAGTTAAATTTCGAGGTAAGGACCTTGGTCCAGAGGGCTTCGATCCCGAGGATTTCTCCTTCTTGAGGGGGCAGAGTGCTGTGGAAGTCCCGGTAGGAGAAGGACCCCGAGGAGGAAGGAGTGAAGATACACCGGTCGGGCTCCGGGGAGATATCGATGTGGTTGAAGTTGTGCTATTGTTCATCATTCAGAACTACTTTGGTGAAAGCAGGGTAGCATTTCACTTCTTGAAAGGAAATATTAGGGGCAGGGCAGTCCGGGAACCCGACGTCCTCTCCAGCCCAGTTTCTGTACCAGAAAGATATCTCACCCTCCCCCACGAGCCATCGGCAGTGCCATTGGAGATTTGAAAGGAGGGGGTGGAGGACTGACCAGAGTGGGGAACCTTGGCTGGCCTTCGATGGGGGGTTGCGCAGATGATAGGAGTACATGGTTTTTCCCCATAGAGTGCATTGTTCAAGAATCTCCCAAGCAAGTTTTTCATGCATTCAAAGTACAGTGTCTTCAAGGGAGAGGACATTGATGCCACCTTCGCTGGCCGGACGAGAAACCTTCCTCCATTAAGCCCAAGGGTGTTTCCCTTCCAAAGAGTGGTCCCAAATGAAGTTTTCCATTATCTTGTCAATGCTTCAAATCACCCTCTTCGGGACTATGGTATAAGAGAGAACGTGGAATGGGTTTGCAAGCAGCATGATGTTAACAAGAAAAATTATGCCTCTAAAAGCAAGGTACTTGTTTTTCCAGTTCAGAATTCGGCCTGTAATCTTGTAGGTAAGAAAATCGAAATCTCTGATGCAGAGTCTGCGAGGAGAAACAGGGGATCCGAGGTAGTCTATAGGGAATGCCCCTCTGTTCATTTCCAGAGTCTGTCGAATCCTCGAGATCCGGTCAGAATCACAGGAGTTAGAGATACAGAAGGTGGTTTTGTCTTTGCTGATCACTTGGCCGCTCTAGTGGGCATATACCTCCAGCCACTTCTTGAGGCCCTTGAAATATTTTATCCCACCGTTCATTAAGATAAGGAAGTCATCTACAAACATGAGGTGGGATATCGACTTTGATCTCATGCTTCTATTAAAGGGGACCAGCTCTCCATTGTTGAAATGTCTGTTGATGTGTCGGCTAAGGACATCCTGAGAGAGGACAAGCAGACTTGGAGAAATCAGATCACCTTCTCTGATCCCTCGAGTGGCTTTGAAGAAGCTGTATGACTTTCCCATGAGGGTGAATTCCAGCCATGGAGAGCTAAAACACCTGAAAAGAAGATCAGTATTCCTGGGGGTGAGGCCCATGCCATCCCGACTTTTGTTGATGAAGCTCCACTCCACCCGGTCATAAGCTTTGTTCATGTCTAACTTGATGGCAACATTCGGGTCTTAATGTTAATGTCTCTAATCATCTCTTGGGCGAGATCAATAGTGCCTTGGATTGAAAGGCCCTTGATAAAACCATGTTTCTCCATTAAAATCCACTGAGGGAGGTTCGTGGATAGATGGGAATTGATCACACTAGCCATAATTTTGTACGGGAAGTTGCACAGAATAACCGTTCGATATTGTCAAACAGAGGATGGGTTTCTTATTTTTGGAAGAAGAACAAGGGAGGTGGCCATAGAAGCCCTTGGAAGGCTACCACCATGGATGAAATCTTGAATGGATGACACTATATCCTTTTTCACCACATCCCATGAGGCCCTGTAGATGGAGCCTGAGAAACCATCAGGACCTGGGGTGCTATTGGGTTTAAGGCTCTGCATAGCCTCATGAAATTCTGTTTCCACTGGAATCACATTCATCCTGTCATTATCCTGGGCCGAGAAGATGATAGAGATCACATCAAAGAAACCTGTTTCACCACTCAGGTAAACGTTGGGAAACAGAGGATTAGGACCTTCCAGCAGCTCTTGGAAGTAGGAATGATCATGGTTCCCTAGCACGTACCTGTCATCTGAGTATAAGCCATCTTACAATAGGAGATTGGGCTTGATCAGTCTTTTATTCTCTTTGATGCACGCATGAAAAAATGCAGTGGTTTTGTATCCTTCTTTAAGCCATTTAATGCGTGATTTATCCCTAGCTAGGCGTTCCTATCTCAACAAGATTTCCTCTAAGACCTCTTTCTTGTGCACAAGGACCTCAAACGAATGTTCATCCCAGTCCTCCTCCATATCACCCTCAAGCCTGTCAACTTCTTTCATGGCATGTTCAACCTCTTCGTCGCAGAGGAGGTAACCTTTACCCCACACCTGAAGATAGGATTTCATTCGATAGAGCTTGTTGTGGATGTAAACCCACAAATGCCCCGGATTTGGTTTGTTGCAAACTTTTCTCACTAGATCATGATATTATGGAGACTTGGCCCAGTGATTTGAAAACTGGAAACGTTCAGTGCCTCCCTGTCCAGAAGAGAGGCTGACCAGAAGAGGAGAGTGGTCCGAAAGACTCCAAACAAGATGACTCACTTTTGAGTTCAAGAACAGACTAGAGGATTGAAGGTTGACAAAGCACCTGTCTAGGCGGCTCTATGAGTGATGGGTTCTGCTTCGGTTATTGCACCAAGTGAAACATTCCCCTAAGAAACCGAGGTCGATGAGCCCTTTCCCATCTAGGAATTGAACGAACTCATGACTAGCTTCCCTTTGGAAGGGGCCCCTGCCTTTCTATTCCTGTGGGTTGGCGATGACGTTGAAGTCACCCCTGATGATCCAAGGGGTATTGGCAGATTGAACATAGATAGTTTTCTCCAGAGCTCCTTTATCTTGTTTCGGTTACAGCTCCCATAAACAACAGACAAAAAGAAAGCAGAGTCCCCTTTAGTCACCTTGGATGTAATGTGTTGGTTCCCTGACTGCACCAGGTCGATGGAGAGGCTTTTGTCCTAGAAGATCCAAATATGGTGGTTAGATGGGACAACATGCATGGAGCCATGCATGCGGATCTTCCATGCATAATCACTGAGCTTCAACATTCTTTGTTTGTGCTCGAGGATTTCAACGATCGCAACCTACTATTTTCTATCTTCTGAGGTGAAGAAATCAGCCTTGGCCCGGGCCCCAAGACTACGGGCATTCAAGAAGAGAATAGGAATAATTTGAAGGAGAGAGTTCTGGCACTAGCTAGAGAACATGAGGCCTTTTTGAAGGAGGAGAGAGTGCTCTTCTTGAGGTTCTGGGAATGGGAACGGGTGAACACCCCAACTATTTTGGGAGATAAATTAGATGAGGAAATAGATTGGACAACAGGGGGAGAACTGAACAGCTGCCTGACCTCTTCAGAGGTGGCCAATTTAGGTCCTGGATAATAGGGGGAGAGGCAAGCCAGAGGATGCAGGGGGGGTCGTAGGGACCAGAGAGCTGAGGCAAAGCCGTGCACCCACCTGGAGAGACAAACCAAAGTGGCAGAAGAGCCAGATTGGGAGAACCGGGAACAACGGGGGGGGGGGGGGGGGGCTGAAAGGCCGGACTAGGGGGGGGGGGGGAGTGACAGGGCCAGAGGGCCTAATAAGGAGGGCTTGAAGAAGGGTCATCTCACCTCCTGGCTGAGAAGTTGAAGGAACAGGGATCCGAGATGAGGGGATAGCGCCAGGACAAATGGATGACCGGGAAAGCACCTGGGAATCGGGAGAAACAAGCTCAACCAGACATGTAATGGACCGGACCCTCCTGGCCCATTACTTTTCCAAAGTGAGGCTCCACCAAAACAGTGGCACCGTGACGGTGGAACCGTGATGGTGGCACCGTGAGGGTGGCACCATGAGGGTGGAACCGTGATGGCGGCACCGTGAGGGTGACACCGTGAGGGTGACACCGTGACGGTGGCACCATGTCCCCTCACCGAGCCTTTCGTTCTTTTTCCAGTACCTGACTTTTCCGCTCCCACAACGTAAGTTTCGACGTAAAATAATTCTTTTACTCCTTTTAAAACCATTTAAATCCCATAATTAATTCCTAAAAATCCCGAGAGACATCCGTGTGTAACTACCCAACCGCGTGGTCAACCCACGACCCCCGCTCCTTACGAGTTTTGGCATTCTCATTTCAACCATCTGCCGCTCTTATAAACTAAGGGTTAGTCGTGGTTTCTTCTTTCCTCGATCGCGGCTTTTCACGAACAGCTTCTAGTGCATTGGGCCAGCTGCATCGTTATGCGTAGAGTTCTGCGCCCAACCTAAGCATTGATAGATGAAGCGATTTTCGTTCAGGAGAGCCGCATTGCTATCCGTGAAGTTCCTCCCCCAGCCTCAGCGTAGATCGTTGATCCAACAAGTAGAAAATTTCTTCATCGCCTCTCCCTTTGGTGTATCATGCGGGGTGGGAGTGCTTTTGTTTCTGTAGAATTGGACAAACCAGACCAAATAAAGATAATGAATGGATTATATAAATAAATAGGGGGGGGGGATGTGGTTGTTGATGCTGTTTTATATTATGATCATCTTTCTGAATTGTTCCGGCTTGCGCCTTTTGAAAATTGAGGCCATTGGTGGTTGTTGTCTATGCATTAATGAACCCCTCGTGGTGTTTTAAATGTCTTGTTCCTAATTGTAAACTCCTATTGTGAAAAGTAAATTGGTTAATCACGTATACCCGGCCGAATAAATTGAAAGCATCAGGATCAATCCCTTCTGTGCTAACCCCAGTCAAAACACGGAATTGAAATCATGGAGCATGTAAAATCTTTTAAATCTAAAAATACAGGCATGGCCCTACTTATTGTTGGTGGCAGTGGTTTGGTTGTTTTCTTTCATGGGTCGATTGCTGGAGATGTGTGAGGGGATGAGATCCTCTATTTTATACTCTCGATGGTTGTGGAATTGGGGATGAGATCCCCTATTGTTATGGATTCAGTGTTTGCGAGTTTTAAGACTAGGTGGTTACCTTTTTTATATCACAAATTGGGGTGGGATCCTCTGTTGATGAAAAAACTTTTTGGGGAGGGGACACAGGGCAGTGTCTCGGGGTTTTCTGGTTCTGGTACTTCGAAGGTTCTCACTTTTTCCTTGTTGTTGTAACATTACAAGAGAACCGAGTGTAAATATTTAAATTGACATTTGGCTGGATTCTCTTCCTTGGTTATTCTTATGGTGTCAGTTTCCCAGTAGTGCATGAACTTATTTTAACATTATCACTGAACATGAAACAAGAATGATACAAATGGGTTTTTTTGGCGAGAGTCGTGACTCATACTTGAGTGCTGTTGTGATCTGTAGGCTGTCTGAAGAAAAACCTAGCTTTGGGTGAGTGCTTGTTACCTATATATATACTTGTTGCTTTTTGTTTCTTATTTGCGCCCCACCCAAGTTGAGCACTTAGTGCCAAACACCCCCATTTCATGGGGGAGGGTGTTTTTCCCAACGCTATTCTAAGTGGATGGTTATTAGCTCCTTTTCTGCTCCCTTTCCCAGATAGCCCAAGTATATTCGGGCAGGCTGTGATGGCCTGAGGTCCATTATAAGCCCAATAACCTTCGGGCGGGGCATTGTGATGGTTGTCCAGGTGTGTGCGGCAGGTAGTTTCCCAAGTATCTTTGGGATGAGGCCCAGGTGTCTTCAGGCATGGCAGTGGATCTTCTAGCCCAGGTGTCTTCGGGCGTGGTGGTAGTTGATTTGGCCTAGGTGTTTTCAGGTGTGGTTACATGTGACAGTTGTGTCCCAGGTGTTTGCGGGCAGGATTTGGCAGTGGGACTGCATGTGGTTCTGGCCCAGGTGTGTGCGGGCGGGTGAGGCAGTTGGACTGCGGTGACAGAATGGCGGGATTTGTTCGTTGCATAGGATGTCTCAATAACCAGTGGGAAAGTGGCGTGGGGTACCCAAACATCGATGTTCTCTTATTATATATGTTATATGACTTGCGTTATTTGGGGAGTGTGCCTTGGTGAGGCTTGGGTGGATATTTTACCTTGATAGGTGTTTAGTTTACTCTTTTTCTCACGAGACTTTAGTACGTTCCCCCAATTGTGCATGAGGGTCTTTGGTTTTCCCTACTGAGTGTACTTGTATGCTCACCTTACGTATATATAACTGCTTTCAGGTTTCCAGGAGGACTTCAAGGATCGCGTGGGACCATACTAGCTCAGACCTTTGGGGCAGTTGCAGTTGCTGTTTTTATTTCTTTGGTACATACCTTTGTAGTCACCTTTTTGTACCTTGTGGCTTTTACTTTTGAAACATGCATGTGGGAATGGTTTACTTTTGGTTTTAATTTTCTTTTAGTTTTGGATTTTTTGGGTTCCATCATCTTATCTCCCAATCTTGTAAAACAGATAAAAGGGTAATGACTTCCATTTAGTGTGTGATTCTATACCCTTGGTGCTAGTCGCAACTCCGGGACCTATTGAAGGCGGGTTTCAGGGGTCATTATCTCTCCTTCATCTTAAAGAAGGAAGGGTCTGGCAGTCTGCTGACCCTTCCCTCCATTTGGTGAAGGTGGGTCATGACAGAATGGTATCAGAGGTGATGGTTGAGAGATAGGATGGAGTCTGGAGTTAGGCACAGTGAGGATTTCATGGGATGGTAAGGCAACAGGGTTGGGTGACCTCGGTGCGTGAATTAGGCCATGGAATACTGGCTAGGACATGGGATTTTAGGGTCCCCCCGTGATCTGATGCAAGGACTCCGGACCTACTGAACGACCAAGTGAGTCCACGCTGATTGCAGGGTAGAGACCCTAGGAAAGGTACATGCATCATAATGACTTGTGTTCTCATGTGTCTAGGATGTCTTGGGAATTAAGAATAAATTAAAATTTGAAGAATTTTTAAGAAAGATATTCTGCACTACTTGGGATTAGGCATTCCTTGTTTACCTTGGAGCTATGGCACCTGGAAGGCGACCAAGTGGTATAGGCGATCAAGGCCCCAGAGACTACTTTGGCCGATCGGCAGAGAGCTGATTGAGAGGAAGAGTACGACTAGTGGAAAAAGACTCTTCGGGCCTTCCAGCGACAGACACTCGAGAAGTACGAGGGCAGCACCTCTGACATGACGACGAAAGGCTGGCTAGAGGAGCTAGTGATAGCCTTCGGCCTGATTCGGGCCCCGACCGAGTATTGGGTTCCTTTGGCCGTCAGCCAGATGCGGGGAACGGCACGTCAGTGGTGGATGCTTTACTTGGGGGAGAGGAGAGAGGCTGAGGTGGCATGGGCTGATTTCAAGAGGGAGTTCCGGGCGAAATTCGTCTCCTCGACGATGAAGGCAGAAAAGAGACAAGAGCTAATCTCCCTCCAACAGGGGAGTATGTCTGTGAGGGAGCTAGGGATCAAGTTCAAGGACCTCCTACATTTTTATCTGGACCTCTTTCCTGACGAGGAGTCTTGGGCAAGACGTTTAGAGGAGGCGCTCTGACCCTCCCTCTAGTATGCAGCTACCCCCTTTACCCTGCCGATGTACTTGGAGGTCCAGAAGAATGCCAAAGTGGTAGAGAGGATGCATGCTCTAGGAGGAGTGTCACGAGAGGGGATCTAGCTGGGACCATCGAAGGGGAAGGCTGTCAGCACTAGGCCTCCAGCGTCAGGACCCTCCAGGTTCCGACCAGCAGGGAGCAGACCGCAGCAGTTTCAGTTTCGATCCCCCAGTCCTCGCCCTTTTCCTTTGGGCCCGGTACCATGGTGCTTCATCTGTGGGAGACCTTTACATCTCCGGAGTCAGTGTCCGGACTAGGTAAAGTACGATAGTGGCAGACAACCCCAGCACCCGCCCCAGCAGCAGCTTCCAGCCAAACCTTTCCAGCAACAGCAGCAGGAACAGCGAGCTCCCTCTCCTCCGAGGACAGACGTGGGAGGAGGGGACCGGCCTCAGGGTGCTCCTCAGGGACCTCGACCAGGGCGTGGTCAGGGAGGTGGCTGAAAGCTGAGGGGAAGAGGAGCCAGCCATGGACAGTTACATGCCACAGAGGCAGCAGTTCTCGTAGGGCCAGAGGTTGTTCGAGATACGATCAGTTTGTTTAGCACTCTTTCTTATGCCTTGTTTGATACCGGAGCTTCAAACTCCTTTGTTTCCCCCAGTCTAGCCCGTGCCTTGGGTCTAGATGCTGAGAGACTTCCAGTGCCCCTGGTGTTGAGCACACCAGTAGGAGGTCAGACCGACTTATTTTTTGTTTGTCGAGGATGTAGACTGATGATAGGGCCACATCAGTCGACTAGGGATCTTCTCCTGCTACAGATACAGCCATACCATGTCATCCTAGGCATCAACTAGCTATTCTCTGCGTGTAACATCATTGACTATTTCTGAGGAAGGGTTGTGTACTCAAGCTTGGGTGGCCGGCGTGTTACCTTCACCTGTGAGCGGGGCGGTCAGAAGGGTAGCAGGCGAGAGAAAACCCTCATCTCTTTGATGGTCGAGCTGTCAGTAGAGTCAGTAGATGCTGAGATGGTGGAGGTTCCAAAGGTTATCCACGAGTTTATGGACAGATTTCTTGAGGAGGTGAAGACTCTACCCCCTCGACGTGATATCAAGTTCGGGATAGACCTAAAGCCTGACGCTCGTCTGATCTCGATGGATCCATACCAAATGGCACCTTCAGAGCTACGGGAGTTGCGGATCCAGATTGACGATCTGATGAAGAGGGGTTATGTTCGGCCAAGTGCATCACCGTGGGGTGCTCCAGTCTTGTTTGCAAAGAAGGCAGATGGTGGTCTCAGGTTTTTCATAGACTACAGGAGGCTAAATCAGGTGACGATCAAGAATCGCTACCCTCTTCCGAGGGTAGATGATCTTTTCGACCAGCTAAAAGGGGCAGAATGGTTCTGGAAGATCGACCTGTGGTCTGGGTACCACCAGCTGAGAGTGAAGGAGGGTGAAATACCGAAGACAGCGTTCAGGTGCAGATATGGACACTTCGAGTTCGTAGTCACGCCCTTCGGTGTTACGAACGCCCCGGCTGTGTTCAGGGGGCTTATAAACTCCATCTTCCAGGAGTACCAAGATCGGTTCGTAGTTGTGTTCATCGACGACATCTGGGTCTACTCAAGATCAGAGGATAACCATGCAGAGCACCTGAGGACGGTTCTGGAGGTCCTCTGACATCATCAGCTCTATGGGAAGTTGTCAAAATTCAAGTTTAGGACATGAGAAGTGCACTTCCTCGGGCACGTGGTGTCCGAGCAGGGGGTAGCGGTGGACTCATCAAAGGTTGAGGCAGTTGTTTCTTGGGCAGCACCCAAGAATGTGGTAGAGGTCCATAGTTTCCTCAGACTGGCAAGTTACTATCGGAAGTTCGTACCCATCTTCTCCTGAGTTGCAGCCCCTTTGACAGCCTTGACCAAGAAAGACCAGGTTTTCGTGTGGAGTGAGCAGTGCGAGTCAGCCTTCAGCTATCTGAAGGAGAAGTTGGTCAGTGCCCCAGTGTTGAGATTGCCAGAAGAAGGGGCAGCGTATGAGGTGTTCTGCGATGCTTCAGGACATAGCATGGGATGTCTGTTGTTGCAGCAACAAGGGGTGATCTCTTATGGGTCCAGGAAGCTACGCCCTCATGAGCGTAATTATTCCACCTAAGACCTGGAGCTTGTAGCGGTCGTTTTTTCGCTAAAGTTATGGCGGCACTACCTCATCGGAGAACGCTTTGTGGTCTTCACAGATCACAAAATCTTGAGGTATATCTTCTTCCAGCGGGACCTAAACTTGCGACAGCGGAGATGGGTGGAGTTCCTCTAGGATTATGACTTCGAGATCTCTTATCCTGAGGGAAAGGGAAATGTAGTGGCCGATGCCTTGAGCAGGAGGACGCAGAAGGATGCGGTCCGAGAGTCGGTGGACGCCTGGAAGGCGATGGAGGAGTTGGCTGCTTTACACCTGGATGCGTGGATGGATAGCAGTAGAGGCTGCCTATATCAGATGACAGTGCAGTCATCTCTGTTTCAGCAAGTGGAGGAGTCTCAGTGGGGAGACTCGGAGTTTGAAGTGATGCGTTACCGAGTTGACCAGGGAAATGCTCCGGAAGGATGGACAGAGGATGGTCAGAACCAGATTATTTTCCAGGGAAGGTTGTTTGTTCCGAAGGCGGTGCATGGCAAGGTTCTCAGTGAGTTCCACAACTCACCCCTGGTTGTGCACCCAGGAGTTTCCAAGATGTACCAGGGAATTAAGAGGTAGTTTTGGTGGCCCGGAGATAAGCGAACAGTGGAAGAGTTTGTGGCCAAGTGCTTAGTGTGTCAGCAAGTGAAGGCTAAACACCGAGTTCTAGGTGGCCTACTGCAGCCTCTAGATGTCCTCGAGTGGAAGTAGGATGACATCTTGATGGATTTCATCATGGTACTACCCAAGGTCCAAGGGGGATACGACTCCATCTTGGTGGTAGAGGACAGGTTGACAAAATCGGCTCACTTTCTGGTGATCAGGGATTCAAGTGCAGTGGATGCTTTGGCACGAAGGTATGTGGATGAGGTGGTGCGGTTTCATGGATTTCAGAGGTCTATAGTCTTGGATAGGGATTTACGGTTTAACTCGCGAGTCTAGAGAGGATTGCAGCATGATTTTGGCACCCAGCTACTCCTTAGCACTGCTTTCCATCCCCAGACAGATGGACAAACTGAGCGCACCATCCAGACCATGGAGGATATGCTGAGGGCATGTGTTCTGAACTCAGGAGGATCATGGGTGAAATACTTGCCTCTGGTAGATTTTTCCTATAATAATAGCTACCACTCTACAATTGGCATGGCCCCGTTTGAAGCTTTGTATGGGAGGCCGTTCCGTTCACCTGTGTGTTGGGCCGAAGTAGGAGGGGCAGGCATCCTTGGCCCGGAAGTGGTGCAAAGCACGATAGAGAAGGTTCAAATCATACGGGAAAGGATGAAGGTGGCCCAGGACCGACAGAAGTCGTATGGTGATACCAAAAGAGGC
The DNA here is from genome assembly GCA_963277665.1 of Viscum album. Taxonomy (NCBI): domain Eukaryota; kingdom Viridiplantae; phylum Streptophyta; class Magnoliopsida; order Santalales; family Viscaceae; genus Viscum; species Viscum album. The sequence continues at coordinate 115,133,511 of OY728140.1, read as the reverse complement.
CCTTGGAGTTTGAGGTTGGAGACCACATGTTCTTGAAGGTCTCCCCTCGGAGTGGGTAGTGGAGGTTCGGAAAGGGGACTAAGCTTTCTCCCAGGTTCATCGGACCCTTTGAAGTGTTGCGGCAGGTTGGCAAAGTGGCTTATTAGCTAGCGTTACCACCGCCTCTACTGAGGAGACATGATGTCTTCCATGTGTCCCAGCTCCATCGGTATCTGCATGACAATTCACACGTCCTTGATTGGGGTGAGCTGGACATCGAGGACGATGTGACTTTTGTGGAGAGACCAGTGATGATCGAGGATCGCAAGGAGAAGGTGCTTCGTGAGGGAACCATTCCCTTGGTTCGTGTGTTGTGGAGACATGGTGGGCTTGAGGAGAGTATGTGGGAGAGGGAAGCACAGATGCGTACCTAGTACCCATAGTTGTTTTGTGTTTTGTTCCTTGTTTTACCTGTTGTGGTAGAACGTTTTGTCTTTTGGCTATGAAATGTACTGGTCTTCATTCCTCTGATTGTGTGTGAAAAGCCCTGGCTATGGGGGAGGAGAGAACCCGACCACTAATCAAGACGCATTACGGTGGATGCGATTAAACCCCTGCGGGCGAGTCAGTGCCGCCCAAAGCGGATAATATCTTGACATGGGGGAGGAGAATCCACATCCCACATGTCTGGAAGTTTGTCTTGGTATGTTGCTTGGTTCTTGAGAGCGAAGTGTTTTTAGTTAGCATGGGTTCACTTCTAATAGGTATCTTTCGAGGTGGTTGTTCGAACCCTCTCTTTCCTTCTTGGGTTGTTTTGATTCTCGAGGGCGAGAATCGTTTAAGAGGTATCTAATGTAATGGACCGGACCCTCCTGGCCCATTACTTTTCCAAAGTGAGGCTCCACCAAAACGGTGGCACCGTGAGGGTGACACCGTGACAGTGGCACCTGTCCCCTCACCGAGCCTTTCATTCTTTTTCCATTACCTGACTTTTCCGCTCCCACAACATAAGTTTCGACGTAAATTAATTCTTTTACTCCTTTAAAAAAAATTTAAGGCCCATAATTAATTCCTAAAAATCCCGAGAGACCTCCGTGTGTAACTGCCCAACCGCGTGGTCAACCCACGACCTCCGCTCCTTACACGGTTTGGCATTATCATCTCAACCGTCCGCAACTCTTATAAACTAAGAGTTAGTCGTGGTTTCTTCTTTCCTTGATCGTGGATTTTCACGAACAGCTTCTGGTGCATCGGGCGAGCCGCATCGTTATGCGTAGAGTTCTAGGCCCGACCTAAGCATTGATAGATGAAGCGATTTTCGTTCAGGCAAGCCGCATCGCTATCTGTGAAGTTCCTCCCCCGGCCTCAGCGTAGATTGTTGATCCAAAAAGTAGGGAATTTCTTCATCGCCTCACCCTTTGGTGTATCATGTGGGGTGGGAGTGCTTTTTTTTCTGTAGAATTGGACAAACCAGACCTAATAAAGATAATGAACAGATTCTATAAATAAAGAAGGGGGGGGGGCTGTGATCGTTGATACTATTTTATATTATGATCATTTTTCTGAATTGTGTCGGCTTGCACCTTCTAAAAATTGAGGCCGTTGGTGGTCATTGTCTATGCACTAATGAACCACTAGTGGTGTTTTAAATGGCTTGTTCCTAATTGTAAACTCCTGCTGTGAAAAGTAAATTGGTTAATCACCTATACCCGGATGAATAAATTGAAAGCACTAGGATCAATCCCATCTGCGCTAGCCCCGGTCAAAACACAGAATTGAAATTATGGAGCATGTAAAATCTTTTAAATCTGAAAATATAGGCATGGCACTGCTTAGTGTTGGTGGCAGTGGTTTGGTGGTCTTCTTTCACGGGCCGATTTCTGGAGATGTGGGAGGGGATGAGATCCCCTATTTTATACTCTCGATGGTTATGGAATCGGGGATGGGATCCACTGTTGTTATGGATTAAGTGTTTGCGAGTTTTAAGACCGGGTGTTTACCTTGTTTATATCACGAATTGGGGTGGGATCCTCTGTTGATGAAAAAAAATTTGGGGAGGGGACACGTGGCAGTGTCTCGGGGTTGTTTGGTTCCAGTACTTCAAAGGTTCTCACTTTTTCCTTGTTGTTGTAACATTACAATAGAACTGAGTGTAAATGTTTAAATTGACGTTTGGCTAGATTATCTTCCTTGGTTATGCTTATGGTGTTAGTTTCCCAGTAGTGCATGAACTTATTTGAACATTATCACTGAACATGAAACAAGAATGGGACAAATGGGTTTTGTTGGTGAGAGTCGTGACTCGGAGTTGAGTGTTGTTGTGATTTGTAGGCTGTGTGAAGAAAAAACTAGCTTTGGGTGAGTGCTTGTTACCTATATATATACCTTTAGCTTTGTGTTTCTTATTCTCGCCCCACCCACGTTGAGCACTTAGTGCCGAACACCCCCATTTCACGGGGGAGGGTGTTTTTCCAAACACTATTCTCAGTGGCTGGTTATTAGCTCCTTTTCTACTCCCTTTCCCGAATAGCCCAAGTATCTTCGGGTAGGATGTGATGGCCTGAGGTCCATTATTAGCCCAAGAACCTTCGGGTGGGGTATTGTGATGGTTGGCCAGGTGTGTGCGGTAGGTAGTTTCCCAAGTATCTTCAGGATAAGGCCCAGGTGTCTTCGGGCATGGCAGTGGATCTTATAGCCCAGGTGTCCTCGGGCGTGGTGGTATTTGTTCTGGACAAGGTGTTTGCAGGCATGGTTACGTGTGATAGTTGTGGACAAGGTGTTTGCAGGCGGGATTTGGTTGTGGGACTGCGTGTGGTTGTGGCCCAGGTGTGTGCGGGCGGGTGAGGCAGTGGGACTGTGGTGATAGAATGGCGGGATTGGTTTGATGCATAGGATTTATCAATAACCAGTGGGAAAGTGGCGCGGGGTACCCAAACATCGATGTGCTCTTATTATATATATTACTTGACTTATGTTATTTGTGGAGTGTGCCTTGGTGAGGCTTGGGTGGATAGGTTACCTTGATAGGTGTTTGGTTTACTCCTTTTCTCACGGGTCTTTAGTACGTTCCCCCACTTGTGCATGAGAGTCTTTGGTTTTCCCTACTGAGTGTACTTGTATGCTCACCCTATGTATATAAAACTGCTTTCAGGTTTCCAGGAGGACTTCGGGGATCGTGCGGAACCATACTAGCTCAGACCTTTGGGGCAGTTGCAGTTTTTGTTTTTCTTTATTTGGTACTTACCTTTTTAGTCACCTTTTTGTACCCTGTGGATTTTACTTTTGAAACATGCATGTGGGAATGGTTTACTTTTGGTTTTACTTTTCTTTTAGTTTTGGAGTTGTTGGGTTCCATCATCTTATCTCCGGATCTTGTAAAACAGAAAAAGGGTAATACCTTCCATTTAGTGTGTGATTCTATACCCTTGGTGCTAGTCACCACTCTGGGACCTATTGAAGGCGGGTTTCAGGGGTCATTATCTCTCCTTCAAGTTAAAGAAGGAAGGGTCTGGAAGTCTGCTGACCCTCCCCTCCTTTTGGTGAGGCAGGTTGTGAGAATATAGCTACGACCTCTTCAGACTGGAGGGAAGGAGGGAAGAGGAGAACAGAAACCGGGGAGGCAGGAAGAGAAACCACGTCGGACGTGTGGGGGCTCCGAAGCTGGCCCCGGGAAAACATTAGGGGAGGGGGGATTGGGAAAAGGACCCGACCGGGCTCTAGGGCCCGAAACATTGAGAAGATAGCAGACACTCTAGGGTCTCCCTCTACACACCTGACGGGAGTTCCCTTGGAGTAGGTAGTGAGAGCAGAAATTTGGGAAGATGGTGTAAGCAATGTCCTGGCTCCAGCTGAGGGAAACCTGCACCCGAAGATCTAACTTCTCTAGAAGAGGGCGGGAGAGATCGAGCTCCACACAAATGCATGCCACCGACGCATCCGCATAGCTACTGGTCTTTGCATCCGAGAAAAGAAAACCTCCAAGGGAGTCCCGGATAGCTTTCAGGAAGTCGCCACTCAGAAACAGGAGAAGAAGACCCGGGAGGTCGATCCACACCGCAACCAAAGGGCTCTCCTTGCCCCAGTGGGAGTCCATCGACCATCACGAGAGGCTGGACCTCCAAAGGTTGAAGGAACAGGGGGCCCTGTACCACGCTTCAACAAAATCCACCTCCGAGGCAAGAATCAGGCAGAAGGAGTTCTGGTGAACCGCAGAGATTTGCATCGGTGACTAAAGACCCCAGGAGAGGATGAAGCTCTGAAAGGACCTGAGGGAAGGTTTCTCAACCCCGAACCGATCCACCAGCGTCCACTCCAGGAACGCTGTTGCCTTTGAGAAGGCAGACTCCGGGAACTCCAGGGACAGATGCGACTCCACCCTCGAGACCTTCGGAGGTGGCACAAAAACATCTGGGAAGCAAGATCTCAGGGGAACCATCCACTGGTTGCACATGGCATCTTTCAAGAGCAAGGCCAGGGGGCCAAGAGCGGGGGGCACGAAACCAGGGGATGGGAGGGGAGGGAAGCCATTGGGTCCCAACAACCAGGAAGGTTCAGTCACGGCAGTGATAAAGAAACTGGAGGGAACAGGGAAGCCGAGGCGCTGATAGGGACGAAGGGAGAGCCAGAGCGAGAGGACGGTGAACAGGGGGGGAGCAAGCAACGGTAACATTTTTTGAAATTGTCAGCGGCGCGTGAGGCACGTTCTCATGAATGGAAGCCATCCTAATGTATATAATGGATAAATATGATAAATATGATATGTAAATAATGAATATAATTCTGGAGATAGTGGATATGTTACCAAATGAACAACTTGTAATTATAAGAAGTTTATTTCTTACTCAAGTACCAAATATCGACAAAACGAATGTTATTAACATAAATGATTAAATAATGTTAATAAGATGGTAATAAGTGATATAAAAGGAATAATGAACTTTAAAAATTTTCTTATGAAATTAGAAATTAACTCTAGTTTGTTATTCAGGAGATTAAATAATGATCGAGTCAAGTTGGACATGAGGTAAGGGACTTCATCTCAATCTCCTTTCATTATTGCATATTTTGTTTTAATACAAGACTTTATTTTATACACTGTATAATCACATTTGAGTTTTCATTTATTTCAATGGGAATATTTTTCTACTAAGCGTTTTACTAAACGATAAAAAATAATGCTTCTTTTAACGTACACGGTGACAACAACCTTTCCGCCGCTGAGAGTATTACTTGATATTTGGATTCCTTAACATGCCGTAATGTTTTTAAAAGGATAAATAAATACCATATACTCTATTATGTATTTTCATATTGAAAATGGTTTTGATAATGTATTTTTTATGTAAATATATTTAAGTGATATATTGTGATTGAAATCTGGAAATGTTTTCCTTTATATTTTTTGTATGTTTTATGATTTTATAATGATACTTGGAATTTTGACGGGTGGTTACGTGATAAACCAAATGAAGGGTGGTGCTGTGATAAAACAGGATGGGTGGTTATGTTATAACCTCTAATGCATTGGGTATGGAAGCCGGTCATATGACTATTCCATTTAGTGACATGTGTGGAAGTTGATTGTATGGTTATTCCATTTAATTATGTTTGTGTTCCAAGTTACATTTATATGTTTTGTGTTATTTATATGGGTTTTATTGTGATCTTTATGTTACAAAAGGGTAAGAAATGATATTTTATTCAGTGAAGAGTATTTACTACTTCATATAGGTGAAAAGTATTACTTATTATTAGGTATTCATGGTTTACTTGTGGTTTTGAAAAAAACTAATAGTTTCCTTATTTGTGTATCCATTATTGAGCTTTTTATGCTCATCACAAGTTTTTAAAATGTTTATCATAGGACATAAAGTGGAATAGGGTCAAGGATGTGATCAAGGAAAGTCATGCTGTCTAAAACATGGAACTGGACATGACACTTTTTTTCAAATATTTTTTATTCTATGAAAAAATGGAAACTGAGTAGAAGTGTCTAATTAGTAACCTCTGATATGTAATAGTTATGGCCCAATTCTCTAAACCTCTAAACCTGAAAAGATCCTCAATGTGAATTATTTATTTAATTCATGATTATGTAATAATTTATGTCTGGGTCCATATAGTTGGTATCAGAGGTCGGTTTAGACAACTTTTGGAGTTAGAATATTGTTAAATTCATGTCTATAAATTAATTTATGGTATGATTGAAATGATATAGCATTTAAAGATTACCATGTTGCTTCGCCTAAGATATTTCAGTGTTCATAATGGTTTTCCGTAGAGGAAAGATGGAAGCTATGTTGGGACAACATCAGGAGGAAAAAAACCTTCCAAATCAGCAACCTGAGACTATCAGAATTGGAACTGAATAGTTTTTTGTAGTGATGACATAGTTGAATCAGGCTATAAATGGTGGTGTTATCCATACACGAGATCAGCCAGATCAACCATAGAGGAACATGTCAGTAGTGGAGCATTTGATGATGCAACATCCCCCATCATTCAGAGGATCATCTGACCTTGTGATAGTAGAAGGGTGGATTAAAGCACTAGAGAAGCTTTTTGATGTCACGGGGTGTTCAGAACATCAAAAGGTTAGTCTCGTTGTTTACCGTTTTGAAGGTAAAGCTGATTAGTTGGGGTCGATGGTGAAAAATATCAGGGATAGTGGGGAGATTAATTATCTTGACTGGGATGAATTCCAAGGTATGTTTTTTGAGAAATATTTTCCTAAGGTGGTTCATCTTAGGATCAAAAAACGATTCCTAGAATTGAGTCAGGAGGATGACTCAGTGGCTGCTTATGAGGCAAAGATCACTCGACTGGAAAGGTATACTCTAAATTTCAGGCGAGACCTTGATAGTAAAATCAACCATTTTTACTCAGGGTTAAAGCCAAAGTATCGAAGGTCTTTAGTTTCTCATTAGTTCAAAAGTTAGGAAAAACTTGTACGATGTGTGGAGAAGGTGGAAATAGAGTTTGCTGATGATCATGTGTTATTTTTCAAACAATAGAATAAGTGGTCCAGTTGGAAGCAAAGGGAAATAATTCATCAAAGAATCCTGGAGGTAAGAAAACCAAATATCCATCATGTGAGAAGTGTGGTAAAATGAATCTTGGAGAATTTTTATCCATGTCTGGAAAGTAATTTAAGTGTGGTATGTCTAGTCATATTGCTCGTAACTGTAAGGTAGATGATCAAGCAGGCAATGAAAATCCAGCGGTAATATGTTTTAAGTGTAATGAAATGGGTCATTATGAAAATGAGTGTCTAAAAAAGAACTCAACTGAGGGAAAGAAGCCAGACTACAATCAGAAAGGGGTGGTGAAATCCTTTTCAACTACTTCAGCAGATGTTGGGCCATCGAATGAAGTAGTATCAAGTACACTGGTTGTATGTTCAGATTATTCCAATGTGTTGTTTGATTCAGGGTCTTCACATTCATTTATTTCTTAAAAGTTTTCTAGTAAATTTGGAATTCCATCTCAAGATATGAGTCCTAAAATTATGGTAAAACTCCCGGAGGAAACATTGAGACAAAAATAAATTATAAGAACCTTCCTATCCTTGTGTTCAGAAAGAATCTACCTACAAACCTTATTGTTTTGCCTCTAGAAGAGTTTGAAGTTATTTTGGTCATGGATTGGCTTTATTTTTATCATGCTAAGATTGACTGTAGAGCTAAGGAGGTTTCTTTTTAGAAATATTTTCAATTTGTGTACAAGAATGAACCCATGCTTTTGATAACATATCAGGAAGTTGAGAAACTAGTAAAAGATGGAAATGAATGTTACCTTACACATATTGTTGAAAACAAGGGAACTGTTTAGATTAATGACATGCCAGTGGTAAATGAGTATCTTTATGTTTTTCCTGGTGAATTTCCTGGTATTATACATGACCGGGAAGTTGAATTTCCTGTTTACTTAGTTCTTTATTCTAATACAATTTAAAAAACCCTTTATCAGATGGCTCAAGTTTAACTTTTAGAGTTAAAGAATCAATTGAAGGAGTTATTAGATAAAGGTTTCATTCAACCTAGCACATAACCATGGGGTGCTGCTGTCTTATTTGTTAAAAAGAAAGATGGTTCAATGAGACTTTTCATTGATTTAGAGAATTGAATAACATCACTGTTAAGAAAAAGTATCCATTTCCTCATATCGATGATTTGTTGATCATCTCCAGGGAGCTCAGTATTTTTCGAAGATTGACTTGAGGTCGGGGTACCATCAGTTAAAAGTAAAATAAGAAGACGTTTTCAAGACCGTGTTTCATACTAGATATGGCCATTATGAATTTTTAGTTATTCCTTTTTGGTTAACCAATGCACCTACTGTATTCATGGATCTAATGAATAGAATTTTTCATGAGTTCCTGGATAAGTTTGTGGTTGTGTTCATTGATGATATTTTGGTTTTTTACCAAAAGTAAAGAGGAACATGAAAGTAATTTAAGTGTTATCTTGAAAACTTTAAAAGAAAATAAACAGTATGGAAAATTCAGCAAGTGTGAGTTTTGGTAACAACAAATTTCTTTCCTTGGTCACATTGTTTCAAAAAATGGAATAAATGTTGATCCTGCTAAAACAAAAGTTGTTGATGGATTTCCAAGACCCACAAATATAACTGATATCCATAGTTTTCTTGGTTTTGAAAGTTATTACCAGAGGTTTGTTGAAAAGTTTTCATGGTTATATTGTCAAATGACTAAGTTAACTCGAAAAGGTGTTAAGTTCATTTGGACAAAATAATGTGATGATTGTTTTCAGGAATTGAAAAAAAGATTGGTGAATGCTCCATTTTTGGCACTACCTTCCAGAAATGCTGAGTTGTTTATCTACAGCGATGCTTCTTTGAAGGTAATTTGTTGTTTCCTTATGAATAATAATCAGGTAATTTCTTATTCTTCACGTTAGTTGAAAACTCATGACTTAAATCTCCCTACACATGATTTGGAATTAGCTGCTGTTGTTTTTTTCTTTAAAAATTTGGAGGCTTCATTTGTATGGAGTAAAGTGTGAAATATATACCGGTCACAAATGTTTAAAGTATATATTCACTCAGAAATAATTGAACATGAGATAGAAGCGATGGCTGGAATTAATCAAGGATTACGATTATACAATTCATTACTAACCGGGAAAATAAAATAATGTGGCTGATGCTTTGAGTTGAAAAAGTAATGCTTAATTAACCATGATTTGTTTGGAATGAGATCCTTTGGTTTTTGATTTGATGAAATTTGGCATAGAAGTTGTGGGTGCAGGAAGTTCTTTTGTTTTGTTTTAGGTTTCAGTGAGATCATCTCTATCAAACCGAATTAATCAAGCACAGAAGAAAGACAGTGGGTTGCAGAAAAAGGTAGAGCTGGTTCAGAAGGGTAATTTGATTGAATTTAGCATTGATAATGATTGTGTTTTGAGGTTTGGGAAGAGATTATGTGTGCCTTGTGATTCACAGTTGAATAATGAGTTGTTATGTAAGGCTCATAGTTCCCCATTTTCAGTTCATCCTGGCAGTACTAAGATGTATAGAGATCTGTGGGAGTATTACTGGAGGGATGGGATGAAATGAGATATTGCTGATTTTACTATGAAGTGTTTGACTTCTCAGCAGGTTAAAGAAGAGCGACAGTTACCAAAAGGGATGTTTCAGTCATTACCGGTGCCAGAGTAGAAATGGGAAAATATATCCATGGACTTCATTGTGGGATTACCAAAGACATCTCGAGGTAATAATGCAATATGGGTTATTGTTGATCGATTGACTAAATATGCTCATTTTCTTCCTATTCGAGATACTTTCTCTCTAGATCAACTTTCTTGGTTGTATATTAAATAGATAATCAAGTTACATGGAGTTCCCCTCTCCATTGTATCTGATCGTGATCCCAAGTTTACTTCTAACTTTTTGAAAGGCCTTCAGAAGTCATTGGGGGTGACTTAAATTTTAGTACAAGTTTTCATCCATAATCAGATGGGCAGTCAGAACGAACAATTTAGACCTTGTAGGATATGTTACATGCTTTCACGATGGATTACCAGGGAAGTTGGGGGCAACATCTTTATTTGGTTAAATTTTCTTATAATAACAGTTTTCATTCCAGTAAACAGATGGCTCCATTTGAGGCATTATATGGAAAGCAGTGCTGAACTCCAACTTTTTGGGATGAAGTAGGGGAAAGGAAGATGATCAGATCGAAATTGGTAGAAGAGATAGCATAAAAGGTTCATTTGATTCAGAAGAATATGAGAACAACTCAAAGCAAGAAGAAAAGTTTTGCAGATAACTGGAGGAAGGATCTATCTTTTGAGGTAGGTGATCATGTTCTTCCCAAAGTTTATCCATGGAAAAGTGTGATAAGTTTTGTTAAGAAGGGAAAGTTTAGTCCGAGGTTCATTGGAACTTATGAAATCATGAAGAAAGATGGATCAGTTGCGTACAGAGTGGCTTTACCTCCAAGTTTATCCCAGGGTCACAATGTTTTTCATGTTTCATTGTTGATAAAGTATATACCAGATCCATCTCATGTTTTGAGGCCAGACGCAATTCAGTTGGAAGAGAATCGCTCTTATGAGGAACAACCAGTATAGATTCTTGATCGTAGAGAGCATGTGTTGCGGAATAAGGTAATTCTTCAGGTGAAGGTTTTATGGAGAAACCATATGATTGAAGTGGCAACGTGGGAATCTAAAAATTCTATGGGGGATAAATACCCCCATTTATTTTATAAGTGAATAAAATTGCGAGGACGCAATTCCCAAAAGGGGAGAAGGATGTAATATCTTAGGTAAATAATGAATAAGACATTTTCATTTTTATTAATATTTATGAATTAAATATTAATTTTACTTTAGTGGCGTTGATATGTTCGATGGCATACGCGATACACAACAACAGATTTCTTTGAAATCTTACATTGCACACTAATAATATAATAATATTATTTTAAATGGTAGTTAACACATAGCCGTTGTATTAGCGGGAATGAATATAAATAACTAAAATAGGATTATATATGTTTGTTAAATGTTTTTACATTTATCCTATAAATGTTAGAGGCTTAAAATGCGAATGAATCCAATTTTAGTCATGAATACTCTAATATTCACTAAAAGGCCGATTTATCGCTTTTTGATGGAGAACCCTCTTTAAATATATTTTTTTTTTCACTTTTATACATTCTATTAGACAAAATAAAATTCTTATTTAGAATCGGGACATCAAAATTTACTTTGTGCATGTTTTTGTTATTTTTCCGATAAAGTTCATTTTTTAATGAATAATGAAAAATGTAGTATTTTAATTCAAAAGAACCTTTTAATATAATTTATTTAGATGGTTATATTATCTTTTTAATTGGTTTTAAAGTGAAATTAGAATATATTTTTACCATTTAATCCAATGGTGGACATTGGAATTTAATTTCACTTAGAAATTGGACTCAAACAAGTGTCAATCTCTTGATATATATTGTTTCTTAAAAACATGTTATTTGATTTGACAACGAGAATTAATTATAAAATTCATTAATGCACCTTATATGATTTGAATTTTTTAAAATAGACATCATTTTTGAATTCAGAATATCAAATATAGCTTAGGGTGACGTTTTGGTATTTTTCTGAAGAACTTCAATTTTTTGTGAATATTGAAACCACTAAGTATTAGTTAAAAAAAATGATTTTTCGTTTAAATGAAGATTTTTCCACTTCTGTGAATTCAATTTAAAAAATCCGAAATACATGGTTATCATTATTAAGTAAAATTTTGTTCAATGGGATGAAAATAATTTTTTTTTGTGAATAGAAACTTTTAAGTTTTATTAACCCCAATTAAAGGTAATTAGTGTAATTAAAGGTAAAAATAATTTTATAATAATATGAAATTACCTTTAAAATTGTCCTACCATTATTCGATGAGTCATTTACGACCAAGAAAATCCATGGGTCAATTTTTGGGACCCCATGTAGCCACTTGGGTAAGATAATGACCTTAATACCTTTTATTTAAAGCAGAAATTAAAATTTCACAAACATGTATTGTTTTACTAAAACAATATTTAATTGAGGTTATATAAGTTATCTATTTGAATATAAATATTAATTAGAAAGATAAAAATATTTAATACATCATGATAATTGTTTTATAAGTTTTAGACATCAAATAAATAAAATTATTTATGAGACAATGATGATGCAGTGTTTACGTCATTAATGAATGATTTAAAAAAATAAAAAGATAAATTTTACAATAATAACCAACACTTGTCCAATTCTTATTGGGTGATTTTATTTCAATAACGGGACACCTTATATTTGACTTTAATGACTTTAGGACCTTTATAAACTGAAAAACATTATATAATAAAATAATATTTTCAAGCCTTCCAAAAGAGCCCCTCCTCTTCCTTATAAAAATACCCCACTTCCTACCCATTTATCACACTTCTCAAGCACTTTGGCTTGTAAAAACTCTACTCACATAATCTACCAATATCCCTCTCTTCATCCTAGAATCCATAACTTAGGAAGAAAGCTCTTCAATAAACCCTTTTGGTTCAAACCAAGTTGAGTTACCCGATTTAAAGGTAATGTCTTCTCTTAGGTTCTTTTGTTTTATTTTTCTTCTCCAACCCCTAAACTATTTTTATTATTTTATTTTGTAACAATACCAATATCTTCAATATAAAAGGATGTTTTTATGAGATTTATTTGAAATACACATACACAGACCTCCATCTAATGGGTGAAGAACATACTGTTTTTGTGGACAACGAACTACTGCCTCACGAAACGATGATTGTTCAAATATCTCCTACCGCCTCTCATGGTTCCATTAAGATGTCACTATATTTATATATGATATATATTATGTTTATGATTTCTTTATGCTTCTGTATTTTTCATTTATGGCACACCTTTATGGTTTCCATAATGGATAAACACGATAATTTTATTTTAGGAAGTGAGGACTACCACCCCCTCAAAGTGATTAGAATCGTTAATGCCATATGTGGGAAGTATAAAGGATGGAGTTAATAAAATTATAAATGATATTATACTTAAATTATAATGTACCTTTATATCATAATGTTTCCATTCAATTAAATGTGAAATATAAATGAATGTAGCGTTCATGCGTACGTACGACTTACCGTCTCCATGAACGGTGCATTTCATTTCTTACCTCTAAATGTTATGTAATATTATAAATGCATTTATATAATGTATATATATGATATATATGATATCTAAATCACTAATATAATTCTGAAGATAATGGATATTTTACCACATGAAGAATTTGTAATTATAGGAAGTTTATTTTTGACTCAAGTACCAAATATCGACAAAACGACCATTATTAACTTAAATGATTACCTAATGTTCATAACGTGGTAATAAGTGATATAAAAGGAATAATGAATTTTAAAAAGGTTCTTAAGAAAGTATAAATTAAATCTAGTTTATTATTTAGAATATTCAAGAATGATCGAGTCAAGTCGGACACGAGGTAAGGGACTTCGTCTCAATCTCCTTTCATTGAGGCATATTTTGTTTTAATACAAGACTCCCTTTTATATGATATATAAAAAACTTTGACTTTTAATTTCATTCAAAGAGAATATTTTTCTATGAAGTGTTTTACTAAAAGAAAAAAGATAATTTTTCTTTTAACGTACGCGGTGACAACGACCTTTCCGCCACCGCGAGTATTACTTGATCTTTGGCTTCCTTAACAAGCCGTAATGTTTTTAAAAGGAAAATTGAATACCATATACTCTATAATTTATTTTGGTATTGAAAATGGTTTTGATAATGGATTTTTTTTGTCAATATATTTAAGTGATATATTGTTATTGAAATGTGGAAATTGTTTCTTTCCTTTATATTTGTTGTATGTGTTATGATTTTATAATGGTACTTGGACTTTTGACGGGTGGTTACATGACAAACCAAATGACGGGTGGTGCCATGATAAAACAGGATGGATGGTTACATTATAACCTCCAATTTATTGGGTATAAAAGTTGGCAGAATGGCTATTCCATTTAGTGACATGTGTGGAAGTCGACCGTATAGTTATTCCATTTAAGTTTGTTTATGTGCTAAGTTACCTTTATATGTTATGTTTTCTTTATACAAGTTTTATGGTGATATTTTGGTTACAAAAGGGTAAGAAATGATATTTTATTCAGTGAAGAGTATTTACTACTTCATATAGGTGAAAATTATTACTTATGATTACGTATTCATGCTTTAATTGTTGTTTTGAAAAAAACTAATAGTTTCCTTATTTGTATATTCCTTACTAAGCTTTTTATGCTCTTCCCAAGTTTTTGAAATGTTCTTCATAGGACATACAGTGGAATAGGTCATGGATGGGATCAAGGAAAGTCATGCTGTCAAAATCATGGAACTGGCCATAACCCTTTTTTCAAGTGTTTTTATTTTATGAAAAAATGGAAACTGAGTAGATATGTATACTTTGTAACCTTTCAGATGTAATAGTTATGGTCTAATTCTATAAAGCTCTAAACCAGAAAATACCCACAATGTGAATTATTCATTTAGTTCAAAGTTATGTAATGTTTTAAGGATGGGTCATTATATACATATCACCAATGTCTATTATAGGGTTATAATAACTAATATATATTTTTTGAAATATATTTCCCAAGGTTTATACTAAACTTCTTCTAATTTTAAATGTAGGAACCATTTCCCCAATTGCTTAAAGATGGTGCCTAATTTATTAAATTCTCAAAAGATATATGGAATCAAATCCCAAATCACTAAATAGTTTCATAGTACTGGTAAACTAGATACATAAATAAACCTTGTATTACGTTTGAGTAAGAATTTATAATTTATTGATTCCATGAAAAAAATTATGACCTATTGTATATCCTTTCATATCAATCATAGTACAATTCATGGATTCCTATGAAAGGAAAAAAATAAGGGTGATCTCAAATACTCAATAAGGGTTAAGTACAACAGAACCTATAATGAATCAATAAAGAATAATCAATATGGAATAGTAAATTATAGAACATATAAGCCATTTAAATAACATTATTGTATGAATATGAAAATAATAATTGATAATAAATGATATATAACTTAAAACCCAATCCATTTATATAATAAAATGAGAATGAAATGCATCTATAGATAATATCATTATGAAAATAATATGAATAATAAAAACATAATTATTAATAAAGGAAATTTATAATTATTGGACACCATGATCTCAATAATAATGATACCTCTACTGTCAATTACTTTTCCAAGACATTTTAGAACTACTATGTACAAATTGATATGGTTTGGATAACTATATCACTACTTTAAAGATATTTCAAAAGATAGTTTGGAACTAATGGGTACAAACTCAGAGGGTTTGGAAAAATGATTTTGTCTCATGAGACCTACATATTAATATAGGGGATTAATATATATATTCCTCACCTGTGTATTACATGTCCAAACAATTCTTCAAATATCAAATAATTGTTTTAATTCAGGAACAATTTAGCTTATCAAAATAAAACCCGTATTGAGTAAATGATAAATATTTATCAATATTTTCCAATAAAATAAATAAAGCTCAAAGTAAAATTCCATATATATAAATGATAAATTTTTTAATAAATAAACTTGTCCATAATAAATAATTTTGATATTTAGGAGAAATTTAATGTTCATGGAATAGTTAATAATGAAATAGAAAGTTATTGACTAAAAAATTAATAAAAAAAGTTAATTTCAATATTTTACTTGGTAAAAATTATCATAAACCATTAAATGGAAGAATAAGAATGATATCAATAGAAAATATATACATTTTATTATAAATAAAGGGTTTATTTTATTAATCAATATAAATACCATAAAGAGATATTTAAAAAAACTCTTGAGGAAAAGATCCTTTTACTTCGGAAATTAAATATTTAAAACAAAAAGTTCAAAAAACATATTGAAAATAATATTATTTGAAAATAGTCATTGAAACTTATAAAATAAAGAATAAAAATTTTAGTGTTCATGACGGCTGGAAATTTCATTCATGTTTGTATACATTTAAATAGATATTACTTTCACTTCTTCAGTAAAACCCAATCCAGCATTATTTTGAAAAATATATTAATATTACTTTAATTTTTTTTAAAAGTCAAAAATAAGAAAGTATTTATGTAATATAGCTATTTTAAAAGGTAAATTTTTTTTTAAAACCTTTTAGATGTAGTTTGGGAAGAAAACAACTTTTTAATTGAAGAGATAAATAAATTCAACTTTTATTAAACAACATCTCAATTATTTTAAGTATAAAAGTGTTAAAAAATAGAACTATTACTTGAAATATCATGAATAACTAGTGGATAATAAAATTAAGGGGTTTTATTGTGAATTTATCAAATATTTTTCTTCAACTGAAATTCATGACTAAACAATATCGATTAGAATGAGATTGTGAAATAATCCATTATAATGATCATAATGGTGATGTGAGGATTAATTAATTAATTGATTCTATCATTCAACTGTAAATAAACCAACAAAATTGGAGATAAAGCACAATGTAATCAAATGTCATTATACACACAATCCTAGGATGACATAATTAATAAAGTAGAATTTTAACCCAATGAATGGAAATCGAGTTAAGCAATCCCTTACATCACAATTACTTTTGATTGAAAATTATTTAATCTATTATATAGTGTTTTTAAAAATTTTATTTACTTAAAAAAACATATTAATATTTATGAAATAATATATTATCATTTTTATATCATATTATCACCCATTTATTAATAATATTTCATAATTTCCATTATTCCGGTTGTTATTTTTTTTGTTTTCCTATGCATGATTTGTCATTAAATATTTGGTTCATAAAAATAATAAATAGTTTCATCATCTCCTAAATGATAATCATGAAATAATTATCAAATTTGTTACATCACTTTTAATTTTGAAACTAATCATGAAATATGTTTATGAAAAATAATGTATGTTACGATCATGAAGACAACATGTCATATGTACACATGAGTAATGCTTCCATTTTTCAATTATAATTATGTAAGGATGGTAAGTAATACTTTATCTTTAAAGAATTATAATAATATCATATTTACCATAATATTTATATGTATACTTATATATATCATCCATGTGGAGTGATGATGAAAAGAGAGTTACATCACTTCATGAATGTGGTACTCCACATGTACACAAATGATGTTATCATATATCAGTGAGTGAAAGGTAATAAAGAATATTATCCTTTTAGAATGATAAATATGTCTAGAATATCATAATTATGTAATTTTTATCTAATAAATTTTTTAACACGAACCTTATTAAATTCCATGTAAAGAATTTTTGAAGGATGATTCACACTACTTCACGATGTAGTATTTCGTTGTAAACACGATTGATGTTACCGTATCCCCTATTCAATGGAAAGTAAAAAAAAGATAAATATGATATAATGAATAAAGAGGTATGTATATGTTATAAATATTTTATAAATACTTTATATTCATCATCATACTAAACCATGAATGGTGGTAACAGAAGAATAAATAACATCATTTTGGGAGGTGGTAGTCTGTTGTACACATGAAAAATGATTTCATAACCCACTGGATAGAAGTGGGTATGGTTGTAAGAAATTAACTTATTATTAAAAACTCTATGTGTATATAATATAATTATGTTATAATATAATAATTGTTTAATAATATTTATGTGAAGTGGATGAAGAAATAAAATAAAAATACTCATTGAAGAACATTTCCTCTTCTTTGGGTATCCTCCTTAGGTTTGCAGTAAATCCTTTCTATATTAGATTTCCTCCAAAAAATAAGGATTGTAGGATTAGAGTTGAAAAGTTGGGAGGTTATTTGAATGGGTTATGTTTGAACCATAGAGGTGTTATGGTGTTAATAAGAGAGGATAGAGGGTCACCTTTTATACGTGAGGTGACTGGAACATATGTATGTTTTTGGAAATATTCAATCATAACCAGTTATTTATTATGAAATAGGCTTATAAAATGGGCCATTTTCGAACCTATAACATATAAATTAAACTTACATCTAGAAAATGTGTTTTGGACAAGTTTTACATCATTTTTAGACTTTATATTCTTAATTTAACACCTAGTAAATCCATTTTTACCTTAACTGTGGTAACTAATTTTTACTATTTTCCCCATTCATTTAGGTAAAATATTATTTTTATATATTTTATATTATAAATTATCTTAATTCAAAATATGGAGTAAAATATTATATATTAAATTCACAGAAGTGAAAAAATTTCAATTTAAAAATAATCTTGTAGTTGGGATGAGAAAGTGGGTTCTTATAGAAAAAATGTTCAAAGATTCACAATTTTTTATATCAAAATTCCAAATTAAAATGATTAAAATAAACTAAATAAAAAAAATTGACAAAAAATTTAATAAATTTTACTTTAGAACCAATTCAAAATATAATTTTACATTTTAAATTACATAAACAAAAATGATGTTTTTAATTAAAAATAGTATTTTTACTATTCTAAAAAAATGATAGTTTTCCAAAAAATAAAAACAATTCCTGGTAATATATACTTGATATGTTCATTTTAAAAATTATGATTATTGTTTCAAATAAACTTTATAAAAGTTGAAGAAATAAATTTTAAATTCTGTGCGATGCGTGATTAAACCATCTTTTAATAAAATACAGTTTTTCTAAAAGTTTTTCCCTTTTAAATGATTATTATTTTATTTCTAATTAATAAATAAAAAATTAATGTGTGTAAAATATATAGTTTTATAAATTATTTTATACTATTCATACCTTCCATTATAATTATTAGGTGATAAATATCATAATAATTATTAATATTTTAATAATATGTCACATTTCGTTTAAACTCGGTGTCGTGTGTAATGTAAGATAAACACATTATTGTTTTTAATGAATGAAAAACTCATTGTTTAATTTAATTCATGGTATTTTTGAGATTTATTTTTTTCAATATAAATATATTATAATTTCTCTGGGTGGTATATTTTCTACTAATCTTGGTGTTGCACATCATACACACTATCAATTATAATGTTATTATTTTAAAATTTCATGGTGTTTCAATTTGGAAATGGATTATTTAGTAGTATGAGTTAAATCCCAAAAAACATGAATATATTTCAGAGTATAAATAGTGAAACATAAACCCTAAAATGGTAAATATGTTTTAAAATTAAATGGTAAATTTAAGTGAAAACAAAAATGTTATTTTAAAAAATGTTTTTAACATTGATGTAAAAGATAATGTCATGGTTCCATATCAAAAGTATTATTTTTATAAATGGGAAGTTAAAACTCATTAAGAAGCATTAATTTTTTAAAAAATAATCTTCAAAAAATAGGGCATTTAAAAAAATAAATATTATCTTTCCAATATGAGTTGAGGAAGGAAAAACTTATGAAAGTGAAATAAAAAACAATTTTTATTATTTTTAGAACACAATTATTCAAAAATCAAAATGTAAAAAGAGTAAAACAATATTCATTTGTGTCAAAATATATTTTGTCATAGATTTATATAAATTAAAATAGGAAACATTTTAGGGTGCAACAACGAAAGCATGGAATTATTAAGTTAACTATGAAACAATATAACTCAAGGACATGGGACTTGAGTTATCAATATTTCTTATAAGAAACATACTACTTGAAGTAAATAATATATAATAAAGGTTAATTATGGGGTATAAATTTTCATCAAGATAATAAAAACATAATAACACATAGTATAATCAATTGATAGAATATACCCAACTTTTACATTCTAGAGGATCGTCATAAATCAATGAATAAAAACTAGTTTACCAAAAGATATACGATAGGGGTACAAATAGAGTAAAATAAATTTCATGAAAAGGAACTAATTTGTGTTTGTATTTAACATAAATAAAAAACTATATAATATTGATACATACATAGGTAGTTAATACACCATTAAAATGAAAACAAGTTTTATAACATAAAATTGTTTGAATAAATTAGTGTTTGAGACAAAAATCATTTCTACAATTTTATTCAAGACTCATTCAAAAAGTGATATAGAAATTGAATAGAAAATATCATTTTTAAAATATAAATCATGATATGATATCAAAAATAGGTAGTATATGCACCAAAAAATTAAATTAGGTGAATAATTCTAAAAAATCCCAAAGAGGGGAATTTGAGATAAAAACCCATTCCTCAGTACTGATTCTTTATGCACTTACACAAAATGTCATGAATGATTAAATAAATTTATTTAAATTCAAACCCAATAACTATATTCACATATATAATCATTTATAATCTTCATTTTTACTCATATTATATATAGTAGTTGGGTTTTTCACTATTTTCAATAGTGGGTGTAAGTAATCTTTACAAAATTTAATTACATTCATACAACATGTGTTGGTATATATTATGTTTCCAAATTAATTAATTATTATATAATAAATTTTAATTTAATATATTTTACCTGATATTTTAAAAAGATATAATATCACTATAAGGTAGTTTTTCTACAAACCCCGAAGATGAAATCAACATCGATCATGTTTCAATGAATCTTAATGATTGAGAGGTGTTTTCTTAATTAATGAGTTTAATAATAATGTAACCATCTTAGAAAAAAATTTAAATATTTAAATTTTTATAACAAATTATAACATTAATTAATTTACTAAATTTATTCATGATGTAAATTCATATCATTGGTCAAGCAAGTGTTTAATCCGACCCAAACATAAATATTCCATGATTAATATATGATTATATCGTGGTTTAGTTGTAATATAATTATACTAGAAGAATTATGATATTATTTATTATTTATTAGTGTTAAATATTAAATTTTTACGGAATTATAAAGATAATATAATTTATATAAATTCATTATATAAAAAAAGAGATCATTATCCTCATAGTTTTCCCATTTTAAATGATTGAATTAACGATAATCACTTATTGATGATATCACTAATAAATTACATGAATTAATTTATCAGTACCTTAATGATATTATAAACATATTATTAATATATGAATATCATCCTTAGGAATATCCATGTAAGATACTGATGAAAAGAAAATGGAAATCAATCAATCCATGGAGGATATTTTCCACATGTATATATACTTGACAATTTAATTTTACATAGGATGGAAAAAGGGGTAATATGGTTAATTTTGAATAAAATTTAAAAAATATATAAATATAATAATTATTTATTTAATTTCTCTTTTATACAATAATTTTAATTTGGTGAAGGAAAATGAAACGCTTTGAATCGTAAAGGTGGTAGTCCATGCAACAAACGAATGAAACTTTCATTTATCTAAATAGAAAATGGAAAAGTGATTAATTATTATGATAACATGATAATAAAATAAAATAAATTAAAAATAATGATTTCATTACATTTTTATTTGAAAATTATACTTGTTGGAGAGAAAAATAAAATAAATAAATCAAGTGAAAATGATTACTCGCGCTGAGAACTTTGAGACTTCCTTAAAAGATCACTTATAAATTGATTAAATAGCCTAATATATTGTGACCAGAAGATCAGAAGAATGAAATAATATTATTAGTAAAAAAATGGATAAATTTAAGTGGGAACCTATTTTTAGGAGTTCCTATAAGGGATAGATAATTGCCTCCTCTATAAGCTGTGAGAATATATATATTTTTGTAAATATTCATATTTAATATAAATGTAGCATGTTTCAAAAATGAAATGTTCTTAAAAAATTTAGAAATAATTTATTAATGAAGATTTATGATTGGTATGCTCCTCATACACTTAATTATAGTAAATTTTTATCATTTTAAATCCATTTACTCCTTGATTTATTATTTTTAACATTCTATATTTTACCATGATAAATAGTTTTTACCTAAGGTAACATAATATTTCTTCATAAAAAGGTTTTTCTTATTATATAATATATTCCTACAGATTATATTTAATAAATCAATTTTATTTTATTCAATTTTTAAAATTTCTAAAAACTGATTTAAAAATAAAAATCATTACGTATTAAAAACATTGTCTGAGAAAGTATCACTTAGGTTCCAAAATATAAAATATGTGTTTTTAAATTAAAACAAAAAATTTTAAAATAATAAATACACATATAAATTTTGTATTTAATCTTAGAAAAATTATTCATTAATACGAATTTCATACATATAAAAAATAATTTCTTAAAATCCATGTTATTTGTAAAAACGGTATTTTCCACGATTCAAATATTTTTTTTAAAAAATGAAAAAATTGAATCTTAATATTATATTATTATGATTATTTAAAAAATTATTTCATTTTTGATATTAAATTTATAAACTTTTGGAATTCAATATTTAAATAAAATCCAACAATATAGTCAAAAAATGTTCATATTGGAAAAAAATAATTCTAAAATGTTACTTTTTTTATTCTTATTTCAAAAAAATTTTAAATTAATTTGTTATTAATATATTATTGATATTGAAAAATATTTTTTAATGTTAATTTTCTTTATTTATTCAAATAAAAAATAAAATTTAGAGAATATTGTTTTTAAGCATAAAATAATTTCACTAGTTTTTTTAACTATACTATTTAAATTTCATTAACATTAAAAGTGGAATTAATTTTCATTCAATAATTATTTCAGAATGTGGTTATTTTTATTAATTAAAACTAATTAAAATGACTGGTTTTAACAATCAAACTTTACAATTATATTTTTATCTGAATGTATAAATTTTTCATTTTAATTTGGTGTTATTTATGGAGAAATCTATTGAAACAATTTGGATTTATTAATGTTAATAATATTTTAATAGTCTGAGGGAGTTATATTTCACTCTTAAATAAACTGAATCCTCACAATTTGACTCATTCTAATCAGAGTAATTTCTATAGGGAACTCATAACTAACCATACACTACAAGATGATTATGGGGATTTTGTAGAATTTGTAATGTGATTTAACTATATGAAAAGTTATTATAATTAATTTATAGATATAACAAATGAATTCACAATTTCACATAGAATTATAGTAAGGGAATAAGTTCTATATTCATATTGAATATCTTCTCACAAACTATGAAAATTAATTATATAACACGCATACCACAATGTGTATTTATTTTTAACTAAATTTCACGTAGTTTGTGAAAAAATACTTGACATAAAATATTAGAAAATCTTGAGTGTAAACTCACTATCCAAAACATTATTTGTTGTTTCATAAGATATTCCTTATTTTCCAGGTTTTTGGTGACTATGTTCTCTCATTGTCCCCTGGATTGGGACATTGAGTAACATAATGAACAAATCTTTTTCAATTAATGTAATGTATTTTTGAATATTATATCTTTAATTTTCAATTATCGGTCTGATAACCTCCATCACTAGAATTATAAAAATTATATATCCAATTAAAGAAATTTCCACTTACATTTCTTCTAATACTTATATTAAATCGAAAATTGAGTCTTCTTTCATTCATCATATTCATCACATGATGTTGAATAAGATTACTAATTTCTCTTCCATACTATGTTTGGTACATCGACTATGGTAAAATTACTAATCATATTTAGTGATAACAGTTTTGGAATAATCATGTTATTTCTCACTCTAGCTACCATTCAGATGGGTTATTCATTATGGTAATCTGAATATTGTCCCCCACACCCATGGTTACATATTGTCATAGACATTACTAAAACCAAAATATTTTACACAAGTGATGATCATTATAAAAAAGTTTTCATAAATAAACATATGAAAATTTTACCTCATGATGTCTCACATTATTGTACTATAACATTAAAATATTGTTATTACAAATCAACTCATATTAGACTAGGTTAAATCTATATCACTGTCAGATTAAACTATATCATATTGATTCAACCTAGGTTACTTTGAGATGGATTATATCAAACATATTAATCTAATCCTAAAAACCTACAATGGAAATTACCTTGAACTTTCCTAAAAATAATCTAAACCAATTATCAAAAAATAAAACTTATACCTTATATATTAAAGGACATATCAATAAATCTGCACCTTAACTTAAGGACCCCTATATTTCTATCTATGTTTTTTATGGTCACATTACAATTATTTATCTGACCTACACATATTCAAATCCATCATAATAGTTCACAAAGATAATGTGAGTAAACCAAATAAAATATCCTAGAAGGGGGGAAATAGTTTTGTAGTTAGAACTCTCTATTGTGCAAAAGGTAATGATTGAGTTAATACACATTGCACCATTTTATTATTATTTACTATAGGTATATATGTTCTAGATCCTGAATCCACTTTAGTATCTAGAAATATATGTAATTACTTGGTGAATAATTCAATATCTACTTTCCAAAACATCAGGATTTTTTTGGTACATAGAATTCTTGTTTAAACTTATCTCTAGGATTTTCACTAATGTTATCCTATCATAATTCCCAGATAAAGTGTGTATTATATATGTATCATTAAATAACATTCTATCCAAAATGGGTCTATATAACTTTGAAATTATTATTAACCTTAACTTATCAACACTTTAATTATCTTAAAAAAACATACTAATATTTAAAGTTTTCTTACACCTACTCTGATTCCAACTATGATGCCCCAGACCTGCACTCCAAGAACTTATTCCACAAACACATAATTTACATAATGTATTTGATAATAATTCTAAATTATGAGGTATAACTATCCAATTATTACATAACATAAATAAAATATTTCATTACCTACCTTCTTATGTACTTCTAGGTTTAGATCATTAAAAAATTATGGAAACACTAAACTAATAAAAACATGTTTTTGTCAACTAATTTACATTTTTCCCATTATATAAAAAACTACTTATTCTATAATAAGTCTTAAAATTATCCAACAAAATCTCCACATAAGATATGTAGTTAGGAATATAATGTTCAATAATTTTATTCATAACCTATGTAAATAAAATCATGTGAATGGGTGAGATAAATTATTAGTAGGGAAATTTATGAATGATTTTCTCAAAAACATAATCATGGAACACATAACATTGAAGGAAAAAATATTCTGAATAATTCCATAATCAATTGAAACAAAGACCATTCTACATACATGACAGTATATGAAAACATGGATATCAATAATACATATCTTGTACTAATGGAATTCATAATTATATAAATCAAAAACATGTTTTCAAGGCCTTGTTCTAAGACACTACACTGATATAGGGAGTGGTATACCTCATAATCAAAGATATTTTTTCACTTCATAGTAGTCGATGCATATAGGGTATATATAATTCATGGCCCAAGACATCTATTTTTATGTCCAATGAATTCAAAAAAGGACTCAAAATGAAATTTCTTACTATTTCTTAAGTAACCTTTCGTTGAATAAAAACATGAATATCTATATAATGAAAAATAAAAAACTTTAATATATAATCATCCCCCATTAGCAGAAAAAAATCATCAATAATTTAAATAATTTCCACCTTGTCAATAAAATGGATAAGAAGATCATAACCCATACAGTTAAAGAAGGTGGATGGTCAAAATATACATAGTAAACTAGAAAATAATCATCTTTATTTGAATAAAAACATAGGTAACACTAATTATTTTCCCAATGTCAATAGAATAAAATTCTTTATAGGTGAACATCATCCAATCTGAATTATGAAAAATGTAATGTTCACACAATATTGAGCAATGATTATACAAACAAGTCAATAATAAAATACAATTATCCTAAAAAATCCATTGAAATAACATGGATTGTTCTAAAAGATCACATACCTAGTATAGAGAAGTAAACCTAGGAGGATGTTGACACATATGGGAAACATCCTTGGAAAATAATGATTGAACAATACCTCCCAATAAGGGTTCGTAAACCAGATTGATTGGAAATATGATTTTATTCCCATAAAATATAAAAATACATTAGAGAATAAATAGAGAAACATAAACCCCATTAGTGTAAATAATTTAACAAATTAAAAGGTAAATAGAAGTGAAAAAATTAATGATATTTAATAATTTTTTTAACATTGACTTAAAATATGATGTTATAGGTATCTTTCAAAATAAGTTTTAAAAAATTTGAGTGAAAAATATTTATAAACGTTTTTTTGAAAATAATTTTCAATAATAGGGACTTGAATATAAATTAATTTTATCTTGGATAAATAAAAAGAATTAATAAAAACATTTGAAAGTGAAATTATTTTTTTATTATTTTTAAAACACCATTTTTTAAAACAAACATTTTTAGAATATTAAAAGGCAATTTGTTTCAAAAATAATTTCCTTATAGGGTTACAGAAATTACCCCTAATTAAAATATGAGGTCTTTAGACCCCAAGAATGGAATAATTAATAATATGATTAAATAATACAAATCATGGTAATGTGACTCGATTTATCAAAATTCCTTACTACAGACATACTCTATAAAGTGGAAAATATATAAAAAATGTGACTTTATTAGTTGAAATGAAAATCCAATGAATAAAAATATAATAAAAAATAATATAATTAATTGGTTGAATGTTTCAAACATTAAATTCCAATAGGATTATAATAACTTAATGAATGAATATTGGGTTATCAAAAGCTTTACAAATAAGGTTATAATTGAGTAAAATACGTTTGATGAAAAAACCCAATTTGTATTATTATTTCAAAAAAATATAAAATATACTATATATATACATCCATGAGATATAATTACACCATTAAAATTAAAAAATGGTGCATTATATATGCTTTTCTCAAGGAATTAGAGTTTGAGATAAAAAAATCCCTATGACATGAATTCCTTTTTAGTCATAACCCCTTGATAGAGAGGGAATGTGATCAAAATAAAAATACCATGATTAAAATATAATTCATTATATTATAAATTAAAAAATAATTATATTCAACTCATAAATTAAGTAAGGTGGATAATACCAAACATATCAAAAAGAGAGGAATTTAGGACGAAAACACTTACCTTGGTCCTCATTCATTCTTCAATTGCACAAAATGTGCTAAATGGATAAATTAAGTTCATTATATATATATGATAAATAACATTATTCATAACAATAACCATTTATACTCATCATTTACACTCATTCTATACATAAAATATTAGATCATTTTTTACGAATTTTCAACACCGATTGTATGTAATATTTATCGCTTTGAACTATTTTTAAAAATAGGTGATAGTATATTTTATATTCCTTGAGAAAACTATGAGGTTTCAGAAAACCTTGTGGGGAGGAGCTCGGGAGTGGCGACGATGAAGAATGGTGACCTAACCCTAACACCATGGTCGATGCAGCGGACCCTCCTCCTCCTTCGGGGGAGGGGTCTCATCTAAATCTTGCAGATGATGCTCCAAGAGTCTGGTCTGGGGTTCAAGGTTATTTTTTTTCATTTAGAAATTTGATGAAGCGTCTTTAATGTTTTCCACATCCTTGGTTGCGAGATTTGTGCAGCGACGACCTTTGGTGGAGGTCTTTTCCTAGCACGTTAATGAGGAATGGGGACCGACTCAACGAGTGTCTGTTGGGATTTTGGGCCCGCGAAAAATCCTCCTCTACTTCGCTGATGAGGATGATATGATTAGGGCCTGGTGAAGTGCTAGTAGATATGTGCATGGTTTTTATTTTCACCTTCTCTGTTGATCTTTTGATCTTCATATGAATCGGGACTCGCCAAGCTCGACGATTTGGCTTTAACTTCCTGGGTTGCCACTGCCTTTCTTGAACCTTGGACTTTTATGGTCAATTGGGAATTCCATTGGATGTTTTCATTGTTGTGATCATCAGACAACTTCACTCTCACACCCAATGGTTGCACGGATCTGCATTGAAATGGATTTAGAGCATCCACCGCTGGAGCTGGTTTGGATCATTATTGAAGGAGAGTACATGTATGCTCAATCAATTCTATATGATTCATGGGTCAATTTCTGCTTCTTCTATCATAGGTAGGGACAATGTGTCTTTGATTGTCACAAGAATGCTAAAAATGTGGGCCATGCTGGACCTCTAGCATCAAATGAGCTGCCTATAGCGAAGGTGGTGGGGGGCGAGGTTTTTTCTGTTCCAGATGGGAATGAACAAAAGCTAGAGGATATAAAGACTCTTCCTTCTGGTGGGCTGGAGTAGCAACTCGTGGAGTTTCGGCCCGAGGACCCTCTGATCAATGAAATCCATTAGGAGGCCATGAGGAAGGATGGACTTGGGATTTCAGAGTAGGAAGTGAGTGTGGATGCATCTACCATGGGCTATGCTGTGGTGGAAGATCAAGCTCACCTTGCAGAAGACTGTGAGGGTATGCAAATTTCATGAAGGGGCTCTTGTATATGTTTTTTTGGTGAAGGGAGTGCGACCTATTTTTAATCCATCGGTGGAGCATGTCTTTGTTTATATGAAGTCAGATCTTGGGAGCTGGAAGATGCCTTTAGTGGATGACACTGGAACTAGACAGTTGCAGATGGTTAATATTCCTACTTGTAACTAGTTCGAGGGATTAGAGAGTGAGAATGGAGTCCCTATAGAGGAAGGCCTGCAAGAGACTGACCCAGATAAGTTAATGATTGATTCCTATTTTCAGCCTGCAGTAATTAAGGATAAAATGGGGAAGAAGAACCTTTATGGTCTTGGCAATGAGGTGCCACATCATTGTCTTGCTCTAATTGATACTAAAAGGGAAGCGCAACAGATAGGTGGACGATGTATACCTGCGCCAGAGGGTAATTTGATTAGAGGAACTCATGGCTGTCAAATGACAGATTATGTGCACATCAATGGAAAATGGGGAAATGTCTCTGGTAGGGACAAATAAAAGTTTAATGCTGTCTCCAAACAGTCCTATAATGATATTGTGAAAGGCGAAAAAAATAAGGTGTCTGCAAGTGGCAGCGGTATGACTGCTTCACCAAGGAGAAAGATGAGGAAATATTACTCTTACCTGCTGAATCTGATGTCTACCAGATCATCCTCCAAGTGGGAGAATTATCCTGGGGCTTTCTATGGTTTGAAAAACGGAATGCAATCCACTAAGTATTTTATTTCTTTGGAAAAGTAGAACTTGAGAAAGAAATATGGCGCTATGAAATCCCAGAGTGGGATTCAGCTTCAGCGAATGAAGCAGCTTATCTTGAGTATAGTGATGGGTATGATGTTTTCTGATTTTTAGTTGTTTTTAAGGTGTGTTATACTCTTTTGCTGTAATTTTTATTTATTTTAATAAATGGTCAGAGGTCTTCCTCTAGATGAGCTTTCCTGGTATATTTTATTTTCCAAAATTCCTTAAATTTTATAGAATATAAGGTATTGGAATATATGATTCATAAATTTTTAAAAATATATTATTTCATTTTATATTAGTTTTTATTAGAAACCTTGAATATGAAATCGATGACGATAATGTTTCAGTGATTCTTAATGAAAAAAGGTGTTTTTTAATTAACAACTTGTGGAATAATGTTACCATTAAAAATCTAAAAAAATAGAAAATTTTTATATCATATAATACAATTAATTATGTTCTCATAGTCATACATGAAATATATTAATAAAATTGTTCAAGTAACTGATTAAACAGGCCAAAACATGAACATACCATGACTAACAGATGATTTTGAAAAAAATTAGTCACACTATTATCATTATAGAAGCATAATGATATTATGTAGTGTTTATTAGTGTGATATATTATAATTTTAATGGATTATAAAGATAATATAATTTATTTAAAGCAATTAGTTATAAAGAATATATCACAATCCTTTTACTTTGATCATTTTAAACGATTGAATCCACGATAATTGTTTGCTGATCATATCATTAATTACTTCTACAATTTACATAATATAAACTTATTGATATCATAAAGGTAATATTTATCCTTTAATAATACTTCATGACTATAAATACATGGTGGTGATGAAAATTAAAATTTTAATCAATCATTCCATATTGGTGATAATCCATATGTAGTCATGGTTGATTATTTCATTTTATATAGAACAAGAGAAAGGAGTGATATGGTTTATTGTTTTAGAATAATTAAAATGAAATAAATATCATAATTATTTATTAAATCACTATTTTGTGCCATAATTTTAATGTGATGATGAAAAACCAAACAAATTGTGTCATGGAGGCAGTAGTCTGCACATTTATAAATAACGATTTAACTTTTTACACAATAGAAAAGGGAAAACACGATTAATTATTATTAAAATTACATAAAAATATGATAATAAAAAATAATTATTTAATTATTTTTTTAAAAAAATATAATAGTAAATGAAAAATATAAAATAAATAAGTTATGTAAAAATGATTAATAACATTATGCACTTTGAGATTTCCATAAAAGATACCATTGAAATAGTTTTGATATGCCAATATCTTGCAACTAGAAACCAAAAATGATTAAATGATTATTCTAGAGAAATGAAAATAGAAACTTTTCATTAGGTAAAAATTATATAGGGGTCCCGTTAAGGGGTGGTGATAGGACTATTTTATAAGGGGTGAGAATGACATTTTTGTAAATATTTCATCTTAATATAATGGGATCACATTTTAAACATGTCATGTGGATCAAAAATTGAAACTAATGGAATATGGATGATTTAAAGTTGGTATAAACCACATAAACTCAATTGTAGACATGTTTTTATCATGTTTTAAGCATTTTATCCATTGAATTATTACTTTTACTATTTTATTTATAACTGTGGTAACTAGTTTTTATCTAAGATTAATTAATATTTAGGCATAAAAATGTTTTATTTATTTGATAAATCATACCAAATTATAAAAAATTTTAAATATTTGTAATTTTATTCGATTTATAAAAGTGATAAAAAGCCATTTTAAAATAACAATTTAAAATGTATTGATTTTTTTGAACAAAATACTAATTAGGTTCTAAAATAACATATATAGGTCTCAAAATTAAAACCCTCATTTCAATAATTTAAAATACACTTATAAACTAAATATTTGGCCTTATAATATTTTTTCATTAATTTTATGTTCATACTTATATAATAATAATTTCATTAAATCAATGTTATTTGAAAAAATATATTTTTCACTAATCACCTAAAAATAAATATTTTTAGAAAAATAAAAAAATTGTTCTTAATCATATATTATGATTTATATTCAATTTTTTTATATTAATTTTATCAAATTATATTTCTAAAATTTTAGAATTGAATATTTAAATAAAATTAAAAAAAAATATAGAGTAAATTTTTCATATTGGAAGAAAATTTTTTAAAATGTTTACCCTTATTTATTATTATTTCCTATAAATTAATAATTAAGTGTTTGGTAACATATTATTTATATTATCAATAGATTTTATAATGATAAGATAATTTTTTTCTTGAAATGAACCCCCAATTTTAGAAAAATATATATTTTAAAATAAAAGGATTTTCTTTGTTGTTTTAGATATACTATTTAAATTTAATTTTTATTAAAGGTATACATTATATATATATATCATAAAGTTTTAATTTATATTAATTTCTTCTAATTTAATGGTTAGGTTTTAATTTTCATACTCAATTTTTGTATTTTTATATAAATATATCATTGTTTTATTTTAGTTTGATGTTGCATGTGGTGCAAGATATGAAACATATTTAGATTTATTAAAGTTAATCATATGATAATAATATAGAGGTGTTACATAAAAAATTGGAAAGTAAAATTTCTATATTATCTCAAACTAATTTATTCCAAACTAGCACCCTTATTAAACATATAATACTTAAAACCTTTCTACATATCTTATGGAAATGAAAACATAATAAATAGTGATCTCAGATGCACATTAAGGGTAAATGAGGGAGATATAAATGATCATTTAAGCATAGAATGATCATAATGGTTTGGGAATATGAGCATACCATTTTCAAATAATACCCAATAATTCATTGATCACCATAATAAGTCATGCAAAAAAGCATGGAAGTTAAAAATACATGAATATTAAATGAATTATGGAACATAGTCCATGAGTG
This sequence comes from Viscum album, assembly GCA_963277665.1. NCBI lineage: Eukaryota > Viridiplantae > Streptophyta > Magnoliopsida > Santalales > Viscaceae > Viscum > Viscum album. The sequence goes on along the minus strand of OY728140.1, from coordinate 115,101,369 downwards.
CATAACTTTATCATAATATAAGTTCATAAAATATCTTCATAATGTTTGGAATAAACATAATAATATATATCCTATTTCAAATATACCCACTAAGAAAATCATCACATGTTTAACTTGGGTTATCCATCAATGTAGCTACTTTGGGGTTGGAATAACCTATGGCATGTACTATTTTATGTTTAGGATAACCTATTGCATACCCTCCTTTGGGGTTGAGATTCCTATAATATACATATAAAGATAATAAAACATTAATAATTTATCAATTCATTAAATTTATCTAGCAGATCCACCCAACAAAAAATCATGATGCATTAATATGTATTAGATAATATCATAAAATAATTTATCATTTAATCATTTCTTAACCTATGGAAAATAAAATAGGTTTCATAAATATTTCAATAATATAATAAAAAAACATATTATAAAATAATAAGGTTGAAGTTTTAGGATCATTTACCCATGGAATAATAAGCATCATAAATGTTTTTTATCCTAGAATAAAAATGTCCTTAAAAGTTCAGTGAAACAGTTCTTGAGGACTAACTGAAAGTTATTTTTTATTATTACCTTAAAAACCAGGGTTATACGTCATGAAGGACGAAAATAATGAAGGCCAAGTGAATCCTTCCAAACCACATTAACACACTCAACAAGAAGAGAATTGAGACTATCATAAACCACCAGAGTCTCCTCTGGTCTGCCCCAACGAGCCAACACATCAGCTGCAAAGAAAATGGTAGTAATTATGGGGGGAAAATCCATTCTTGGGGGATACATTAAAACAAAGATTACATTCACTACATTGGTAAAAACAACCTTGTTCTGAAAAATAAAGGTTTTATTAATATATTTATAGAAATTATGAAAAGGGTGAAAATTTATTTAATAAATAACTATATGAAATTAAAAAACATTATTGATTTTTTTATAAATAAGATATTCAAATAGAAGAATAATATTCCTCACTAATGAGAAAAACGAAGTCGATTTTATTTGTAAACAATATTTCATAATTTTGAGTAAATATGGAAAAAATGACTAAAAAATATTAAATATCCATAAATAAAAACATTATAAGAACATATATATTATTTTTAGAGTTATATTATATAATTTAATCGTATTAAATTTAAGCATAAATAATACCATTAAAACTGAGATTATAACGTAAAACCCATACCTCAAGTAGGACTTTCATTTTAAGTGATCTAAAATTATGTATAATAAATATAAATATATTATAATTATATAACATAAATATATAAATATTTATAATATAATATATCATCCACTTATAATTTTTTAACACCCATATATTAATACATATTTATTAAAATAACAATTTCCAAGTGTTAACTCTGTCTTTTTTCATGTAAGTTTCAATTTGGATGTTCCACTACATATACATTGACCATGGTTTAATAAAATAAATATTTTAATAGTGATTAAAATATAAAATATATTAACTATATACAAATTTATAAATATCCATAAAAGTTATAAATAGAGAACATAATTACCCCGTTTATGGTGAAGATAATACATATGTGTAGATTAACTATGTTATTATTTTTAACGAAAAGTTGGAAAGTAATGTAAATAATATTTTATAATTATTTAATAATAATTATTTCCTAAATATCATAATTATTTATTATATCCTTCAATATATCCATAAATTTTGGTGGTCAATAAAAATGAACCATATTTCTACTTGGATGCAATAATGATCAGGTACGCACGAGCGATACATTCATTTTCCAGTTGATGGAAAGAAGGTAGAAAATGTTTGTTACAATATAAAAGTAATATAACTGTATTTGTGAATCTGGATTGATCATGTATTTCAATATTAAATAGTTATATAGATTTTTTTGGATGAAAGAAAACCAAAAGCAGTTGGTTAATATTTATACCTATACTTTGAGAGTCCTCCTTTGGCTTACAACTTATTCCTTGAATAATTGGTATTAGAAGAAGACTAAGGGACATAGAATGAATGTAAATAATATATGAAGGTATTATGTTAGATATTTTCCTATCTATAAGGTTACAAATTTGCGAGTAATGTTGAAGAGGAGCTTCCCTTTTATAAGAGAGGGAGAGGACACACAAGAAAGTACAAAATATATTTAAATATAATTTGTGTCAATATCATGTATAATTCATAAAAATGTAAACGTAATTTAATTTATAATAATATACGGTCTAAATATACCTATAAAATAATAACTAGATATGTTCATGTGGTATTATCATCGTTAATTCATAGTTTACCCCTTGATAAACCCCTTCTAATCTTAACTGTGACAACAAATTCTTTCTTTATTAATATTCATTATAAAAAAAGGTTTCCCTATTTAAGTATGATTAAATTATGATTCCAATTATGGAATCCCTTTTGTAAAAAAAATTCTATACATTGTAAAATTTAATTTTAATATAATTAAACACAACGCAATAGAAGACCGTTTTTAGAGAAATACAATTTAAGTATAAAACTAAATTTAATTTCATTCAATTGCCTATAAAAAATATAAAATTAATGTTAAAATATTTTAGTGAATATAATATTTGTAAATTTTATTAAAAACATTTATCATAAATTATTTATTTAATTTATTTTCATAAAATCACTTTTCAAATATAAAAATAGTTTTGTGAAAATAACTGTTTTTACTTTTAATGAAATTTAGCTTCCTTAGAATCCTTTATATAACTATTGTTTGAATGATTATTAATTTCTTAATAAAAATATTAATATATTTCATTGAAATCATTTTCTATAATGATCAATATACCTTTTTTGATAAAAAAATCATTACATTTAAAAAAATACATTTTTAAAAAAATGATTTTTTAATCATTAAATATTTTTTAGAGATATAATGATTATTTCATTAGTGTTAACAAATAAATTTGAATTTATAAGAACATTTATATATATAATGAATAATATAGTCAATCATATTCATACCTTATAATCCAATAGTTAGTATATGAATGTATACTATGTCATGGTTCATTTAGACTCGAGGTTGCATGTTATGAAAGCTATGAAAGGATTGAATTTAATTTAAAAGGAAATACATCTAAAATATTTGGCTGTAAAATTATAACCCCATAAAATTAAATTTCCCATTAAAATATTGTTACTCCAAAATAAAAAATTAATATATTTCTTCTTCATCACATCCTCGAGTTCCAATGTAACAACTCCAGATTTATGATTCCCCTAGGAACTTTAACTTGATGAGTAGAATTGTTATTTAATACTTTATCTTTATGATAAAATATTTCTACCATTTCTTCTTCATATCAATGATCCTACACTTTAAATAAAACCCTTTAGTTTAGTACATGCAAATGATCAGGTATGTAGTGCCACAATAGAGATACACAGAACACATCATGAACATAGTTTGGTGGAAGTGTTAAATGATGAGATACCATCCCTATCTGATCAATAGTTTTGAAGTGTACCATATACCTATGTCTCATATTTCCATTCCTTTTCATTATCATAACCATGTTATGTAGAGAATTTCATAGTAATACCATCTCCCATTCTTCAAATTCTATATTTCATAGTTGTTTTTTAGAATAACTATTTTTTTGAATCTATGCTTGTTTGATATGTTATTAGACTGATATATCCTCATATAACATTTCCTCAACTATCCTAGGTCACAATACATTTCATTATATAGATTCATATGAGATTATCTGAGTTATGTACTTATTTCCATAAATGGATTCATAAAGAGCCGTAATAATGATCAAGTGAAAGCTATTTTTGTAAGAAAACCTGACTAGGGGAAGATTTTGATTCCAAAAAACATTTTTATCCATAAAATAGGATATCAAAATGTACTCTAGGGTTTGAATGGTTATCTTATATTTACTATTTTTCCAACTATGATAAGAAATACTGAGACATAACTCCATATCCATATCTTGTTAAACACTTCACCTATTTTTTTTGATAAAACTCGAATCTCAATCGGATACAATATAATGCAGTACTCCATGTTGAATTACAACTTATTTAATGTACTTCCTAGAAATATAATCAATATATAAATCCAATTTGATAGAAATGAAATGTTCTAACTCCATAATGTGATCATCTATGACCTAGAGAGAATTATATCCTTCAGATGTGTTGGGGAGTACAATGATGGAATCCATTGTGATGTTTTCCCATTTCAATTATAGTATAGATTATTATTGTAACATTTCATTTGAATTAAACTAATAAGAATTAAATTGTTGGCATACCCAGAACTAAGAGAAATACTATATAATATCTCTATTCAATTTTTTTACCCTAGAAATAATCTTTCAAATCTCTATACATCTTCATACAACCAGGATGAATATAAAACGATGAGCCATGAGCTAATTAAAAGAGATCCTTTTTCAAATATAGTATTTATTTGTCACATACTATTTTCCTAAACCATATCATTCCAACATAATCATAGTGTATCAAAAGAAAATTTCATAGCTTCTTTTTAATCATGACATTTTCCTTATGTACCTCTTTAATATTAACAAGGATTGATGGTTGAATGATCATTTGAGAAAGATATGATTTCTACCCTTCCTTCAGGATTTCATGTTCAATCATTTAAAAATCCTTAAATATTGGACCATTTGCGATCCTCATCATTATGAAAAGTTTTTTTTGGGAATTTTTAAAACCTATATTAATAGTATTTTATTCAACCTTTTTAAATTAAATATGATAAACTGGAATCCATAATTGGAATCAAAATTTCAAGGTTTCGTATTATTTTTTCTTTTATTTGTATTTATATAAATTAATTATATTGGTAAATATATTTCACAATAGTTAAGGCTAGGATAGATAAATAGGCATAAAATATAGCGATAATGCTCAAGGATAAAAACACATAATTAAATCTCAATTATTAAAAGTTATATGTTCTTATCGAGATTTTTTGAGATTAGTTATTCTTAAAAAACCTTTCAATAATCTATAAAAATAATTATATTTTGAAAAAAATATCATTTTTATATTTAAATTTTAATATTTTGATGTTGAAATTAGTTTATCTATCTTTTCCATCTAATGAAAAATAAAAATATTGATCTTGTGTACATACATACTACCATATATTAGAGGTGACATGTTTTATTTTTCATAAAAACCTCTCAGATATGAATATAATGATTTATCTATGGATTACATAATATAATTATGAAATCATTATTATTTTTCATGATAAAAGTTTATATACCTTTTTACCCTTTCATTCATTGAAAATTAAAACATCACTCATATTTATGTATAGAATACCCTCTCCATGAAGAGATGTATTTTATTTTTCTTTTCTTTATCACATGGATGGTCATAAATATATATTTAATTAATAAATATGTTATTTATAATAATGTTAGTAATAATTAAATTAAATTATTTATCTTCTTAATCTCCTTTCTGTCCATTAGAAGATGAAAACATTATTTATACATATATGAAGACAATAATATCTATGAAAAAATATATTTAATTTTCCATCGGTGAATTTAATGGATTATTATAAAAGTTTATATAATAAATAAATATTATATTTATGAAATTATTATTATTATATAACCAATTCCATTGTTTAATTATCAAAACATTTGAACCGAAATGTGCATGGACAACATAATAATTGATTGATCCAATATTGAATTTAATGAAGAATTGTTAATAAATGGGTAATTAGAGACTATAAGGGAATTATATATTGAAATATATGTATGAAAATGGTTATATTATAGTAGTATAATAAATCTAGTATTTTATATATGTGGTATTATGGCATATGAATTATGTTGTAAGTTAAGGTAAAGGTTTATCATTTCAATTTTCTTTCTTCGGGGAATGTTTTTAATTACAAACTCGTTTTCATTTATGTAGTGCATATGATTCTAATTTGAAATATTATATCCTGATTCAATCTATAATATTAATATTTTTATTTTTATTTCATCTTATTAATTTTTAAGTGTTTTTATTCAAATGATACCAAATCTTAAGGGTTTATGTTACAATCCAACTTTTAACAGACATTGTCCGTGTTTATGTTTACATTGGGAAAATTATATGCTCATTTTTTCTTAAAATCCATATATTTTTTTATAATATGTTTTTATATAGTGTTTATTTTTTTGACTCATTTTTATCTACTTGGTACTCATAAAGAGAGAAATAATGATTTTAATAAAAAAACCGACCTTATTTCTCATATTTGGTTGTGAATCTTTTTCTTCCTTATTCAACTTGTTTAAATTATTTCATGAATGCAATCCGTAATATTTTTTTTATTTCATCGGTTCATTTTACATTTTAATTTAATTTATTTATAGTTGTTTTAAAAGGAGTTATTAACGCATTTCTCATATGGGACACTTTTGAAACTTTTTATAAAAGTGGTAAAATAATGTTTTTAATGTTTACCACTCAACATAATATAACTAAAATATTTATTTTATTAATTATAAAGAGTAATTAACATATTTACATGGGTTTTCAAGGATATAATATTTCTATTTTGTGGGTGAAATTTTATTTTTTAAGAGTTACTGAAAATAAATAATATTTTTAGTTATTTTTCAAAGAATATTTATATGACTATTATAAAGAAAATTTATCTCAAAATTAATTTAATTATTCTTAGTCTTAATTTGGTATTTACCAATTGATACCATTCAACCAATTTTATTAGATGGATTACTATCATTGTTTTGAGATAAATTTCATGGAACTGGATTCTCTTCCATGGGTTAATTAAGATTTAAAGGAAAGATGAGTGTTTTCATGTTGAAGTGGAATGAATATGAATACATTATGATTATGTGATGGGTGGGTTTGATATAACCATCCAATTCATTGGGTAATTTTTTATATCTCCTAAGATAATGATGTTTTCATACTAAACTAAAAATAGGTACCTATATTCATATGTTGTTGTATGTTCATGATTATAGTTATTTATGGCCATAGGTTAGTTAGTGGGAATGATAGTTTGTATCTATGTTCAAAGGTTTTTATGTGGACATGATTGTGGTTTTATATTTTCACAATGTTATAATTTTATATACATATATTTATTCCAAAAAACATATATTTTATGCTTTTATATGATTTTATAACTCATGGTTAATTTTTCATGATTCCATACTCTTATAACTCATGTTTTTTGTTATGAAAATGATTTATGTAATGACTCATGATTTATGATCTATTACTAATTGGGTATAATTTTTTTAAGTTGGGATCATTTTATCATACCAACATACTTATCAGATTCTCACTTATTTTCATCAATTTTATCTCCCATGATTACCTCCCCTCAACATTTGAGATCACCCTTTCTTGTGTTATCATTTCCTCGAGATACAAGGAATGTCATTAAGAAAGAGATATCTATGAAGGGTACTATATGAGAATAATGTTTCAGGATTTGTTGAAGATAATTTAGAAAATAGGTTAAAAAATTATTCTAGTCTTCAATGACAAATAACGTTTATGGTTCTCAGGAATGAATTATTGTGAAATGTATTAAAATTTCACAAAAATGATGGAATATATATGTATGTTCAGATATATATTCACCTCATGATCCAAACATGTGACACCCCAAGTTTTTATCATATATCTCTCTTAAAATAAATATTTCATTAAATACATTTTTTCTAATGAATCAAAAATATAAAAGAAACTATAATATTTTTTATTGAGATAATATGTTGCAACTCAAGATAAAAATTAAAAAAATTTAGAACACAGTATAAAAAATAATTAAGAAAACTATATGAGGAATAAATAAGAAATAAAAAAGACCATGTACATGAAATAATTATGCTCATGGTTTTATATGAATATTATACCCATGATTATAACAATGGAAAGATGGAAAAACATTAAAAATATGATATAAATGTTGACAAAAATGTAAATGGATAGGATCAATGAATTTACAAATTAAGGTTATATATATGAAAGAAATATGACTAATATCTGTATATATATATATATGTCATTAGATATATGGACATTAGAAATATGGTCACTATATATAGGGTCATTGGTTATGAATGTATCAAATAAATATATTGATGTTTTTAATTTTTTGTATTTAATTAAAAATAATATAGTTCATAAAAAATAAATATTATAGTCATTAGGCATATGTTCATTACTTATTATCATTACTATTGTTAATAAATTTTTATTTTATGTGTTGAAAAAATTAAATTAAATATTATAATACCAATGGATTGATAAAAATGAGTATTTATAATATAAATAATTAAATTTGAGGGGGGTATGATTGAAATTATTTAATGTTAAATGGGGATATTTATCATAGAATTAAGTGTTTTGAATTCATATCATAATAAATTAAATTAATTATTTATAATTTATTATTATATTTATATATTTCAATATATTAATCAATATATTAAGATTAATTTATTTATTAATCTATATCAAATATTATAAAGGACACTTAAAGTTTAAAAAGACATTTGTCTAAAAAATAGGTTATTTTTTAATATTTGATTTTTTCATTTAATATATAAATGAATAATATTTATAAATTAAATTATATAAAATTTTGTCAAAATATGGATTCATCATTTTTAAAATTTGTTAAGAGGGTACATTAAATTATTTTACTTAAAAAAATAATTACCATAGTAAATAATTGAAGAAGGTAAAAAGGGGTTAAAATAGGTATATTATATACTTTAAAATTTTGTGTAATTAGAATGAAATTTATACAATATTTAAGTCCTTTATTATGTTGATGAGTCACACCTATATGAATTCACAACATTTATTATCTAACCTGACTAAGTCCCATGTGATTCCATCTTTACCCTTTACCCAACTCAACCTTCCAAAGAAATTTCCCTCATTTTCACCTATAAAAGGAGCCCTCTTATACCCATTATAAACCACTCCATTCCACTGGTTATCTCATGAATAAATACCCATTTCCCCACCCCTAAATCATTCTTATATGTTAGGAATATTATGGTTCCATGAAGAAATACTAAATCCTTCATTTTGGGGGAACCAATTTTGAGAAAAAAATAGTTCATCAAAACAAGTACCTTGTTATTCACCATAATTTAAAATTATCTTATCATATAAAATATTTATAAATACCATTCAAAAAAATATTATGTTATATTAAAATCAATATTCTAATGAAAAAATGATATTACTATTATATAAATCTATACACTTTCATTTTCATTAGTATAACATGTTCATGTTTGGGTTGGTTAAACCACCTACATGAGCGATGCTATACTATAATCAATGTTTACATTATGAATTAATTAAAATAAATTTATATTGGTAATATATTATATCAAATTTTAATTTATTTTAGGAATATATTTTGAGAAGGGTGTTAAAAAAATAAATCATCACTATATTGTAACTATTTGTTATTGAAAAAATAACTGAATCATGTTCATCATGAGTTCATTATCATGAACATTAAACCCATCATCAATTTATTTAAAAAGGTAATATATAAATCATTAAATTAAAAAAAATTCCACTACCATGAAATTTTTTTTAATGATGAACCTGGTAAAAAATAATGTGGATGTACATCTTCATTTTGAAACTTGTTGAAAAAAATAAAAATTAAAAAATAGGATGATGAAAATAAACAATAAATAACTAATATATGAGTAATAAATGATTATAAATAAAGAGTATAAATGTTTATAGATATTAATAAGGTTCTAAAAAATGTATTATGATATTTTTTTATCATATAGGATGTCGAATCACTTTCATGGTTGTCAGGGATAAAGTTTGTAATTTCTTTTCTAATATTACTTCAAAACCATGATTGTCTATTTTTTGAATATATTTTAGGGAAATTGTATGTCATTGAACTATAAATACACATCTATTTAATAATTATATTTTTATTTTTTTGGTTTACATGTACTACATCCATTTAAACTATATTATTTCATAATTTTTATGAAAGGACATTTGCAAGTGCTGTCGATATTATATTTAATTTTAAAGGTCATGAATCATTATCCTACACGAACATATTAGTTCTTATAAATATTCTTATCGATACAGAAATTATTCCAAAATTATATTTTATATTTTCCATGAATTTATTTTAAAAAAATTAAAATGAATATTTGTCATAACAGTTTTTTCCCAAATATTTTTCAATTGTATTTGACCTCATTTATAATGGTGTGAAACAAATATATTTCTTGAATTTTTTTTACGCGAATGTATATTAACTTCTTCTTTAACATATGAATTTAATAAATTTATCCTATAAATTTTCATGGGTTTCCAACTTAAATTCTCCTCTAGTATTTTTTATATTATTTTCTCTTTAAAATAAATGTTATGAAATGTAAATGTATTTCTTTTCATATTTCTAAAAAAAATTATACTACATATATAAAAATTATTTTTTGTAAATGTAAACATAATTTAATATATATTCTTGTTTACTTAGGATATTTTCTAAGGATAACATCCAAATTATTTCTTTGGATTGATTTTGATAATGTCCTATTAAAATTTTCATGATGCTCGTTTATATTTCATGGGATAATTAAGAGATGATGAAATTATGAATGTTCTAAAGTTAATGAGAAACTCATATGTATGGTTTATCATTGTGTGATGTATGGGTTCTGTACAGTCTTCCAATTCATTAGGTAATGTTTTATATCTCATGAAATTATGTTGTGGTACATGGGTGGTTATCCCAATACAAAAAAGTTGTGATATATAGGTTGTTAAATTGAGACTAAAAGGTTAAATCATGGTTAGATAAAGCCTATAATATAATGAAAATGTGGAAAAACTACTACATTGTAACACCCATTGTTTTTATGAATTTTTCTTCAAATAATATAATTTGTTTGAAAGTTTAAATTACATACAACACAGAGTTTTAATGAACAACAATACACTATTAATATTTTCATTTAAACATGATCATTATAACCCAGCCCTAAAAGATGGCATTAAGAATATGAATAATAAAATTTTAAAAATTAATTATCATGGTTTTATATAATGAAAACATATTGATAATAAGAACTTATTTTTTACTAATGTCTTTCTATGTTTATAAAAAAATATTTTCATAAAAAATATTTTTATATCTTTTTCTGAAAAAAATATTAAATTTTTTTTTAAAGAGTTACAAATTTATTTGAAATAGTAAAATTGATTTTTGAAACAAATGTCCCAAAATTATTTTAGGATCATTTTATTAGTATTTCCTGAAAGGATTACATTTTCAATGAATCTTAAAAATATTGTTTTTATTAAATACTACATTTTTTAAAGCATTAACAAAGTTACATATTGCTTAAAAATGCTTTCTATGAAAAATCAGTTTAATTATTTTATTAAAAATCATATTTTCTACATTATAATCAAATTAATGTTTATATTTGATATTAAAAAGTTTTATAATGATGAAAATTCTATCTTTGGAAACCGCTTTTTCATTGTGTGTGTGGGTTTAATTTAAAACTAATATTTTCCACTAATATGAATGGAATATGGAAAATTTGATTTCTTATTTTTAATAAACATAATTAATATTATATTATATGGTCATCTTAATTTTTGGTAAAAATGAATATTTAAAAGAGAAAAATTAATTAGTACGGTTAAGTATCAAATGGGCTTACTAGGGATAAAACAAAATATATAAGTGTATTTTTCCCATAAAACTTGTCTAATTCTGATTTTATAGCCATATTATAGACTTATGATATCCCATGTTAGAATCTAAGTTCATATATAAAACTTTTTCTTTAAAAAACTTTATAATATTGGATTTTTTTAAAATTTAAATGTAATTTCCAAGTGGGTTAATTTTCCCACTTATAAAAGAATCTCCCCTACCTTCTCCACTCCATACATACAAAATCATTTGGTTTGGAAAATAACAAAAACAATATCACATATAATTTTATCCCCACATCCAATAGGATATATTTTTGATTAAGAAACCCTCCTAATAAGTCTTTAGGTGTAAACACAAAGGTGTTCTCCGAAGAGGAGGTATGCACCTTAATTATGTGTTTTCATTTTATTTATTATTCTAACCCCTTGAAATTTTTTCTAACCAGGATAACATAAAAACACAAGTATATAAAATATTATTATATTTTTTTGGATGAATACATCTATATACTCATGTATTATGTGGTAAATGAAACCATTAATCACGTGTCTGGTATATTATCACCAAATGAACTAATGTAGTTAAATTTCTATAATTCCCTATCACATATATATAATTAATAATTTTACATATTTATTTTAAATTTATTAAATAATTACAATTATTAAAATATAATACCATATTTAACTTCATACATTCAATTTCAATGGATTATAATAATGTCACTTGTCTTTACGAAAGACTACAGCCTTGCGAAGAGATGTGATTTGTTTTTCACATACAATTTATATAGAAGGTAATAAGGATACATTTAATTAATATATCAGATATATAATAAAACATAATTACTCTTCAAAGGTGATAAATTATTTACCTTCATTTCGTTCCATCTATCGAGAAAATGTAAGCATCCTTCACCTTTTACGTATGCCCTACCGTCTCCATGAATGCTAAAATTTATTTTCAACATATAAATTATATGGATTACTCTAAAAAAGCTATAATGAATATTTATATGATATTTATATAATTTTTAAAATTATTTAGATCATTTTTATTTGATCAATGTAGAAATTATGAGAACAAAAAAACAAAACATGCATAGAAGATGAAACAATCATTATAATAAACATGATTTTAATAAGGAATTATTAATAAAAGGATAATTAAAGGTCATAAGTAAATAAATATTGCTTGATATAAATATGCACGGTTCTATAATAGATTTTTAATAAATATATATTTCTTATATAGGAGTTTCAAATATGTATGAAGTAATTCTACACTTAAGGTATGATATCTTCATATCAATATTATTTCCATGAGATACAATCCATATTCACCACTTATTTCTTTTGTGTGGTGTTTTTACTAACTATGAATGTTTTTTAGATACTTATCATGAATGTTATGCTTATTTAAATTTCCATATATTTTATTTTTTTTATGGGGATTATGAATTCAATATTTACCAAAGATATATGTGATTTTTATCTCAAATTGACTTCATTTAGAGATAGGTTATGTTATGAAACTATATTGTTTTTATTTAGTGTATATATATTAATCTTGACATGTTATATCATGAATTCATATGTCTTAATAATATATAATTGTTTATTTAATATTTTTATCTGTATCAGTGTTATGGTTCAAATGTTACAATAGTGGTAGTTATCTTATGTTACAATATCATTTATTATCAGGATTGTTTATTATTATGTTTTAGAAGACGATATTTTATGATCTTTCTCTCTTAAAACTCATCGATTTTATTCCCCAATGGTAATTTCTATAGACTACACATTTTATATTAATTTTAATATCTTTAATCCCTCAAGATAAACAAATTATTTTAAATAATAATCAATTTTATTTCGCTCTTCAATCACAAATTCATTTTGAGAATTTTCTAAGAAGACTAATTTTTAGATGAATTGTGTAAAGTACTGATTTTTATTATAAATTGAATTTATTTTAAAATTTTTACAAAGATATATCTTTTTCAAAAATGTTTTCAATTTGACATTGGTTAAATTGTATTTGTATTTTTCTGATTTAGGTCATTGGATTCAAATTAATGTCACTTTTTTATATTAAAACTTTCTATACTAAAGAACATTTTCTCTTAAAAAAACCAATTTTCTCATCACATCAGTGAGTTTAATTTTAAATTAATGTTTTCAAATTCTTTGAATGAAATATGGAAAAATGGATTCCATGTTTTGTAATGATACTAATTAATATTTTATTATAAGGGAATATTAATTTTTGTTCAATATGAGTATTAAAAATAGTAAAAATTAATTACTATAGTTAAGGTTAAAATGAGTTTACTTGGGGTTAAACTATAAATTTAAGACTATGTTTTTCCAAAAAAAATTAAATCATATTTTATGTATATATTTCAGCCTTGTATTATATAAATATTTAATATAATGTCATTTATAAGAATTTCTCTATGGAATTAATTTATTTTTTTAAAAGGTTGGGCCAAAGCCATAATTTATTATTTAAAGTAAAGACCTCTTCAGACTGGGTAGAGGTTGACTCATTACATAGCCCAAAGACCCAAGACCAAGTGGCCTGAATACAAAGCTTGGAAGCCCATATTTTGGCCCAAAGAACCCCTCAGTATATAGTATTTCTACAGTACCCGCACTGCTATAGTTCCTTCTACAGTACTGCCGCCACTTCTACAGTGCTGCTACAATGCCCCCAGAAATTTTCTCATACCCGAATTTGATCTTAGGTCTTTTGGATGACAAACAGGAGCCCGTACCACTAGGGTACATGCACATTGGAAAAGGGTAAGACATGAGTACTTCCCAGGAGTTCACCCATCCTAGTACTATAGAGAATTAATTTATCATTTTGGATTCTTTTGGGAACTTTTTACATAATTTTCAAGGAGGTTCCTTTGCCCACATATAAATTAAACTCTCTTCTCCTCTACTCTTCTAACACACCTAGACACATTATTAATCCAATTAGTTCTAAATTTTCTCACATAATTTCCTCTAAAAATACTGGAGGAATTATTTTTATTAGGAAAGACTCATAATGAGGCTTTAGGTGTAGACCTAAAGGGTTTCTCTGAAGAATAGGTATAGTCGCTAGCTATATGTTTTAATTTTATTTATTCCTATAAAAACATAAAATATTATTTTTAAAGTATTATATAGAAAAACTTATCTACCATATAGTTACATTTTAACATTTTATTTTCATGACCTATATCTATATCCACTTTCTCTAAGTGGGAAATTATACATTCAATCATGTATATGAAAGACTATCACCTTGTGAACAAGTTTAGTTAATTTTCAATCACCACCTCTCATAGATTCATATAATTATGGATATAACAAATTTAAATTTTATATATGTTATAATTAAACTCCAAGAATTTTAATATCACAAACATACTCTTACTTTCTATTTTTTTGGTATATGATAATGTCGCTTGTGTGTACAGTGCATTACCACCTCACCAAGGGATGTGATTAATTTTTTCATATAGGCTTTACATAGATAGTAATAAAGATAAATTTAACATATATATGTCATATATATGAAATTATAATGAATTTATAATGGTGATATATTAATTACCTTCTATTCATTCTATCTGTAGATAACATGTAATCTATGTTTATGCACACATACGACCTACCATCTCAATGAATGGCATAATTAATTTTCTATCTCTAAATTTTATGGATTAATTATAATAAATATATAATTAATATTAAAAACATTTATATAATTTTTAAAAGTATGGTGATTAAGGAACCATGATCAATGTAGAAGGACCGAGAATACCAAGCCAAATCATACATGTAAAACGATACTAATATTACCTGAATCATGATTTTAACAAGGGATTATTAATAAATTGATAATAAAATGGATTAATGAATTATATATAGTATGATATAAATAATTATGGTTCTATAATAGATGTATAATAGACCTATATTTATTATATAGGAGGTTTAAACGTGTACAAAAGATGTCGAGAGATAAGGTAAGAGATCTTCATATCACTCTTATTCATGCGAGATAAAAGCTATATCCACCACCTTTTTCTTTCATATGGTGTATATAATACAAATGATTATATATTATAAGGATTATTATGAGTTTTATAGAGATTTAAATATATATATATATATATATTATTCCATTTGTATTTTTAATTCAAAAGTTTCCAAAGTGGTAAGGGATTTTTGTCTCAAATTTCCTTCTTTGGGGAAAAAGTTATGTTTTAAACCTATATAATTTTATGTTTTTTATATAATAACAAATTGATATGTTATATAGTGAATTTATTTTATTCATGATATCTATTTTTATTAAATTTTATCTTTTATGGGGATTATGTTTCAAATGTTACCAAAGTGTTTATGATTTTATGTTACAATCTCATTATTTATCGGGATTATTTATAAATTAAATTTATGGGGATGATATCATATAATATATCTATAAATAAACCCATTAAAATTATTATACTATTGATATTTATTAATAATACATGTTTTAATTTTATTTTAATATCTTTATGCACTTAAGAGATTAAATATATATTTTTATGGAAAAACTTATTTTATTTTACCCTTTGATCAAAAATTATTTTTCTTCCATGTCAAAGTTTTCTAAAATTGTTTTAAATAAATTTTTTATCATTCCCTAATTATTGTTTAAATTAATTTTTACCTTTGTTTAAATTTTTTAAAAAAGTTTAAAAAAAGTAATCTTCTTGTAATTTTTTGAACAAAGTTCAACCATGTTTTTACTGAATATTTGAAAGGAATATTTATTTTTACACATGCATGGTATGAATAGGATTTTATATAATAAGGACTGACCAATAATTTAAATAATCCTTTATAATTTTCCATGGTTATTTTCAATGAAAATGTTTTTTATTTTTTTTATAATTTTTCAGTTCTAACATGTGATTTTCAAAGTGGAATAGATATTTTCCTCGAGAAAAATTCCATGTGACCAGTCAAAATCATTTTCAATCTATGATTATATCCTTTGAAGTTACACATTATTTACTAGTGAAATGATACAAGGATTCCATAATTATACTTTATTCTACGTGTTTATGATTGTTATGAATACATTTTTATGAAACCCATTAATTTTCCATGGGTTATGATATGATTAAATGTTTAAGAAATCAATAAATTTTCATGGGTTATGATATGATGAATGTTTTATGATCTTGTCAAACAAAAATTTATTATTTTAATTATATTATTTGTGGGGACTATATCTCCTTGCAATGCATTGGTTAAATCTTTATATTATCAAAGATAATAATGAGAAACAAGTTGAAAGGCTTGATCTATAATGGGAAATAGAATAATGGGCTTGATCCCTAATGGGAAATAGGTGATTGGTCTTGATCCATGATATTTTATAGTATTTTTAATTAATCATGAAATGTATAATGGTTTCTTTATATATGTTGGTGAATGTCTTTTTTAACTTGAGATAATGGATCATGAATTATGATAATTTCACACTCTTATAAATCATGTCTTTAGGAGTGATAATTATTTATTCCATGACTCATGTCTATGATCTACGAATGGTTACATATGAACATTTTATGTTATGTTCATGATCTAATATAATTATACTTCTCTTATTCCTTCAACTTATTATTGAATTATATCTCCTATTATTACCCTAACTAAGTATCTAGTCTAAACCTTTCTTATGTTTCCTTTCAACAAGTTATGAGGAAATTTTTTAAATAGGGAATGTTTATGAAGACATTAAAAATGGAATGACGTTTATGAGAGATATTGAAGATATTTAAATAAATACAAATACTATGCACCTAGTCTCTAAATAAACTAAACAATTTTAGTCCTAAGTAGTGTATTTATGATATTTATTGAATATTTATATAAAAATGTGTGATATTTATGTATAAAAATACTGGGTTTCTATATCCATTATGTGGAGAATATATTACTAGTTATCCTTAATGTTTGTCATATTTTCATATTAAATTTATATTATTATATTATTCATCACTCCAATGTCTTGTTGACATATTATTAACTTATTTTTATACACTCCCAAGATGCATTTTTTTTTGGAAAAATCCAATGTCATGATTTAAGAACTTTGTTTTACTGAGTATGGTTTTATTATGTCTTTTCCATTTACCATGATTATGTATTAACAGAAATATGTTCATCTTATTCTCACTTATAATCGTAGATTTTTATCACTGATGTTTTCCCTTACTGATAATTTGATCTCACACTTTTCATATGTTTATATTCACTAGGTAATAAAAAATAGTATTATGTAAGATATATTTAGAAATAAATCACGGATGGAGAATTTTCTAGGAAATTTTAAAATTATTATAAAATAATAAGTTCATATAAATTATCTAAAAACACACTTAACATTTATTTTATCTAGTTTTATTTTATGAGAGTTAGTAGGAATATAAATGGGACATTATGTAATAATTTTTGTATGTTATACTTTGGTCACCTCAGTTGGTATAAGAGTTTGGTTTAGTTATGCTTGTGGATTAATTTATGAGGAATAAGATGATAGAACATAAAACAACCTATGATGAACCAAAAAGAGAAGAAGAATAAAACTAAAATACCATATGTTGAAACAAAGATTTAATGATATAGGATACCTTATGATTCATTTTCATTACTATATGATTTATTACTCTAATTATTATTTCAAGATACTCAAATTACCCTTTTTGTTTTTATTTAATGTCTTAAAATAGAAAAAATAAAGTTAAAATGAGTTTTTTGGATAATGAAATAACTTTCCCAATTAAAAAAAACACAATGGGGTCTATACTGAAACATATCATGGCTATTCTAACCACTACCTTAATATATATATAACAAAATGATTCATGTCAGATTCCTAAACATTATTTAGATGGAACAACTCTCATTTTAACACTTAATGCACCAATATCCACCTTCCCTTAATGGGTATTATGATGTAATAATTTTTTAGAAATGGACCAAAATAATAAAACAATATATTTTCCATTCTAAATTACTCAAAGAATTAAAAATTTATTTCAAATTTTTATCATTTAGAAGCTGATTAAGAATAATGGTGAACTCTAATATAGAATATGATGAAAGATTAAGAAAATGACTATATAGAATAAGAGTATTTTAATATGTTATTTTCCCATATATTTTTCCTTGAACTCTTTACACTAAAATGGAGGGATAATTATTCAATTTGAAAAAAAGGTGTATAAATCTATCTGTACCCATGAATAATTTTTAAAAAGGCAGTCAGTGTAAACATATGGTTTTATCATTGTGCCAGAAAGAAAAATATATGGTTTCTTTAGTGTGTTAAAACTAATTATCTTGAAACCATTATCTATAAGGGACTTTTGTTGACATAAACTTATTTTAAATGTTCTCTAAATTTAGAAATGGGAATTGGATACTCCTACTATTATTATGGTTTAGGGTAAAATAAAATAAAAATGTAGTTAGATGGAAACTAAAGTTACAAAAATCATGGAGGAAAGAAAATTTATCTACCTACATGTTAAAAATATGGGAATAAGAATGGGGGGTGGAATCTCCATGGAACATGAAATTGATTAATGTATGGAAGATAAGGCCATTTATTATAAGAATTCTGATGGGATATGAATAGACCGACTAATAAAATAAATAGGGGAAAATCTCATCCTAATGCACCACCCACACTCTAATGATTTAATTATAAGTATCATGATAATACAATAAAAAGTGGCAAAAAATAAGGGTTAATTATGAAAATCAACACTATAAAATTCCCAAGACATATGATGAAATGAATGCCTATGAAATCCCAACTGCTAAAGTGGATCATGAAAATGAATTTGTGAAATGTACAATTTTCATACACTCAACAGTTACCAATTTCTAATTTATTCTAGTTCTACCAACTTTTTTATATCTCTAATGTTTTCAAAGATAATAAATTAACCACAATAATAACTAGATATTGTACTCTCAGTGGAAAATACAAGTAGTTATATCATTAAATTCTAAATATATAACTCTTCTCTAATTGGAATTTGGGGGAAGGTCTTTTCTATAAATCTTATTATTTTATAATTAGATGAATTTTGTGTGATTTTAGGAAGGATTGGATCTATTTATAGGGATACCATATTAATATATATGATTGTAAAGGTACATTTAATATCCCAAATCAACCAAATATTTTCCTACGGGTTGATATATGACTTCAACTTCTTATGGAGAATAAATACATTATATGGTTATTAATACCTAATAATGAGGGGTATTTATCTCAAATGGTTTGGTAAAATCTCAATATTAAAGATACATCTATTATTAGAAAATATTCCAATGTATTTCCGTAGGAGTTTCTGGATCTTTACCAAGATCAAGAGGTTGAGTTTTAAATAGATCTAATACCTTGTACTATGCATATACCAAATGCAATTTATATAATAGACTCAATTGAATTATATGAATTTAAAAAAGAAACTCTAAGATAATCTTGATAAGGGTTTTATATAACAACATGCTTCACCATGGGGTAAACTATTCCACTTTACTAATAATAAAGATGGATTACTGCATCCTTACACTGATTATCAGGAGCTCAGTAGGATCATAATCACAAAAAAGTATCATATACCCCATATCAATTACTTATTTTATCAAATAAGATGGGACCCATATTTCAAAAATATTTAACATTGATATGAATACCATAAATTAAGGGGAAAAGGGAGGATTTATAAATATATTATTTAGAAAAATATATAATTAGTGAGAATTAATATTGATTCCATTTAGACATAGAAATTGCCCTACTATATTTATTGACCTAATGAATAGTGTCATTATAGATTACCTAAATCAATTTTTGGTAGCCTTTATAAATGATATTCAAATATATTTTTAAGGAAAGGAAGATATTTATGATCAATTGGGGATTGTGATAAATAACATTACAAAGAATAAAATGTTTGCTTAATTTTGTACCTTTAAATTTTATTTATATTAAGTATCCTTCGTAGGTCATGTAATCAAAAGAGTGGATAAATATATAAATCCTCAAAGATTAAGGTGAATGAAAAACTAGATAGACCAAAAACTATAATAGAAATCTATAATTTTATTTTATTATATGTCACACACTATTGAATATTTAAAGTAATTTTTAAATTACTTTTAACCACATTTTGTTCTTAAATTTCTTGGATCAGTTTGGGTGGATTTTAGAGTGTTATGAAGTTTTTGGGATGGTGTAGGTCTAGAACACGGTTAGTTGAAATCATGTGGTTTTCTTGAGAAACCATGTGGTAGGATGAGTTTTTCATGGTGGGGGCACATGGGTAGTTCATTATTTGGAAACACCATGCATCTTTCTCTAAAAAATCATGAATATTGGGATTGTGGTGTGTTTGAGTGTTGGTAAATAGTTTTTATAAACATGAAAATAAACCATGTGGCTGTCGAGATAGATATTAGGCCTCTCATGATCGATACATATCCTGTTTCCCCACATGAAGGAACTATGATTATGGGTTTTAATGATATCAAAGTTATATTTTATATATAATTTACCTCAATTTTCCCCCATTATCTTTCTTATGTCATTATATCTCAAACATAATGATCTCTATTGATTTATTTATTATTTATTTCACTCTAAAAATATTTTCTGTTGATAATGAGGTTTATCGATTTTGGAAATTAGTGGTATGTTTCCATTAATTTCTTGTTCTTCTTCACACATTAAGATATAATATTCTATATTTTAAAGGAATGATATTTTGGAACAATCCTGGAAATATCTATTGTTTTGGGTATGATTTAATGGAAATTATTCTAATTTAGTTGAAGGATATAGAGATACCATCTTATTTTTCTTAGACCATGTGTGCATTCTTTTGGAATATGACAATTTAATTAGGTGGTTTGACATATTGTATTTACTATTTAAACATGGGATTTTTTTAGAAGATTTAATATTTTTTACTATAATGTTATTGAATCATGGTCTAGTTCCATGAAATTAGTTTTGAATAATGAAACTTTTTGAAGAATGTTTCCTTGGAAAAGGTTTTAAGATGAAATAGAATGTCATGTGAAAATGGATTTTGGACTGTTGTATTATGATTGATTTTTTTTTTTGAAATTAAATAAATGAAATGATTCAATATATAATGATGATAGTGTATGGGAACTATGGTATTTAAGTGGTACATATAATAAAATCTTGTTAAGAAGCTTTGTGAATACCTAACAATGGATTTAGGATACCACATTGACTAAAATTTTGTTAATAATGATGGGGAGATAGTATCCCATGTGGTATCCTTACATCGGCCTTGATGTTTCTCATACTAGGGGATTTTTGAGTGAATTTTCAATTATAATGATCAACAAGGTGTGAATAACCTAGTTTTCAATGATCTATCTTACATGAGGTATTTACTTCATGGAGTTATGTTGATTAAATCCTTAATTATATATTACTTAAAAAATTATTTGTGGATTTTTCTTTTGAGATTTTGAAATTTCATATATTATACAAAATATTTATTAATTCACGGTTTTAGAATTTATTTATTTATACATGTTTCTATAAATTACATGAAATTGATCATTTATCCTTATCTTATATAAAACTGTGAGAATCATGTTTTCTTTGTATTTATTTCATGAAATAGATAAATTTTGTTTTTTATTAAATAATTATTTTGAAGAACTTAGTGTTAAACTACTGGGATTGTTATTATCACACCATACATATACTATTGGTTATGTGTGGACCATTTTATGTTAGGTATTTTAAAAGAAATGCTATGCTTGGTGACATCAGATATGTGGGCTATAGGGTGTATGATGTTAGTGTTGTAATAGTAGGATGTAGACCCCCATGTGACATGGAGTTGGATTTTGGGGTTTTTTTGGGTTTTTAGTTGAATCCTTATTTGTATTGTCTCTTGATGTATTCTGGAAATGTTGTTTTCATGATACCCCAGTCTTTTTTCTTCTTGTTTATGTTAAATGTAAATTGGATGGTTGATATCAATTTTATATTGTGGGAATAATAATTCCCAAAGGTGTTTATCGATGCTCATAAACTAGTTGATAGACTCTCGGGATTTGGTTTCCCCTTAAAGACCTGTTGTAATCTAGTTTAGGAACCCAATTAAACATGTGATCTAGGATGGTTCATGAACAAACAATTAGTAAAATAAATGTTGGTTAGGTTGGTCATTGGTTGGTAGTTGTGATAAGTGTATAAAAGATACAATTATTGGGTTATAAGGGGTATGTTATGAGTGAGTTCCTATTTAGATCTTATTATAACAAGCCTTAAGTTACCACTGGGTATTAGAAAAGTGTTCTTTGAGTTCTATATTGATGTTTTTTATATTTCCTTATTTTAAAATTTATCTTTAATTGTGTCTTGTAATCAAGGAATTTTAACATTTTTTGAACACCTCTCTTATTATATGATGTTGTGTAGTATCAGGATTTCTATAAGACATATTAAAAATCTCTTGGAGGGTTCTCTAGATAATGTTCTATGGGAGAATAACCCATTAGACCAAAATATTAATCTCGATGTAGTGTGAACGATTAGTTCCATGGGCTATGATACTATCCCTATTCTGGTTCTAGATAAATAAACTAAATCAAAAGATATAGGAGGAAGATATTGAGCATTAGAGGTTCTCTACAAGAAACATCCAACCTTACAAGTGGTGAATAACCCTAAAAAATTGTAATATTTTTTGGAAAAGACTGAAATGGAATTTGATTTATTTGAAACCCCAGACAAAATTAAATTCCAATGTGTTGTTTTCACACATGATGGACATGTAAGGTGATGGTGGATACATTAGTTTTACAAAAAAAACATGAGGGATTGGAGTGGAGATTCTTCAAGGAAATACTATCTCAATAATTTTTCATCGATACATTGATTTTGGAAGAGCATGTGGAGATCCTAAATATTTAATAATATGATCTGATGGTAACAGAGTATGCCCAATTCTTTATTATACATACACATCCCTTTTCAGATTTTTTTTTGAATTGAACATCAAAAGAACTATAGTTTTATGCTTATTCTACAACATGACATTTATTCTATGGTATTCATGTTGAAGCATTCCACCTACTTGAAGATGATGGATATAACATTGATTGAAGAAATTTAATAGTTAGGAATGACTAGGTTTCCTATTTTTTCCCACATTCCCAGTGTTCATTCTCATATCTCTTATAGAAGTAAGTGGATTTTTAGTTATTTTCATAAATTAAGTTGTAGTGGTCTCCAGCAATAGTCTCATCCAATTTCTTCCAATGCTAGTAGAGGAAATCTTAATTTTAACGAGCTTGGAAAGACATGGTATGTGAAAATAAAATTCAAGACACCTCCCAAAAACTATCTTTTATGAGGATATCAATTCCATTTTATGAATATTTGGATCTCTCATCTATATGTAGTGTCATTTTTTCATCATCACCTAGATGGTTTAAAATATTGAATTATACCATTGAGGCTGTAGGTTCTTTTCTATATACGTTTTTTAGAAATATGAAACTTTTTAGTCAAATAATTTTCAGGAAATGGATGAATCCCTGATTGATGTTGAGGAAGGTTTTACAGGAATAGGTTTTAATATTTCAATATTTTATAATAAAATTATTTATTGGTTTGATATGATTCACTCTAACCCTTTTTTGTCAGCCCAATTCATGAATTCCATCAACCTCCCAATGGAGCTTATGAATTATGCTACTAAAGAGGTAATATTTATTTGAAAAAGGAAGGAATAAGGATTTCTATATATCCTTATATAACCATATCTATATTTGATTTAAATATATTATGGTATTTATTATTCTTCTATTTTAATATCATTGATGTTATTCTTAGTAAAAATTGATTCGTTACCCATAAGGATTATAAAAATTATTAGCATCAGTGGTTATCCTTTACTATCACCAATGGGAGTTATGAGATGTTTCAAGGGGAATGGGATCTGAGTTATAGCCTAATGAGACCTTCATTTCCAGACAATAGGAAATTAATATCATATTTTAAAACCTTATTTGAATAGAAAACGTTAGGATTTAAACACTATCTAATGGTCAAGGAATTTCCTAAAGTGTTTTTAAAAAAAAATCACTTGTCTACCTCCGGTGAGGGAGGCACATTTATCAATAGATCTAATTTTTGGAACAGATCCTATATATATGACTCATTAAAAAATGAAATCCACATATAAAAAAGAGTTGAATATATACTTAAATTATTTTAAACCCAATGGTTTTATTAGTTGGAGTGTGTCTCCTTGGGAAGGCTTAATAATTGTTTCCAAGATGACCAATGAGATGCTTTATTTATGTGAATATTATCATGAGTTTAATCAAGTGACAATAAATAATAAGTACAATTTTCCAAATATCTATAATTTTTTTGATTAGTTAAAGGAGGAAATTTTTTTCTAAAAAATTAACCTTCAATCAGGATATCACCGGATTAGAGTTAATAAATTTGAAATCCCAATTATATTTCTAGGGTAGGTATGGAAAATTTAAAAATATTGTTATACCTATTGTCTAGACTAACACTTATACATTTCCAT
This sequence comes from Viscum album, assembly GCA_963277665.1. NCBI lineage: Eukaryota > Viridiplantae > Streptophyta > Magnoliopsida > Santalales > Viscaceae > Viscum > Viscum album. The sequence continues at coordinate 115,075,944 of OY728140.1, read as the reverse complement.
TGATTTGATGAAACAAATATTACACCAACAACTTAATTCATTTATATTGTTATTTGTTGATGAAATTTTGGTCTACTCTAGAACTAGGGATGACCATTAGTTTCACATTAGGGATATTTTTTGGAATCCTAAATAACAACACCTTTATTTTATGTTTTGTAGAATTCATTTCTACATCTAAGAAGTTATGTTCATTGGACATGGGGTCTCACATGTGAAATATCAGGTGAAACCAAGAAGATAATAGGTATCAATTCATGGGAGGATCCAAAAAATATATTTGAGATTCAGAGATTCTTGGGATTGGAAGGATATCAATGATGGTTCATGAAGTAATTCTCTAAGAGTGAATCATCTTTGACTAAACATACCCAGAATTGAGAAATGTTCAGGTGGGACTTGAGGTGTCAAAATTCTTTCTATGAATTGAGAAAACAACTACCTCCAACAACAATCTTTATTTTTTCATAGACTTTTTAAGTATATGAATTCTATTTTAATGATTTAGGAACATTTTTGGGTTGTGTTCCTATAAATGGAAGTCACGTGGTGGCGTATGGTTCTCATCATTGTCATACACATGAGAAGTGTTATCTAACCCCTGATTTATAACATTCAAATGTTATTCAAACCCTCATCTAATGATAAAGATACCTTTTTAATGAAATCTTTACTGTTTATACAGATCATAAGTTTTCGAATTACATTATTTTCATAAAAGTAATAATATAATATACATAGTTGATAGATAGAACATATTTAGTCATTTTATTTTTATATTTCCTATACACAAAGAAAGGGGAATGTGGTTGTTGATTCTCCTAGAAGTAATTTTCCCTCTCAAGAAATTAAGGAATGTAAGGATGGGTGGAATCTCATTAGTCACATTGCTAGAATGTACATGGATACTAAGGAAGAAGAAATTGATATCTTTTTTGAAAGAATATAGTTGAAACCATATATCTTTGAGTTGTATTCTCTAGCATAATAATGAGATAATGATTTATAATGTACCAGTGATTCTTTATGTTGTGTAAAGACCATATCTAAGTGGCCACTCTACCTAGAAGTCATTATTTGTCTCTTTAATTAGTGGCTAGTTCCACCCTCTATGTCAAGTACCATATTGGAAACATGTATGTTGCTCCCAATGGGGTTTTATCCTTATAATACCAAGATGAACTATGATGTGATGCATCCATTTTGGTGATAGGGTTTGAGATGAGATATATCCTATATTATTTCTATTTTATACACTTGTAAAAATATTATGGCCCTACACCAAAACTATTTAGGTTACTTCAATATTTCCTATACCAATAGGAAAATGGGATGATATGTGCATTGATTTTATCATTAGACTCCCATGAACTCCCCAATGGAGTAATTCTATAATGGTGGTGATTGAACAACTCACCAAGTCTGATCACTTCCATCTAATTTTGGAAACCACCAGAGTTAAAGAGTTGGGAAAGTTTAACATAAAATAGGTTGAGAGGTTTTATAGAGTTCAATAAAACCTCATATAAAAAAAGATACTCATTTTACCTCTAGATTCAAGATGGTCCCTAATGAGGTGATGAGATATTATGTTAGGCTGAACATGACTTATGATCCCTAGATAGATAAAGAGACGGAGTAAGCTATTAATATTCCAGAGGAAATAAATTTTTCTTCCATCGTAGTCTTGGGAGTATATATGGATATCCATTTAGGATTGGTTGAGTTTAATTATAATAATACTTATCAATCATTTATAAATATGGGATCCTTTGATATTTTATATTGATGAACTTGAAAATCACACATTTCATAGTTAAATATGGGAGAAACTTCATAGATGGGGTTTAGTATCATTTAGGTAACTTCGACAAAGATCCAGGTCATATGTCAAAGGATGAATATATCATAAAGTAAATATAAATCCTATTAATATCATCAAAATTTTCCATAAGAGTTTACTCTTAATGACCATGTCTTCTTGAAAGTACCACCTCAGTTGGGATTTAATTGGTTGGGAATAAAAAGATGGTTATCTCCATGAGACATGGGATATTTTGAAATCCTTGAGAACAATGCGGTGATAGCATATCATCTAGAATTATTTTCACATTTGACTTTAATTTATTATGTATTCGTTGTATCTCATCTTAATAAGTATCATTAAGACTCCTCTCATATTTTGAGTTTTTAGGAGATCATGTTGGAACTAAATTTGTCATTGATTAAGAATCCAATTCAGATTATTGGTTATTATGAAAATATTTTATTAGGGAAGTCATTTCTATTTGTTAGAGTTTATTGGAAATATGATATGGATTCTCATGAGACTATATAATCAAAATCTATTATGAGAGATTAATTCCCATAACATTATGTGAATCATCCTTCATTGATTTGACTTGGGGCAGAGTTATATTACGTGGAGAATTTTCACACCCCAGAGTCAGTTTCAAAAAATTATGAACTTTATTTTTTGATCTGATTTTGTTGTAATATTTTTATATTTCAATTTGGGTTGTTTTGGAAGTTTCTGGCAGTTTGTGGGAATCTTTATAGATAGAACACTACTAGTGGAAACTATGAACTTTTCCTAGGATACAATGCTGCTAGTAGATATTTTCAAGTGGGGGGGGGGGGTGCATGGGTAGCATGTGGTCTTGGAAAACCATATGAACTTATCTAGAAAAGTATATATATTGGTAGAAAGGAATGTTTCGCCATTATTTTTTGGGTTGACTAATTTCATGACAAAACTTTACAAGTATCTAAAGTGATAGAAATCATCACACGGTTATCCTATAGGTTGTCTTACCATGTCACCAACCCATAATAATGTGTTTTAATTATATGAAAATTAAATTTCAATCCAATGTGAAAAAAATACCTTATTATTTCTCTTTTTTAATAGATTCTAGAAAATAAGATTCTCCCTTGATGAATTTGGTGACTTCACCCTCTTTATAGAGTGTTTCTATTGATTCTAAGGGTGGTGGATCTAGGGCAATAAAGGTATGTATCATTTCTTCACGAATTCTTGTTCAATCATTTAGATCTTCTCTTGAATCTTGGAAAGGAATGATATATATTGAAATTCATGGATAGATCTGTAGTTTTGGGTATTATTTAATGGATTTTATTATAGATCAATCAATGTATTAGGAGATAGAATCCATGTTTTATTATATTAGTTGTGTTTTCTTGGAGAACATGGCCATTGAGGTATCTGGTTTCATAATATGTATATTCTATACAAACATGTGATGGTTGAACATGTTTTATTGGTTTATTTTTATTTTTTAAAATTTTATTATAATTCCGTTAAATTTATTTTGAATGATGAAAATATTTGAACAAGGCTTCCTTGATAATGTGTTTAAATTGGAATGGAAAGGGATGTGAAAATGGTATTGGGGTCATCATTTTTTGATTGATAAATTTCATATTATTATTGAAATGAACCAAACTAAAATGTTAAATTTGTGACATTGATAACACTTGGGAACCTGCTATTTTGGTGGTAATCCTATGAAATATATTCTAGGATGGTTTTCAGATACCTATCATTGGATTTACACTACAAAATTGAATACGTATTTTTTAGGTATGATGGGGAGACACTATATCTTCCCTAGGAATCAACATTTCTATACCTATGGGGTTTACATGGACATAATATATGTCACCAATCATTGATATGTGAGGATCCTGTTATGACTAAGACCAAACTTACTTGATTACTTAACCCCATGGTTCTAGCTTCATTAAATTATTGACTATTTATTCCATTAAACACTATTTATGGATTTTATTTTTGAAATAATAAATTTGTGTATATTATTCAAAATTATATATTTATTCATGGTTTTGGAAATTCTTCTTTGACAAATGTTTCTTTAAATAACATAAAAAATGATCACTCCTCATCATCTTATATAAAATTTGGTAAAGTATTTTTTCCGAGTATTTAGTTCTTAAAAATGTGAAATGTTGGTTTATTTATCAAACATTCCAAATGGAGAACATAAATATATCTTACTCGCCTTATTGTTCTCATGTCCTACATATAAAATTCAGTTTATTCTGACCTTTTTAGGACAGGTACATGTAAAGGCAAGGACCAACTTAGTAAGAGTGGGTATGAATTCAAGATAGTGTGGGATGTATGTGGTTTCCTATTGTTATACAAACCATAATGAAATTCAACATTGGGATTTTATCTTTTCTTGTGTGGTTTTTTATTGCATCCATATTTTTATTCTCTCTTTTCGTAGTCTATACATGTTATTGTCATGTTACCCTGGTGTTTTTTCTTCTTTCTTATGTTATATTTTACATAGACATTGATATATTTTCTTATATGGGAAAACTTATTTCCAGTGGAATACATCAATGATCATACAATAGTTTCTAGACGCTAGAGATTGGGAAAACCCTTTAGGCCATATTGTGAGCCAGTTTGGGTTCCTAAGTTAATGGGAGATCTAGGTTGTTTACGATATTTGATATATAATATCAATTCTTTATGAGAAATTATTTATGAATCTTAATAATACTAACTATGTTGACATAGAATGAAGTTAAGTTACTCTAGAAAAATTAATGTGAATAAAATTTCAATGTTATCAAGTGATAGTTTTTCACTACACCTATATACATTGGTAATTTCAAGATCATATATCATTTGGGGATAATAGATTATCATATTACACATCCATTGAACGTCTCCCAAGCTCATGATATGTTCTATTTATCAATTTTGAGGATGTATATACCTAATTATTTACATTAATTTAACTCGGAGGATATAACATTAGAACCAAATCTCCCTTATGAAGCAAAACCTATAAAAATATAGGATCATTGAGATAATGTACTATGAAACAAGAATAGTGACCTATTTAATGTTCAATGGAGATATCATTAGTTCAAGGAAGAAATGTGGGAACCTGAGACTGTAATGAGATAAAATTAATTTCATATATTACAATTAGAGTAATAAAATTTAAAGACTATAACTATTTTAATGGTGGTAGAAGGATACACCCCTCGATTTCATTATATATTTCCCTTTAAATAAATACACTATCAAATATATTATATCACATGCAACACCAAAATAATAAAAAAAATGATATATTGTATTTAGAAAAAATACGATAGTGTATGAAAAATATTTTTAAATTATGATAATAGAATATGATATATAATTAAAAAACTATATGAGGAATACATTTTTAAGTAAAAAAATATAACGAACATGAAATTTATATCCCTTTTTTTCAAAATGAAGAACATACCTTCGATTATAACTATTAAAAGAAGGAGAAAAATTATAAATATAATATATATGTGTAATGAAAAGTAAATGAATAGGATGAATCATTTTAGTGATGATTATAATGATATACATATGAATAAAATATGACCACTATATATATATACAATCGCTGGACATTTGACAATTGAAAATATGATCATAGCAGATATGGTCATTGGATACAGGGTTATTGGTTCTCTATATATCCAGTAGGTATATTTATTTTATTGTTACTATAAAATTGAAAATAATATATTTCCCAAAAAATAAATAATGAAATCAAACATATAACATTTTAATGAAATTCTTTATTATAAAAATATATTTTAATGTGGTACATGTTATTGTTATTGTTATAATTACTAAACATTTATTTTGATAATAAAATTAATAGAAAATTTCTAATACTAATGGATTGACACTCAATTGATTGATATTAAAGAGTATTAATAGAACATAAATATTAAAAATTAATTTTCTATAAATTCAATTTCTATATATTTTATGTTTTCATTTGAAATAAAAATTTATAGTATAGATAAATTTAACTAGAGTAAATGGAATCTAAATTTGGAATATAATTTTAACATTCCAAAGAGGGGTTCTTCTAAACATTTAATACAAATTAAATTACCATAGTAATTAATTAAACAAAGTAAAAAAAGGGGTAAAAAGAGGAATATTATTATTGATAATGTTTTGTAATTAACTATATATTTAGATATTATATAAGTATTGTTTTATGTTTGAGAGTAAATAAAATATGTATCAATTAAATTTCATTACCGAAATCACATAACTCCCTTGTGATTTCGTCTTTAGTTTTCACCTAACTCAAGTTTCCAAATCAATGTCGCTAATTTTCAGTAATAAATAGAACTCTCCTAAACCCCTTATAAACCAAAATGTTCCTTTATCTAATACATAAATCCCCAACCAATTTTTATATCCTAAAGACTTATTATATTTTATGTATCTTCTGTTTCCAAGATGGAATCCTAAATCCTTCAATCTGAAGGATCCTGTATTGAGGAGGAGATGGTTTATAAATTCTAGTACCTAGATCTTCCCCATAATTTTAAATCACCATATAAAACCCATTCATTATAAATATCATTAAACACTATAATGTTTTTATATAAAAATAATTAGGGTTATAAAAATTTATATTACAATTATATAAATATATACACTTACTCATTAATTTTTATAAAAAGTTATTGTTTGGGTCAGTTTCACAACCGATATGAACAATGAATTACTATATACACTACTTCCAACATGAATGAGTATAATTAAATTAATAATAGAAATAAATTACATTACCCATTAATAAATTCTATAAATATGGTTATAGAAGGGTGACCGAAAAAAGTGAATTATTATTATAAAGTAACTCATTATTATTAGTAAATTACCCAAAACATGTTCATCATGAATTCCATTACTATAAAAATTACCCATTACTTCCATCGAATTAAAATAGGAATACATAAGTCATTGAAAGAAAAAATTTAATCTACCATGATGAATATGGGATGATTAACATTGTATTGAAAAACAAGGATCGATATCTCTAATAAAAAACTTGTATGGAAATTGTAAAAATTGAAAATACCTGATGATGAAAATAAAAATTAAATAAATAGTATATGTGTAATGAATAATTATAATTTAATATTTAAAAATATATGAATTGGTTTTTAAAATAAGTAATTATGATAGTTCTGTTTATTATACAAAGGGTTAAAACACATTCTTGGAATTTGGGAGTAAATGTAAGGGTTTCATCTCCAATCTCAATTTGAAATTTTTATTGTCTATGTTTAAATTACTTTTTTGGGACAATTTATCTTCTTTATAAATAAATATATATCAATTTTCTTTATTTTGAAGGTGTAAATATCTTTTTACCATTTCACCCCCTTGGGTTCATATTTTGACTAAAAGAATATTTGTAAGTGGAGTTATCCTTATATATTATTATTGGGTTAGAAATATTTCTAATTTGTGGTCATATAAATTTCTATTCATTTATAAATTAATTACCCCATAATTTAATGATTACATAATTTCATTTTTTATTAGCTTTGATTTTATTTATAAAATAATGAAGGAAATATTTTTATTAATATTTTTGAGATGTGTAATTTCCTATTTTTGTTGACCATTATTACAAAAGTGTGAATAAAATCACTTTTTAAATGTATTTTGAACAAATTGATTTTCTCATCGTATTTTTCAAAATTTCTTTTCTAATTTCCTCTATATTATTTCATGGTGTTCGAAAGGAAATTTTATTGCCATTATTTTGTAAATTATTTTAATTAAAAAAAAATTTATCAGAAGTAAAGGAAAATTCTTATTATATTTCTAATATGTTTTATAATTATCATATAAATAAATTTTAATCCACATAAAAATATAATTACGTTTCTTATTCTTCGATAAAGATACTATTAAATGTTATGATCCATCTTTTTTGATGTATTATGATAATTCCTTATGATATTTTCATGAAACCAGTTCATTGCTCATGGGTTAATTATGTTATGAAGATATTATGAAAGTTTTTAGGTTTATGGTGAAAACTTTTATATGGTTTATCTATTTTTGGATGGTGGGTTTGATATTTCACTCTAATAAAATGTTTAATGTTTTATATTTCATGAGATTAGTTTTTAGTACATGGGTTGTTAGAGAAATTCTATTATATTCTTGGTAGGTGGTTAGAGTAGTCCTTTATGTGATTAATTTCTCAATGTTGATCCTTGAAACATGTTCTATGTTTATATTCATGTTTTTATTTTAAATTATTAATCATTCTTATTTTAGGTTCACACATTACTGACACATTTTTATACACTTCCAAGACTTATGTTATTAAAAAAACCTTATTCCTCGATTTACATTTTATGGTCTTTGGGTTATTTAATATGATTTCCATATGTAATGTTCATATACATTAATATATCCTCATACCCAAAAGTTCATCTTTTGCTCACTTATGATCCTTTATTATTATTTGTTTTTCTTACCCTTACTAGGCATTTGATCTCTCCGCTTTGTTATTTTTTCATTCCCTAGGTAAGAGAGAAGATTATTATGTATGATATGTCCATAAGGATATCATGTGTAGAGAATTTTATTGGAAATATTTAATATCTATTATAAAAAAAATAATATAGTCTCCTAATCTCCAAAGTTAATAAACCAATAGATTCTTGTCATTGACTTTATATGAAATATAAGAAATATTCATGTAAAATGATGTAATGTATATTTATGTTTTTCTTGTCCACCTCACAACATCCTAATAATTATGTAGGAATGTACATTCTCTTTCTACTTTGGGATAAGAGAAAAAACAATAAACCCTAAATCACAAATCCCGTTGTGAAAATCATAAAACCATAACACTTAAAAAGTAAAAACAACAGTCCCAACCTAGTAAATTGGAACTCCCTCATACATGGGTTATCTAATCATAGGGGTATGGTCCATACAAAGTTCTAAAAACACCATATATTCTATATAAAATATCCAAAATATCCATACAAAAGAAAATATATATTTTATGACACCTTTTAAAATCCCCAATATGTTGCACCTTTACTGTGATTAAAATATGTCTTTTTGTACTGGAGGCATGCCTTCCCACATTCTAGCGGATTCCGAGTAATTTTTAGCGAAGACACAAAAAAGGTGGGGAGACTATACCCTTAGGTATATAAAAACATAAAACACAAAATATATAATATGAATGAATAACCACTACAATATAACAAAAACCTAAGCTAGACTTCACAACTATGATATTTCCAAAATTAAACAGCTATCGTGATATGTAAAAATGGACTATTATACATTTCATGAAATGAAATTCATAAATAGGATCTATCATATGAAGATCATACAAAACAAGGTCCAAAACATGAAAATCAATTGGAGGTCAAAAAATGGTCCAACTTCCAAACCTGATGAAATACCTAATCCTTAAAAAACATCCTATCTTAATAATACATAGTTTTAGAGGAATTACCCTCACCTGTTCCTGAAATATAAAGTCTACATCAGTACCGGTTCACCCAAGAAAGGTGTTAGTATAACTCAGTAGGCCACCAATAATGGTGTCCTTAACAATTCCAGTAATTACCTTGGAGGACTAATATGGAATGATAATAATGTAAATAAATAAACAATTTATAACTCCATAGAGTTATTAAGATCCAAGATACATGTGACCACACCTACTCTGGATAGTACGAGAATGTGATAAGGTACCCGTGCACTAAACATAGGTAAAGGGTGAGTAGTGTATCACTCAACATTTTATAATAATTGGGAACAAGGTATCACTATAAAATATTTTCCTTGATTGATGTATCATTAACACTATCCAAATAGGTGAAAAATTTATCACCAATATAATATCAATGATGAATGAGAAATCTCCTTGTGAATAAGGAGACAATAACTTAAGGGTAATTATGTACATCCCCATATCATACTTAGCTGGATGATATACCCCTGATACAAATCTTAGGTGGATAATTCAATAGCAATTAAATACACCATGGTTAGAGAATTCACTACCTAAATAAACACCCTAGGTGGACGATATACCACTGTTGTCTAATAATAGTTTGATGAAACACCGCCAATATAATCCTTCAAGGTGATGCTATACCAACAATATCATTTCCTAAAAGTTTTTTCTCTATTGATATATATTCCTAATAGGATGAGGCACCAATGATCATAATCTTTGAGTGGATGATACACCACAATTACCAATGTCAAAGTGGACAATTCACCAATGATACTACTCCCATTGGTATATGATATACCAAAAAAATCCCTCATGTGGATACTTTACCACCAACATTATATCAAAATTATATGAGGTTACACCATTACATTGGACTAATGATTAATTATGAATAAATGGATTAATATTGTGGGATGAGGTACTACCAACATGCATTGGGTGGATGAGATACCACTAATGTTTCATGAAATCAAAGTAGTGGATAATTTGTCACATTTTACAAACTCAAAAAAGTAAAAATTATTAACTCATAAAAGGGGGTCATGATCACTAGACACTAACCTACTGAATGTATCATGCATAAGCTAAACCACCAACATACTATCATATTAACAAGATATTTTCTTACATGGAATGGTCTAGGACACCACATAAGGCACCTAGCATCATGTATCAAGAATTTTCAGCCGTCCTAGTTCCAAATTCAAGGTTCCATTTAATAAAACACAATACAATTACTCTATGATGAACATGGTTTTGATACAAAAAATTCAAGGGACCTATTATAGATTAAATAGTTCCTACTTATACCATAGGTATTGAATGATTTAATTTAAATTAACTTATAGGGAAATCATTCAAGAATGGAGCTTCTGTTATTTCATACAAAAAATAAAACATGAGTAAATATCAATGGAAAATTAAGGTAAGTACCATATATATATATATATATAATTTTTTACCTATTATAAACCAAGATATAATTCATCCTCAAAATGTAAAAACAAAGAACATGGAAAAACTCTCACATAAGGGATTTCCCGATGAAGCATGGAAAAAAACAAGGTAAAGATGAAATAGAAAGGGTAAGAGTGTTAAGGATACCTATAACACTACCCTATGATATATGTAACATCAATTTAATATTAAATGATGAATATAAAATACTAAAGGAGGAAAAACCAAGAACAATTTGGATTAGAGGGGTGTACACTTCTCCTCAATGTGAATTAGGGGTTTAATTCAATTTGAAACCCATTTAAATTATTTTTTTAAAAAATATAACATGTAACCATTGAAACTCTAGAGGGATTCCCTAAGAACTAAAATATCCTATAGGGGATCTAGATAAACGTTATTAGATTACCACCAATAGTTTCTATTACCACAACCTACCTCACCATAACATAATAGATTCCCACCAGATTTTCGATGGGAAAATTTTAAATTTATAGATTTCCATAAAAATAAAATTTCCTAGAAACATGGTATTAAGTCTCATTTGGCCATTATCACATCCAAAAAAGATAAAATTTTATATGTTTGGATAGAATTTATATTGAATTTTTATCATATAAAAGGTAGTTTGTTACATAATATTCTGGTTCTTATTCAGTATAATCATTTTACGTCATCATTTACATTCCCTTATCTCCATGAATGTATTATCTCCTATACATGTTCACCCAACCTCTTTTCTGTTTTCCACCTCCATAAATATTTAATAATTATTTTTAAAATATTTTTTCATGACAACTTTCGAAGTTTCATGATCCAATTATAGCTTCCATAACTCTTTCTAAACACATATTCTCATTAATTCTCGATCAACTGTTAATAAGTTCAAATAACATGTAATCATGTAGAACGAAAAAAACCCATGAAAATACCTATTATTTTTATTGAAACATATTATTTTATAGGGATTTGATATAAAATGGCACTTTTTACGGTATCAATTATTTCAAAAATTTGTAACTATTTTTAAATTTATACTTACTCTCTAATTTAGATAGAACCGAGCGATTAATTTTTTTTTAATTTTTAAAATCTAGACCTTACTGATAAATGGATTCAATAATTATTTTTATTTGTTTTATTAATATTTAGTATTTTATTGATAAAAATATATAATTACTTGGTTTTGTTTTATAATTATTGAAAATTGGTTTATTCTATTTTTATTTTTCTAAATAAATTTTTGAATCAATCTCAAACAAGCCTAAATTGACGTGTGATTTTTTATTTGTAGGATGGAAGTGCTTAGAATTAAAAAAAATAATCTATATTTATATGTGTATGAAAATTCTATACGTGTAAGATAATTGACATTGGAAAATTACATCCATAAAGAAGGTTTCGTCTCCCATACAATACTTGAGTTTGAAAAAATATGGCAATGTCACGAGCTGGTACTAGTAGTGAATGATATTTATAATATTTTATGATTTTTAAGAAATGTATGATATTTCACAGTCCATAAATTCTAGTTTTTGGCCCTATATAATATTCATCATCTGTATGATAATTTTTCATCCTCTATGGAATTTTAAGACGCATACGTTTTATAACTTTTCCAAATATTCTAGTCAAGTATGTTAAAGATTATTCATCATCTCGTATAATATTTCAACTTTTGTAAGAAATTTTTTGATGCATATAATATTTTAGGTGATAAATTATTAGAATACTAAATTTTATATATGTCAACTATGGGGATGAAGATCCATATTTCTTAAAAAGTGAAATTTTTTACCTAAAATCAGATAAAACCCCATTTCCTTCCCTACGTTTTCCCATATTTTGTGTAAATCTCCATATCTAACATATAGAGAAATTCCAACCAAAGAGGAGAACATGGAGATCATCTGACCAAATAAGATTCAATAGGTAACTACTTGAAGGGATTCATATTCTCGAGCTTTACATATGAAAGAATCAAAGAAGAAGAATATAGGTGTAAATATGTGGGATATTTCAATGATAGAGAAATCACAAGAGAAGTAATAGTGTGATATGCAGAGAACATTTGAATAGAGGCTGTCAAAGCAATATATAAAGGTAAATAAGTGAAGAATAATTATTGGGTTTGAATAAGGGTGGGGGTGAATTTTTTGATTACTCGATCAAGATGATGCTTTTATTTTCAGGGTTCCTTGTATATTTTCTATATTTCTATGATGATAGCACACAAAACTATGAGTGGATCAGTGAAGTAGATTCCTCTTAGCCCCTATTGATGACTTTTGACCATTAGTGTTGAATTTATTATCTCTGTAAGTGTTATATTTCATTGACTTTCGGAACATTCATTCAATCATAGCATTTAAGTTCCTTATCCTTAACACTTAGTTTTTCACTTACATTCGACCTAATATATCCCTATTACTAATTATAGTTAAAAATGGGGTTATTTGAAGATAAATTAGAGGTTTACAATTAATATTTTGTGTTATAGTGGTTGATACAATGAATATTTTATCTAACTACCTAAAAAATAACTAGGGTTTGGTAATTTTTTTATATGTAAAATAATTAGATAAATAGAGTGAGGGAGGGAAATAATAACATGGAATAATGAATTAATATTATTTGGTCACTTCCATTTAGACTAAAATTAAATCCAATCCAAGTAAACAAGTAATTTCACACCCACTGATCACATTCATCAATGTAAAAACACTCCCAAAACACTTTCATCTTTAGAGAAAACCAATGTCCAAATATCAGTATATTAATTTAGGTATAAAAAATTATTTTTTGGGGCCCAAAAATGTTCTTCTCATCAAAATTGGAACCATTTTTTTGTTGGTTAGTGTTTTTTTACATTTTTATATTATTATTACAACACATGATTAGGTATAGTTCATCACAAATTTCTAGTTATGATTCAAATGTTTAAATAACTATGCTGTAAAGACTCCGAAATCTAAAATTAATTGAACAATAAAAACGAATTTTATCAAAATTCCATTGAAAATTTCTCCATCCCCATATTATTCTACAATAAGAGTTATTATAGGTAGTGAAAAAATGGATATAATCTTGCTCAACTAAAAAATACATTAAGAGAATTGTTTTTTCCAAATTTAAATAATGATATATGAAAGGAAAAACCAAATAATAAATAATATTTTGATATTAGAAATATAATTATTGGGTTACTATCAAAATATTATATTATTCTAGGTGATGATCCCAAAGACACCTGAGAGTATTGGAAAAATTCTATAATAGTTTTAGAGCTATAGGAGTCACCATGGATCTTATTAATTAGTAATACATCCCATTATCTCTTGATGGATTTGACAAGGAGTGGATCCATAACCTACAACCTGGTTAGGTCAATACTTTGGATAAACTTCATAAGGATTTCATCAAGAAATACTTATATTCATTGAGATGTTCCTATACGAGGAAAGAGAATTATGGGATAAAGGAAGCTAGTAGAGAAAATCCATTCATGTTTTATAAAATATTCATGTAGTTGAAAACATCCAACCCACAACAAAATTTTGAAGATCAAAATTTATTTGTATTCTTACACCAAGTATTTATGGATAGTTACCAAAACTAATTGGACATTTCCTCAAGAGGATAGATGATATAAAATGCACTTAACAAACTCATATAAAAAATTGAGAGGATCACAAAAAAATCATAAAAATTCAATATAAGAAGTAATAGATGGGGAATAATTGAGTTAAAACATTGTAAATCTTATTTACCTGAAAAAAATTGAAGGAATAAAATCTCTCATGAGTAGTTTTGGAAAAATTAAAATAAATATTAAAAACCACACCCCTAAAAAATTTCGTTATTATCACTCTTTAAATCAATAAACTTATGGTTGTCATCAATTTCAAGTAAATGAAAGATGTGATGATATGTTATAGAAGCCATAAAATCATCAAGCCAACTGAAATAAATTATTCAGATATTATTCAAACATTCAATATAGATATGGGAACCAATAACCCCAAAGACCCCTTGTCCATTTGAATTTGTTACCATCATTCCAGTCACTACATTTCCAAAGAGGTAGTTCCCAACACACAACAATCTACCCATAAGGGAATAATCAATAATACTCCATTAATTACACATTGAGACAATATAGTGATTTTATCACCACTCAAAAAACCACTCTTAACACTCATGAATAAAAATGAAATCATCTATAATGATAGTAAAATTATATCATGACCATAATAAATAACCTAAAATATCATGGTTTAGGTAAACTTTCATCTTAGTCAATTCCTATACCCAAAGAGAATGTTAGTTCTATTTCACTATGGAGTGTAAATGAGATAAAAAATGGCGAAGAATCAATATCTAAAGTGAATAATGGGAGGGGATGGCCAAATAAACATGAATTGTAAGAACTTGGTTTTAGCTGTGAAAGGCTTTGGAATATTCTTGATGTTATTCCAAAGCAGTGCCTTCGGACGGCGTGCGATTCCGAGCCCCAGAGTGGCCGGAATTAAATTTTCAGTGCGTTCACACTGAAAACGCCAAATAAATGGGATAACTCCTAAACGGTGCTTCATATTACAGATCTGAGTGTATGGATGGGTCCGGAATGGGGTGTTTACCCTTGGAAAGGCATAAATCTTTTCAGCGCAAGATGTTTGGACCCCTCGTTCGCTTTCGGAACGTTAAAAAGATAAATAAATTAATTAATTTATTCATTTAATGGTGAAATGCTAGTATCTCTTAAACGGTTGCTCGGATTGGAAAACCGAGGGCACCGTTGAGTTAAGAGTGTATCGTTTACCCTAGGAGGGGTATAAGTTTCATGAGCGTAGGCCTTATGTGAAAAATGGCCCCCGGGGAATTTTCATAATTTGGCGGGCTCAGGCGCTAAATTTAATAACTTTTGAACGAGGCCTCAAATTAAAATTCCGAGATCCCCGTTGTGCTCGGGAGGTGGTGTTTACCCTAGGGGAGGCTTAACCTCAACCCTACTAAGGGTTCAGGTACGAGGCCCACAAGCAGGAGTTTAAGTGTTTTGTTTTTAAACACTCCCCCCCTCTTGGTGGTTCTCCCTAGCGCGATAACCCTCCCCTATCCTCCATCTCTGCTGAGGCAGCTCCGGCGAGGCGACCTCCGGTGAGGCGCAGCGGTTCCGACGGTCCACACACGATGTGTTGGGCTACGCTTTTTGAGGTTGGAGGTTTCATTTTTAGTTTTGAATTTCCCCGCATACTTTGATCTCAAATTGTTGTGTCAAGTTTCTTCCTGATTGCCGATTTGATCCCACGAACGTGTAGTAGTTTTTATGCTCTTTCTGACGCATCCTTTGGATTTGAATTCCGATCTCCGAGGCGTCCGCAGCGGTCCGACGAAGACAGGCGGGTTTTGGGAGTTTTCTGGTTGGATCGACGGTTTCCGGCGGTCGGCAGGGTGGTCCAGCGGCCCTTTGATGGCTGAGCGGCGGATCCCAGTGGTGGCGCTCCAGGGTGCAGATGGCGGCGGCTCAGGCTACAGGCGGCGCAGCAGTGGCTCGGGCTTCAGGCGGCGCAGCGGCGAGCGCCTCAGGCGGCAGTCGGCGGACACCCGCGGCACGAGGGTGGACCGGGGTCGCGGCGTGCGACCCCTCGGGGGAACAAGACCCACGGCCCGCAGGTCTTCATGTGGGATGAACGACCTTGGGCGGTCCAAGCATGGACCATGGGTCCGCAGTCGGCCGGCACGGGTCGGCCCATGCTGGGTGGACCGGCCGCTTAGGCCGGTCCAGCCCAAAGGCATGACCCCTCTGGCTTCGGACACCCGTAAATATTGATACGGGTGTCCGTTTTACATGCCGTCTGCGGCAGGGTAACCCTCATATCGAGGAGTGTGTTTTGAGATGACTTCAGATGATTTTAATCCATGACACAGGGGCCTCTGATGCACGACACATCGTCAAGTGGTTGGGTGTTTTTTTTCGGGGATTCTTGTTTTGGACGGCGTGGACACATCCGAAGTCCAAATTGGGTGCCGTCAGTGGTGTTGCGACCCTGGCGTCGAGGTGGAGGTTTCCAGGGAGGTTTCGGGCATCGAAACCAGAGTTGAGGTGTGGGCCCCATGGCCCGTCTTTCGAGCTGTGTGCAGCGTTTCATGACTTTTTCATCGGACATCCATTCGGTGCGTGCGAGCAGTTATTTCTGGATGTTTTTCCAAGGGGATTGCAATGGTGCAATCCACCCGCTCTAATTCCGCATGTTGGTGCGGGCCCCCAAGGGCCGTTTAGACGTCGACGGTGATTTTCCATCTTTATCACCGGGCGACCGTTTTGGACAATTGAATAGTCAATCTTGTGTGATTTTTCGAGAGGATCGCAAAGTTATGATCCGTTCGTTGTGTTTCAGGACCGGGTTGCGGGTCCCCCAAAGCACCGCTTGTGTGCGGTGCGCCGGAACACACCTTTTTCTCTAGATATATGTTTCACTCATGTGAGTTGTGCTTTTGACGTGTTTTACCGAGGGGATCACAATGGTGCGATGCACCCGACTGTTTTCGGGGCCGAGGCTCGGGATCATGGGACGTCGTTCAGGTGTGAGGCGGTGTTGGTGAATTTTCTGTCTGATATCCATTGGAGGCCAGTAAGTAGTCGATCTCGCGTGTTTTTCCGAGAGGATTACAATGGTGCAATCCATTTAGTTGTGCGGAGCCTCTCACGTGATCTTATTAAAAGTGACAGGTGCTTTGATGGCGGTTCTTCTCGCCGTGTTTGTAGAGAACCCTTGGCATGTGATCGCATGCACTCCCGTGTGAGTGAAGAGATGTGGCTGGCTTTGCCTCAGCTGATGAGGTGGAAGGTTGGAGTTCTTACGTCACGCCTTCACATTGACGTTGGGTGTCGTGTGCATGATAGCCTATGGGGTGGAACGTGGTATACTATGGGAGTATACGGGAATGCTTGGAGGTACATGTGGTTGTTTGTACCTGAGGACGTTTGTGCGCTCGGTTGGGGTTGACTTGGGGCCACATGTCGTGTGGGCCCCATGTGCATTCCATGAACTACATTGCGTACCTTTGACCTCTTGCGACGTAGAGGGTCCCAATGCGCTCATTTGTTTGTCCAGTAGGGTGGAGTTTCCCCTGGCCTGGTGCTCTTTTGTATTACCAGAAGGGTTGAGTGGTCTCCTCCTGGTCTTGTTCTCGATGGTTTGGCCAGCAGAGATGGTTTGGTTCCTCGGCTTCTCCAGCTGTTAGGGGTTTCAGTACTATGCCCCTTTCACCATACTGCGACACTGTTTGCGACTACGGGTGTTCTTACAGTGTGGGTGTTTTCCCCTCTTTCTGAGATTAGTTGTCTTGGTTTGCTTTGACAGTGACTCAGCGGATTGGAGCATGATCGCCCTGAGAGGACTAGGGAGTTTCTACCATTTCTTTGTGTTCCCTGGTAGAGTTCGTGTGGATCCGGTGTGACCAACACTTTACTTGGGCACCGAACCTCTACCCAAGAGGTTTTTTCTAGCAGGGCTGAGGTTGTTTCCAGTAGGGATGAGGTTGTTTCCAGCTGGGCTGAGGTTGTTTCTCGTAGGGCTGAGGTTGTTTCCAGCAGGGCTGAGGTTGTTTCGAGCAGGGCTCGCTAGTGGGTTACCATCCAGCAGGGATGGCCAGTACAACGGTGTTCACCGAGCAGTACCATCCAGCAGGGATGGCCAGAGCAGTTCCGGGTTTACCTCCAGCGGGGCTAGGTAGTGGTCCCTGATGCCAGGCTTACCTCCAGCTGGGCTGGGCAGTGGTCCCTGATGTCAGGCTTACCTCTAGCTGGGCTGGGCAGCGGTCCCCGATGTCGGGTTACCTCCAGCTGGGCTGGGCAGTGGTCCCATCGCTGAATTTAGCTGGGTCTCCCTCCAATGGATTACCCTGTTATGGGACTGGGCAGTGTGGCACCTGTCGACTTTCTGGGTCTCCCTGTAGTGGGAACCCAATGACTTCTAGGGACCCTCCAGCGGGGCTGGGCAGGGGGTCGCTTGTCGACTTTGAGCAGACCTCTCGACTGCGGGGTAGTGACATGTTGTGGTTGAAGTTCCCCTAGAACTCTCAAGTATGAGGAGTGATTTCCCCCACCGAGATGCGTCCTTGTGACGCGACATAAAACCATGTGGGTGAGTCAGTGCTGCCCATAGCGGATAGTGTCGAGGTGTTGTGATTGAGCCCCTTGGCTTGCGGTTCGGGGCAGACGTGTGGGGTGCTGGGCATCGATGGATTTTACTTCTGGGACTGTTGGCTACTCGTTTTCTTGGGCTGAGCTACGGGACGGAGATCCCCTAATGACGTTGTCCAGGATTCTTGATTGAGCATAAATATATGTAAATACCTTTTTCTAGTACCCACTTCTTGGGTTTGGTTATTCTCCTTCCTGGAGAGGTGAAGATGCATGGGGTATGCCACGTTCTTTCCGTGTCTAGCTTCTCATGGTTGGATGAGTCTACTCTCATGCTATAGATAGTGAAGACTCGACAGGAAGTTCATCTTCTAACCATTTCCAGGTCCTTGTGTCTGGATGAGTCTACCTTCTTTCCTCTTGTTGGTTTTAGTTGGACTCTTTAATGTACTCCTTACTTCACTCTTTGTTGTATTCCTTTACTATTCCATGTTCGCTCTACTGCTCACCCTTCAGCACCTCCTTTGTTTCTCCCTCGAGCCTTCAGGGTATCCTACTGAGTATTTTTATACTCCCCCCTGCTTGGGCTTTACCCGCACTTGGTGTGCCCTTGCAAACAACGGACAGGTCGGTTGTGACTTCAGTGGAGCATAAGAGTTCGGGAGCTTGGATCGCGTGCGGTGGTCATAGTCCGGTCCCAGGTGGGGGACCCCTTCCAGCTGTTTGATTTTGTTTTACCTGTTGCCGGGTTGTGGCACTTTTTGGTTGGGGCACGTGTTTTCCCCCCTTTTTCTTTTCAGTTCACATAGATTTCTTGTACTGTTTAGAAGTCGATGCACATTTGTGGTTTATATATAGTAGTTGCAATTTGGTTTTCTTTTTTTTACTCTTCACTTTGGCATTCAGTGTGTTGCGTGTGTGTGTACAGGTACTTAGGCAAATGCCTCCCCGAGTTATTGTTCCTTCGGCGCTGGTCGCCAGCCCCTAGCCTATGGAGGCGGGCATGGGGTAGTTGCGGCTCGAGCCCGGGTAGGGTCGGGCCGTGAAAAAGTGGTATCAGAGGTGGTTAGTTCCTTGGGATGATGTTCAGACGTCCCTAAAATAAAAGGAATTGGTTGGTATTTAGGGTAACAGTGTTAACGTGTCTCGAGAGTGGCTCTCAGGCCAGGGAGTCCAGTGATGGTGCGGCGACCAATGTATCCATTCACCAGGACCTTGATAACCCGCTTTCCGACTCGGCATGCTGAGACACTTGTTGCAGGGAAAATTTGTTAGTGCATCACATAGGATTGAGTCTTTGACTATCCTTATTGAGTAAGATCCCCATCGTTGCTATTGGTATATACAAATATGCTCATCTGACCGCGACACTCCTTGATAATTTTCAGGATGTCTCCGCGAGGACAGCCTGCCAGGATACCAGCTTTGCTTCGTGACGATGACCCTGTGAGCTACGAGGCCACAGTACAACACCCATCATGCGAGCCCCTTTCTCCGGGTGGGCCAGTAGCAGCACCCCCACCTGTTGAGAAGCATGCATTTTCAGTAGAGCAGGCTAAGCTTGAGCGCAGGTTGAGCGCGCTCCGTGAGTTCCAGCGGCAGAGACCACTGAGGTTCAGTGGTGAGCCAGACCCTCAGGCAGCAGAGGTTTGGATCGAGGCAGTGGTTCTCCTTTTCAGGCTTGTGCAGACGCCGACAGATCAGAGAGTGGCTTTGGCAGCCACCCTTTTTCGTGGATCAGCTCGGCGTTGGTGGAGTCTGGTGACTCAGTTTCATGAGGAGTCGTCGCTTTCATGGGATGAATTTCAGTTTTTGTTCCGTGAGGAGTTTTGCCCCTCCTACTTGCGCTCTTTTCCGATTCAGGAGCTCCTGCAGTTTCAGCAGGTAGCGATGACGGTGGCCAAGTATGCGGTTAGTTTTGCAGACCGTGCATGCTTTTACCCGGACATGGTCCATGACGACAACATCTGAGCATGGAAGTTTGAGCAGGGTCTCCGCCGAGAGATTCTTGCTGTCATAGTACCCTTGGGCATTTACACATATGTTGGTGTGCTAGAGCAGGCGCTGGTGACAGAGGTCATCCTTTCAAATTCTGGAGTTGGTGGTGGCATCATGCACGTTGGAGTCGAGACGTCTGCCACAGCTAACGGGCGCCGGCAAGCAGGACCTTGACATAGGTGGCTTTTTGACAACCAGACTCAGGGGCGTGGTCATACACCACAATGGCGCCGTAGGGAACCAGTGCAGCCCAGAGAGATTCAGTTCTATGCTTGTGATGGGCGAGGTCACTTGGCCCGAGACTGCCCGACCCGATTTGTGGAGACCTTCGGGCAGGCAGCAGGTGCACCACCACGATAGAGGCAGCGCCGTGATCAAAATAGCACCCAGAGAGGTGGTGCTAGCAGGGTAGTAGGAGGAGCTGGTGGTGGGGGACGGATTTACAAGATCTTCCCACCACCACTAGGTGGTCCACGTCTGGCTTCAGGAGCTGACATATGGGACCACAGACAGCCGCGAGCCTTGGGTGTCTACGACTCTACAGGGCATGAGGTGTGAAGAGGTATGCTCTATGGATATTCTACCTTTTTTGCAGTAGAATTTTTAGACTCTGCATGTGGAATACTTTCCTCCCTGCTCCTTGTTTGAGGTGTTACCAGGGTGACGCAGGGCGTCGGGTGTAACCCTGTGTTGGTAAGGTAAAAGGCATGAGCCCTTTTTCTCAAGTCGATGGTGTCGAATCCTTCGCTTTCCGAGAATGTAAGATAGTCTGGGTTGTGAGACATCGACTGTGGAACCTTGCATGACCAGATATCCTTGGGTGTTTCACCCATTGGATATTCTGAAGGAGGGAATCACCGGGCCTTGTTCCAGGTGCGGGCGGTGATTCCAGTCGCGGAATGCGACGTAGAGGTTCGTTCGGGGTGGTGAGCTACCCTCGAGAGCCTTCAGGCTGTTTGAGACTGTGAAAAGGGATGGAGAGGTACCCTACTGCATTGCCCTAACCCCAAAGTCTGGAGTGGGTTCACGACATCGGCAAGGGCTGACCTCACGTGAACGGATCAATGGTTTGGTCTGTGTGCGGTGACGCATAGCTGTGCGTGGGTTCTTCTGGGTATGGGAAAGCCAGGTGTTGGCTTAGTACCCGGTGTTGCTCCCTAGTTTTTCTTTTCAGGGAAAAAAATCTTGAAGGAGGGAATGATGTAAGAATCTGGTTTTAGCTGTGAAAGAATTTGGAATATTCTTGATGTAATTCCAGAGCAGCTCCTTCAGACGACGTGCGATTCCGAGCCCCGGAGTGGCCGAAATTAAATATTCAGTGCGTTCACACTGGAAATGCCAAATAAATGGGATAACTCCTAAACGGTGCTTTAGATCAGGGATCTGAGTATATGGATGGGTCCGGAATGGGGTGTTTTCCCTAGGAAAGGAATAAAACTTGTCAGTGTGGGATGTTTGGACCCCTCACTCGCTTTCGGAACGTTAAATGGATAAATTAATTAATTAGTTTATTATTTTAATGGTGAAATGCTAGTATCTCTTAAACGGTGGCTCAGATTGTAAAACTGAGGGAACCATTGATTTCAGAGCATACCGTTTACCCTAGGAGGGGTATAAGTTTTGCAGGCGCGGGCCGTCTGTGAAAAATGGCCCCAGGGGTGTTTTCATAATTTGGCGGCCTCGGGCGCAAAGTTAAATTGCTTTTGAACGAGGCTTCAAATTAAAATTACGAGATCACCTTTGTGCTTGGGAGGTGGTGTTTACCCTAGGGGAGGCATAACCTCGACCCTGCTGAGGGTTCGGGTATGGGGCCCACAGGCGGGAGTTTAAGTGTTTTTTTAAACACCGCCCCTCTTCGTGGTTCTACCTGGCACGACAACCCTCCCCTATCCTCCATCTATGGAGAGGCATCTCCAGTGAGGTGACCTCCGGCGAGGCGCAACGGTTCCGAAGGTCCGTACATGAAGCGTCGGGATACGCCCTTCGAGGTAGGAGGTTTCGTTTTTAGTTTTGAATTTCCCCGCATACTTTGATCTCAAATTGTTGTGTTGAGTTTCTGCCTGATTTCCGCTTTGAGCCCATGAACGCATAGTAGTTTTTATGCTCTTTCTGACGCATCCTTCGGATTTCATTTCTGGTCTCCGAGGCGTCCCCATTGGTCCGGCGAAGATACGTGGGTTTTGGGAGTTTTCTCGTCGGACCGACGGTTTCCGGCGGTCGACACGGTGGTCCGGCGGCCCTTGGAGGGCTGAGCGGAGCGTCCCAACGGTGGCTCTCTAGGGTGAAGGTGGCGCCGGATCGGGCTTCAGGCGGTGCGGCGGCGGCTTGGGCTTCAGGCGGCGTGGCGGTGAGCGCCTCAGGCACCGGGCGATGGACACCCACGACACGAGGGTGGACTGGGGTCGCGGCGTGCGACCCCGCGGGGGAACAAGACTCGCGGACCGCGGGTCTTCATGCGGGACGAACGACCTCGGCCAGTCCGAGATTGGACCGCAGGTCCGTGGCCAGCCCGCGCGGCAAAGCTGCGGGCCGGCAGAACGAGTCGGGCCGACCGGTTAGGCCGGTCCAGCCCAAGGGCTTGACCCCTCTGGCTTCGGACACCCGTAAATATCGCTACGGGTGTCTGTTTTACACGCCGTCTGTGGCAGGGTAACCCTCGTCATGAGGAATGTGTTTTGAAATGATTTCATTTGATTTTAATCCCTGAGATAGGGTCCTTAGAAGTGAGACATGCCGTCAAGCGGTTGGGTGTTTTTTCCAGGGATTCTTGTTTTCGACGGCGCAGACGCATCCGAAGTCCAAATTGGGCGCCGTCAGTGGTGTGGTAACCCTGGGTCGAGGCGTAGGTCTCTAGGGAGGTTTCGAGCACCCAAACCGGAGTTGAGGCATGGGCCACACAACCCATCTTTCGAGCTGTGTGCAGTGTTTCACTACTTTTTCATCGGACGTCCGTTCGGGGCGTGCAAGCAGTTGTTTCTGGATGTTTTTCTGAAGGGATTGCAATGGTGCAATCTTCCCACTCTAATTCTGCACGCTGGTGCAGGCCCCGCGAGGGCCGTTTGGACGTCGACTGTGATTTTCCATCTTTATCATCGGGCGACCGTTTTGGCCAAGTGAATAGTCCATCCTGTGTGCTTTTTCGAGAGGATCACAACTATACGATCCATTCGTTGTGTTTCGGGACTGGGTTGCAGGTCCCACGAAGCACCGCTTGTGTGCGGTGCGCCAGAACACACCTTTTTCTCCAGATATCCGTTGCACTCATGTGAGTACTTCTTTTGACGTGTTTTCCGGAGGGGATCGCTATGGTGCGATGCACCCGACTGTTTTCGGGGTGAGGCTCGGGATCACGGGATGTCGTTCGGGGGTGTGGTGGTGTTGGTGAATTTTCCATCGGATATCCATTGGAGGCGTGTAAGTAGTCTATATCGCATGTTTTTTCAAGAGGATTACAATGGGGAAATCTATTTGGTTGTGCGGAGCCTCTCGCGCGATCTTATTAAATGCGAAAGGCGCTCTGATGGCGGTTCTGCTCGCCGTGTTTGTAGAGAACCCTTGGCGTGTGATCGTGTGCACTCCCGTGTGAGTAAAGAGATGTGGTTGGCTGTGCCTCAGCCGATAAGGAGGCAGGTTGGAGTTGTTACATCACGCCTTCGCATTGACGTTTGGTGTCGTGTGCACGATAGCCTATGGGATGGAACGTGGTATACTCTGGGAGTATACGGGAACTCTTAGAGGTACATGTGGTTGTTTGTACCTAAGGACGTTTGTGCGCTCGGTTGGGGTTGACTTGGGGCCACACGTTGTGTGGGAACCACGTGCGTGCCGTGATCTGATTTGTGTACCTTTGACCTCTTGAGACGTAGAGGGTCCCTCTGCGCTCGTTTGTTTGACCAGCAGGGTGGAGTTTGCCCTGGCCTGGTGCTCTTCTGTCTAACCAACAGGGTATAGTGGTCTCCTCCTGGTCTTGTTCTCAATGGTTTGGCCGGAAGAGATGGTTTGGTTCCTCTTCTTCTTCAACTATGAGGGGTTTCAGTACCGTGACCCTTTCACCGGACTGCGACACCGTTTGCGACTATGGGTGTTCATACAGTGTGGGTGTTTTCCCCTATTTCTGAGATGATTTGTCTCAGTCCGCTTTGACAGTGACTCAGTGGATTAGAGCGTGATCTCCCTTAGAGGCCTAGGGAGTTTCTACCATTTCTTTGTGTTCCCTGGTAGAGTTCTTGTGGATTCGGTGTGACCAACACTTTACGCGGGCACCGAACCTCTACCCAGGAGGTTGTTTCTAGCAGGGCTGAGGTTGTTTCCCGCAGGGCTGAGGTTGTTTCCCGCAGGGCTGAGGTTGTTTCCTGCTGGGCTGAGGTTGTTTTCAGCAGGGCTCGCCAGTGGGTTACTATATAGCAGGGATGGCCAGTACAGCGGTGTTCACCGAGCAGTACCATCCAACAGGGATTGCTAGAGCAGTTCCAGGCTTACCTCCAGCGGGGCGGGGCAGTGGTCCCCGATGTCGGGCTTACCTCTAGCTGGGTTGGGCAGTGGTCCCTGATGTCGGGCTTACCTCCAGCTGGGCAGGGCAGTGGTCCCCAATGCCGGGTTACCTCCAGTTGAGCTGGGCAGTGGTCCCATCGCCGACTTTAGTCAGGTCGCCCTCTAGTGGATTACCCTGTTATGGGACTGGGCAGTGTGGCACCCGTCGACTTTCCGGGTCTCCCTGTAGTGGGAACCCGTTGACTTTCAGGGACCCTCCAGCGGGGCTGGGAAGGGGGTCGCATGTCGACTTTGAGAAGACCTCTCGACTGCGGGGTAGTGATGAGTTGTGGTTGACGTTCCCCCACAACTCTCAAGTGTGAGGAGCGCTTTCCCCCACCGAGACATGTCTTTGTGACGGGACCTAAAACCGTGCGGGCGAGTCAGTGCCGCCCAAAGTGGATAGTGTCGAGGTGTGGTGATTGAGCCCCTTGTCTTGCGGTTCGGGGCAGACGTGCGGGATGCTGGGCATCGATGGAGTTTACTTCTGGGACTGTTGGATACTAGTTTTCTTGGGTTGAGCTACAGGACAGAGATCCCCTTATGACGTTGTTCGGGCTTCTTGATTGAGCATAAGGATATGTATGTACCTTGTTCCAGTACACACTTATTGGGTTTGGTTACTCTCCTTCCCAGATAGGCGAAGACGCGCAGGGTATGCCACGTGCTTTCCGTGTCTAGATTCTCGTGGTTGGAAGAGTCTAATATCCTGCTATAGGTAGCGAAGACTCGATGAGAAGTTCATATTCTCACTATTTCCAGCTCCTTGTGTCTGGACGAGTCTACCTTCTTTTCTCTTGTTGGGTTGAGTTGGACTCATTACTATACTCCTTACATCACTCTCTGTTCTATTCCTTTACTATTCTTTGTTCGCTCTACTGCTCACCCTTCGGTACCTCCTTTGTTGCTCCCTCGAGCCTTCGGGTTATCCTACTAAGTATTTTTATACTCACCCCTGCTTGGGCTTTGCCCGCACTTGGTGTGCCCTTGCAGACGATGGACAGGTCAGTCGTGACTTCAGTGAAGCATAGGAGTTCGGGAACTTGGACCGCGTGCGGTGGTCGTAGTCAGGTCCCAGGTGGGGGACCCCTTCCAGCTATTTTCTTTTTTTTACCTGTTGCCGGGTTGTGGAACTTTTTGGTTGGGGCACGTGTTTTCCCCCTTTTTCTTTTCAGTTTACCTTCAGCTTTCTTTTACTGTTTATAGGTCTATGCACATTTGTGGTTTATATATAGCAGCTGCCCTTTGTCTTTTTTTACTCTGCACTTTGGCATTGAGTGTGCTGTGTGTGTGTGTACATGTACATTGGAAAAGGCCTCCCCAAGTTATTGTGCCTTCAGCGCTGGTCGCTAGCCACTGGCCTATGGAGGCGGGCTTGGGGTAGCTGCGGTTCGAGCCCGGGTAGGGTTGGGTCATTACATGAATAATATTCCAAAAAACACCTAAAGAAAAAAACACTTATATGAAGGCCATCATTGAAGAAGAAAAAGGGAGATTCCAAGGTAAAATACTTATATCATTTCCATTTACCCTTCCCTATAAGGATAAAACCACAAAAGATAACTAGTGAATAAAAATTACAATAAGAGATCATGGAGATATTTAATGCAACATCTCATTAACTTATTTTAGGTATTCTTATATGTGTTTTCATTTCCCTATTTATTTGGGTGCATTTTGGGACTCCATAGGATAGAGATCATTTTTTGGGTACAATGACCAAACTTTTGGTGAAGTATTTTTGTTGTAAATAATTGATTCTAGGTATATATATAAAAAAATTAAGAGATTTTCCTTTGGGTACCGGGTTGACTAGGGGATTTTTCTAAATGTTTTGGTAGAATCTTCATGTAGAATTATTTAACATCGTGAAATGGTTACAAGATGTGAATATGTTATAGTGCCGATTCTATGAACTTGATTAGATCATGAAACGTTTACATGCATTTAAATGATTCAAATCACGTAATGTTAAAACATAGTTATTTTTAGTTTGAGGTGACACATTTTTCTATAGAAAGGCCTTATGTGGATTTTAGGTCATGAACCTGGGATTCACATCATGTATTTTGGGAGTCCTATTTGTTTTAGGAACTTCACATATGATTTTATTTTCATTCAATCTCATCCTTCTCCCTCGAAGCCTAATAACCCTCATATGATATTTTGTGGATCACCACTACTTTTGGGTCATTTCATTTGGAAAATGATCTTTGTTGTGGTTATGCTACATCTCCCCAGGTAGGTAATATTTCTACCTTGTTGATTCCATTGGTCAGAGTAGTACTATCATGGTATATTTTGTGATCTATCAGTGTTGTCTTGTTGATCTTATTGATCCTTTTGAGACCTATTGGTCAAGATTATTTCAGAGGATGGGCTTTGTGTTGGTTTTGGGTAAATGTGTTATTTTCATGATCCATGTGCTGTTTTATATTCTCTACCAAAAAGTTTTCTTGTTAAATTAATTTTGAGATATAAGTATTGATTCTAGGAACTCCATTGTTATCCTTGTATTGTTTTGTGTATTTGGATCCTGTTATGGGTGTGTGTGAGTCAAGTTTGAGGTAGGTTGTTCTGTTTCTAGCCTATGTTGGATTAATGGTATTTATCTGGTTATTAAATTTTTTTTTATAAATTATTTGACATGATTGAATGGTTTTTATGGAAATGGGTTTTTTAGAAAATATAGTTTCCCCTTATTTTGGTAAAAGAAAAGGGTATGTTTAAATCATTGTGAAATGGATTTGTGAAATTTTTTTACTAGGATTATTTCTAAATTTAGAAAATAGGGATTTATTTATTTACCATTATTTTAATATAAAATATAATCGTTGATTATCATAATTTTTTTCTTTAATGGTCATCATTTTGACATTATTGTATAGATACATGATGTGGAACACCTGTGTGGGATCCTAATGAGCTTGATTATCTTACACCGTGTGCACAAATTCAGAGATGTATAGAAATTTTTATGTTCTTCGATGCAAGGAAAGGAAAGGAACCACACGAACGTGGTAAGGTTTCTATTATCTATGCCTAGGTAGATGGTGGTGATATGGTGGGGGTTTTCCCATGCTATCAAATAGAGTAACTATTTATTTATATTTATCAATTTCTATTTGACTTATACGTTAAAGATCATTTAGTTTTTTTTGAGTTATATTACTTTTATTTTTTTACCTTTTTCTATGACATATATTTATTAATTTCTATTATCTTATTTCATCATTTCATGTATATATATATATATTATTTTTTCTACATTAGTATGAGAGATATTAGTTTATCTAGTTGTCGTTAATGCTCGAGTTCTAGTCGCTATCCTGTGTGGATTAGGAATGTCGTTTGGGTTGATGAGAATTCGGGTTGGGTACCAGATTGAGTGGGTATCTGGGATGGGTTCAACACAGTTTGGTATTAGTGGAATGGTTGTACTTATTTTTTTGATGTTGGTGGAATGGAGATAGGATTATTAGGACTTGAGAGGTAAGTTGTAGTGACTTCCTGGAAAGATATTACTCTAACAAGACTCATGTTACCATGGTATAATGGTTTGGGTGTGTCATGTTCCTGGTTATTATCTTAATATCTATTTTTAATTATGGTATCCTCATTTGAACTGATATTATCATGTTTTTTGATCATTTATTATTATTTTTGTCTGTAACGATATGAATTTTAGACATCCTCTATGGGTTCCTTAGGCATGCACAAGAGATTATTCTCAGGGGAATCATACTCCAGACCATATTCTTACCAAGGCTATCATGATGGTAGTTTTTTCAATGGAAAAAATTTAGCTCAAGTCTATAAAATTGTTATGGAGGTACAACTAGTTGATGGAGGAGAAAGAGATCAATCATGGGAGTTCTTACATGAGAAGTGACCATTATTTAAGGGATGGAATGAACCTCAAGAGGTATGTGATTGGCTGGATATGTTTGATAAGATATTAAGATTTCTAGAAACACTATATAATATCAAGGTAAAGTGACCAGTGTTCAGACATAAGGGTACCGACAATAAATTTCAGAATTCCATCATACATGAGGATATGCCTGTGGGCTTGGAGTTGGAGGGTTTCAAGACCAAATTATTCTATCATTTTTTCAAGAGTCACTGATTATGGTGAAGAATTTGGAGTTTCTCTACTTGCACTAGGGAGAGGGTTCAATTTTGGTGTACACCAATCATTTTGGGGAGATGATTTTTTTTTCTATAGAGGTAGCAAGGAATGACCAGCTGAAGGCTTAGATGTACCAAAAAAGGTTTCAACCAAATAGCAGATCATATGTATTTATGATGAATATTTCTACATATGTGAAGATAGTACATAGTTAAATGATGGAAAATAGGGATATGGCATGAAATGTTGGTTAATATACCCTTTTTCTTCCACCTAGTGGCTTCTTCAGTGCCGCGTAGGGGAAGAAGATGATGTGGAACGATATTCACAAGAATAGTGGAGGTGTTTCTTATAAGTGGGCCCATAATATACCTATAGTTTCTTCTATTAGTTCACCCCTAACATTTTTCAATGTGGTAAGGTTGGGATCACACATTGTTATTATTCCCCACTTATAAAGATGTTACAGGTTCTATGGTCATCTAAAATATTTTTTGTCTTGATATGTCTACCCCTCAATATAGTTAGGGTTAGTTAGCTCCAAAGTCTATCATGGTGTATTAAAATAAATAAATATATACAAGGATATATCCCCAAGACTCAAGGGAGAATAACCCTCACATAGTGGATTAGTTTTTGATGGTTGTCGGTGAAGGTCCAACGACAGTGAGGGGTACCTCATTTATTTCTTATTCTGGAGCGACTTTTTTATTTGATACATGTTCCTCTTGCTCATTTATATCACCCCATTGTGTTTATATTAATAAAAATAAAATAAAAACTCATGTCCTTTGTTATGTTGTTAAAAACATATCGAGGAAACATGAAAGAAAAGGGGTTTTGATGTTATTCTTATTTTATGTCAACAACTGATGTAAAGTTTTTCTAGGATTTTATCATTCCTGATCTGGATCATTTTGACATCATTATCAAGATGGATTATCATGTCAATCATCATGATAATGTTGATTGTTATCATCAACATGGTTTATTATTTACTGCTTATGGGAGCACTAATGTTTTTAATGAGAATGGTATTCAAGTTCTTGTCATACAAGACCTTCCATCCAAGATAAAATTAGTTTTTCTCTACTGTAGTAGTTAAGACCAATGATGTTTCTTCTATTGTTGATCTTCGTTATGTTGTTTGCTATTTTTCTGTGTTTTACGAAATTATTTCTTTAGTATTCCTCCTGAGATATAGGCAGAGATTACGATTTATTTCTTCCATATAGGTAGATGATTTCAATTCCCTCCAATAATATGGTACCAATGAAGATGAATGGAATCATGATTTTTTTGAATGATTTTATGGAGAAATGTTTTGTTCGCCCTTGTGTTTCACCTTGGGAATCTCTTGTACTCTTTTCTAAGAAGGATGATGGCTCACTCCGATTTTAAATGGATTAGTGGAGGTTGAATAAGGTAAAAGTTAATAATAAGTATGATTTTCCCAGTGTGTAGGATTAATTTGACCAGTTAAAGGGGGAAAAGAGGTTTTTGAAGGTCGATATTCAGTCAGGGTATCATCATCTTAGATCTTGGGAGTCTTATATACCGAAGATGTATTTTATGAGAATGTATGATGATTAAAAAATATCTTATGATGCCTTTTGGTACAACTAATGATCACCCGATTTTTATGGACTTGATGAACCAAATATTCCATCAGTATACTAAATTTTTTTTAGTGTTCAAGAATTCTATTTTAGTTTATTTGAGATCCGTGTGTGAGAACAAGCACCATTTGAGTTCTTTTCTAGAAATTCTAAGGAGTCACTGTTTGTATGGAAAAAATACAAAATTAAATTTTTGGATCCAAGAAGTGTTGTCATTATGGAATACGATCTATAAGTATGACTTGCCAATTGATCCTAAGAAGGGAAATGTTGTCTTTTCATTGGAAGAGCCACTGAAGGTCTTTATGATTTAGAGATTCCATGTCTTTGTTGAATAATATCATTTGATTTTTAGAGATTTATCAAATTTGGAATCACATTTTACATCACTTACTAGGAAAGGTGTGAAATCCATACAGGATGAAAACATTGAGTCATCATTAAATGATATAAAATGGTTTTTGACATTACCTCATATTCTGATCTTACTTGAGTCTGATAAGGGGTATGTGGTTTTATATTTTTCTTTTGGTCTAGGTCTAGGTTGCTTGCTTATGAAGGGATATAGGTGGTGAGAGGAGTACATTTTGATTCCTTGAATTCAAAATTTCCAACACCTTGGGGAAGGGGAATTTTATTATAGATGATTCAACAGGAAATCACCAATGTATCATATTCTATAATCAAAGGATGAGTAAAAAATAATGGGATTATTCTCCCAGTTTCACTTGAATTCTCAATAGGATGTTTTAGGTATTGTTCCGACCAGTTTTTAGTTATCATTATATCTCCTTGAGTCCATTCTATATAATCAGTACCAGTATTATGACTTCAGTGTAATTCGAGAAACCCTTTATGGTGGAGAGAATATTTTTGGTTAGTCTCCCACATCAGATGCTATTATCCATTTTGGGGATTTTTTGGTCATCCCAACCTTTATAAAGATCTTACATTTGTATGACTATCACAGTTCTTCATGGGCCATTCATCTAAGAATGAAAAATATGTACTATGATACAAGACAACAATTATGGTGGGAGGGTATGAAGGGTGACATTTCATAATATGTGTTTTACTGTTACACTAGACAATAAACAAAGGTAGAGAATCTGAAACCCCCTACGTTAATCTATCACATTCTATTCCTTGTTAGGAAATGGGATCAGGTGTTCATGGAATTTATTGTTAGATTATAATGGACTCCCAGAGGGAGGAATGCTATCTATGTGTTGATTGATCAGTTGAAATGTTTCCCCAATTTTATCTAATCAGGGACACCACTAATATTGAATACCAGGGAAAGATGTATGTACATAAGGTGGTGATTTTACATAGTGTTTCCACTTCCATTATTTTATATAGGGATCCTAGAATTACCTTATGATTCTGGAGGAGTCTTTAGGAGGACACATGGAATTAGTTTTGGTTGAGTACAACATACTATCTAAATAAAGACATCCATAGGGAGTATTCTTTTCATATCATAGAGTATATTCTATATGCCTCTATCTAGGATTATAGTGGATCATGGGATAACCAACAGGGATTGGTTGAGTTTTCTAATAACAACATTTATTAGTCATTGATCAGAATGTATCCCCTCGAGGATTTGTATGGTCACTCATGTATCTTACCTATTTTTTAGGAAGAGGAGGGATTGACCTATCTTGTAGGATTGAGTCCCATTCATTATATGTGAGTTAGGATTCGAGACACATTTAATAATATAGATATATCTCAGAGTAGGTAGAAATTATATGTAGATCATCTATGTCATTCTTTGGAGTTCTCCATTGGTCAGCAGGTTATTTTAAAAGATTCTACTCGGTTGGGTCACCATTATCTGTAAAATAGGAGAAGTTGGATCCAAGATAAGTTGTACCATTTGAGGTCACTGAGCAGCTTGTACATGAAGCTTATCAGTCATCATTTATAGTTCATTTGATAGGTATTCGTGATGTTTTCCACATATGTTATCTTAAGAAGAAAAATCCTGATCCTTATCATATTTGTAGATGGAATCAGATCAAGTTGGATCCAGATGTTTCTTTTTGATAGAAACCTATTGAGATCATTGAAACAGAGGTGAATGTATTGTATGGGATGTCGATTTGGTTGGTAAATGTTTTATGGTGAAATATTTAATATTATCATGAGAATTGGGAGATCGAGTCATTAATTAGGGATTAGTGGCCTCACTTATTTCTGGACACCATTCATCCACATGTATTCCTAAGGACAAAAAGACTTATAGTTTTGAGTTGGTAACATCTCAGTACCTTCTATTAGGTATTTATCATATCCATTTTTCCCAATTTATTATTGTATATTTTTTTGACTCCTGGGGATGGAGAGTGTTTTCTATGGAAAATGACATAAGTTTTAGGGAATTATGTTTATTGGAATTGACAGAGTAAGGGTATAAATGTGAAAATAGCTTAAGATAATTTTCTTTTTGATCCAGGTTGAATGGGGGTATTTTTCTAAGTGTTTATGAAGAATCTTCCTATGGAATAATTTCTTATTATGAAAGGGTTACAAGACATGATTCCATGACTTTGAATATTCCATAAGTAGTTTAGAGAATGGAAAGTTTGAATTCTATGAAACTAGTTCATGTCATGTAAAGGTTGTTCACATCAACTTTTAATATGAGGTTACATGTTTTTCAGCATATATCCCTTGCATGGATTTAACATCAGGATCCCTACATTCACATTGTGTAATTTTTTTGGACTATATATTTTATTAGCTTCACATTTAATTTTTTTCTTCAACCACAACCTTCTCTCCCGAAACAAAGCGTCTTTCAATGAAGTGTTTTTAATCCTTGCTCATTCTCGAATCTTGTTTTTTGATGATTGATCATCATTTTGGTTTTGTTAAGTCTCAATAGGTATGAAATATTTATGATTATTCATTAATTTTGCACACACTATATCCATTGCACTAATTTTTCAGATTTTTTGGTCTTGTGGTGTTGATTCTCTTGATCCTTTGTAGATATATTGTTTGAAATTCCTCTGGAGGATAAAAATTGTGTTGGTTGTGGTGAAACATGCAAGTTTATTAAGGAACCTATTGTTTTATATTATGCACCATCCATTTTTCTAGTCGAATTGATTCTACGATGTAGCGATTGATTCAAGGGCCTCCATTGTTGTCCTTAAATTCTTATGTGTTGGTGGATCTCATTACGAGTGTGTGCAACCTAAGTTTGATTTAGGTTTTTGTACATATAGCCTATGTTGTAGGAACTATATTTCTATGGTTTTTATATATTATTTTATAATTGATTTAGTATAATAGACTTTTTTGAGTGGAAATGGGTATTTTCAGGAAACGATGGTTTCCCCCTTGTTTTGGAAAAAGCAAATGTTATTTTCAAAGTATTATGAAATGAACTTATAAAACTGTTTTACCTAGATTATTCAAAAAAATGTAAAATATAGATTTATTTATTTATCATTAATATTATATAAAAATTATTACTGATTATAATGACTTATTTTCATTAAACATGAGTATGCATGGATTATTACAGAAAGACTTGTTATAGAATACCTAGGCGAGATTCTAGTGAGCCTATTTATATCACACCCTACACACCCCTTCAATAGTCTATAGATATTTTCATGTATTTCAATATAAGTAAATTCATCGAGCCATAGTGAGGTGGAAAGATTTACATTAGATGTTTTCTAGTAGCTGGTGGTGAGATAGTGGGAGTTTTCCCATTCTATCAGATAGATCAACCATTTTGGTTGTAGTTTTCATTTCCTATTGGACTTATAACTTAGATATTGTTAAGATTATTTTTTGTTTTTTCACTTATGAAAGGTACCCTATTTATGACATATATTTCTTATTTTCTCTTTAAATGTTTCTTACTTTTCTAGTTATGTATATAGTTATATGTCTTGTTCTATACTTTATATTAGAAAAAATCATTCCCTTTGATAATTTTTGATGATCAAGTGCATGTCACTAGCCCATGGGGATTAGGAACACCCTAATGATTTGTGACGGTTTGGGTTGTATACTTTTTTTGAGAGGTTATTCGGGCTGGGTTCATTGCATTTAAAATGGTGTAAATAAACATGTATTTTATTTAATACATTCGTGATGTACCAAGATATGAAATTTTTATCAAGGAATTTTTCCTTGTAAATAAAATATTTAAAATCAATGAAAAAAAATTTAGTTAGAATTTTTATTTACCTTGTTACCCTTTAGGTCCCTAAGAAATTTCAATACCAAGGTGTATTCATTATCCTTTTCACTATATAAGAATTCAAATTTTCAATTTCATTGTGTGAACTGGTAGAATATATTTATTTATTTACTTTAACTATTTTTTATTCACTATAGATATGAGTGATGAAACCCACCGGATTTGTTTTGTACCTTGTTATCTGAGCAAATTCTTACCACATATGATTTCTGTAGGATGTTTTAGTAAGTGTGAAAGGATTTTTATTCTCTAAACAATTATATATTCATAACGTGGAGGAAGAAGATGAAAAAATAAAAACCCATTCATAATACCTGGGACATTTCTAAGGATATAAAATATAACAATAAATGTTAATGAAGGACCATATTCATTGAATTTTGGATAATATAAAATGAAATTTAATATTCTGGATTCAATGAATTACTCCCATGAGGAGTTTTATATGTTTATAATGAACCATTTTATGTTTCCCAACTATTCCTAGAAATATATTAAAATGTTTGATGGAATAAATTTGTTTGGAGAAACTATACAGACACATGATTTAATTTATGTATCTATTTTTTAAAATGAACATAATTTGGAATTTATTTTATGTTTGGAAAAGTTTGATGATGTAATGAATTCGTTTTTTATAATTTACTCAAAAATCATGCTATCATGTCTTCATTACATGTACATGCTTCAATCATGGAATCATAAAGTTTCATCCATGACTAGAAAATATATATAATTTTAATGTAAGATTCTTCCATCAACCCTAAAATATGATTTTTTTGAAAATAATTAAAAAAATATAAGTAATAATTTGAAAAAAATCTAAAGTCCAATCATGAAAACGATTTGGTATAAATTTTAAAGAAAAATGATTGGGAAATATGATGAATATTTGGATATATCCTAGGTATTATCCCTACCACATGCATGTATATATTATTTCTTGAACATGAATCCAAACTGATTATACAACCCTAAATAAGTATATACACAACCTTCATATGAGTTTTTAAAATAAAATTTAGAGGTTATTAGGAGCAAGGATTATATAAACTATCTTGGAATCTTAATGGGTATGTCCCATTAAAAGTGTCCCAATGAAAATTTTATTTAAAGTTTTATATATCAAGAATGATTTGTTAGTGGGAATATAGATTCTAAATAATTGGAGAGTTTTCATTGACTACATGAAGAATAATCACGTTAACCAAACAAACTACTTCATCATTCCCTTTGTAGACCATATGATAGAGATGCTAGTTGGGAAGGGTCAATACTATTTCCATGATGGATTTTTTGGTTCCTTATAGGTTCTTATAGGTCATATATACAACATATGAAATATTCACATTCCCATTTTTCTTATTATCTTATCATAGGTTGCTCATTGAGATTTTGAATACACTCGGTTTTATTCAAAATTGGATGGTAAGAAACTTTTAAAATATGATTGATAGTTCTTGGAGGTATTCGATGATGATTTTACCTTTAATGGAATATTTTTTGAAATCTATATTGATAATTTGGATTTTTTTGAAAATCTTCATTGAGAAAAACATAGCTGTATAGTACAATAAATTTAATTTCATGGTGGGAAATGGAAATGTTTTCATACATATAATTTCTAAAGATCGGATTGAAGGTGATAAGGTCATAGTTGATGTGATTTATACCCTACCTTATTTCACTACTGTGAGACATGATAACACTATTTTAGTCTATACTGGATTTCATTGAAGGATTATTAGAGAATTCAGTAAGATTTGTTTTCTAAATAACCAACACAAAAAGGTAAATTAACTTTTGTTTCCTCATCTATGATAAGTAGATTTTGAAAATTCCCAAGATATTCTGATGAAATCCACCATAATCATTCTACTAAAATGGAATGAAACCTTTTAGGTACAATAAAAATCTTATGACATAGAATTATGGGTCATGATATCCCAAAAATTTGATGGAAGCTAATATGTGATATCCCAAACTTCTCAGACATGGGGAACATCCAAAATAAATAACAGAATAAAAGGAAATTAGGTTTTTTCAATTTTCGTTACTTTATATATTTTTTCCTCAACTATTATAAAATTATGTAAACTTTTTTTCTAATCTTTCACCACTGAGGTATTTAATAATTAAATCCAAAGAAAAGAGAAGTCTAGTGATGTGAATATTACTTCTACATGAGTTTGAATTAGATATGAAGGACCAAAAGGGCTATGAAAATAGTATTTCATACCACAACATCTAGTTAACCCACATTTTTGAGGTAGAACAAACCATTGAAACAATCTTTGAAGAATCCTTCCTTGGTAAAAAACTATAAAAATTCCCCTAAGTGTACCAGTATGCTAATCTATGGATTTTTTATCACATTAAAGGTACTGCTTCTTTATTAGAAATAAAATATTTAAATCAAAATAGGATTCATTATATTATATCTATTAGGATCCATACATAAGGATGATTTTTAATAAACAAACAATTAGGATATATATCCCCAAAGAATAAATTTAATATATTATTAAATCTTTTCCTAAAATTGCATGTTGATGACATTTTGGACATAGAGAACTTATTGGAAGGTTCTAGAAGCTTGATTATTTTTACCCACAATTTTCATAGATTTATAATTTTTATTTCAAAACATTTAAAAGATATCAAAATACTTGTGGAGTTTGAAAAATACATGAAATTACCCAAACATGATTAATTTTTTTATAAAATATTCAATGTATTTGGATTATATTTCTGGGGCCAATTCCCTATTTCTTTTGGTTTCTTCTACATAATTTTATTATTTAATTATGTTTCCAAATTTATTGAAGAAATAGACACATAAAATGATGATTAAAAAAAATTATTGAGTTTATAATTTGATTTTTTTTGAAGATTTAAATATCCTTAAGCTATAATTAGTGACCAAGGGAAAAAATTTTTCAAGAACAACATGGAATATCTAATGAAGAAATATAGAGTGAACCATAAGACATCAAAATTATACCACCCATAAACAAATGGACTATTTAAGGATCTCAATAGAGAAATAAAGTGAATTATAGAGAAGGTAGTTAAAATCGACCATAAATTTAGAGTGATAATATGTTGTATGCATTGTGGGCATATAATACTTCCCAAAAAGCCTAATTAACTATGTCTCCTTGATGGATTATTTATGGAAAACATTTTCACTTTCCTTTGGAGCTGTATTAGAAATCATATTGGGCTGTAAATAGAGTTAAACTAGAGTATTAAATGGTTGAAGAGAAGGAGATGCTATAGATTATAGAACTTGAGGATCTAAGGAGATAGTCATAAGAAATTCCAAGCTATACAAATAGAAAGCTAAATATATCCATGGTAGACTAATACAGATAATAAAATTTCATTTGTGATTTAAAGTTATGTTTTACTCTTCAAGAATGAAGATCATTCCAAATAATTTTTTTCCAAGTGTAATAGATCTTATGTTAAAGTTAACACATTCCTATTTGGTTCAGCAGAGATATAAGGAGCCAAATCACATTATCTCTTCACAGTGAATGACTAAAAAGTAAAGCATTACTATGAATAATTTTGAAAAAAACAATAGAGGAGTCCAAACTTCTACCTACTACCATTGAATAAAGGACAACCATGTTACCTCTTTCCCTCATATTGTCCTATATACTTACCCATAAAATGAACTATATATTGATAAATGTATGATAGAATTAACAATATTTGTGTCTAATATATTTTTTGGGGAGAGGGAAAAAGTATACTAGGATGTAAATAACATTCTAGGTTTTCATCATTTAATTTGACTTAAAATAAAACAATCAAATCAGTCCAATATATTTTTAGGGATGTGTTCAATATTTTTTACTTCTTCTAATTTTATATTTTTAGAGTTTATTTTTTTATGAATATTTGAGCTGAATGTTGTTGTACCTTGTAAAAAAATTACTATTTTATAGGGTAGGGAGTTCATTGGACTTCGAAATTGGGGGACTTAAATGATTATTGAGTGATTTTGGTTACTGTTTTCATGAATATTTTTCTTGAGAACTATGAAAAGAGTGTGAGAAAAAAACATCTTTATGGAATTGAAATTATAAGAAGAGGACATTGGAAATTGAAACCAAATTTAAGGTTACCTGGACCTATTGAATAGAACACCCCATGGAGGAAACTCAAATGTAATTGATATAAATCCTTTGAAACTATTATAAAATGGTAAATTAGGGTCCAATAATTAATTTTTAAGAAATTGGGCATTTAGTTTTTGAGTAATAAACCCCATTTTAAAATTAAATATATGATTGAAATAATAAATTTTGGA
This sequence comes from Viscum album, assembly GCA_963277665.1. Classification (NCBI taxonomy): domain Eukaryota; kingdom Viridiplantae; phylum Streptophyta; class Magnoliopsida; order Santalales; family Viscaceae; genus Viscum; species Viscum album. The sequence continues at coordinate 115,036,132 of OY728140.1, read as the reverse complement.
AATAACTAAAATAAAAAACATAATTATAAAAAAAATGAATTCATTCAGTTGAGTGGAATATTATACCTAGCTGAAGAAGGTTAAATTAACTTTTGAATATTTTATTTGATTTGTATCAGGGAATTATAAATTGGAACTCTAGTATAATTAACATTAGAGAAAGGGTTTAATGGAAGTTCCACTGATTAAAATTTTATTTCCATTCAAATTTATTTATTCCATTCGTGGAGTTTTATCTTTTACCAAATTGAAGTGAGTTAGTGGGATTGATTCATATGGGAGGCATTGTAATTCTAAAAATTAATGAAATGATAATGTTCTAATTTTGTGGTATGAATATTTGAACCAAGGTAGGACCATATTTTGAATAAATGAAATTCATTTTATTATCAAATTGTGAAATAGTGATTTTTTTGTGTGGGGGGTGATGAGGGCGAATATTTCATAAATGTGTAACAATAATTAATTGTAAATTAACCCCTATAATGGATAGAAATGGGTGATTAATTAGTAATATTTTAATTTTTTAAATATGAACTTTATTGATAAATATATTTTAATATGATTTTTAGTTTTTTTATTCCATTGATGTATTTAATTGTGAAATTCATAAACTAATTCAATTTTTTATTTTAATTTTTGAAGATATTCTTATATTGTTTTGATGTATCTAAATAAAATGTGAATAAATATCGAATATGACTATATTTAAATTTTATTTTCATGTATATAGGTTATAATAGATGGGAAATGATATTGGAATTTCATCAACACCATATCGTGTAAGAGAATTCTACCCATACAAGATAATTATCTTTTAAAAATTCTAGAAATGTGGGAGGTGTCACCGCCCATATGGTATTTTCATTTGATGAAATATGGAAATATAATGGGCCACTTTCAGATAAGTTTGATATTTTATTTCTTGACTATATGATATTTCATTCTATAGTGGATATTTTATTATAGAAATTTTGATTGGAGGCTCCACATTTCAATTCATTTCAAAAATTATAATGTTTCCTACCTTATACAATTTCAAGTCACGTATGTTATTGGACTTTTTCAAATATTCATGTTGAGGTTTCATGTTTCAATTCATCACCCCGTATGATATTTCAAGTCCCGTAACACATTTCATGCTGGATGTGGGGGTTAAAATCCAAAATTCATGATGAGAGAAAAATTCAACGTAAAATAAAACAAAACCCCAGTTCATTCCCAAAGTCCATCCAAATAAGGTAAAAGTAATCTTAGCTAACACATATAAAACATCCAAACAAATAGGAGAATACAATGCTAATTTGATCGAAAAAGAATATAGAGGTAAAAAATTTAATGGATTTAGACCCTCATGCTTTACATATAGTTGTATAAAAAAGAAATAAGGTGCTGAATTTGTGGGATATATCAAATATATGGAAATCATGGGAGGCCTATGATAGGGTTACACTGAAATTTTGGGAATGAATGATACTTAAGAATAATGAATGAATGATTTAAGAGAAGGTCCATTAGCATACTAAAAAAGGGATGGGGTTGCTTCCGTGATTACGCAATTGAGTAGTTCCTACTATTTTTTTCCTTCTCCCTATAATTATTTTAATTATATGGGGATGGAACACTGAACTGTTAGAATATATACTACAATATGACTTTTACTTGAGTTAATGAATTCTTATCACTAGTCCTGAATATTTTTAGCTTTATTCTGTCAATAATTTTTCAATTTCCGTGATAATATGATATTTTCTTTAATCATTTAATTTGAAGTATTTCTTCATTCACTTTTATTTTTTCTCATAGAATTGACCTGTGACTATACTACAAATTATGATAATTTCTAATGGTGTTGTTCTAGGATCGATTAGATTTTTCCAGTCTGTATACTATTTATGACTAGGGGATTCATTGATTATTTAATCCATCTATTTAAACTAAAATCACCAATGGTAATTTGTTGATATTTTATCTAATTAGATAGAGTGAGTTATAAAATAAATAAAAAATAAAAAAAATTATTTAATTGGTATTTGAAGGGATATCCAAGGTTAGGACACTTCCATTTAGATTTATATTAAAACTAAACTAATTCACTATCTGTTTTCACACACACTGAACCTATTTAACAGGATATGTAAACACCCAAAACACATTCCTCTTAGAAGATAACCTATGTAACACTGTCACTACTTAATTTTAGTTCCAAATATTATTTTTAGAGGTCCCCTTGAAACACCAATCATCAACCATATTCCATTAACTTTCATTATTTTGATTAGTTTTTTTATTTTTTTATTTTAGGATCCTTAAGAACAAACATCTAAAAACAGTCTAAAAATATATAAGTTTGTTCTATAAAGTAATATTAGCTAAAAGAATATATAAAATATTATGAAATAATCATAAATATCAAGAAACCCCAAAAATAAAGATGTACACTAATGGGTAAAGATATATCAAAAATAAAATAACCATTTTTTAAATCTACAAAAAAATATATTTAAAAATATTAAATCTGTAACACCCCAGGTAAATAAAGAATATTACATTTTCATATTTATCCATATTTGTGAATAAAATATTAATATGACTTTAAAGGGGACGCTATGCTCGATGGCATACCCAACACGCAACAACGAGTTTCTTGGGAATCTTACGTTGCACTCTAATAATAAAATAACATTATTTTAAATGGTAGTTAACATGTAGTTGTTGTATTGGTAGGAATGGATAGAAATAACTAAAATATGATTATATATGTTTTTAAATGTTTTTACATTTATCCAATAAAAGATAAAGGCTTAAAATATGGAAAGAATTCAATTTTAGGCGTATATGCCCTAGTTTTCACTAAAGGTTCACTTATCACCTTTTGATGGAGAACCGTCATTAAATATAGTTTTGTTCACTCTTATAAATTCTATTAGACCAAATAAAACTCTTCTTAAGAATTGGGACATCAAAATTTACTTTGTGCAAATTTTTGGTATCTTTCCGATAAAGTTCATTTTTAATGAATAGTATAAAATGTTGTATTTTAATTCAAATCCTCTTTTTAATCTAATTTATTTATATGATTAGATTACCTTTGAATTGGTTTTAAAGTGAAATTATAATATATTGTTACCATTAAATCCAATAGTGGTCGTTGGAATTAATTTCACTTTGAAATCAGACTTAAACTAGTGTTAATCTTTTGATACTTATTGTTTCATAAAAACACGCTATTTGCTCTGACAGCGAGAATTAATTATTAAATTAATTAATGTGACTTATATGTTTTGAATTTTTTAAAATATACTTCATTTTTGAATTAATAGTATCAAATATAGCTTAGGGTGAAGTTTTGGGTTTTTTCTGAAAAACTTCAATTTTTGATGAATAGTGAAACCACTAAGTGGTACTTATAAAAACTGATTTTTCGGTTTAAATGAAAATTTTCCATATTTGTGTTTTGAATTTAAATAATCTGACATACATGGTTTTCATTAAGAATTAAAATGTGGTTCAATGGGATAAAAATAATTTTTTGGTGAATAGTAACTTATTAAGTTTTTAATCACGATTAGAGGTAATTAGTGTAGTTTATGGTAAGAATAATGTTTTAATAAACTGAAATGACCTAGACACATATCCTACCCTCACTGGATGTGTCATGGCCGACCAAGACAATCCATGGGTCAACTTGGTGACCCCATGGAGCCACATTGGTTGGAAAATGACATACATATCGTTTTATTTAATGTTAAAGTAAAAATGAGACAAACATGAAATGTTTTATTAAAACAATTTGTACATGGGGTTATACAAATCCGATTTTTGACTATAAATATTCATTGGAAATCTAAAACGAGTTCCTACATCATAGTATTTTTTTTATATTTTTTATACATTAAAAAAATTAAATTATTTATGACATCATGATGATGCAGCGATGACCTCATTCTTTAACAATTTAAATAAAATGGAAAGATAATGTAATATCTAAGACCTACACATGTCCAAAACCTATTGAATGAGTGGCTTTTGAACCCTTATCACCTTATCCCTGAAATAAATCAATGTGGGACCTCTTAAGTCCGAATACCATTTTCAAATAAGGTAACATTTTCTTACTTTCCAAGAGTGCCCCTCCTCTCCTCTTATACAAGGCCCCCATTTCTACCTCTTTACCCACACTCCCGAAGCCTTTGGCTCAGCCAATCCCTGCCCATATTGTCTCTCCACTTCCCTCTATAACTCCTTGAGGCCTCACTTTGGGCAGAAGTCTTCCCAAGGAATCCTTTTAGCTCAAACCAATGGGAGTTACCCGATTTTAAGGTAATGTCTTCACTTGAGTCCTTTTGTTTTATTTTGCCTCACCAACCCCCCTAAGCTATTTTTATTCATTTCTTTTGTAACAACTCCAGTATCTTCAATATACTAGGATGTTGTTATAATATGGATTCGATCTACACTTACACACACTTACATCTAATGGATAAAGAAGATACTGTTTCCGTGGATGGCGAATTTATGCCTCCCGAAACGATGATTGTTCATCATTCATTTAACACCTTCAAAGGTGGCCATTAAGATGTCACTATATTTATATATGATATATAATATGTTTATGTTTTACTTAAGATTCTGTATTTTTATTTTTGGGCATACCTTTATGGTTTCCATTATGGGTAAACGCGATATCTTCATTTAAGGAAGTGCGGACTACCGCCCCCTCAAAGTGATGTGATTCGTTAATGCCATATGTGGGATGTATAAAGGATGGATTTTAAGTTATTATATATGATGTTATACTAGAATTATAATATACCTCTATATATTATTATTCCATTCCATAAAAATATGAAATAGAAATGAAAGTAGCGTTCATGCGTACGTACGGCTTACCGTCTCCATGAACGGTGCATTTCATTTCTTACCTCTAAATGATTATGTAATATTATAAATACATGTATATTCTGGATATATATGATATATATGATATCCAAATCATGAATATAATTCTGGATATAATGAACATTTGACCACATGAACAACATGTAATTGTAAGAAGTCCACTTTCGACATAAGAACCAAATATCGACAAAACAAACATTATTAACTTAAATGATTAAATAATATTTATAACATTGAAATAAGTGATCTAAAAGGAATAATGAACTAGAAAAAGGTTCTTAATAAAGTGAAAATTAACTCAAGTTTATTATTCAGGACATTAAAGAACAATCGAGTCAAGTCGGACCCGAGGTAAGGGATCCTACTCCTCTCTTTCTTTTTAAGTACACTCTTTTATGCCATTCCTTTTGAAGCTCATATTTCTTGTTATTAGGATGTTATTTTATACTACTCTTACTGTAATTTTTATGTTAATATGATGAGAGACCCTATTCTCTCTCATCAATCCATTTTGGAAGTTTTAAGTGGCACCGTTAGGCTGCCGAGTTTTCGTAAGGGATTTTTCATCTCACTTTTATTCCCGTGAGATTTATGCTACATTTGCCAAGAATTTCCTTTGAGTGGTTTATGTACTGCCCATTATTACACTCCTTTTGTAATATAATTCCATTTATGGGTATTTACATATTCATTGTATGACACTTCTTCAATGGGGTGTACTTTTCAAAAGTTACCCAAGTCGGTAAGGGAACCTTTCACCCTCCCCTTTTTAAAAGACTTCGTGTGTTATGTCTTTTAATTCACATACTATTATGTTGGGATATGTTCTACTATATCCTGATTGATGTAAATTTTATGTCCAAGTGATGAGATTCCCTTTTTATCTCTCATCTACTCATTTTATGAATTTTTGAAGTGACGCCTTTAGGCTGTCGAATTTTACCAAGGGAACTTTTTAACCCAATTTCGATTTCTTTGGGTTCAACATGTAGGTATTGAATATGTCATCCTTTGAATATGTGTGAATGACCTTTTATTGTTTTACACTTAATATCCAATTATATTGGGTGTATTTATATTTTTCACACATAATTTTGAGATTGATTTATCCTTAATTTAAGGATACCTTCTTTATAAGGTATTTCATCACATTTTACATCTATATTGAGACTTCATTGTTGTTATGCACCAATTCACTCTAATATGGTGTATATACTGTCCTTTGGAATATTATATCATGAATACATTTATTCTCATGATATTATAATGTTTTGATTAAATGTTATTCCTCAATTATTGTATTCAAGTGTCTCTAATTTTGGTAAAAACCCTTTAACCAAAATATCGCTTTAAATGTTTTAATGATTTGTTCTTATCCATGTTTTCAAAATGGATTTAAGAATTTATTTATATGGATATTAATGGTTTAAAATGTTAAAAGCTTCAAGGTGGTATGGGACACTTTGATTCAAAAATCTCTTTATTAAATGTTTTAAATGGTTTTGAAAATGGTTTTTAGAATGGATTCTGTTGGTCGGAGTGGACACTCAAGAGGGGGGTGAATTGAGTTCCAATTAAAATTTTCTGTTAAAAACAATTTCTAATAAAATCCCCCAATTTCAAAAACAAATTAAACTGTAGTGAATTTATATAGATTATAAAGGTTCAATTAGCCTCTCAAAGATTGATTAGTTCTCACTTAACTTAATCTTATGATTAAATTAACTTTTGAAACTAATTTACTGATTTATAATAAATATAAACACTTGCGAATTTAATTATCAAAGTAGCTTTGAAGATAGATTATATTTCAAAGTAATAGCAGCGGAATATGAAATAAATATGTATAGTATGGATATAGAGTATAACTACAAACACAGAGAAGTAACCAAGAGGTTCAGTCTCAAGCCAAGACTTAGTCCTCTCAAAAGTTTATATAAAAGTGATCCACACCCTGGATCGGGGTTAACAACAGTGAACACACTGTCCAGGTCACAAGACCTCTACCACAGTTCTACGTGGGAAAACAAACAACAGCAGCCAGCTGTCCAGGTCACAAGACCTCTACCACTATCCACAGTGGGAAGTGAAGTGTAAAAGGTTTGCTGAGGATTTACAGATCCTCCAGTGAAAGTATAGGAGTCAGTGTGTGTGTTTAATACAGCAGATAACACACACTGCTCAAAATGTAGAATAAATAAATCACAGAGCAGAGATGTAGAGTTTAGAAATGGCTCTAGTGATTTCAGTGTAGCACTGGACTCGTTTTGGAATTAATCAGAAGTGATTCTAAGTCCTCTTCTCGATTTTGTTTGAGAAGCAGAGTGTCGTATGCTTCAGGTTCACAGGCAGTGAGATGTAGTCGATGAAGCTCTTCAATATTCTATTGTATGCACACCACTCTTCTTGAGTAGGCTTGATTGTATGTTTGATTCTGTCTTGCTTGGTTCTTCTTGTATGCACAGAGCTCTTCTTGAGTATGTCGTATGCTTCCTTGTCTCTGTGTGTGTTGTCTCTCTCTTCTTGGTTTTTCACACCACTCTTCAGCAGAGTCTTCTTGTATTTATATCACGTGCTCCGTAGGACAAAAAAGGTTTCCTTTCCACAGGTACGAGGTACGGTTTCCTGACATCCGACAACCTTTATTAATTAATTGTCAGGGTATTAAAATATAACTAATATGATCGTTGGTTAGAATAAATAAAGATAAAGATAAAGAAATTCAAACAGTTGTTTATGACTGTTCAAGAGATCGGTAGGTCATCAGCATTAGAGTAATGATCGGTGACTCAGATAGATCAGCATCGGTCTGTCATCTGATCGGTGAGTCATTTTGATCAGCATCGGTCTGTCATCTGATCGGTGAGTCATTTTGATCAGCATCGGTCTGTCATCTGATCGGTGAGTCATTTTGATCAGCATCGGTCTGTCATCTGATCGGTGAGTCATTTTGATCAGCATCGGTCTGTCATCTGATCGGTGAGTCATTTGCATCGGTGAGTCCTTGGATCGGTGACTCATTTGCATCGGTGAGTCCTTGGATCGGTGACTCATTTGCATCGGTGAGTCCTTGGATCAGTGACTCATTTGCATCGGTGAGTCCTTGGATCGGTGACTCATTTGCATCGGTGAGTCCTTGGATCGGTGACTCTGATGGATCGGTGAGTCTGATTGATCGGTGACTCTGATGGATCGGTGAGTCTGATGGATCGGTGACTCTGATGGATCGGTGAGTCTGATGTCTGTTGAATCCAGAAGACTTCCAACATACTTTGTAAGTCAATAAGCATAGTTAAAAACATGATAACTGATTCATTCATAGATTGGAATTATGTTTATGAGACATCAAACCAGATTAAGCATCAATGAGTTGTGATGATTTGTGATTATTAAAACATCAGTTATAAACATGAAATCAGCAATCTTCCAGAGGGCTCAACAATCTCCCCCTTTTTGATAATCACAAATCTTCATATATATATATATAAAATAATAAAAAAAATCTCCCTCTTAAAATAACATTCCCATATATATAGTATTCAGATTTCTCTCCCTGAGATATTGATCTCCCTCTTCATATATAGAGTACTCCCCCTTAGATATATATTTCCCCCATTATATATCTTTCTCCCATTATATATAGCTTTATCCCATTATATATAGCTTTCTCCCCCTTTGGGATAATCAAAAAGGAGGGAAAACAGATAAGGGAAAAGAGAAGCAGGGTGCAGAGAGGATAGAACATAACACAAAGGAAAAACACATTTGATAAAGTCACAGAAAGGGATAAGCAATACATAGATCACCCCATCAAAAACAATACATGGCTATTTGTTGGGATACAAAGGGGCTTTCCCTTTATCCTTTGGATCAATGATAGGTAAGGTAGAAGGCTTGGAGGCAGGCTGTGGTTCACGGAGCTGAAGTGGCGGCAGGACAACTCTGGCAGGTGCAGGAGCAGGTTCCACAGAGGGTTGTTGAGAAGGAGCAGGAGCTGGATGAGAAGCTTTCTGAGAGACTGGCCGCAACTGAGATAGAGCTTGGGCAACAGACAGCTGATTTGGAGCGACATCAGAGGCACTGAGAGGTTCAGAAGTATCAAGTACAATTGCTGTGGTCTGTGCATCCAAGTAAGGCTTCAACAGATGAATGAAGTCCTGAATGACTTCTGCTCCATACTTCATAGCTTTTTCAAAATCATCCTTGTTTTCCATGAACTGTGCCAAGGAAGGGACAAAATCTTGCAATTGGCAAACTTGAGTATTGAAGGCCTGAGTGACTGGAGGTAATTTCAGATTCTTTGTCAAGACTTTGAAGTTGGCAGCCATCTCATGCTTTGTATAAATCTTGGAAAAGTAAGTATCAACTTTTTCCTTGATCCCTTGCAGGGCTTTCTTAGCATCTGCTGAAAATACTAAGGCCATCTTATGACTATTATCACAGAGCTCTTCCATCCTCCTCAAAGATTATAAGTCAAGAATTTGTCTTACAGCAGCTAGCTCTGCATGCACAACTTCTCTGAGTGCTTCTATCTCACGGGTAGTGATTTTGGTGACCTTGGCTGTACTGGCTTGGCCGACTATATGAGTTAGTTCAGCTTTCAACTTCCTCAGGTCAGACTTGTTGAGATGTTCAATCAGATTTCTCAAAACTTCCATCATACCAGAGATGGTTGATCTGAACTCATTTGATAGAGAAACTAAGCTAACTTGGAGATCCTTCAAAGTTTGATTCAAAGAGGCTATGTGCCTACCAACAAATTCACCAGTAGCAGTCAAGTCTGGCTTGAGAACATCTGAGACTGCCGTTGAAAAAGCTTTCAAGGAATTTTCAGAAACTTGCAGAGATACTTGATGAAGGGAATTGGAAAGTTCTTCTCTGACTATATCTCTCACAGTGGTTATCAATTCAGTCTTAAACTTATCAAGATCAGCTCGAGAGATTTCAGAACAAGGTAAATTCACATTTACAGGATCATCAGTAGGAATAGACCTTGCTTCTCTTGGAAGGTTCCTTTTCACAGCTGCAGCAGATTCTGGCAATTCGTCTTCTTCTTCAGAATATTCTAAGCCCAAAACAGCATATCCAGGGTAGTCATCCCAAACAGCAGCACACAGGGTGTAGTTGGGTTTCTCATAGCATGCTGTTCCACTGATTTTTGATGAGTCAGCCTTGCCACTGATATGGATTTCTGGTACTGACTGAGGTTGTTCTACTTGATCTACAGCAAGACCATCCACCGGTCTTTTAACACCATCAACAGCAGCTTCAACATCATCAGCATCATCATCATCACCACCAAGATTGTCATCAGCATCACCTTTCTCATTATTACTCTGCTCAGAGGCTTCACTGTGATATTCCTCAGTATCAGAATCTTCTTCATCATCAATAATAGGTTCTGACTCTGGTAGGGTTAAGGGTGGACTAGCAGGTCCAAATTCTATTCTTTTCTTGGGGCTAGCAGTGTCTGGATCACTCCTATCATCAGGAGAAGACACACTTCCTTCTTCAGTTGCAGCTTTTTCTTGCTCATCATCATCAGAATAAACTGGTTCCTCATCTGGTTTTAATCCAGGATCTCTCAAATCCTTTGGCCTCTTGCCATGATCTATGGGATTGTAGGCTTCATACAACTTATCTTCATCTGCAACCCAGCACTTCTTCCATGGATTCCAATTGATTTTCATCCTCTTGCAGATCTCTTTGTTGAGACAGAAGGTACGCTCTGTTTCAACAACTTCATCATCTTCATCAACACATTCCAGATTCTGGAGCATAGTAGATATCATTTTTGAATAAAACAACGCTGTGGCTTTCTTGGAAGGTTTCAGCATACTAGCTATGTGGACCATCACATATCTACACAGGTTTATCTTTTCATGGGTTTTGAGCAGAAACAATAGAAAAACATCTTGAAACTTAACAGCAGCAAAATCTCCTCTTCGAGGGCAAAGTTGGTGCTGAATAAACTTGAATAGGATTCTGCTTTCACCATCTAATTCTGAAGCTGTGATTCTCCTCGATTCTCTGTTTCCAGTTAGAAGCTCTAGCGCTAGCTCATAAGAAAAATAGTCAGTGACTGGGGGTATATTGCCAGCATAGTCCTCATATCGACCTTAATGAGGTACGTTTAAACATTCAGCCCACTGCTTAGATGAGAAAGATATTTTCTTTCCTTTTACAACAGACGACATCCTAGCAGCTTCCACACCATCAAGCGTGATTTTCAGGTTCATGTAAAACTCATGTACTAGCTTTGGATAATCTATTCGGGTGTTGTCTGAAAACCAGTCTATCCATCCTTGCGATTCAAGAACTTGTAGCAACAGAGACTTACTTGACAGAAGCCACGCCGAGTTTACTTCTTTTTCTACAGCTATAATCCGAGTTTCCAGGTTCGGATTTACTGATCGTTGAGAGGTACTGCTCGACTCGCCTCGAGCACGCTTTGAAGGTATAGGGCTATCCGGTCCTTTGCTCGGTCTCTTTTGCTTAGCCATTCAAGGATTTTGGAGAGGCAGGAGTTCGAAGGTTCGAAGGTTCGAAGCAGAGGGGAAGAGAGGTTGAGAGGTTCGGCGGGAAATGAAAGGTCAAAGGTTTAGGGAAGATAAATAGCCGCGTATCATTTATTTTATCATTTAGGGTTCCCATAAAAAGTAATTTACTAATTAATAAAAAGTAATTAAAAAAATTGGTTTGACAGAACAGTGTGACAGATCGGTTCCACAGATCAGTTTCACAGATCAGTTTCACAGATCAGTTTCACAGATCAGTTTCACAGATCAGTTTCACAGATCAGTTTCACAGATCAGTTTCACAGATCAATCATACACAATTCTTGTTTAATAAATTTCATTCTTTCAGAGCATAAGGGCTTTGTGAAGATGTCAGCTAATTGATTTTCAGAACTAACAAATTCTAGAGAAATATCACCCTTCTGGTAATGATCTCTTAGAAAGTGATGTCTGACATCAATGTGCTTAGTTCTAGAGTGAGACACAGGGTTCTTGGATAAGTTGATTGCACTAGTGTTGTCACAGTTAATTGAAACATGTTTAAGATCAAATCCATAATCCAATAGAGTGTGTTTCATCCACAAAATTTGTGCACAACAACTACCAGCAGCTATGTATTCTGCCTCGGCAGTAGACAATGCAACTGAATTCTGTTTCTTACTACACCATGATACTAGGGATTTTCCAAGCAAATGACATGTTCCTGATGTGCTTTTTCTATCTAACTTACAACCAGCAAAGTCAGCATCTGAATAACTCATTAACTCAAAGGATTGTCCTTTTGGGTAAAACAAACCTAAATTTATAGTATACTTAAGATACTTAAAAATCCGTTTAATAGCTAATAAGTGTGATTCTTTAGGATTAGCTTGAAATCTAGCACACATACACACACTAAACATAATATCTGGTCGACTAGCAGTAAGATAAAGTAAGCTTCCAATCATACCTCTGTAATTGGTTTGATCAACTGGTTTCCCAGTCTCATCAACATCCAATTTACAGGTAGTACTCATAGGTGTATTACTTTCCTTAATACTATCCAATCCAAAACGTTGTAAAAGATCCTTTGTATATTTACTCTGATTTAAAATAATACCATTTTTAGTTTGAAAGATTTGAAATCCAAGAAAATACTTAAGCTCTCCCATTAAGCTCATTTCAAATTCATTTTGCATAACCTTTGAAAAATCAGTACATAAGGAGTTTTTAGAAGATCCAAAAATAATATCATCAACATATATTTGTACAACTAAAACATCTTTAGAAATTCTTTTAATGAAAAGAGTTGGATCAGCAATCCCTTTAGTAAAACCTTTTGAAATAAGGAAATTGCTAAGTCTATCATACCAAGCTCTTGGAGCTTGTTTCAAACCATACAAAGCTTTAGAAAGTTTAAAAACTTGATTTGGAAAATGGGGATTAGTAAATCTAGGTGGTTGTTCTACAAAAACATATTCAATTATAAAACCATTTAGAAATGCACTTTTAACATCCATTTGATATAATTTGAAATCCAGATGTGCAGTATATGCAAGTAAGATCCTAATGGCTTCTAGTCTAGCTACAGGTGCAAACGTTTCCTCATAGTCTATACCTTCTTCTTGACTATATCCTTGTGCAACTAGTCTAGCTTTGTTTCTAACTATATTTCCAGATTCATCTACTTTATTTCTAAACACCCATTTTGTGCCTATTGTCAAAGTGTCCTTAGGTCTGTCAACTAATTCCCAGACTTTGTTTCTTTCAAACTGATTTAATTCTTCTTGCATAGCCATTACCCAAAATTCATCGTTGATAGCATCATTGATATTTTTAGGTTCTGACTGTGAAAGAAAAGCTTGATGTTCAACCTGGTTTCTTAGAGAAGCTCTAGTCTGTGTCCCTCTATTTAGATTTCCTACAACAGCATCTAAGGGATGGTTCTTTAGAGTCCTAGATGGTCTTGAAAAGATAGGGCTAGAAATTTCAGATTCTATTACTGATTGAGGTTCAACAGAAGCAGGTTCTGGAGAATGTCCAGAACTGGATGCTTTTATAACAGGTTCTTTAGATTTATCATTAAGGTCCAGAATAGACAAATCTTCTTCAAGATTCCCAAGAGAGGTTTTAGGCTCATGTGGATCAGTTTCATCAAATTTGATGTGAACAGATTCTTCCACACATTTGGTTCTCTTATTGAAAACTCTATAGGCTTTACTAGAGATAGAGTAACCTAGGAAAATTCCTTCATCACTCTTGGATGCAAATTTATCCAGATTATCTTTAGTATTCAGAATAAAGACTTTGCAGCCAAAAACTTTGAAGTAGTTAACCTTAGGTTTCCTATGGTTCCACAACTCATAAGGGGTTTTCTTTAGAACAGGTCTGATCAAGACTCTATTAATGACATAACAAGCTGTATTAACAGCTTCATCCCAAAAGTAAATTGGCAGTTCATATTCATTGAGCATGGTTCTAGCAATTTCTTGCAGGGTTCTGTTTCTTCTTTCTACTACACCATTCTGTTGGGGTGTCCTAGGGGCAGAAAAGTTATGAGAATAGCCATTGAGTGAGCAGTAAGATTCAAAATCTTGATTTTCAAACTCACGACCATGATCACTTTTTAGGGTCTTAATCTTGAGTCCACTAAGATTTTATACAGACTTGGAGTATTTAACAAAGTAAGAACAAGCTTCACTTTTGTGAGCTAGAAAATATACCCAAGTATATCTAGAAAAGTCATCTACAAGAACATAGACATAGTGCTTCCCATTTAAACTAGAAACTCTTGATGGTCCAAACAAATCCATGTGAACCAATTCAAGTGGTTGAGAAGTTGAAACTTCTTTCTTTGATTTAAAAGAAACTTTGTGTTGTTTTCCCTTTTGACAGGGATTACAAACTTTGTCTACTGGAAATTAAAGTTTGGGTAAGTCTCTAACCAAGTTCTTCCTAGAAAGCTTTCTAAGTGAGTGCACATTGCAGTGTCCTAATCTTCTGTTCCAAAGCCAAGACTCCTTATGAAAAGCATTTAAACAAGGAATGTTCTGTTTAGCTAAAGAATTTAAATCAACAGCATAGACATTTTCATTTCTTAAAGCAGAAAATACTAAAACATTTTTAGAGTTAAAAACATTGCAAGAATCATTTTCAAATTTAACATGAAAACCATCATCACATAACTGAGAAATGCTTAACAGGTTATATTTAAGTCCATCAACAAATAAAACTTTAGAAATCAAAATTGAATCAGTGTTACCAATCTGGCCTAGGCCGATGATTTTTCCTTTAGAGTTATCACCAAAGGTGACATGACCTCCATCAACCTTTATTAAGCTCTTGAAGCAAGAATAATCTCCAGTCATGTGTCTTGAGCACCCACTGTCTAAATACCATATCTTCTTGTAACAGCTCTTCAAGCAGGTCTCCTACAAAACAGATTTAGATGGAAGATGATTTTGGTACCCAGATCTTCTTGGGTCCAGACAGGTTAGCCAATAACACTTTAGGTACCCATATTTGTCTAATGGGTCTCACATAATTTGTAGAAATAACATTCTTTGAAAGATAAACCTTATTAGATTCATAACTATGAATATAACTGGTTGAGGCATAAGAAGTTCCAGAATTAACTATCTTCTGTCCAGATTTAGGAATGAATCTAGTTTTGGCAACTTTCCTTTGTCCAGGTTGGTATCCTATACCAGTAGTGTATCTAGGTGCAACTTTCTTTCCTAGCATTTGTGTTAGAGTATTTTTACCATTGGTGAACTTCTCTAAGTCTTTCTTGAGTTTCTCATTAGACAATTTTAGTTCAGTATTCTCTTTAAGCAGCTGAGCATTCTTTTCTACTTCTATATCCAGATCAGATTTATGCTTAACACTTAAAGCATACTGTTTCTTTAGACCTTTATATTTATCTTTAAGCTCATTACATGTTTCTTCTAGCATGTCACAGTATTCAAACAATTCAGATTTTGACATGTTTTCTGAGTTAGAATCTTCTCCAGAATAGTATGAATTAAAAGCAGGAGTCTCTGATGTTACCTCAGAAGTGTTTGTCATGAAACACATGTTGGCCCGATTCTTTTCAGAGTCTGAAGATTCAGCTTCACTTGTGCTGTCTTCTGAAGCACTCCAAGTAGCCTTCATGGCCTTCTTGTACTTGTTATCCTTGTATTCATATTTCTTTTTATACTTCAGCTTTGGACAGTCGGCTTTAATGTGTCCTTTCCTCTTGCACTCATAGCAGACAACATCATCTGATTTGTCATTCTTCTTCCAGTCCTTTTTCCATTTGCCTTGTTGGTCATACTTTCCCTTGTAATTTGGTTTCCTAAAGAATTTCTTTTTCCTATAAAACTTTTTGAATCTCCTGGCTATTTGAGCCATCTCATCATCACTGTCAGAATCATTCTCACTTTCCTCACTGCTTGAACTTTCATTGATAGCTTGAAGCTTTTCCTTATCCTTATTCTTTGAGGTTGTAGTCTTGAAGGCAATAGACTTCCTTTTAGGTTCATCATCTTCTTCTTTATTTACTTTAAGCTCTTCTTCATACATCATCAGCTTACCAATTAATTCCTTGACAGGTAGAGCAGCAATGTCACAGGATTCTCTAATGGAGACAGAGGTTCCTCTCCATCTTTCAGGTAGACATCTCAAAATTCTCATAATTTGTTCCTTTGCTGGAACATCCTTTCCCAGAGAGGTCATTGTGTTGACAATTTCATTGAACCTGAGATACATATCAGAAATGGGTTCATCAGGCTTCATCTTAAAATTATCATACTTAATAGTATAGGTATTCAATCTCATCTCCTTAACATTAGTTGTTCCTTCATGAGAAACAGCTAAGGTATCCCAAATTTCATATGAAGTTTTACATGCAGAAATTCTATTAAACTCTTCATCTCCTAGAGCACAGTACAGAGCATTCATAGCTTTACAATTGTTATTGTAAGCAGTCTTTGTAGGTTCATCCCAAGTAGATCTAGCAGTAGTGGGAATTTTGTATTCAGATTCAATTGCAGTCCAAATATCAAAACCTATGCTTTCTAGATGAATTTTCATTTTCAGTTTCCACTGAGCATAATTAGTTCCATTGAAGAAAGGTGGCCAGTTAGTAGCAGCACCCTCAAGTCTATTATCCATGATATTACAAAAAAGAATTTTAAAGAGATAAAAATTTAGAAATAACAGAAATTTTAAGAACTTTAAAATACAACTAAAATCACAGTTCAAAAGCAGAGCACTTTTAGAAAGTATTTACTTCCTCTGATACCAAGTGTTGGTCGGAGTGGACACTCAAGAGGGGGGTGAATTGAGTTCCAATTAAAATTTTCTGTTAAAAATAATTTCTAATAAAATCCACCAATTTCAAAAACAAATTAAACTGTAGTGAATTTATATAGATCATAAAGGTTCAATTAGCTTCTCAAAGATTGATTAGTTCTCAGTTAACTTAATCTTATGATTAAATTAACTTTTGAAACTAATTTACTGATTTATAATAAATATAAACACTTGCGAATTTAATTATCAAAGTAGCTTTGAAGATAGATTATATTTCAAAGTAATAGCAGCGGAATATGAAATAAATATGTATAGTATGGATATAGAGTATAAATACAAACACAGAGAAGTAACCAAGAGGTTCAGTCTCAAGCTGAGACTTAGTCCTCTCAAAAGTTTATATAAAAGTGATCCACACCCTGGATCGGGGTTAACAACAGTGAACACACTGTCCAGGTCACAAGACCTCTACCACAGTTCTACGTGGGAAAACAAAAAACAGCAGCCAGCTGTCCAGGTCACAAGACCTCTACCACTATCCACAGTGGGAAGTGAAGTGTAAAAGGTTTGCTGAGGATTTACAGATCCTCCAGTGAAAGTACAGGAGTCAGTGTGTGTGTTTAATACAGCAGATAACACACACTGCTCAAAATGTAGAATAAATAAATCACAGAGCAGAGATGTAGAGTTTAGAAATGGCTCTAGTGATTTCAGTGTAGCACTGGACTCATTTTGGAATTAATCAGAAGTGATTCTGAGTCCTCTTCTCGATTTTGTTTGAGAAGCAGAGTGTCGTATGCTTCAGGTTCACAGGCAGTGAGATGTAGTCGATGAA
Source organism: Viscum album (assembly GCA_963277665.1). Lineage (NCBI taxonomy): Eukaryota > Viridiplantae > Streptophyta > Magnoliopsida > Santalales > Viscaceae > Viscum > Viscum album. Next base: position 115,018,600 of record OY728140.1, on the reverse strand, counting down.
GCTCTTCAATATTCTATTGTATGCACACCACTCTTCTTGAGTAGGCTTGATTGTATGTTTGATTCTGTCTTACTTGGTTCTTCTTGTATGCACAGAGCTCTTCTTGAGTATGTCGTATGCTTCCTTGTCTCTGTGTGTGTTGTCTCTCTCTTCTTGGTTTTTCACACCACTCTTCAGTAGAGTCTTCTTGTATTTATATCACGTGCTCCGTAGGACAAAAAAGGTTTCCTTTCCGCAGGTACGAGGTACAGTTTCCTGACATCCGACAACCTTTATTAATTAATTGTCAGGGTATTAAAATATAACTAATATGACTGTTGGTTAGAATAAATAAAGATAAAGATAAAGAAATTCAAACAGTTGTTTATGACTGTTCAAGAGATCAGTAGGTGATCAGCATTAGAGTAATGATCGGTGACTCAGATAGATCAGCATCGGTCTGTCATCTGATCGGTGAGTCATTTTGATCAGCATCGGTCTGTCATCTGATCAGTGAGTCATTTTGATCAGCATCGGTCTGTCATCTGATCAGTGAGTCATTTTGATCAGCATCGGTCTGTCATCTGATCGGTGAGTCATTTTGATCAGCATCGGTCTGTCATCTGATCGGTGAGTCATTTGCATCGGTGAGTCCTTGGATCGGTGACTCATTTGCATCGGTGAGTCCTTGGATCGGTGACTCATTTGCATCGGTGAGTCCTTGGATCGGTGACTCATTTGCATCGGTGAGTCCTTGGATCGGTGACTCATTTGCATCGGTGAGTCCTTGGATCGGTGACTCTGATGGATCGGTGAGTCTGATTGATCGGTGACTCTGATGGATCGGTGAGTCTGATGGATCGGTGACTCTGATGGATCGGTGAGTCTGATGTCTGTTGAATCCAGAAGACTTCCAACATACTTTTTAAGTCAATAAGCATAGTTAAAAACATGATAACTGATTCATTCATAGATTGGAATTATTTTTATGAGACATCAAACCAGATTAAGCATCAATGAGTTGTGATGATTTGTGATTATTAAAACATCAGTTATAAACATGAAATCAGCAATCTTCCAGAGGGCTCAACAGATTCACTATTTCAATATCTTAAAATGTTATATTGTTTTTTCAATGTGGGAATGTTTTCTTTCCTTTATGCTAAAGTTATGTGCTATGATTATGTTATGGTTATTGGGAATTATTATGAAGACGGGTGGTTCCATGATAAACTAAGGGCGGGTGAGCCCGGTATAGCTCTCCAATGCATTGGGTAACGCGAAGGAGTGAAACGTTAAGGTTTCTCCGAAGAGATTTAGGGAATATACTATGATGGGTATTCCAAATGTAACCAAGAGGGCTACTCCCTATGTAATAATGTTATGAATGACTCATGTTACCTTTATGTCTTATGATTTCTATGATTTATTCATGATTTGATGTGGTATGTTAAAGTGCCTATGTTTTATGGGTAAAGTATGATTTCATTCTTATGTATATATGAACTCATGATTCCTTTCATATTTTTATAACCCTTACTGATATTTTTATGCTCATCCCAAGTTTTTGAAATGTTTTTCACAGGTCAAGGGAATGGTACATGATGTGATGATAGTGTCAAGGATGTGTCAAGAAATAATCCATGTTTTATTTTAAATATGTTTCCGTTTATGGGAAGAATAAATACTATATTTTATGTAACCACTTTGTTTAAATGTGGAATGTAATGCAAGTTTCATGATCTAATTCTCTAAAACTCTAAACCTGAAAAGATCCTCAATGTGTAATCTTGTAATAAATCAAGATTAAGTAAGGTTTAAGGCTGGGGCCTTATAGTTGGTATCAAAGGTCGGTTTAGATAACTTTAGAGGTTAGGGTATTCTTTAAGCATAAGTGGCATTACCATAATGGTTAGGATTTCAAAAAGAGCCCTAGTTTTAGATAAAGGTAATGAGTAATTATATCTTAGTGTTTATCTTCCTCATTAGTATATGATGTTTTTTTTTGATATACTCACACTGACCTTTTTGGTTTTAGTAAATGGCTGGATCTAGCAAACACCAAAGTGACAATTGGTTTGAAGGAAACTATGGTGGTTCTCTGATTAAGAGATTGGATGAAATGGGGTATTCAATGATGAAACTCGTGGTTGTTCTAAACCAACTATCAAGGAGTCATGACCAACCACTTGAACCTTGGTATGATCTTTAATGAATCATGTACGATATGACCAATCTATGTGGAAGTTCAGGTAATAATTATAAAGGTAACCATTAGAGTTTATATGATCCTTACTTTTGAGGTAATTATGGGTTATTATATGTTATCATGGAAAATGAAAGGCAAGAGATAAACTTGAGGTTAAAATATGTTATGATTATTTTTTAAGATTTTATCTCGTTTTGGGGAATGTTTTAAGAATTATATAGTTTTGGAAAAAGGACAACATACAGACCGTGTGACAACCCGTCACGCCAGACAAAGTTGTGGGAATCGAACCCACAACCAAAGTGCGACTGGTATTTATCGCCTACCACTGGACTTCGTGAAGTCCCTGGTTAGTTTGACTAATTATTTTTAGTTAGATGATTTTATGAATTAAGAGTAAGCTGATTTTGGGTTATCTATGGAAATTTATTAACCTATCATGGAGGATAAGTGATTAGGATTAATTACTTTTCAATACGAGACATTAAGAGCAACTGATGTGGTTTGGAGATAAATGATACGATTTAACTTGGTAGACTATCTGACTAAATCCTTCAAAATATTTGGGTTTCAATCTTAGTTTGGTTACTTTGAAGAATTTTATGGACAAATTGTTTATCGAATGGTCTTCGTTGAACTTTGGGTTTTGATGGACAAATTTTGGAGATTAAGAATAGATTTTCTTTTTATAAAGGGTTATCCTTTTCTGGATTATCTGATCATGTACTAACCTTTTTGGTTTTGGTTTTGGTTAGAGTCTAAAGACATGGGAAGTATATAGTTCTCTTTTTTGGATTAGGTGATTCTATATAAGTTGATTATAGTACTCTTAATGTGAACAAGTCTTCCTAAATACTAGTCTTTTGGAGAAAATATGAGTTTGTGTAAGGAATCTAATAAAAGTTGAAAGTCAACATGATAAGTGATTATGTTTCCTTATGAATAAATTCCTCAATAAAAAGTATCTTAAAACAAAAATGTTGTCTATTAACTTTTCCTACTGGGGAATCAAATACCATTTAACCCATCACAAGTTTGTGATTTTCTTATGGTTAACTTTCTCGTAAACATGTTTACTATCACTCTCCATCAGAACATGACCCTTTGTTTTCTCCTCCATATCCATATTTTCATACTTGGAATCCTAGTATGGCTTAACTCGGGTGACATTTTTACTTCTCTCCCATTCTTTTAAAGTGATTTTTTTACCGACTCTTGTTCCGATGTGGGACTTTCAAGGATGTTTCCAAGCTCAATTTTAAAAATTGCGAGGACGCAATTACCAAAAGGGGAGAAGGATGTAACACCCCAGGTAAATAAATAATATGACATTTTCATATTTATCCATATTTTTGAATAAAATATTAATATGACTTTAAAGGGGACACTATGCTCGATGGCGTACCCAACACGCAACAACGAGTTTCTTGGGAATCTTACGTTGCACTCTAATAATAAAATAATATTATTTTAAATGGTAGTTAACATGTAGATGTTGTATTGGCGGGAATGGATATAAATAACTAAAATATGATTATATATGTTTTTAAATGTTTTTACATTTATCCAATAAAATATAAAGGCCTAAAATATGGAAAGAATTCCATTTTAGGCGTATATGCCCTAGTTTTCACTAAAGGTTCACTTATCACCTTTTGATGGAAAACCGTCATTAAATATAGTTTTGTTCACTCATATACATTCTATTGGACCAAATAAAACTCTTCTTAAGAATTGGGACATCAAAATTTACTTTGTGTAAATTTTTGGTATCTTTCCGATAAAGTTCATTTTTTAATGAATAGTATAAAATGTTGTATTTTAATTCAAAACCTCTTTTTAATCTAATTTATTTATATGATTAGATTATATTTTTAATTGGTTTTAAAGTGAAATTAGAATATATTTTTACCATTAAATTCAATAGTGGTTGTTGGAATTAATTTCACTTTGAAATCAGACTTAAACTAGTGTCAATCTTTTGATACTTATTGTTTCATAAAAACACGCTATTTTCTCTGACAGCGGGAATTAATTATTAAATTAATTAATGTGACTTATATGTGTTTAATTTTGTAAAATATACTTTATTTTTGAATTCGGAATATCAAATATAGCTTAGGGTGAATTTTTGGGTTTTTTTCTGAAAAACTTCAATTTTTGATGAATAGTGAAACCACTAAGTGGTACTTATAAAAACTGATTTTTCCGTTTAAATGAAATTTTTCCATATTTGTGTTTTGAATTTCAAAAGTCCGACATAAATGGTTGTCATTAAGAAGTAAAATGTGGTTAAATGGGATAAAAATAATTTTTTGGTGAATAGTAACTTATTAAGTTTTTAATCGCGATTAGAGGTAATTAGTGTAGTTTATGGTAAGAATAATGTTTTAATAAACTGAAATGACCTAGAAACATTTCCTACCCTCATTGGATGTGTCATGGCAGACCAAGAAAATCCATGGGTCAACTTGGGGACCCCATGGAGCCACTTTGCTTGGAAAATGACATAAATATCTTTTTATTTAATGTTAAAGTAAAAATGAGACAAACATGAAATGTTTTACTAAAAAAAATTTTACATGGGGTTATACAAATCAGATTTTTGACTATCAATATTAATTGGAAATCTAAAAAGATTTCCTAAATCATAGTCTTTTTTTATAATTTTTATACATTAAATAAATTAAATTATTTCTGACATCATGATGATGCAGCGATGACCTCATTATTTAACGATTTAAATAAAATGGAAAGATAATGTAATATCTAAGACCTAAACATGTCCAAAACCTATTGGATGAGTGGATTTCGAACCCTTATCACCTTATCCTCTAAATAAATCAATGTGGGACCCCTTAAGTCTGAATACCATTTTCAAATAAAGTAACATTTGCTTACTTTCCAAGAGTGCCCCTCCTCTCCTCTTATAAAAGGCCCCCACCTCTACCTCCATACCCACACTCCCAAAGCCTTTGGATCGGCCAACCCCTGCCCATTTTGTCTCTCCACTTCCCTCTCTAACTCTTTGAGGCCTCACTTTGGGCAGAAGTCTTCCCAAGGAAGCCTTTTAGTTCAAACCAAAGGGAGTTACCCGATTTTAAGGTAATGTCTTCACTTGAGTCCTTTTGTTTTATTTTGCCTCTCCAACCCCCCTAAACTATTTTTATTCATTTATTTTGTAACAACTCCAGTATATTCAATATACTAGGATGTTGTTATAAGAAGGATTCTAGCTACACTTACACAAACCTATATCTAATGGTTAAATAACATACTGTTTCCGTGGATGGTCAAATTATGCCTCCCAAAATAATGATTGTTCAACATTCTTTTAACAGCTTCAAAGGTGGCCATTAAGATGTCACTATATTTATATATGATATATAATATGTTTATGGTTTACTTAAGCTTATGTATTATTATTTTTGGGCATACCTTTATGGTTTCCATTATGGGTAAACGCGATATCTTCATTTAAGGAAGTGCGGACTACCGCCCCCTCAAAGTGATGTGATTCGTTAATGCCATATGTGGGATGTATAAAGGATGGATTTAAAGTTATTATATATGATTTTATACTATAATTCTAATATACCTATATATAATTATTATTCCATTCCATAAAAATATGAAATAGAAATGAAAGTAGCTTTCATGCGTACATACGGCTTACCGTCTCCATGAACGGTGCATTTCATTTCTTACCTCTAAATGATTATGTAATAGTATAAATACATGTATATTCTGGATATATATTATATATATGATATCCAAATCATGAATATAATTCTGGATATAATGAACATTTGACCACACGAACAACATGTAATTGTAAGAAGTCCACTTTCGACTTAAGAACCAAATATCGACAAAACAAACATTATTAACATAAATGATTAAATAATTTTTATAACATTGCAATAAGTGATCTAAAAGGAATAATGAACTAGAAAAAGGTTCTTAATAAATTTGAAATTAACTCAAGTTTATTATTCATGACGTCAAAGAACGATCGAGTCAAGTCAGACCCGAGGTAAGGGATCCTACTCCTCTCTTTATTTTTAAGTACACTCTTTTATGTCATTCCTTTTGAAGCTCATATTTCTTGTTATTGGGATGTTATTTTATACTACTCTTACTGTAATTTTTATTTTCATATGATGAGAGACCCTATTCTTTCTCATTAATCCATTTTGGAAGTTTTAAGTGGCACCGTTAGGCTGCCGAGTTTTCGTAAGGGATTTTTCATCTCACTTTTATTCCCGTGAGATTTATGCTACATTTGCCACAATTTCCTTTGAGCGGTTTATGTACTGCCCATTATTACACTCCTTTTTTAATATAATTACATTTATGGGTATTTACATATTCATTGTATGACACTTCTTCAATGGGGTGTACTTTTCAAAAGTTACCCAAGTCGGTAAGGGAACCTTTCAACCCTCCTCTTTTTAAAAGACTTCGTGTGTTATGTCTTTTAATTCACATACTATTATGTTGGGATATGTTCTACTATATCATGATTGATGTAAATTTTATGCCCAAGTGATGAGATTCCATTTTTATCTCTCATCAACTCATTTTCATAATTTTTGAAGTGACGCTGTTAGGCTGTCGAATTTTACCAAGGGAACTTTTTAACCCAATTTCGATTTATTTGGGTTCAACATGTAGTTATTGAATATGTCATCATTTGAATATGTGTGAATGACCTTTTATTTTTTAAAACTTAATATCCAATTATATTGGGTGTATTTATATTTTTCACACATAATTTTGAGATTGATTTATCCTTAATTTAAGGATACCTTCCTTATAAGGTATTTCATCACATTTTACATCTCTATTGAGACTTCATTGTTGTTATGCACCAATTCACTTTTATATGGTGTATATACTGTCCTTTGGAATATTATATCATGAATACATTTATTCTCATGATATTATAAAGTTCTGATTAAATTTTATTCCTCAATTATTGTATTCAAGTGTCTCTAATTTTGGTAAAAACCCTTTAACCAAAATATCACTTTAAATGTTTTAATGATTTGTTCTTATCCATGTTTTCAAAATGGTTTTAAGAATTTATTTATATGGATATTAATGGTTTAAAATGTTAAAAGCTTCAAGGTGGTATGGGACACTTTGATTCAAAAATCTCTTTATTAAATGTTTTAAATGGTTTTGAAAATGGTTTTTAGAATGGATTCAATATTTCAATATATTAAAATGTTAGATTGTTTTTTCAATGTGGGAATGTTATCTTTCCTTTATGATAAAGTTATGTGCTATGATTATGTTATGGTTCTTGGGCATTATTATGAAGACGGGTGGTTCCGTGATAAACTAAGGGCGGGTGAGCCCGATATAGCTCTCCAATGCATTGTGTAATGCGAAGGAGTGAAACGTTAAGGTTTATCCGAAGAGATTTAGGGAATATACTGTGATGGGTATTCCAAACATAACCAAGAGGGTTAATCCCTACGTAAGAATGTTATGAATGCCTCAAGTTACCTTTATGTCTTATGATTTCTATGATTTATTCATGATTTGATGTGGTATGTTAAAGTGCCTATGTTTTATGGGTAAAGTATGATTTCATTATTATGTATATATGAACTCATGATTCCTTTCCATATTTTTATAACCCTTACTGAGCTTTTTATGCTCATCCCAAGTTTTTGAAATTTTTTTCACAGGTCAAGGGAAAGCTACATGATGTGATGATAGTGTCAAGGATGTGTCAAGAAAGAATACATGTTTTATTTTAAATATGTTTCCATTGATGGGAAGAATTAATACTATCTTATATGAAACCACTTTGTTTAAATGTGGAATGTAATGCAAGTTTCATGATCTAATTCTCTAAAACTCTAAACCTAAAAAGATCCTCAATGTGTAATCTTGTAATAAGTCAAGATTAAGTATGGTTTAATGTTGGGGCCTTATAAAATCTATTTATTAGTATTATATACTTTCTCATTAGGAATCCAATAATTAAAAAGTTAAATCAAAAAGAATTTACATTTTTTTGAAAATAACTATCTTTACCTTTGTATCATTATGACCTACATCACCGTAACTCTTATCTCATAATTTTTTTAATATTTCCACTCAATTACCGAAAACATGAATTCTTTCCATATGTTTTCAATGAATTTAAGATATATTATTATAGAAATTTTAGAGTTATAGTAATCATGATGACCAGTTATTAGGAACATTTTTTAATTTTTTGGGATTTTGAGTAAATTCTTTAAAAAGTGTTGTTAGAAAAGAGGGTCAAATCCTATAAAATAAGTAATATAATTCAATTTTTAACTACTTTATCAAACATCACTCCCTGATAATTATATCATTTTCCCATACGAAAGCACCATAACTCATACTTGGTAAAAAATAATACTGAAAATGATATATATATATATATATATATATATAATTACATATGAATGTTTCATATACGTCCTTCAGTTCCTTAATTAATGGGTTATTAATTTTATATGTATCCCTAAAAGTGAGGTTTATCTTGAAAATATAAAATAAATATATTTAATTATAGAACTAAAAATAATTAGTAAATATTAAATAAATTTCCATGTTTGAAATGATCTACTGTAAAAATTGCATCATGGGATTTACTTTCCTATTTAACTTAAATGACCATTTTCATTCAGAAAATACTCCTAAACATATAAAATATGTGATATGGATGAAATGTAATGAATTTATTTCTAATTTAGTAATGAGGATATGAGGTAGTGGTGGTTAGAAGGGATGTTGACAAAACACCTCAATCATTTTTATGCGGCTCTTAAAATTACAATAGTTTTGAAAGAAAATTCAACTATATTCTGGAAGTTATAACTTGTTTTCAAATTTAATAATGATTTAGATATGGAGAATATGATAATAGAGATATTGGATTCCTCTTCGGTTTGAAATTAATGTGTAAAATAATACTTATGATCATATATTTTAATAAAAGTTTCTATAATAAATTTTTAGGGAAATATTTATTAAGATATGGAAAATTATAATATATTATCTTAAGAAAGGCACAATGAATCAAGAAATTTTAATGAAGTAATTAGGTACTATAATGTATGAAATATGAGAGTTCCTATATTGAGTACCTTTTGACATGACTGGTTCTTTTAATTGGTATTGGTTTATTTAATTAGAAGATGTGTTAGTTTCATTAACATAATGATGAAAACAAAAAAAACTAATTTATTTAAAATTAAGGCTATATAAAATAACATCCTGAATTTTCCATTCTAGTTTCTTTTCAAATCGTGGTCAATAACTACCCCTATTTGGGGGTTTCGCTGGTAATGGGTATTTCTATATGAAATCATGTATATGCATCCAAAATATGTTCAATTGAAAGATAAATACATTTAGTTATCTTCAATACTTTGTAGCATCTAATCAATGTAATTAACATCTTATCTCAATCCATAGAACTTTGGGAGAGTCTCACATCTCATCAACTGCATTGAGTCTTTAGTTAATGAATGTTTAGGTGGTGGTGATAGTCGAAAAAGAGTACTCATCATTCCCAAAAGTCTAGAAGAGTGATTGAATGATCATGAAAAAACATGGGTTACTACTTTCAATCCTCTATTTAAGGATAATATTTAGGATAAATCATCTAATATTTATTATACTTTTGATACTCATCCTATTTATTATCTAATAGAGAATGAATAACTGGCTACTTGATTACAAGGTTTCACATCAACTCATTATCCACTACCTATATTTAGATAATGGTAATGAATATATCCAACTCATCCTCATAGTCTAATTATTTATTTATGAGGGTGAAATAGCCATTAACTAAGATATACCAATGATCATATGTTTTCATACATAGAATATGATATAAAATAAATCTTACATTATTCATCAAGGAAACATGAGCCATATATTGAAGGAATAATTGCTTGAGTTTTCACAAACATTAGTGTTTTACCTTTTAAGAACATCATCTTAGTCATGAGTTGATGAATGTATTTTTGTTATAATGATTATAGTCAATGAGATTACACATTTCATGGAAGATATTATTCATGGTTTATTACCTTCTCCCAATTGTTTTTTGATATTTTTCTTTGGTGATATGTCAATTTCCCATCCCTAAGAAATATAGAGCATATCCACAATGTCATTCATTTTAAGGACATTATCCGTGATAAAATATTTGAATAATATATTGTAACGTCGAACTTCCATACCCTCCTCCTCCTCATAATTTTCTTAATCAAGGAACGGTATGCATAATCACCTAGAAAATTATAATATTAGTGTAGCATACATCGAATCCTTTATCTTTGTTAAAATAGTTCATCTAATAATGGTAATTAGTGACTTCAATATCACATATATATTGAAAAGATAGATAATTTCAAAATAAATGTATCGACTAAATCAATAAATTGGAGCCTTGATATCAAATATTGTTCAAAATAATATGTATTGTTAATTAATGTATTATATTCTTTCTCCATAGTTAATTAATGTTTTAGACCCATCAGAAATATGAAAACTAGAGGAATGTAAGAGAAAAGAAAATGAAAAGAATTTTGTTCATGAATAAAATGTATTAAAAAAAGAAAACAAAATAAAATAAATAAAATAATATTAATGTAAGTAAGATGAATGAAATAAAAAAATTAAATGAATAAATAAAATAAAATACATAAAAATTATGATCGAAATATTTGAATGATAGGAGAAAAAATAAATTAAAATAGAAATAAGAAATGAAAAAATAAATAAAATAAAAAACAGTGAAAATGAATGAAATAAAATAAGAATAAAAAATAATTGAAAAATAAATAAATAAATAATTAAATGAAAATAATAAAATAAAAAATAAGCTCTCATTTTTGTCTTTGTTTTGGGAATTACTTTTAGAAATAATGAGATAATAGTAACTAGAAAAGAGTGAGACAAGCCAGAAATTATGGAGGGGAGCCTTCATTTTATAGTGACTTTCATGGCATGACACCATGAGAATATTATAGAAAACCATATTAAAATATTAATGTGTATTTTAGTTGAGTAATTTATTTTCATAAATAGAAAAATAGATCCTTATACAATTTACACAATACGAGGACAATGCTAAATCCCCTATGATAATTTCTAGAATTATGGAAATATTTTGGGTCAAATTTTTTTTATGCATTGGATATAAACCACACTACCCACAATGGTTTTTACATAAAAATTATCCAAGATATGGTGAATGATTATGGTTTTACCTTATACTAATGTGGCACTAAACCTTATGTAATTCATAAGAAAAATGTGGATTTTTATTCCTAAGACTAAAAAGTAATTAAAACAAACTATACATTGTATGTTACAACCATTTAAGTGATTATTTTGATTCATTATCTTGATTTATGTATCTACTTTTAATCATGATTCTATGATGTCATAACTATATCTTTATTCTAACACATCATTAAAACCTTCAAACTAAACCTATTCTTCTCTTTATTTTTCCATTTTTATTTCTTGAGTAAAGGTGTCAGCTCAAAGTATTTACCTTCTAAATTATATTATTCTGATAAAAACATATATTAAATTAGCATAAAAAATTAATGAGTATTAACTTCATCATTCTATTTATCTTCCATCACTGGATCATCATCAAATTCTTCAAGCTTATACATTTTTATTATATTTGAACATTAATCATTTTCTATCATTTAATTTTTCTTTCCAATCAATAAGGGGTTCTTGAGTTTTATCAAAACCTTTTTAGTTTATTTCATGGATTAAAAATACTCCCAAATTTTAATTATTTCCTATCCAAAATCATCTTTATCATTGTTATTAGAAATTATTATGCCTTCTATGACATTCATAATGTTCTAATTCCGTACTCTCTCAATCACAATATCTTTATGATTAAATATAATAGATATATTCACTCCTATTTTTTGGGTAACAATTTTTCATTATAAACAACAATATCTGCCTTATAAATTATCAATTATGATTTCTTAATGTTATTTTGAAATTCAATGTTGTTTTCTTTATCTAATATAATATATTCTACTAGAAGATTATGTTTTTTCGACTTTAAATATATATTCTTCTAAAATACCTTCTAGATACTTGAATATCAGATTATAATGTTATAAAATCATATATTGTTCAATTATAACAGTTGTAAATTTATAAACAATTTAAATGAAATTGTTGACATTAAAAAATTTGTCATTGAAGATGTCAAGGAGCACATAGATGATTCGTGTAAAATCTGGGAAGAAAACGGAAAAAAACACACCCAAGGGGCCACACTTGTGAAAGATAAATTATTCATGAAGGATCTGTGATTTGGGAAGGATTTCATAACACCATGAAACATCATCTTATTATAACACTGTAATATTTCATGAAATTTATGTCTCATACTTTGCAGTATTTATAAACACCCCCTTCACACCTCATTTAAGTGAAACATGACCATATGAATTCCAACAGAAACTCTCAATTTGTGAAACATCATCACTCATGAGATGATGATTAAATTTATTCCCACATATAGCCATATTTTTTATGTGAACTCAAATTATTACTTTAGAATCTAATGTCATGGTAGAGATACATTAATCAAATATTAAACTCTATGCACTAGAGGCATATGTTTCATGCAGTATAGGGTTCTACGAAATCTATATCCTTTGAGACCCCCAACCCATGGATATCAATGAACTATTCTTTTGGTAGAGAATCCATTTTTTAGGTAATCTTAACCTATGTGAATCCCATATCCTTTATGATAACCACTTTATAGGCTCCTATATGATTCATTATTTTAGCTAACACAACATAAAAAAATATGAGTACCAAAGGGTATTGTTCTTATATAAAATGAGTTTAATAATATATTAATCATACACATGTTTGGTATCATTAACCCTCATTCCCAGAAACTTTTCATTAATCATGATCTAGGAGAATTCATTTCCTTTTTTCCAATACATAGTCTCTCTAACCTCAAGACTCTTGAATGATTCCCTAGTGATGGAATCATCCAGAATAATAGGTTTCTTTTCCATTAAATGAGGGGATTTTGGATACATGTAACATTATCTCCTAACAAACTATTTTTAAATAGGCAACCTCATCCATAATCTATAACCACATCCTTATTATAACTCGTTAAACTTAATATCCTGATATATTAGTCACATGGTATTAAACCGAACAAAAAATCTCTCAACAAAAGATGTTAATTGTAGCCTTAAACTATGAGATAGACATATTATGCCTTATGTGATAAGCATGAGATGATAACCAATCCACTGGGAAGATTTTATGAAAACGACCCACATGATTCAATATTTTCTCACCTTTCAGGACTTAACTTTACTTACCAGACAACATTAAACATTATGGATCAATACTTCCATATGAACCTAAAATGTGAAATAACACTACATGGGTTTTAATCCCTATCTCAAACCGGTCATGTAGGATTCCTCCTTGTAGTTCAACCCTAACATTAATCATCAGTACAACTTCCCTCAAGAGGTCACATATCCACACCTTTCAAGAGCACAAAGAAATATTAATCATCAAAACATGAGTTCGCTACGACAATTCAATGCTACTATGTTGTACGAACCCACATTAATCCAAGTACATGATGATAATATATGTGAAAAGTATGAAAAAGTCTTTAAACCCATGAACCCATCCAAAAAGACTTGAAACATATGACCATATCCCCACAATAATTTAATCCTATAACCAATTCCCCAAAGGAAATAAAACTAGTGACCGCATCCCTAAAACACTTTAAACACGTGTCCCATATTTATATATCTAGATCTATAACTCATGTTAATATCATGTGATTCCCTAGGTGTTGATCCTCAGACTCATTATACACCTTGAGTATGTTTCCATATAATGGAAACATGATTCTTTGGTACCTACACCTTAGACGCCTCATATGTAAGATTCCATCAATACTAAAAGAAATTTTTTTTACATATTCCCAACATGCCCAATGTTCAAGGATACTAGACATTACCATGTTCCTCCTAATGTATGATAATAGGTATCTAAACTATCATGCTAGAAATTATCATAATTAATTAGTATCCACAAAAATTTGTTATTGAGAATGAGATTTAGGAACTTTTTTGAAATATATATGTGAGACATGGACTAGTAAATGAATTCCAAGGGGAAATCCATAGAATGAGGAGTTAAAAGCCCATAATATTGTTACTATAAAGTAGAAAAAATCAACTACCATGGTGGTAGAGGACACCAATATTTGGAAAGAGGGAATGTAGGGATCGCACATTAGAGGTCCATGACCGGCCTAAGGATGCAGACCTCTCAAGGTAATAAAGTACATCATGATTCATTACTTAGTGAAAGAATTAGAAACAAAATGGAGAACATGGAATGACTATATTATCCTTTAATAAGGGGTAGATAATGAGTTATTGGTATCACCAATTCTAGAAATTTTTTATATTGACCCATTATATATACAGGATATGATGAATATGGTTGGAAAAACATGATTTCACCTTCATTAGACATGTATCAATGGTAAACCTCATGTATCATACAGAGCGCAAGTTGTTGGAAATAATAAAATAATCACTACCAACATTCTTGGGTGAAGGAGTGCTTTTAGTTTGATATTAATTCCCTTTTACACTTATACCATTAAGACTACTGATCCCACACCTACTGGGCACCCTTACCCATCTCCCCTATGTGCATCATCCAATGAAGGGTGACTATTTACATTGTTCATTACTATGGGTAGGAAGGGGTCATACTGAATAGGGAATTGGATTGATAAGATCTGTAATTTATCGAACCACACCAATGAAGATTCACTCAAAAGCTATATTGGGAGAAATTACCCTAGGCTCGATGATGATCAATTTAATTAGACTCTCCCCATATTTCTCCGAAAACTCCCTCACTTATACTGAAGAGGTAGGGGATGTATGGGTCGCACCTACTGCGACTTCTATCTTGGGGATGCGTCATAGGTACCCCACCAATCAACATCAATTACAAAATTAGGTGTCCATGCAAGCTAATGAATAGGTTTATTAGGTTCCTGGTTTGTTGGGATTGACAAAAAATAACTGGCACCATCACCAAGGGTATGATTTCAACCCTTCCCAATATGAGGACATTGTGATAGATTAAGTGGAACATGACACCAATGAAAAACATATTCGTCTTAGAACCACCAACAAAGGGCTTATCATCACCCTATTAGGATCAAGACCCAAGCTGCCAACTAGGGTGGTTAGGTTGACTCTCCCTATCATCGGTGCCACCAAAAACTGTCATTAAAGAACCCATGATGAATAACTCCAAAATTAAGTCCATCATTACAATTATTTTATTAGACATATAGATAATCCCCATTATTAATAATTACCCTTCCATGAAGATCCATTCCCATGTAAAAAACATCAAGGGATCCTTTCCCATATCACTAACCACAACACATGTGGAAGAAATCCATACCACCCTTAGAGACCTGTGATAGGGGAAATCCCCCATCATAAGAGACAATACCAATGAATATGTCACAACAACATTGATTTCTCAGGGCCTAAGGATTCTAATTGATCAATGGAAATTCCTATTCCTCCCTAACTAGAGATGGGGGTATACTCCCATTAATTAATAATGACCATCCCTGAGGCAGAGATCCATAATATCCACAAATCCCTTTAAAAAGAACATAATGTGGATGATTTCATAGTTACATTATAGTTAATCTCAATATATTAATATATGTCACCATAAAAATCTTTATTCTCCATCTCCACCATGGATATATGCAGAACTTTGGGGCCTTCCATGCTTCGCTTAGATGAATTTTAGTACTCTACAGAGTCGTAGGGGCATGGTTACCTTCATGATCTATACGAGGCCATAGATACCACATCATACATTGATATGGTTATAAAAGTATCCCCTACTATGGAATACACTACATTATTTCAGGGATTTTTGGATCATGTAATTCCCCATCTCCTAGGATAACAATAATAGATATGTTATGCATCATTTCTACTCATGGATACCCAATCGTTGGTGATTGGAGCTTGGGTTGATCAAGGGTATTATTTCATGATGGAAAATGAGTAGGAGAAGGAAACTGTTCAGGAAACCATGGATACTAAGCATATATCAGTCTTGTTTTTTTTCACCCATAACCCTATGCTACCTCATCACAAAGGTCTTCATTAAATACCATGCAGTGTGCCTCCATCAGAATATCTAGGTGACATTTAGCTTCTTTTGAGATCACCATATGAACTATATACGATTTACTAGAAATCTATAGTCTATCTAAATTTTTTTATAAGGTTTATATTATATCACTCTTAGTGTCTAGGTTCCCCCACAAATATGATAAATTTCATAGATTCTAGAGGACCTATTCGAGGAGCCTCACCAAACCTCAATGGGTCATTGAAGAGGCATCCCTCCATGTGATGATCAAGCGACATGGTTAGTACTCTATCCTTGGTTTTAGTACACTTTCATGAATTTTATGTGATCACTAGGACAAACCATCCACTAATGATGAAAATTCCTCCCCAACCATGATATCCTTCAATTTCGTCATAATAAATATTATTGACGATTATAGGAATCGAACTAGTGACATGGGGCATGATTAAAAAATTCTCTATTATGGGAGACACACCATTAGTTAAAAATCATATCAGGTTTGATTAATCATTGTTAGGTATTGAAATTGTGCCTTAGTAGTCACCCCAATAAGGTAAATCCACCGACTTGTTGAGATAGTGATAAGGTAAAGGGAATTACTAAGATTGATAGCTAATATATAGACACAAAGGAAATAAATGAAAATTATAGATTGGAAACTTTTATCTAATAGAATGATTGTTAAAATAGGATCACTATCAAAATACTTAATAAGAATCACCTAGAGAATGAAAATGTGTAGGGGGATCATTCCCCTCCCCTGGATGAAAAACTAGCCCTTCTTATATTGGAGCCCTTGGTTGAAGTGGGTGGTCCTGCACACCCAATCAGGGTAGAGCCTAGTGGAAACAAATGATCAAGATATGAATTAGCTACCCTATTTGAGAAGCATCAATTAACATTAATGGATCCTGATTATTTTTCCTCTCATTCTAGAAGATTGGTCAAAGCACTCATCACTACAAAAACTTTCACTAGAGAATTTATAACTACTCTTATAGAAAATCCTGAGGATTTAGAGACACCCCAAGATTCAAGACATAGTTAATTGAATCATTATTTCATTTGGATGGGTCATGTTCATCCACCCCTAGAATATATTAATTTAAAATTAACCCCATTCAATAGGACGATAATCCAATACAACATCTATCCCACTTTGCATCATGATGTGGCCTTATGATGCGAACACAAAATAATTTTGGAGCTCCTAAGATGTATTGATTCTTCAAAACCTTGGTGGGGACAGATTTTATCTTGTATAGTCAACTGTCCTGGAGGTCAAATTCTAATTGGGAAGATGTCCACAAGTAGTTTCTCTACCATTTTTTCTTCACCATAAACAAAACCTACATTTCTGACCTCTCTAAATGAATAAAGAGGGACGATTAAATAGTTATTGACTTCATTTATTGAAGGAATGGCATCATATAATCCCCTTATGTGTAGATTTACTATGAATAACTATTGGGGATATGCTTGGAGAACATAATTGACAAGTTGATTCCTAACCTCATCTCCATGAGATATCTGAGTGTATTTTAGGAATTCACAAAAAGAGACCACTATTTGGAAACCATGAAGTGGGACAAGTATTGATCACATTGATTACCACTTCAAGCTCTCATGAGTATTCAAATAATTGTAGATACATCCACTACTTTATAGACTCAGTATTTGTAGCTAGTATATCTTTAGGAACCTCTGTGGAATAGGTTTTTCCAGGAAAAACCATGCCTGGAGAATACTACCCAAGCCCCCCATAAATTCCCAGAGCCAATGGTTTCCTTCTCCTAATTTAAGAATAAGTTATACCATTTCAAAGATATATAGATCCTTGGGTATATAATATATTCCTTAAAAAATAACATCCTTCAGTTTCCTAAATGTAAGAAACCTCTAAGGGATTGATAGAAAAATTATGTAGACCATTTCCCTTAAAAAATGGTCCATGGAAATATAATCAAATAATGTTTAGTCTAAATTTATTTTCTTTAGGATGAGAAAGACCATGGTTTGGTATATTTGGGTGATGTCCCAACATAGGTGACATAAGTCTCTACTTCCCCAAATAGTGATGATAAGGAATCATGTGAGTGAAATAAGGTTCATGGCTAATGTACATATAAGTATTGGTTAGAGGATTCATAATATGGTAACTCATACCCATATAATTATTTATGTTAGACTGAGTCAAATAGTTATTCTTGTATTCACTACATCCTCCCCAGCCTCCCCATCAACATTGTGAACTTCCATATCTTGGAATAATAGGATTCAATAATGATGGTACAATCAATGTGTCCTATCAGTTTCAAAATCAATATTAAATCTTTGTATCTCTATTACCCTTGAATTGGTAGAAGCTCCTAGAATCAATCCTATCCCAGAATATTCCCCCTCTGAAGAAAAATATTATGATTATGCTAATACTATTAGGATATTTTATCATTGTGAAATACCCAATGATGAGGTATGCTACACAAAAACATTAGGAGTCGCTGGCTACCATCACTGAGGGAATGGAAAGAACCATGCCGAAATTAATGAAACCTTAGATGGTAATTCAAATGGGACTATTAATGAAACTAAAAAGAAATTTCAATCCTTTCTTAGGGATCTTCAAGCACATACCTCACAAGCCACAACATCAGGTACACATCCAGAACCGAATATATTGGTTTACCATATCACTCAACTATAATATTATAGAGCTCATATAAGGCCATATAACCACCATAAGGACACAAAAATCATCACCTAGGCCTCAATTCTATATCCCACAACAACTAAAAAGATCACTATTAATGAGTTTTTATTTGAAGGAATTGATATTCCCCTTTCGTAGAAATATGATGTGTTATATCAAATTTTATTTATACCATAAATACTACTGATCTTCAAAACATTCTTCCTATCACAAGATATTCATGAGGTCTCATTGAGACCCAAAATAGCCCTTTTTTTAATGAGGTAGACACCATCTAGGCCTATGATGTAGTGTAGGTTTAGGAGGAAGAATTTTAATCCATCAAATCAATATATGAGGATGATGAGGGAACCACTATAATGGGTAACATACACCTAATATATGAAATAATACAATTCAATGGTGTATAAATAATTCATTTAATTATGGACACTATTTTTTATATTAAAGTTATCCTAACCCAAATAATTTACAATATGGAGCTCACTGAGGAAGATATGTCCCCATCCAACCAAATAATCGTGGGGTATGCCAAGAGTTAGAAGAATCCATGTCATAAGATTCGGCTAGAGACATACTTTGGTGCACTAGTAGCAGACATTGAATTAATGGTTGTCTCATAGGATACTATCTACAATGACTTTTTGGGGAGGACTTTGCTTCATATTCAAGAGGTTCTCCCCAATTTATATCATTAGTGCCTCAAATTCCCCCTTATTAGTCAGGTATGTGCACCCTTTGGCGATTCTACTCCCTTAAGCTTCTATGAATCCCACTACATGGTTGTTGGGTACTACAAAAGGGATGATAAGAAGATCCAAACTGACTGGATTGAGATCATCAATGCCCCCAAGTATTTGGTTGTCTCCACAATAGACCATTAGGTATATTTGAAAGAAAAAATCATCCCATCAATCCCTTTGTTAGATCCAAAAACCCTAATCCTTGGGAACTATTTTGTAGTCCATAAGAAGAAGGAATGATCATAGATTAACTCATATTACTACATAGTATAGGAATGGATAGATCTATAATTACCAACTTATGATGACTACTATGAGGTCCATACCTTGGATACCAACCGATGAGAGATTCAAATCTTCAAGATAGAAGGGATGTCCAAAGAGAAGTCAACCCATCAACACTATTTCTATCTAAAAGGTAAATATCACTATTAGAAACCATATGGGATCATCTCATTAACATTTTTTCCATGATCTACATAGAGAAGGAATCCCTTATTTAGTATCCAACCACTTCCGAGGAATATGGAAACAACACTACTCGATCTACAGCTTAGAGGGAGTCAAATCCCTCTACAAATATTTATGCTTCAGATGATGAAGTGGTTTTGTATGATTACATTTTTGAATCTGTGGAAGGTATATACACCACTTTAGGCAAATTGAAGAATTTTAATCTTGACACAAAGGAATATTTAATGCAGATGATGATTAGTGCAGTCATGTATCCAGCATAGCAATTGTAATACATGGATTTCTTGAAGTCATATTGTGACATAATCACCAAGAGAAACAAGGAAATTCCATGTATCATCCCCCAAGTCTATCTTCATTAACATGGCCTCCCAGCAGGACACTATCTATTCATAAAGTATCTAAAACATATACTAACTTCCCATGTAGCTATTTTTAGTTCCAATGTCAAAAATATATTTATGGATAACATCATCTTGGTGGTGTAGTACCTCAAGTGGATGACCAATATTTTTCTAGTTAGGAAGATGAATGGGAAGATTACCATATTCAACGTCTTCAGGGAACACAACTTCCACTACAAAAAAATGAATTTACCCTCATAGGGATGTATCCCTTAATTTATGATCTTCAAGTTTATCATATATGTCCTTCATGGATGGGTAATTAAGATGTAATAAAATCTAGATGGGCCCAAAGGATGTAAAAGCTATAGATTTTCGGGTTCTTCAAGTAACCTTTTGTTATTATGTGATGCGATTTAGTTTGAATAATTTCAGGGCTTCCTTATAGAATTCCATGACCCACATCATTAACCCACTTCTTAGAACACAATTGTAATTTTGTGTTGATGATTTGGTAGTTATAACCCACCATTTTAAGGACCATCTCAAATATCTTGAGAAAGTTTTCAACTTTCATTACTCCCATTACCTAAAGACTAATCCAATAAATTTTAAATTCAGAGTAACCTTAGGAATGTTCCTAGAATTAATTTTTAGGTATATAGGCATCATTATCGAACTAGAGAAGATCAATTATATCATACAGATCCCCCCTTTTCTATTCTCAGGGAGTTATAGGGCCTCTAAGGACACATGGCCTATATTTGATGATCCATATCTAATATGGATGGAATGTGTAACAATTGTTCATATATCATGAATAAAATAACCTCTTATCATTTTGATGAATAATTTTATACCACATTCTAGGTCATTAACTAGTATCTACTAAAATTTCAATCCTGATGTTCCCTATCCCCGGAGAACCTCTAATAATATATGTGATTTTCATGGAACAGTCCCTTAGAACCATATGACATCAAAATAAAAAAATAAAGGTTTGAATAACAACCTGAAATATGTCATCTCTATGCTATTAGATATAGATACTACCTATTATCCCATTAATTAGTGTTTCCTCACTTTGGAATCCATGGTTTAGATATTATGGAACTACCTATGGAACTAGAAGATAAAATTTGTATCTCTTCTTAATCCACTTAAGTACTTCCTCAACCGCCACATGTTGAATGGGTGATAGCCATGGTGGGAATAAATTCTAAAGAATTTTGACATTAGGTTTATCCCCCAAAAAACTATCAAGGAAAAAGAACTTATAGATTTTGTGGTTAAAAATATAACAATTGAGGAACTATCCATGGATTTCTACCTCCTAGATGAGTCAATCATCTCCATTGATTAGAATACAGTTTTTTGGTAGATGAACCTTGATGGTTCCTTCCTAATTCTGAATAGGATTTGGAATATCAACTCAAAAATCAATAGGATGGTCCTTGGGATTGTGTTTTCCCTCCCACACATGTTTAATTCATATTCACATTCTTTATTTTGGAATGTTTTACCAATAATGGGGATGAGTATCAAGATATTATCACCAGATTTGAGTTATCTCTTTAAATTAAAGTCACCTAACAACATGTGAAGGGAGACTCTGGTCATGTTGTGAAGATATTTAATGGTAACTACATCATCAGAAAGTAGGAAATTATTCCCTTTCTAGAGTGAATTCATGATTGGATGAACCAATTACTATCCTAGAAGAATGTGGCTCATGTCACTTGATCCTAGAATGACTGAGACGATGCTTGGGATGGTCTAGTAACAATACTTTTAGATCACATCCATGGTGAGTTTTTCATTCATGACGCACATCATAGAAACATTTACCCCATTCCTTTTCATGAATATGGATGATATTTGAACCTATAAGACATTTAAACTTCTATCGTAGGAACATCAAACACCCTATTAATTGAATAATCACCAGACTTGGTGACTCTTATCATTTAGTATCTAAAAAATGGGACTCTTTGGATTGGGTGAGCTATGTGTGAGAAGATCCATTGGTAGGTAGTTAAATTTCCCATCAGGATGGATCCAAAAAAATAAGATCATATAATAAAAGGGGTTTTTATAGAACACTTTACAATTTCTTCCATATGAAAGAGGTTCCTCAAGCCCTTAATGATGTCTATGCTGGGATTTTTGGGGACTATAAATGGAGATAAAATCATTCCCACCATATATATCGACTATGCTACTTTTAGGTCACTATGGTTCTTGACTATATTATGTTCACCAAGAAGTGACATGCATGGAAGATACATTCCAACTTCATCCATCATCCACCAAATAGTATCCACGCCACCATGTACTCTTGGACCTTTTCTACATTGGTACATAATTTTCTAGGCCACTACCTTCTAATTATAGCTTAATATTGGGTGATTATTCTAATTATAACCAACTCCACCAAAAAGAATTCAAAAGGAATCCTAGTAAAATAAGTTAGGATCTATTCTATGATTGAGTTTTTTATGTTCCATATCATCCTTAGATTAAGGATCACTCAAACTATTCTCACAAAAAAACACTGATTTTGAAGCATTGGAGATGAATAAGTATTATTCCATGTAATCATTAAAACATTACCACACATCCTTCTATCACATGCAGGTGAATGAGAAGATACATATGTTAAAAATCACCCTCTGACATCCTTTTGAAGATGGTGGGTCAAAAAAGAGGATTTAGCCTGAAATTTTTTCAATGACCTCTAGGCATATCAGATGATTACCCAAAACTAAACCAATGTGACTCCATACACATTGGTTTATTGGAAAGAGGTATTTTTACCGATTTAAATTCATCTTCCAGTAGATGAATAACCATTTATGATCAAAAGATTACAAATAAAATAACTGACGTCTATCAAGATGAGTTTGAACCCCTCAATGAAAATAGTCTCTATGTTTTGTATGAATAAGAATGCCATCAAAATTTGGTGGCACATGCATTAAAGAAAAATGTCTTCCTCCAGTTTTTTCATAAGGTCAATAAGGTATTTTCTTTGAGGATTCCAATGATACATAGGAGGAAGCCTCCAATTATATAGCTAAAATTATAAGGGCTATATGTCATTCATATGGTCCACTCCAATGGTGTATACTCGCTAATCACTATAGATGGGGAGCACATCACACTTACCACTATTGTTAGATTCATCAAGTGGTTCTTCGTGTGACCCATTAGCCATTTTAGTCACATGATGTAAAAATTGTACAACATCATGGTTAAATCTATATTACATAAAGCCAAGGAAACCCACATCCTAGTTGCATTATGTTAAACTATAGGACAACATAATTTCCATAACTATCTTAATTGTATGAAACCCCATCCTCCCCTTAATATGATTAACTGAATTAAAAAAATCCTTACCATAAGATTTTAAATAGATTTGTTTATATCTATATGAAAAAATATAAAAAATAATGTGGTATGTTGACCAGTCCATCATGAGGGTTCCCCTTAAAGATGTGGGTCCGCTACCACACCACCTCATAGAACTACTTATGGCTTGATTCCTAGTGTTATTGTAAATATGTAGATTCCAAAACCTTACAATATGGGTCCCACCAAGTCACTATCCAATTTAAGGGATTTTACCCTAATGAAAATTTTAAAATATTTCTCACTAACATGCCCACTCTATACACTTGATGACATTTTGGAATTACTCCTAGAGTGACTAACCCCATACCAAATATCTAACTATGTTCACTTCCACAAGTTAAGCCTTCCTTGATTTGGGACCTATTCATCCTCCCATTCTGAAAAGGATACTCTAATATCAATTGTACTTATACTTTTTAGAATAAATTTCTTCCTGGGTATAATCCTTTAAGGATCATTTGTGACAAGTGTGAATTCTCATGTTTCAAACATGGTAATTGGTCAACTTGAAATTTCTTCATCCCATCCTTGTTTGAAACATTTTTAGATCCTATGCCTCAAACATTATCATAAGTAATTGCCTAAACTTTGGTAACCCCTATACATGTTCTAAATCAATTATTTCATGATTTAAATTGTTTCCTCCTCCCCTTGTTTTGGTGGAGTCTTAACACCCTTTATGTCACTCAACCATGAATTTTTGCATGTTTATCAAGAAATTCATCAACATTGTAACACTTAAAATTCTACATAATTGACTATTAGTGTACACTCCCATGTGGTTGGGAGGCTTATCAACATTCTATGTTTCCCACCCCAAGAATGAATCATGTGGGATCAATAGTATTATTAAGGATCTCCCTACATGGTTGAGGCACACCAAACCCTTTTGGTCTGATATGCATGACCTTAATCTTATAGAAAACATTTGGTTCAATTTTACTGACTTTAAACTATGTTAAACTAGTTTTTGGGACTTCTAAAGGGAATTATGCCTCTTGAGACCCCCATTCAAATTTGTTTTCGAACACTCTGACACCATGAAAATCCTTATGGAACAACCCACTTTATTCTGAGATTCGTAAACATAAAATTATATAAACCCTTTTGGTCTAATTATTATGACCTTAAAGTTTGAGAAAAAATAGTTTGTAATGGTCCTATCACAACATCTATTAATTCCGGGTTTATAATAACCTTCCCACCATGAACGTTTTTCCATTAAGTATATCCTCCATGACCTAAAACTAATATAAACCCCATGGGTCCAACTTATAAGTCCCGAAATCATGAAACTTGTCTTGGGTATGTGTTGTGTGGTGTAAGGCTCCCTTAGATCTCTTTTCATGTCATTTTACTAATGTTTCATTACAAAAAACATCCCCAAGACACAACCCTCATGGTCTATGATATATGACCTTAAACATATATATATGATATAGTCTATATAACCTTAATCTGGTAGAAAAACCTTCAGGTCCATGGTAAAATACATTAAAATAGAAGCAATCCACACAACCTGATTTACATGACTATAAATTGGTAGCATCTAAATGGAAATTGAGTCATGACCTTAAAATAAAGAGTTTTAATATCCATGTATGGTGTTTTAAACTATACAATTTGTTCATTATCCTCACCTTAAATCCCCCCACATTCAGAAATGGTATCCTACCATACTATTCTCTAATATTATGTTTGTATTGATTCTATTATTATGAGAAATGTAGAAAAAACTAGGCCCTTTATATTCATTCACAACCATGAATTCTTCCCCTAGGGTGATGCCATATTCTCTTGAATTATACCCATAAGGAATCCATTCACATTGGGTCCGTTATAACTACTTGTGAAGCCATGTCGCCCTCACCATTGGACCTTTTCACATGACTTTAAAAGTAACACCCTCGTCGTCATCGTATGATGTCAATATATAGGTCCAACATCATTTCCACAATTAGTTAAACTGTGTGGTTCTCCATGAATACCCAAATTTGTGTTTAGATTGTGTTTTTTGACAATGGTTGGTAATGGGTGTCAACGATAGTCAATAAAATAAAAATATATCATTGTTGTAATTATGTTGGCAAATTTATAAAGAATTAATTTTCTAGAAAATATGATGAAGTAGCTAAGATATTAATGCTTGATGAAAAAGTTAGATTTTATTTAAGGAATAAATGGATAAAAAATAACTCAAGTCCTATTATCTTAATTAAGTTCTTTTCACATCTTTGAGTATACAATAATAAATTTTTTTAACTATTCTTATGTCCAAAAGACATGGGTTGATTGTGTTAAAGATGATAGATTGTTTACAATAATG
The DNA here is from genome assembly GCA_963277665.1 of Viscum album. Taxonomy (NCBI): domain Eukaryota; kingdom Viridiplantae; phylum Streptophyta; class Magnoliopsida; order Santalales; family Viscaceae; genus Viscum; species Viscum album. Next base: position 114,992,130 of record OY728140.1, on the reverse strand, counting down.
AATAAGATCAAGTAAATTTTTATTAGCATGAATATAATTTGAATAAGATCATGAAATATAATTTTTATTTCATGAAGAGTTATTTAAAGGTGGAAATTCATTTTAAAGAGGAGAAGATATGATGTTTTATATTAAGAATTTATCTAACTCATTTTTAGGGATTTTTTTCCACAAAAATGACCAACCATTATCTTGTCAACCTAGGGATACCTCAACCGGACATGTGAGACCCTTTGGTCAACCACATGGGAAGTAGTCATCCTAGATCCCAGTTATTGTGGTAGGAGGAAGGGGGTGTATAGCTCCCACATAGAGTGCATAGGTGGATGCACATTGTGTGGAAAGTGTGTGTGGGTGAGACAACACAAGTGAGACGTGTCCCATATAGGGTATGTGTGAAGAGTGTATGGGGGTGATGATCACCCTATTCCTTGGATTGAATTGGTTGTGGCGTGGGATTATTTACTATGTAGTTCCCAATAGAATGAACAATTAACATGGGACCGGATATACATGACACTGTTCATCCATTAAAAAATACTAATAGAACTATACATTCCAATATAAAGATATCTAATGATCATTGATCCCCCCATAGTTTTCTTCTTCTAATAACCATAGACCACATCGCAAATGTGATACAGGATGTGCGAACATCACAGAAAACAAGGTTATGAGCCAAGAATCAACTTCAATGATTGAATTGTGATTTAGTTTATGATGAAATATTAATGAATAATTTATGTGATTCTCATACAATCAGGGTTTGAAGAACATGATTCACCTAAATTGAATCAATGTATTGGATTATGTGTTGTGAATCCATTATAAATACATTAGTTCCAGAACGATTAAGAGTATGATATATTTATCACATGCATGTGAGGTATCTTTTCATAAGAAGAGATTCCATGATTTTCAGCGTCACATAACCCACTGTTGGAGATTAAAAATTCTGATATCTTTTGGTGTTTAACGATATAATTACCTATTGTCTTTAACATTAAATTATCTATGGGGATTTAAAATCATTAACTAAATTATTAGAGTTTGTGAAACCTAGCTATAAATACATATGGAATAATGAATCGAATTGTTCTTCCATTCGAATATCTCATGAGAGCTCTGGTTTTTTCTAAAATGTTATGCATCTCTATTTATTATTTTATATGAAGAAGTATAAGGTCACACTAGCCTAAAGACAACATATAGAATGGGAAAAAATATTATACTTGTGTTAACACAAAATATTAGTGTTTTTTGAAGAATAGTTCTGTGTACTCATATGTTCATAGAACACATTATGAGTTATGAAAGGAAGAAGAATATAATACTCAATGTATTTACGTTATTACACAAACATTATTATTTTAAAGCTACGTGATGTATGCAATGATTTTATAAAGGTTTTTCCATTCTTGGATTGTGAAAATAAGAATTTGTAAACAAATATAATATTATGAAAATGTGTATCTTTTCACACTCACTTGCATGAATGCAGTGTGAGGTCCTATTTGAAAATATTTGATTCATGTGAAGAGAACCAATTTCATTATACTAGTTGTGAATTATCGAATGTGTATAAAGAAAACCACATGTATGATCTCATACTAAGGAAAAGTATAAAACTATTTGAATATAATATAATAATAAGTTTATATACCAACATACCTAAGGAGCACTGAATAAGATTATAGAGAACCATAAATCACATAAAATATTATGAAGAATACTTGGTATGTTCTATGGTTTTCTTGACATTTTCCATGAAAAAATTGTTTTAATATTACATAACATTAAATATTAAATTCATGGTCATCATTAATGGTTGATATTTTACGAGAATAATAAGGAACAACTTCCTCCAGTACCTTATTGAATGAGAAGATGATAATGAACACATTTACATATTTCATCGATATAATATCTGAGAAATGATACAATATACATTGTTAACATTATACTAAAGAAGAAGAGGAAATTATGATGATGTAGAGTTGATATATAATTGTTTCAATAATCACAATGGAAATTTTTTATTTTATAAAGACTATAAATTCATTGTATTGGATGGAAGAATAGGGTACAACTAGATACCAGATATATATGTTATTATCAGTTGGTATTGGACAGATTGGGTGAAGAAGAAGACAAATTTTGAGTTTTATAGGATGAAACTGTGTATAAGAATAGTTACTTATATACTACTATGTAAGTAATAATATAGGTAAGAGAATAACATGGAAGAAATATGACAACCAACATAAGTCTCATTTGGTGGGAGAATTTATTAGTGTTATAATGTACATAAAAAGAAGGTGAATAATGCCTTTAGAGGTAGTATAAAGAACAGGTAGTGAGATATAAGTTGGAATGGTTCATGAACAGTATAGGGATTCAAGAAAACTCTTTATCCACCCCTAAGATGTGTTGATACTCACACTTAGTATAAGGATTGGGCTCTAAAAAAACAACTATAACTCATGTCTCACTATAGTAGAGAAGCTTTATACATTTCATCACCATTCATAGTGAGGACTAGCTATATTTATTGTGTAGAAAACCTTGTAAAAATATCATGTTCCATCTTAAAAAACATTCATATATCTTCATATGATAATAAAAATAGAATAATAGAATCAATATCTTAATAAATATAATAGGTGAAGGGATAAAAGTTTATAAAATGTAAAAGGATTTCAACATTGATTAGACGCCCTCTCAATGTTGAGTATATCTCAAAGTCTTCCTCTCATGTGGTATCATATCTAATATCACCACTATTGTATTCTATATAATAAAGTTGTTTTATTATAAATATTTGAGTTATATGTTGTGTTAAAAATGAAGTGTAGTTTTTGTGAATATTATGGTATCTATGAATAGAAGTATATATCTATAAATACCATTATGAACAAAAGAAAGAAAGAGAATAGACCTTTAAAAAAATAATTCCATATTTCCAATTCAATAAGAAGTATCCATTTCTCCGTGAATTTCCATCAATGAAGAAATAACATACCTAAAAAGTATAGAAATGGTAACTCAAGTTCCCATCTAGAAGAAGGATAACATTTCTACCTCAAGTGTTCACAAGGTATGCGACAATTGTTATATAAACTGTCCTAATGATGACAATTCTATCTTAAGTGGTGATGATTACAAAATGAAATCATCTCGAGATATATAAGTTGGTTCATTAAGATATATTATTTCTTGAATTCATAAATAATCATAATCCCTTGTTTTTGATTCAGTCAATGTATGCAAGAAGATATCAACCATATGTAAGAATAAGTGGATTATATATATATAGAATTATAAGAAAAGTTCTAGAATTTTTATGGCTCTCTATATAGGTTAAAGTATTTCAATAAAAAAGAGGTAACTTGAAATATTTTCCTAAAATGTCTTAAATAAGTTGATGAAAAATTTTGAGTCATGAATAATCTAGAAGAAAACATCCATGTGCATGAATATAAATTGAAAACAAAACATTGATGTCAAGGAATTACAATTTGAAGAAAAATTGAAGATGATCAAAGAACTTGACTATCTGTTACAAAAAAATTAATCCGCATGATGTTGAAGTAGAGAGAGTTAAGAATGATTTTTAATAGAATATAAATACGATTGAAAAACAAAAACGAAATAATCAACATGATATTTCCATAAATAGAATATCACTTGAGCAACCATGTGAATACACATATTGTGACTTCACCAAAGAAGGATATAGTTTCTTCAACTACCCAATTCTCATCGGGGTATTATAATGTTAAAATACCTAAAATATGTGAGAATAATATCATGAACTAATTCAATAATCTATCTAAATAAGCTATGAATAAGGAGGTATTATCCATACCATCTTGTATCAATATTTAGAAGTTAGTTATTATGAATAGTGTAGGAGAGAAGAAAATATATATAAAATTATGGGTGAAGAAGTTTGATAAAAAGACTACCACAATAATTATGGAAGATCAGAAAAAGGGTGAGGAATTTGGTTTTCATTGACAATCTCAAAATGTTACGAATAACACCCAAAAAATGATATATAATAAGAAAAAATATAATAGTTTGTGGGTAAATGTTTGTGTTGTAACTGATTTGAGAATTGTGTATTATATTGTTGGTGAAATCCTCTAAATAAAAAATAAATAAAAGAAACCCATATAAAGGGGAATAAATCCATAGATAAAGAAGAAACATCCATAGGTTAAAAAAAATATATACTTAAAACTGATTTGGAAACCATGAAAATATATACGATGTATACAATGTTAGTGGTCACAACATTTTTGCATCCTCATATATACATGTATCCAAATAATATTGGAAAAGAAGTCCATATAGGTTTTCTAAGAAATAAGAAGAAACCATGGGGAAAAGAAAGAGAATTTTTTAAACAAATTTTCACCCAAGAATAAAAGTGATATGTGCTTGGATTACAAGACCAAGAATTTGATAAAAAGTGAATCCAAAAGAACTGATAATAAAGATTTCACTTAGAAGTGGCTATATCAAAAATATTTTCCAACTTTCAAATTTCATAATGATATATTAATTATCTATCCAGAAGAATTTTAGAGAATGAGGATAATAGATTAATCACAAGGTAATTCTAGTGATAATAGAGAACAATATTATCCCCTTGATAAATTAGATGTTTTTGTGTGTGGAGAATCATGACCAGACGGTGCTCGAAGGCTTTAGATTCTTCATAAATATTAATACCCTTCACCTTGTCCTTCCACTTCCTATTCCCTATATGGACTAAGAGTTTTTCATTCCCCATGGCCTAATCATCTTAGAAAGTTATGGTAAGAAGCTCTGATATACTGTTCTCATTATTTGTCATATTATAATTCACAATAAAACAAGAGAATTTCTTATGCAATGATTATAGTATGAGATCTGTATGAAAATCATCTGGTAATTTAATTCCTAAGATGTCTAGACAGTCAATGTAGCCAACAATATTGACTACATGTGTTCCAACTAGCACAGAATCCCCAAGATTCGTAGTGAAAGTATTTTGAAGATCGCATACCCCTCCTGTATCTCCTTATCTTGATAGAGATCCCGAAAGGTGATGAATCTTGCTATAAGTATCCATTTCCAAATGTTTCTTCAAGAGATCATTGGTAATAGATGATAACATGAGGAACTGAACATCTGTAGAGTCATTTAGATGTTTCTCGTACACTAAGTGTTCCTTATCACTCACCTCGTTTCTTGGTGCAATAGGTAAAGGATCTTCCAGCACATAATGTTTCCTCTCATGGAGAAGGATAACCCAAAGGTTCCTTTTCCACTCATAGAAATTAGTGGTAGTGAGATGGTTTTCCTTTCAAAGAATGGATTTCAATGATATGTTTGATGTCATTTTGATTTCTGTTTCTAAAAATTAAGATAAACAGATTTTTTTTACTTTATATTGATAAATATAGATAAATAAATAAATTATTATCTATTAGTCTCCCACTATTTTTTCAAAACCCTATAGCTCTCAACATTGGCATTAGAATATCCTGTTTCTTGGACATTCTAGTGTAAAGAATCCATATTTCAATTCCCATTACCCCAAATAGGGTTGTTAAATAAACTTTAAGGGTTTTAGGTGGGTATTCAAATGCCAAAAAATTAACTCACAACTCCTGGATCTTTTAAGTGGACTTTCCAATCCTGAAATCCTTGATTTTGGATTTCCTCAACCTTTGGATTGTAGTTACACCAAGTCCTACTTGGTCAGTCAACCCTTGAGGTAAACTATGTTAATTCAACCCAAGACTTCAAATTAAAATTCCTTGATAATTGAAAGCACTCCAACTAGGGTTGGTTAAACACTTTTAACTATGGATTGATTGTAAATGATGTAATGGAAGGCTATACCGACTTAATATTTCATTGTGGTATTTTATCCTTTATGTGGAAATGTACAATTATTAACTTTTCACATGCTTGTTGATGATATGTGGGATATAATTAAGTGGTTAACCATGTATAGATAGTATTTACGCATAATCCATTTTTATTTGAGTTCTATTCTGTATGCTTGTTAGTTCATTAATTATGTGATCATGACAGACATCCATAATAAATAACCATACAACTGAAAGAAATAAAATAATGGGTATGATCATGGGAATTACTATTGGTTAGTTTATCTAGAGGTTTATAAATTATCCCTAACATAGAGGAGAAACACCTTGAACTATTTAAGGTTCCTATTTATATATTTCCACAAGTCCACCTTTGTATCTCATTGGATGGGTTTAACCTTGGATCCTAAATTGAACCGCCTCCACTAGTACGGGAGCTCCATCCATTACATATTCATTTAACTCAAATGTGGAAGAGGGGATAAATGGTATTTACATAAAATAAACCATTGGGATTTATGCTCTACATATTAATGAGGAAAAGGTACACAAAACAACAATTTTAACTTAATAAATAAATTAAAAGGGAACCGATCACATGAAAAGGTCTATTTTAGATCATGATCATAATCATACATTCAACGAATTATACATTTAATAAAACTGTATTTCAACTATTTAATCATTCTTGTTAAGATAAATTACACTCGAATCGATTACACATTATCTTTAATTTGAAAGTTATTTTTTTCTTAATCCTTTTTTGAATTTCCTTGAGATTATCATCTGTAACCTTGTAAATAACTCGTAAATTGGGATCAACCTTGTAAATACCCATCTAAAACTACCTGACATGTTTTTATACTTGTTTACACTTTATTCTTTGTGGTATGTAGCAAGCATGAAAAATTGTAATGGTAATACAACTCATACATGATGCGAAGATCTTTGAACAATACATAGATGTTAATTAAACACACACACACACACACACATATATCTAAATTTCAAACACCTATCACATGTTGTGTCCCAGCTTTGTTCCCATATGAAGGTATAAGTCTTAATGGTTAAATAATATAATAATAAATTTTTAAATATTATTAATTTGGAAATAGTACACGATCGGTACATCCAACTACATGATTTGTACCATTCTCACCGTCCATACACTTATGTGGAAATGGTGTGTGAGGTGTAATTAAAAAATATTTAGAGTACATGGTGTGTCTATTGTGGCACACTCCATTTATACTCCACGTTACACGATCACCATCCGGGAAAGCCATGTATGAGATACACAACTTGTCCCTAACCTGAAAGAACTACACACAGTGTCTAGTGGGCCACATGATGTGAAGTCCAGCTAACCTTGTGTCAGTCTATCCTAGTCAACACATAGTGTAATAATTAAATAAACCACATGTCATTAGTGAACATGGATTGAGTAATTTTAGAATTACTCCTGATGCATTGAACACAAATACATAATGTGTCGATCCAGCTACATGACATGTACTCTTTTGTTATCTGGATAGAACTATCAGAGCCTCCTAACGAGATCCTTGATTTAATTTTAATCAAAAAATTATTAATTTCTTTTAGATCTATGAGAAATGATAAGGGAGGAAAAAATATTGAAATTCATATTACAATAATGATTAAAAATTAATTGAAAAACTAAATTATTAAATTGTAATTCATCAATGAATTATTTAAATAATTATAATGAAAATATGACTGCTCTGATACAACATGTAGGTTCTGGGCATAGTAGAAGCATAGGATGGGCATGTACCCAACATCGAAATTATCCATAATCAATGATTAATCCGGGATCAACATGATTTTGAATTCTAGTATCCATGAAATATAATGAAAGATAAAATATAAATGAGAGATCTTGGAACCAAGAAGAGATGATTGACTTATTTTGTTTATAAATAATTTAATTAAATTATAGAATTACCTTTAAGGCTACTATTTATTCATTAATGTGTCCGACCATGGGTCCGAGGTGAGGCTTCGTTGTGATGTAGTATCCGAGGATAACGATCCTCTAGAAATGATCCACACGTGAACCAAGTATCTCCAGAAACCACTTAAGGAGTCTCCGGGTGGTAGCATAGAAGATCCTTCCACTTGTGATGTCTGCCATTGATTTCCCTGAGAATCAATACAAAATTATTCTCCATGATCTGGCGGAGGTGGATCACTCTTGTTCTTGATAGCATTATTGGAGAGAGAAGAGTTCTCTAGGCTTGAGAGCTTTTTTCCAAGGATGTTCTTCACACAATGATTGTTTATCTGGTCGAATGATCCATTGGAAAATTCAAAAAATAATTACATAACGGATTATTTAATTCACTAGGCAATAATAAATAATTAGAACTTGTGTTGTTACTTAATTTATTATTCCATGTGAAACCCCATGTCAAATAATAATAGCGATGCTATTATTTTCATGACATCTTCTTAACTTGTACATTATATTTAACAATTATTTTACCAAATAATATTTATCATTATTTCTCACTTGATCTGTAACATGGTCCGCCAATCCTCCTAAATATTTACTAGGCCTCAAATAATAAATATTTATTTATTAAATAAATATAACTACATTATCTATAGATAAATAAATATTATGTCTGCAATATATTCTTTCGAATAACTAACGATAAAATAAATTCAATCAGACATACCTGAATAATTATTAAACCACAACCAAAAATAATATTTATTTGACTTATTAAATAAATAAATTGTTCATTTGAGATACTGGCTACACTTAATGTGTTAACCTCTTGGATTTTTTCTCAGTGGTATTAGGTAGAATTTCATAAACCCCAGAATTACAATCTATCAAAGGGTCAAGGCCCATAGGAGAAAGAAGTTGATGTCACAACAACATGTCACCACATATGAACGATTACGGTGTAATTTAATTCCTTTGTCCCAAAATCTCCAATCAAGAGGGTTGCATGAAAGTGAATCTCCAATCAAGAGGGTTGCATGAAAGTGGCATCAACCATATGCTCAATTTCTCATTCTTTGACTTCCTGGAATTGAACATGCCTAGAGAACACCATGGACATGGATTTAGTTAGGCTATATCATTTCCATCACAGGACCTGAGATATCTAATTCTGTAGAAGTGAAAAATATTTTCTCACATTATTAATTAATTTTGTATTACTCGTGACACAACCAACATATCCTACCTCTCCACGAACATCTGTTTTCATGATTTTCATTAATAATTTTAAGTGTGAGAGTCATAATATCCATTAATAATAATCTTAACGTCTAAGGACCAATACACATGTCTGTAGATAGAAATATCCAATGACACTTATGAATGTGTATTTCCTAATGGAAGATCTTTTTCTCATAATATCCCCATGGATATTACTAAGGGTGCAGACCATGAGAAGTTGCCTCAGTGTTTCATGAGTCCCCACCCCTGACCACCTGTATGATTTGTGTCCCTTAAAATGATATCTTCTGGCCATTGAACATATATTCAAGAATAGTCTTGTGGAACTTCCAGGATCTCGTCATAGTAGGGATCAGCTATGACCTTTTAGTGTGACAGATATTTTTGGGACATTGTCACATTATTTTTCACACAGAAGAACAATCATTAGGTGATAAATAGTTTTTTAATATTCAGTAAATGAATACTAGGTTTATCATAAAGTATAAAGATGTTGGTTTCTATAGAAAACACTCCAATAGATTAGTGCTCAGGAATCCCTTGAATTATATCATAATAGGAGATCCCTCAAGATCCTCCTATAACATGTCACTAAAACGTAATTCCATTCGACACATCTAGTTCCATAAATCATGTACCTTATATCCAAATATCATTCTCTAGAAAAAAATTATCTGGTCCCAAATCGTCTACTCAAAAATAACCCATCATTCCAACACCACAAAATCTCGAGGAACAACAATATAGTTTCTCGAATAAATAATTTAGAATCATCTAAAAAAATTAAATCCCACGGAATAAAGATATTAATCATCCAATAATCCATTCCTAGTGGCCTCAACTGTATCGATGAGCCTCATCCCACAACCAATGGTCCCAATAGTATATCATGAGGGTGAATCATCATCCACCGTGGCTTTCTACGATGAGAACCTTTAGCATTGCTGATGATCAAAATCATCCCCTAAGAAAAAAATATACATAAAGAACTCTAACCATAATGATTTTTAAAAACCACCTCAACTGAGTCCTATATTTTGTACATGAATCGGAAGACATGTTGGCCAACAATTTTGTGCAGGTATCATGAACATTACATAAGCCACATCAACCATAACCTCATTCCCCTAAAACTATGTCTCTAAATACAGATTTCCAACACCTTCCCATGTACTAAGAATCATTCCCTCATCATGGCTACCTAATCACATCAAACTGAAGACCATTTCACCTTAACCTAGTGATCATCATCACCCCATGAATCTGCTCCCACACCCAACCTAAAAAATAATGTTTCCTCATCCCCAGTGATCAACATCACCACAATTTCCTCATTCCATTCCCATCATGTTCCCCTGGATCCATAATAGACATACCAAAATTTAACTGATTAAAATTGAACTATCAGCCTTATCATCCTAGTAGGTCAAATTCACATTTCCTTTCTTGACATGTATATTCACATTTTTGGAAATTTCAAACCACATCCCATAACATCATTTAATAAATTTAAAAGCATTCCCTAATTAAATAAGGTCTCAATAAATCACACAACTAATAGTATTTATGAACGGAACCATAATGCCCATCAAAATTAAAGATAATGCTAGGAAACACCTACCTTATACTCATAGGCAATCACTAGTCAAATATCATCCTCTAAATTGAGCCATATCAAGGTAAATTTTTGTTTTAGATAAGAATATTGAAAATAAGGAAAAAGAGATCACACTTATTTAGTATAATGTATAGAAGCATGAGGATTAAATTCCATACCAATATGCTCCCAATGCATCCAATAAAATTCAATTCAATGTTTGATCGAAGGAGGATGCTCCAAGTCAATGGAGATGGAGAGGATAATCCCACAACTACTTAAGGAGGAGCACACACGTGGGAGAAGAAAATATTTTAAGGGGACATAAATTCAAGGAGGGATATTTTAGAAATTTCAAACTTTTTAAATAGTATCATGGTTATGTCACACAATTTGGCTAACCTTGAGACAACCGAGTGTAGTCACTATCCAAAGGGTCACCCCTTTCAAATAGGTCTCACTATTTGACCACATAGTTTAGAAAAACCATGCAATAACCATGAAAACCTATGGACTAAGTGGATCTTGGAATGAGGTCTAGGTCACATGGTTTGAAAAAAGTTCACATATCATGCATACCCTTTTGGAAGAGCTACAATACCCCTAGTGGTTTCTCCTTTAAGGATACATGGTTAAATCTAACCACGTTCCTCTGTCTGCACCCTATAAAAAATGAGTTTCAGGGCCCTGAATCTATAAAAACACATCATATCCCACAAGGGATTCAATAGTACTTAAAAACCATCTAAAATCAATTCCTTAAATCTTTAAAACACTCAAAATTAGGATTTGAAGTCTAAAATTCATGTTGTTCTGCTTATAAAACTCAAAAATTAAATAAGAAATTAAATTTCGACACGCTCAAAAACATGGGAAATTAAAATATCCTTATATTGTAATATATCATCAATAATCTGTCTATATTTACCCCTTTATGGTACATAAAACACCCATATCATTTATATCAACATGGTCTACCCTGGTTATTAGTCATGGTTAGTTCCCCTTACAATGATCCCCACCATAGGAATTACATACCTGGCCTCTTCTAGACCCCAAATTTAAACACTTTTGACCGACCGACATCCATACCCCTAAATAAAAGACCACCCATGACATAAAATCATACCTGCACCTCATGAGGTGCACAATTCATTCCCATGTCATACCCGAAACCCATCAAGTCCAACATCTCATGAGATGCCCATTTTATACCTGTAAAACACAAGACACTCATCAAAACCCTTATCTCAATATATTATCATAAGTACTACATCTTATTGTATTCTCATAAATAAATCCTAAATAATATAAATATTCATGTCCTTTGTATTCTTGAAGATTTTTCACCTCATACAAGCCACACATCGCACCTGATACACATAATAAGTCCCAACTCCTACACACCTCATATATATATATATATATATATATCACACATAAAATTCGATACCAACATAGTAACAAGAACCTGTTTAGTCCAAAATAATACATGTTCACATCGTTCAACAAATTTGGTCAGGCAAAAAAGAAAGTTAATTCCACAATTAAGCTATACCTATAATTATCATTGGCTCCCCAACCATATCTGAATCTAGACGCTCAGTGTCATTCACCATGACTAAATCTTGAATACCAAATTCTTAGTCTCCTTACAGAGATGCACAAGCTACCATACATTAAACCCACATCTGGCTATCTCTATCATTTCCTCAACCTCCATGTGAAGCTAAATCTAAACTACCATTCCCTGGCACTGATCTGGATCCTACTTTAGATCCTTGAGTCTACGCCATCCTCTGACTCTTAGAGGTCTTTGATGTCTGGCTACAGAATCTCTCCAGAAGCCCCATCTGACCACATAATCGACACTCCTTTAGAACCTTATCACAATGGATCAAAAAATACCCATACTAATCTCACTAGAATCACATCATCAATGAACCACTCCTTGGTGGTATACCAAAATCTCTAGCCTGACTGACCTACTAAGACACCTCACAGTCTCGCTTTGGGATATATAAATCACCACCACAATGAACACATGACGGTGTCACCCAACTCAAATAATAATGGTCCATTTTGTTTCAATTGGATATGAGCACTTGATTCACCACCTCTAAATAAGATGTTAGTCTGAATATGTTTACCTGAATCTTAATGGAATGTCATAAGTCATCCTTAAAATTCTTCACTCAAGAGATGTCATTACACAATATAGAAATTGAAAATGGCATAGGTTTATGAAATTATCCATCTAATTCAAGAGGGATGTGCCCTAATTTTTAGTGATTCATGAACTCATGAGCTCTATCCAACCTTAGAATCTATGGGAAGAAGTGATCGAAGAACATGGACTTCAAATCCTTTGAAGATAGTCCCTCATGCCTTCCATTCTAAACCTACACATCCACCATTGATTTTCCTGTCCTTTGATAATATAAATGTCTATATTCACCCTCCATCATGGGTATGTCTCTTTCTAATCAAAAATAATTTTCACAAACTCATTCCAGTTCTCTCTTTCCATCATCCCACCTTCACCGAAAATCAAAGGAAGGAGTAGGGACTGGAACTTAAGATTAAGATACACCATGGATAACTTATCCACCTAATATCCCCTGTCAATACCCTGTATGACATGAACCAAGGCCTCCCTAATATTCTCATCAAAATATGGCTCAAAATATGAAACTTTCTATGGATATCCAACCTATATTAGAGCGTATACCTGTGGCTCATGATCAACCAAACCCGAAAGGGCCTCATCCCATGCATGATCATGCCACACCATATCATCACCCTCTTGGCAGTCCACCAGAATGTGTCTAGGTGGAATCTAGATGAATACGAAACCGGATGGTAAAAAATACACACACACACATATATATATCCCATATATATGTAAATTTTTAATAGGAAACACATCCCACCACTTTTACACTACCCTACAACACCCATGTCACAGGACATCCAGCCTCGTGTCGCCATACCTACCCATATCAGTTTCATGCCTCACATATAATTCAGCCTTATGGCCCCATGAATATACATAATAGAGTCATAAATCATGTATCATATTATCTCATTAACCATTTATACCCATAATAGAGTCTTGCATCACATACACATATCATAAATTTAGGGTAGGTAGGCATAATTCCTAAAAAAAGATTATATAGTAAAACATTGTTTAGCTTTTTTGTTGAATGTTTAAACAACTCACCCCCTTTTTACCTTCCCATCCTAATTTTATCAGCGTCAAGACCACTTATCACATGCATATATAATCACATATCAGTCTCACATAGAACTACATAACTAGGCTAACTGAGTAGAATGGAAACAAACATGGCTAAGTAGGAAACCATATTAACCTTATTTATTGACACTTTAAATAGCCCAATGCCTCTTAGAACATTTTAGTTTCCCAATGGAAATCGTAAAAAAACACATCATATGAGACTAAGTGCCTATCATTTTGCATAAAAAATCCTCCCTTTCCATTCTAGGCCAAGAGTCAAACTACAAAATCCAATAACATTACACTCAAGTGTTCCACTCGAGTTGGAAATAAAATCACTTATAAAAGAACACATCATAACATCAATTTACTTTCCTTGGAAACCTAGTATATACCCAATGCATGGTGATTTAGGCATCCAAACACGAGCTCTATATACAATTCTGACAATAAACCATTCTCTGTTCTACTATAGCACAAAAAGTATGACCAAAAAGTAAAATAAACAACTATGATACCATTTGTAGCATCCAAACATAATTTTCAACATAATAATTCTCCATTCTAGTTGGCCACTATGCATTTGGCATGCCTACCCATACACAAATGGATGAAAATTAGTAATAAGTGTATGATTAGGTGATTGTTGGAGGACTATACCTTCCTGTGGTGATAATAATAGTGGTTTTTATATATATATATATATATATATTTATATATAACATAGAATAAGAATAACCATTACAGTAGAAGAAATAATAAAACTCAATAGAATTATAATGAAAAATAACATCAATAAATAATACCTAAGGAATAATACCATTTGAGGATGATAAAAATGGCATGAAAAGTTATAAAATAATGAAAAACAAGGTCGCATGTGGATGAATATATATATATATATATATATATATAATGTAAAATATCAAAATGAAACACCAACTTCATGTAATAACCACCATAGTCCATTTTTATCTATCCCATAAAGAGGGAACTTATACAATCACTATGGTTGTGCTCTCGAGCCTAATCCCTTACACGATCTCAATGATATAGAGTCTATAGATTTACCTAGGGACTATGTAGTTTGTGAGTATGAAATCAACAAGCCACCACTAATGTGTTCATATCTTAAATCTATAATTTTACTTTGTATGTATACATAAATAAAAAGTGTCAACTCACATAAAAATAATAATAAAATTAACCACTCTACTTGTGCTCAAAATCTTGAAGTGAGTGTTCTACCTTATTCTTCTACTTCTTGAATATCATTGACCTCATTAAAAAATATATATATATTTGGCATACCTCTCAGGTTTGAGAATATATATCTGTAGTGGTGAAGAACTGGGGATTAGTGGCCATGAGTCACCTAAAGGATATCACAAATAGAGTTTCCTCATGATCCTCCCATTATATTTTACTAACACCTCATGCCATATGACACCTCATGTGACATCAATCAAGTACCCATCATCCAAATAGAATTCCCCAAACAATAAGTCCAAGGTTTCTCAGAACCCTACATTAGATGTCCCCTTTATCTCAATATCCCCACATCCCAAGGAACTGTGATATCCATCCTCCAATATATATTTCACCATTGGATCAACATCTTATGTATCGAGTAATGGATATATCCTTCCTCCAATAATCTATCCCATCAGACTAAAATATATCGGCAAGACTCAATCCTCAATCAATGGTCTCAACACCATCACCTAATGGTCCATCACCATTCACTTTGGATTTCTTGGGTGAGAACCTCCCAAATAACAAATAGTCAACAGAATCCCCTAAGACACTATATCTAAGGAGGCCTATACCCACAAGGAGTTGTCAAAACCACATGAACTGAGTCCTATATGGTGTAAAGGACTCCAACGGTGCATCGACCAACAATAGTTAGCAGATATTACCAAAAAATACATAGGACACATCATCCAAAACCTCATGACCCTATGAACATGTCACTAAATCATGATTTTCAACACCATAAAAAGTCCCGAGTGAAATTCCCTTAGTCTAATGACTTCATCACATCAGAATAATGGCCATGTCACCTCAAATAGGTGATCATTGTCACCTTATTTATTTCAGGCCATTCCCAACCTGATGAATAATGTAACCTCGGTACTGGTGATTAAAATATCCTCAATTTACTAGGTCGATTCCTCTAAATTTCCCATGGAATGATAATAGTCATACAATAATATAATTAATTAAAATAATACAACCATCCTAATATTTGGAGTAAGTCAAAATCCCCTTATCAGGCTTGACATATATTTTCATAGCCTAGGGCATACCCAAAACATAATATAACACCATTTAATCAATTTAAAAATTTTCCTTAATTAATTATGGTTCTAAATCAATCACAAATGCCAAGTGTAATTTATAATACACCCATAACGATTGTAAAAAATTTGGAGATAGTTGGGAAGCACCCACCTTATACAGATAGGTTATTTGTAGTTGATTATCAGCCTCTAACTAGATCTTTACAGAGATAAATTAGATTAAAAAACAAAATTAAAATATGGAAAAATTTATATCCTAGATTTAGAATACAGTATAGAGATATAAATAATAAAGGGATGGATTATGATTGAAGTCCTTACCGTTATTATTCCAATGCACCCAACAATGTTCAATTTAGAGTTCGATTAGAGGTGGAGGTGCAAAGCCTAGGGAGAGAGAGAGGAAAGCACCAAGGATAATCTAATTCCTCGACCCTAGTTACCCAGACTCAGTGCAATATTATGTAACATTGGAATTATCACAAGGGATCACATCCAGAAAGATCGATCAGTTTAGTAGCCTTGGAAGTACTAGATAGATACATAAGTTTTACATTACTTTATGAAATGAAAAAAACAATATTGTGTCTCATTTGAACACACTCATATCTCATATCTTATCCCTGTAGGTCAATCATAATATACTTCTTTACATCCTAGGAAAAAAACATAAGAAAGAGGTGATCTCAAATTCTCAGTAAGGATAAAAATATAGTGAAAACTTTTATAAATAAGCATAAACATTGAAGGAAATGTATAAGACTAACAAAATACTTTTAAAATTTAACTACATCATAATATGGTAAAGATAAATAAAATAATTCCATTTACTTATTCACATGGATATTCTACTAGCAGAATAATCACATGTAATATGAATAGATAATTTCATAATGATGGAATGCATAATGCCAGACATCCTTACCACATAGTCAAGGCCTTATGTCAACACTAAAAATAAGATTTTGTTCAGGATTTATGCCAAGAAACTAGATTGTCTTATGAGACCTACCAATTCATCAAGGAGCTATAGCATCCTCCACCCGTCACTTACTAAGTCCAATGCATTCCTCTTATGAAAGGGATGAAACATAACAATAACATTCATATTAAAACTAGCATACACAATTCCAATACATTAACCATAAACCATGAATGGTATAAAAATAACACATCCACAGTAAAAAATATAAAAAAACCTTCAATACAATATGTAAGATTGTATCATAATAAATCAACTTCAAATAAGTGCAAAATCCATCAAAGGATGTTGACATAGAAATAATCAAAACTATTTGAGAGAAATATCTCTTTCTATTTTGAAATAATTTAAAAGTTACATAATTATAAAAGAAAACGCTCATTTTGAAAATATTCTTATAATCTTGCAATGTAATCTTTGAAGGTTTTATAACAACAGAAAATAGCAGCACCCTCCTTATACATTAAACACATTTTTATCTTAATTTTTCTAAAAGGTCATAAAGTACCTCGTTTGGAAAATAGCCGAAATATTCCTTTCAAAAAAATTTATAAAAATTCAAAAAACGGTATAAATTACTTTAACCCATATTCTAGGAAATAGTAAAAATGTTTTGAAATACATTTTTAAGAATCAGGGATTTGGATGATAAAGAGGTCCCAATAGATACTCACATATAAAGAACCTCAGATAATAAAGAGATTATAAAATGAACCCTTATCTTGTACTTTTCCTTGGTTGAGGGTAAATTAAACTCCTTTATAATAGTTAAATAGTTTTATTAAATTATACAAAAATTATATACATAAATATTATATTATATATGATCTTCTAATATTGTTTGGTTAATAATATTTCAGTAGTATCATGGCTTCAGGTGTTAACGGATTATTTTTCAATTATATGTTTTTCTATGTAAGTCATGTTTGTTATGGATAGGATGTATTTTATTCATATCCATAACTATATTATGTTCTTAAGCATTATTTTTATTCATAAAATGAAAATTATTCTTGAATTGTTACGATGGGGAATGAATCTCATCGCGTTTGTGGGGATGGTAATCCGTATGTATGCACAAGCTACAATACCATTAAATTGATTATGAAATCGTATGTAACTAGATGGTATACCATATATATATATAATCATTAATATGTTATATTTATTATTTACATAAAATATACTCATTATTATAATGATACAAATAATTAAGTGTTGTATAACAAACTACACCATGATGTGGAACGGTAAGTCGTACGTATGCACGTATGGTGAATTTGTCATTCATAGGATTTATACAATATTGAGTACAGTTGTACCATATTTATAATAACTTCAAAGTATGTAGAAGTTACTAGATTTATTATTTTGTTATGGAAACAACAGAGAAAGATGAAGTGGAAGAAGAAAAGAACTTTGAAAGAGGTGATGAAATTATTACCTCTTCTTCGAGTGCTTCCTTTTGATCTGATAAAAAACTCATTAAGTCGGCTTTCTGATCAAAGTAGGACTCTAAGATGATGTTTGTGTAGTTTGGAAGATATTTTACTAGGGTTTGGAAGAGACAAATGGATATGGAGGTGAGAGATTGAGAGAAGGTGAAGTACCCTATTATAAGAGAGGTGATGGTCACTTTAGGAAAAGCTTGAGATATTAATTTATTATACCATCATATTTTGTTTATAATGACTCTAAGAATATTTATTTCGAGAATAAGGTGGTGATGGGTCAAACAAATCCCAATAAATAGGTTTTAGATAGGTGTAGGTCACCATATTAACCTTATCTTTTAGATTACTTCTTAGTAAAATAACTTCACTTTTACCCTGTATTCTTGTATTATTATAATAAATGGTTAATAAAATTACTATAAAAATCCAAGAGAACTCCAATTGATTAATTATGAAAATATATAACCTTATCTAGGTCCTTTTTCTAATCCTTATATTTTAGGAATATTATAGCATCCCACCTTTTTATCACATAAACTTTAATTACATTTTACAAAACCGAGGATCTTTAAGGTTTAGTGTCTTGGAAACCAGGAACTTAAAACATGAAAACAACATAAAGAATTCTTCTTAAACACTTGAAAGGCTTCTCCTCATGTTCACCCTAGGCTCATTACTGAATCTCATAACCTGGGGACATACATCAAAATAAAGGGTGAGCAGAAGGCCCAACAAGGGAAACAAGTGAAACATTTTACATATGAACTTGGGATACATCAATAAAGTCATGAAAAGAACTTTAAGGCATGAAAATGAAATCATGAGGCATATCATAATAAAACTTTTTCATAACTTGAAGATGTGGCTACAACATTTAATATTGACAATCGTTTCGTTTCACCAAGGTCCATCCCCAAGGTGTCGTTAAAAATTACCAAGGTTTTTCACCAAGGCATCGTTAAAATTGTAATCTCTAGTGGTTACATCATTACCCAATGCATTGGAGCGCTATCAGGGCGCACCCTTAAATTTGCCTTTATTATCATGTGAGCCACATATATCATCATAAAACATTTCATAAATAACCCATAGCATAAAATAAATGGGTTTCATTTCCTAAAAAAAACTGCTTTAAAGACATGATCCTTACGTCACTTTAAACCCACGGAAAGGGAAAGCGGGTCTCATGTATGTAAATCCCAGAATTTAAAATAGAACATTTTGATATATATGTGAATACCCTTGTAGAAATAAGAGCTTTGAGTATTCACTTTATAACATAAAATAATTTTGAGAAAAGAGAGAGGCATTTTGAGACCAAAAATTCTGCAGCATAACGGCTATGTTTCGGGGTTTTAGAAAACATTGAAAAGAGAGGGGACATGGGTCACCCACTCATAAATGATCCATAAAACAGTAGAGGGAAAGAATATCATGGATTTAAGAACATGGTAATGAAATTTGAAAATATACCATATGAAATGAAGAGCATGAAAGGAAGACAAAAATACGATTTCTCTTATGAAAATCCGACAGCCTAACGGTGTCACATAAACTTCAACCAAAAAAAAATGAATTGATGAGATCAAATAGGGTCTCTCATAATATTAACATAAAAGATCAGTATGATAGATATAGATATCATACCCCAACATAATAAATGGAACTTGAAAGAATTGACATGAAAGTAGAACTTCAAAACGAGAAGGGTGAAGAACCACTTAAAAATTCAGCAGCCTAACGGCGCTACTTAAAACATCAAAATACTGAATTGAAGAGATCAAATGGGGTCTCTCATCATATGAACATAAGAGTCCAGTATGATAGATATATAGACCATACCCCAACATAATAGAAATTAACTTGAAAGACTTGACATGAAAGTAGAACTTTGAAAAAGAGAAGGGTGAGAGAATCCCTTAAAAAATTCGGCAGCCTAACGGCGCCACATAAAACTTCAAAAAAATTGAATTGAAGAGATAAAATGGGGTCTCTCATCATATGATCATAAAATATCAGTATGATAAATTTATAGATCATTCCCCAACATAATACAAAGAAACATGAAAGACTTGAATGAAAATAGAACTTGAAAACGAGGAAGGTGAAAGAATCCCTTAAAAATTCGGCAGCCTAACGGCGCCACTTAAACATTCTTAAAACGAATTGATGAGAGCAAGGGGGGTCTCTCATCATATGAACATGAAATAGGCAGTAGGATGAATATAAAAGAACATCCTCCAACATAAGAACATGGAGTATAAAAGAAAAGACATAAAAGAGATTACTTGAAAAGAAAGAGAGAGGTCGGATCCCTTACGAAAGTTCGGCAGCCTAACGGCGCCACTCAAAACTCCCAAAATGGATTGATGAGAGAGAATAGGGTCTCTCATCACATGAACATAAAAATTACAGTAAATGTAATATAAAAGATCATCCCAATAACAAGAAAGATGAGCTTTAAAAGGAATGACATAAAAGTGTATACTTAAAAAGAAAGAGAGGAGTAGGATCTCTTACCTTAAAACGTGACTCTTGAAACTCAAAGGATTGGACCTTGAGGGCTTGGGGGCACCTTGGGAGGACTCTTTGGAAGGTAAGAAGATCAGAACTTCGTTGGGGGAGAGTTGGGAGTGAAAACTAAAGGAGGAAAGGGTGGGTATTTATAGGGAAAGTGAGGGGACAAAGCATTAATGGCCAAGGGACACCTCACATGTGCTTTTCTCAAACCCATGTGCTCTCCCTTGTCATTTATCATGGAGTTAGGCCACATGGGGCCCCCAAAACAATAATTCATCACCCTTGGCCGGCCAACCCTCAAAAGATCTCATGACATCATCATGACACCATTATGATGTCATTAAACATACCGAAACCCTAAAACTGTATTTTTACTATTCACTGAAAATTCAACCTTCTCAGAATAACCCCAAAATTTCAACTTAACCAAATATCAATGCTCTGATTTCAAAAATGAAATCCATTTTATAAAAATATTTTTCTAAATATTTTTAATTTAATTTTTAAATAAAAACACTATTCATCGAAAATTCACATTTTTCAGAAAAATCCCCAAAAATTACCATAACATAATATCGATGCTCTGAGTTCAAAAATGAAGTCATTTTTATAAAAATAATTTTCTAATTATTTTTAATTAAATTTTTAATTAAAAAACACTATTCACCCGAAAAAACTAATACTTGAATAATAATTAATGAAACCGTTATTTAACTATTTTATTGAATCACATTACTTAATCAAGGTGCCTAGATTATTTTAAAACTTTCTTTAAGTGAGATTACTAATCCATTTGGTCATATTACTAATCCTAATCATAAAATCACTATTCATCATTTACTATTCATCAAAAATCAAGTTGATCTTATTAGACTCTAAATTTCGTACTGAACATAATTGTAGAAGACCATTTTTCGAAAATCATTACACATTTTTAATTATTTAAGGTTTACACAACCATTTTTAAAATATCCTTTTTCTAAAATTCATCAAAAATATGCATACAATATTTATCCGGTCATTTGAAAATTCATAAACATCATCATAAGAAGAAATCCAAATATTTATTTAAAAAAAGGATTACACAAGGCAATTACGGTCTCGTTACATAACCCCTTATAATACCAGCATAGGACCTAAGAGTAAGGTGTGCTAGGGTGAAAGAATTTTGGGGCGGCTCAGTCAACATTGCCCGAGTAGTAATTTCTATCAGTTTGAACTTCTCGCGAAGTCGATTCCGTTCTAGCTTCACATGATGAAGTTCGGCTTGGATTTGGTCCAGAGCAAAGCCCAATGGTGCTACCTCCTTCCCAATCTCTGTTAGATGGGCTTCGATCGGCCCAAGGCTACTACGTGTGGCCATCAAATCTTCTTTCTATAATAATTAACCAAGATTACTTAAATTTAGAGACAATAATCAAAAAATTTTGTTCACGGTGGTCATATTGACCGATGGTCATATAACACTCAAAAACCAATGGTCTCATTTTATTTATAATCATGTTTATCAAATAAAACATTTTTTTTAGTATAAAAAATAACACATGAAATTAGGAAACAAGATTTATTCAAAATTTCGGGTCGTTACAATCTTCCCCCCTTAAGAAATTGCGTCCTCGCAATTTTTTTTTAAATTGGGTTTTGAAATTTCATTGAAAGTCCCACATCGGAAAAAGAGTCAGTAACACCATTACTTTAAAAGAAAGAAAAGGAAGTACAAAGGCCACCCGAGTTAACCCACACTCGGGTTCCATGTAGGAAAACATGGACATGGAGGAAAAAACAAAGGGTCAGTTCTGAGAGAGAGTGATAGAGAACATGATTAGGAGAAAGTTAACCATGAGAAAATCCCAAACTTATGATGTGTGTAAACGGTCTTTGATTACCTAGTAGGAAACGTAAACCAACAACATTTTTGTTTTACGTTTCTTTTCATAATTTTGAGGATTTCATTTACTACATAGAACAAAAACATAAGAAAATATACCTACCTTCAAGTAGAGTTTCATCCTTTAACAAGTCCCTACCAACACTAATCTTTTCGCCAAATGAGGAGAATTCAAAAACACTTGGTCTCATAAAAGCACAAGAATCATCTTCTATAGAATCACATAATCTACAAAAGATTAACTATCTATTTCTTCTATCTTTAAACATTATCCCAAAAACAGAAAGGTTAAGGTAAAACAACTCTTCAAAAAGAAAGAATCCCATAGGAATAGAACCTACTTTTAAATCTTCAAAGTTCCATGGTACTACCCAACGTTCATCATAGACCACTCCATAAATAACGGTCCTTAAAATTCCTCAAAATAAACCAAACTAAGATTGAAACCCAAATACAAGAAGGATTTGATAACATAGTCTTCCAAAACAACTTCATTGTTCATCTCCAGACAACATCAACCACTCCTAACATCTTATAACAAAAGTAGCTAACCTAAACATATTTTACCCAAGATAGGTTAATTATTCCCAAAAGTAACCTAAATTACTATAAGTCCACCTTAAATTCATCAATTCTTCAAAATATAAGTCAACCTTACTCCTCAATGAAAATACTATAGTAATCTATTTACCTTGATCATATAGGGTCCCCAAAATAGTGAACGCCTTCCAAAATAATAATCATATTTTAATCCCCTAATCATCTCTGACATATTAATACGGAAATTGTCGCATTTCCTATCACATTGGTTTTTGGGACACGTTATTCCATTTCCCACCATTAACTAAGAAGATAAAGTATAATTAGAGGCTTAAATACATAACCAATAATCATGAAAAGGAACTTAAAGCATATAAGGATAACTTGTAGAAGAAAAGTATACCCTAACTTGTGATCCCCTAGGTTCCCATCTAGGTTATCCATGATCATATATTCTTATGTGAATCTTTATTTTATTTTATCTTTGTTCCTTTAATAATGGTTCATACCAAGATTATGAATTTACCAAAGCATATCCCCCGGGAGTGTCGTAACCAAGAGTGCAGCAAGGCCCGTTGTCGTGTACCAGTTCTCGTTCGAGTCTAGCTCAAAGCGGTGTTTTCGGGTTTTACCCCTATGTACATCTGTGTCAGAGCCACCTCTACCTGCTCGTATCCAGATAGGGATGTATTTTCTTGGCAACCCCTTACTCAATACTCACCAAAATACCAGGAAGATTTACTATATTAAACTTTTCTATAGGGTTCCTCCTAGAGTTTTCATATCCTAATTTCCACAAATAACTAAACCATCCTTTGATACCAACTATAGAATCCCACCTTTTTATCACATAAACTTTAATTACATTTTACAAAACCGAGGATCTTTAAGGTTTAGTGTCTTGGAAACCAGGAACTTAAAACATGAAAACAACATAAAGAATTCTTCTTAAACACTTGAAAGGCTTTTCCTCATGTTCACCCTAGGCTCATTACTGAATCTCATAACCTGGGGACATACATCAAAAGAAAGGGTGAGCAGAAGGCCCAGCAAGGGAAACAAGTGAAACATTTTACATATGAACTTGGGATACATCAATAAAGTCATGAAAAGAACTTTAAGGCATGAAAATGAAATCATGAGGCATATCATAATAAAACTTTTTCATAACTTGAAGATGTGGCTGCAACATTTAATATTGACAATCGTTTCGTTTCACCAAGGTCCATCCACAAGGTGTCGTTAAAAATTACCAAGGTTTTTCACCAAGGCATCGTTAAAATTGTAATCTCTAGTGGTTACATCATTACCCAATGCATTGGAGCGCTATCAGGGCGCACCCTTAAATTTGCCTTTATTATCATGTGAGCCACATATATCATCATAAAACATTTCATAAATAACCCATAGCATAAAATAAATGGGTTTCATTTCATAAAAAAAACTGCTTTAAAGACATGATCCTTACGTCACTTTAAACCCACGGAAAGGGAAAGCGGGTCTCATGTATGTAAATCCCAGAATTTAAAATAGAACATTTTGATATATATGTGAATACCCTTGTAGAAATAAGAGCTTTGAGTATTCACTTTATAACATAAAATAATTTTGAGAAAAGAGAGAGGCATTTTGAGACCAAAAATTCTGCAGCATAACGGCTATGTTTCGGGGTTTTAGAAAACATTGAAAAGAGAGGGGACATGGGTCACCCACTCATAAATGATCCGTAAAACATTAGAGGGAAAGAATATCATGGATTTAAGAACATGGTAATGAAATTTGAAAATATACCATATAAAATGAAGAGCATGAAAGGAAGACAAAAATACGATTTCTCTTATGAAAATCCGACAGCCTAACGGTGTCACATAAACTTCAACCAAAAAAAATGAATTGATGAGATCAAATAGGGTCTCTCATAATATTAACATAAAAGATCAGTATGATAGATATAGATATCATACCCCAACATAATAAATGGAACTTGAAAGAATTGACATGAAAGTAGAACTTCAAAACGAGAAGGGTGAAGAACCACTTAAAAATTCAGCAGCCTAACGGCGCTACTTAAAACATCAAAATACTGAATTGAAGAGATCAAATGGGGTCTCTCATCATATGAACATAAGAGTCCAGTATGATAGATATATAGATCATACCCCAACATAA
Source organism: Viscum album (assembly GCA_963277665.1). Lineage (NCBI taxonomy): Eukaryota > Viridiplantae > Streptophyta > Magnoliopsida > Santalales > Viscaceae > Viscum > Viscum album. The sequence goes on along the minus strand of OY728140.1, from coordinate 114,966,322 downwards.
TAGAAATTAACTTGAAAGACTTGACATGAAAGTAGAACTTTGAAAAAGAGAAGGGTGAGAGAATCCCTTAAAAAATTCGGCAGCCTAACGGCGCCACATAAAACTTCAAAAAAATAGAATTGAAGAGATAAAATGGGGTCTCTCATCATATGATCATAAAATATCAGTATGATAAATTTATAGATCATGCCCCAACATAATACAAAGAAACATGAAAGACTTGAATGAAATTAGAACTTGAAAACGAGGAAGGTGAAAGAATCCCTTAAAAATTCGGCAGCCTAACGGCGCCACTTAAACATTCTTAAAACGAATTGATGAGAGCAAGGGGGGTCTCTCATCATATGAACATGAAATAGGCAGTAGGATGAATATAAAAGAACATCCTCCAACATAAGAACATGGAGTATAAAAGAAAAGACATAAAATAGATTACTTGAAAAGAAAGAGAGAGGTCGGATCCCTTACGAAAGTTCGGCAGCCTAACGGCGCCACTCAAAACTCCCAAAATGGATTGATGAGAGAGAATAGGGTCTCTCATCACATGAACATAAAAATTACAGTAAATTTAATATAAAAGATCATCCCAATAACAAGAAAGATGAGCTTTAAAAGGAATGACATAAAAGTGTATACTTAAAAAGAAAGAGAGGAGTAGGATCTCTTACCTTAAAACGTGACTCTTGAAACTCAAAGGATTGGACCTTGAGGGCTTGGGGGCACCTTGGGAGGACTCTTTGGAAGGTAAGAAGATCAGAACTTCGTTGGGGGAGAGTTGGGAGTGAAAACTAAAGGAGGAAAGGGTGGGTATTTATAGGGAAAGTGAGGGGACAAAGCATTAATGGCCAAGGGACACCTCACATGTGCTTTTCTCAAACCCATGTGCTCTCCCTTGTCATTTATCATGGAGTTAGGCCACATGGGGCCCCCCAAAACAATAATTCATCACCCTTGGCCGGCCAACCCTCAAAAGATCTCATGACATCATCATGACACCATTATGATGTCATTAAACATACCGAAACCCTAAAACTGTATTTTTACTATTCACTGAAAATTCAACCTTCTCAGAGTAACCCCAAAATTTCAACTTAACCAAATATCAATGCTCTGATTTCAAAAATGAAATCCATTTTATAAAAATATTTTTCTAAATATTTTTAATTTAATTTTTAAATAAAAACACTATTCATCGAAAATTCACATTTTTCAGAAAAATCCCCAAAAATTACCATAACATAATATCGATGCTCTGAGTTCAAAAATGAAGTCATTTTTATAAAAATAATTTTCTAATTATTTTTAATTAAATTTTTAATTAAAAAACACTATTCACCCGAAAAAACTAATACTTGAATAATAATTAATGAAACCGTTATTTAACTATTTTATTGAATCACATTACTTAATCAAGGTGCCTAGATTATTTTAAAACTTTCTTTAAGTGAGATTACTAATCCATTTGGTCATATTACTAATCCTAATCATAAAATCACTATTCATAATTTACTATTCATCAAAAATCAAGTTGATCTTATTAGACTCTAAATTTCGTACTGAACATAATTGTAGAAGACCATTTTTCGAAAATCATTACACATTTTTAATTATTTAAGGTTTACACAACCATTTTTAAAATATCCTTTTTCTAAAATTCATCAAAAATATGCATACAATATTTATCCGGTCATTTGAAAATTCATAAACATCATCATAAGAAGAAATCCAAATTTTTATTTAAAAAAAGGATTACACAAGGCAATTACAGTCTCGTTACATAACCCCTTATAATACCAGCATAGGACCTAAGAGTAAGGTGTGCTAGGGTGAAAGAATTTTGGGGTGGCTCAGTCAACATTGCCCGAGTAGTAATTTCTATCAGTTTGAACTTCTCGCGAAGTCGATTCCGTTCTAGCTTCACATGATGAAGTTCGGCTTGGATTTGGTCCAGAGCAAAGCCCAATGGTGCTACCTCCTTCCCAATCTCTGTTAGATGGGCTTCGATCGGCCCAAGGCTACTAGGTGTGGCCATCAAATCTTCTTTCTATAATAATTAACCAAGATTACTTAAATTTAGAGACAATAATCAAAACATTTTGTTCACGGTGGTCATATTGACCGATGGTCACATAACACTCAAAAACCAATGGTCTCATTTTATTTATAATCATGTTTATCAAATAAAACATTTTTTTTGAGTATAAAAAATAACACATGAAATTAGGAAACAAGATTTATTCAAAATTTCAGGTCGTTACAAATATTATATCAATTAATAATCTAGTATTGGTTTTAAAAACTAATTTATGTCAATTTTGACACTGTTTAGTATTTGGTTTTTTTGAAAGTCAAAAAGACCTGATTACTTCGAAAAAAATAAATTAAATCAATACTAAATTTTCAAATGAAGAAATAAAATTAGTTTAATTCATCAAAAGTATCAATTTACATTTTTTAGATATTTAAAATATCAATTATTTTAGTCTTTCATTAATAATGTAATTACTAGATCATCATTGTGTTATAAATAAATTTAATTATATCATGTCTAAAAATTATAAATATAATACCATTATGTAGGAAATCTTTTTATATTTCTAATTAATACTTATAATTTAATTTATCATATGTATAACCCTATAATAAAAATGTTTTAGTTATGAAACATTGAATTTAACACTTTTAACTCTTCTTTAAATAAAATAATAATAAATTTCCTAATCTAATCCAAGTGGATAAAAGAGGATAATATTGTATTACTAAGGTTAATTTTTGTTGAAAAAAAGTTATTCAATAGAATTAAGATATGTGTTAGGGTAATTATAATATCTTTTTTACCTTCAATTACCTTATTTACTTTTAACATTAGTAAATAAAATTTGAAAGTTACTATTGAAAAAACATTATTTTCATCATATTGAACCGAATTTTACTTAATAATGTTTCCGTGTCTCTCAGAGTTTTGAAACAAAATTCATAGAAGTGGTAAATTTATGTTTTATGAAAATTTTCTAATGTTCCTAGAAGGTGGGTAAAAGACGTTAAAAAGTTCAATAAAATTTTATACATATAATCTTATTATAAAATGACTCCATTGAATTAAATTGAACAAAAATAGGTATTGTGTATATATTTTTACATTTAATAAATTTAAATACAATAAATAATTATTTAAATAAAAATTCAGTTTTAAACAGTAACATAATATTTTTCACTATTCATCAACAATTGGATGTTTTCAAAAAAAATACCAAAAATTCACTCTAAGATAATTTTGATATTCTGAATCCAAAATTGAAGTCCATTTTGAAAAATAAAATATATTAAATTTCAGAATGTGGGTATTAATATTTATAACGACTTGTTTGATTGGTCTTGGTGTGCTAGAACTCGAAGTTGCGTACAGTGAAAGCTATTGTATTATTCAAAGAGAAATGTACCATAAAAGCTTGGGGTGTTACATTCTTCCTTCCAACTAATTTCATCCTCGAAATGTCTAGAATACTACTACATAAAATGATTTGGGTGGTTCTTCATCATATGTTCCTTAGGTTTCCACTTTGCCTCTTCCATCTTATGGTTTTTCCATAGAACTTTTACTAGACGAGTCATCTGGTTTCTCAGCACTTGTTCACTAGTATCAAGAATCTTGACAGGATATTCACAATCCGACATATCAGGTTCTAGTTCTCTTTCTTTATAGGTGAGTACATGCATTGGGTCATGAATTCATTTTCTCAACTATGATATGTGGAACACATATTGAAAATTAGAGAGACTTGGACACATTTCCAAACAGTAAGATACAACTCCGATTTGTTTTACAATTCTGAAAGGTCTGATGTATATGTGACTTAATTTACCCTTCTTACAAAATCATATAACACCCTTCTATAGAGATACCTTTAAGAAAACATGATCTCCTATTTGAAATTAAAAATCATAACTTTGGTTATCATCATAGAAAGTTTTCCTACTTTGAGCTGCTTTGATGAGGGTTTGGATAATCTTCACCTTTTCAATGGTTTCCTCAATAGGTTCTGGGCCTACGAGTTTTCTTTCACCAACATCATCCCAACAAGTTGGTGCACGACATCTTTTTCAATATAAGGTTTCATATGGTGCCATCTGAATAGATGAATGGAAGCTATTTTTATAGGAAAATTATACCATAGGTGAATATTGATCCCACATACCTTGAAAGTAAAGTGAGAAAGATATCAACATGTCTTCTAAGGTTTAAATAGTCTATTCTAATTTTCCACCAGTTTGAGGGTGCTAGGTAGTGCTCAAATGAAGTTCAGTATCCATGGCCTTCTAATGGATTTTCTAGAATCTTGATGTAAAACCGTGATCGCGATCAGAAACCATCGATAGGGTTACTCCATGAAGCCTTAAAACTACATTAATATATATTATTGCTAAACATTCAAGTGGTAAATCTTCTCTTATAGCAAGAAAATGTGCACACTTGGTAATACGATCAACAATGACCCATATTGCATCATTCCTTCTAGGAGTCTTTGGTAGCCCCCTGGCAATGTCCATCACAATATTATCCCATTTCCACTCAGGTATGGGAAGAGGTTGTATGACTCAACTATGATGTTGTCTTCTCACCTTAACCTATTCAAAAACCATAAATTTTGAAACATAATTACTAATATACCTTTTCATGTTGTCCTAAAAAAAATATTCCTTTATATCTCTATACATCATAGTGCTACCAGGGTGTATAGAGAAATCAGAGCTATGAGCATCATCCAACAATTCCCTTTTTAGATCAGGTATTTCAGGAACACAAAGTCTCTTCCCAAATTTCATCATTGCATCTTCATATACGATGTCGATAAATCTCACATCATTCACATCTTTTATTTTCTGTTGATACAACTCATCATCAGTCTGATAAATTTTTATCCTTTATAGTAAAGATGGTTTGGAAACCATTTGAAATAGTATTGATGTTTCTCCTTCCATGATTATTCCTATATCCATATTTACTAGATCCATGAACATAGGATCCCTTTAAACTCTCATCTTGTTCAAAACCCCATGATATTTTCTGCTCAAAGAACATGCCACCTTATTTTCCTTCCCTGGGTGGTAGTGTATTGTGAAATCACAATCCATGATTAGTTCGAGCCATATCCTTTGCCTCATGTTGAGTTCTTTCTGTGAGAAAATATACTTCAAACTCTTCAGATCAGTATATATCACACCTTTTTTAACATATAGATAGTGTCTCAATATCTTCCAAGAAAATATTACATCTAATAACTCAATATCATGAGTGGGATAGTTTTGTTCATTAATTTTTATCTATAATGATTCATAGTCTTTAACTATATCATTCTGTATAAGGACATAACCAAGTCCATTCTTTAAAGCATTACTATAAATAACCGACCCTTCATTTCCCAATGGCAGAGTCAATATATGATTATTTAGTAATCTCATATCCAGTTCTTCAAGATATTCATCACACTCTATTTTAAAAACCTATTTAACCCATTTACACATGAGCTTGGTAAATGGGTTATCCAATCAGGAAGCATTTTGTACGAAACTCCGATAACAACCTGCTAAACCAATAAAACTACGTACCTAAATTATATTCATGAGTACTAGCCATTCTAGTATTTCTCATGTCTTAGAAGGATCAATATAGATTCCATCCTTATAGACAATATGGATAGGAAAAGAAATTTTTTGAATCTAGAATTCACACTTTCTAAACTTCCCATATAATTCATTTCTTCTAAGATTCTTTAAAATAGTGTGCAAGTGATTTTCACGATCTTAATAGATTTTTGAGTAAACCAAGATATCATCAATAAATACCATTACAAATTCAAGAAGATATTCCTTAAAAACTATATTCATTAGATCCATGATGACATAGAGTGCATTATTCAGTTCAAAAGGCATTACTGTAAAGTCGTAATACCCATACCTGGTACAAAATGCTTTATTCGGAATGTATTCATTATTCACACAAAACTGATGATATCTAGATCAACGTCCAATCTATTAAAGATATTTAACTCCATGAAGTTGATCAAATAAATCGTCAATGCGAGGTATGGGATACTTGATCTTTATTTTTATAGCATTGATCTCCTTGTAGTCAATGCACAACCTCATAGATCCATCATTATTTTTAACAAAAATTACTGGGGATCCCAATGAAGAAACACTGAAGTGAATAAATCCTTTATTAATCAATTCCTCTAGTTTCTTATTTAGTTCCACTAATTCTATAGTGTCCATTCAATAAGGGGTTTTCTATATGGGCAATGAACTAGGAATTAAATCAATGGAAAACTCAATTTCTCATTCTAGAGGATGTCTAGCTAAATCTTATAGAAACACATCAACATGTTCTTGAACAATAGGTACTTCCCCCATTTGAAAATTCTATTCCTCACCCATATTTATTTCACCCTCTTCCTCCCCAATAACTGAATTCAGTAGAGCTACTGGGGTTGATCTAGATGCGATTCAGATGGTGGTGTTTCTATTGTAAAGATACGATATTCCTTATCATCATCAAAAATTGTAACCTCCTTCTTCTTACAATAAATTTTCACATCATGGTCTGAAATCCAATCCATACCAAGGATTATATCTAATTAAATCATGGGTATGACGATGATATTAGCTTATAAAGCACATTTATATGCCCTAATGGGAACTGATTTACAAAACATTATTGCAATGATACTTACCTTAGGAGTTTTTACTGACCACTCCCTTATTAACTCAAATTTGAAATATATAATTTTCTTAGAAAACTGGGAAGACATGAAACAATGCGATGATCTAGAATCAAATAAAGCATTGGCTAAATTTGAGGAAACCATTAAATTACCTTCCACCATGTCATTCGAAGCTTCAACCTCAGCAGTAGTGATCACATGATCTTGGCCTTTCTCCCTTGGCCTTTTCTGAGGTAAGTTTCCTTTGAGAGAAGGAAAATCATTTTCATAATGCCCCATTTTTCTACAATTGTATCATTCCATATAGACAACCAATTTCTTTCCCTTGCAATCACATGCTTGGTGGCCTTTTTCACCACACTTGTAACAAACTCCCATTCCGTTCAGGCAAGTACCGAGGTGTTTCTTTTTACATTTACCACATGATGGAAATTCCATTTTTCACTTCTCCCCCTTATTTCCATTTCCCGAGTTTTCAACAGATCTCTTATTCTCCTTTTTTTCTTTAAAGGCATAAGTATTATAGAATTCCTTTTCTATCTTGATAGCATGTGATATTATATCTTCATATGATGAGAAGTATTGTGAGACAAATTCTCGATAGAGAAATGGTTTTAACCCACCAATGAATCAATCAATATTACTATTTGGGTTTTGTATATAATTTTTAGCATGCATTGTTAACCTTGTAATGCTAGCCTCATACGTTGTGACATTCTCATCATCCTTTTACCCTAGACTTAGAAATTGTCTTTCCAAATCTACTCGATGGTCATAAAGAAAGTATTTTTCTAAGAAAATATCTTTAAACTCCTTACATTTCATATTTGATACTTCTTCATCCTCCTTTGTGTTTTGAATTAATGATCACCATTGATCTTCATCTCTCATAAGGCGATAAACTACCATGACAACTTTTTCCCTTTAGCTACTCCCAAAGCATGAAATATTTTCTCTAATGAACTTATCCATTGCTTAGATACAAATGGATTTGTAATCCCATTGAATGTTTTTGGTTTTTGCCTCATGAAGCAGTCTAACATTGATATTACGCATTGTGGATCAGGGTGATCCATATGGGTAAGGTTATTATTCATAACGTGAGTGAGTTTTCCCTGTATGGTTATAAGTTTTTCAGCACCAGTTGCATCACCAACTCCACTATAATTATCTTGAGTAGGAGGGAAATGCCTACATGGATTACGTGCGTTGAAACAGTTTCCATTCCTTCTATAAGGCGTCATTTATAAAAATTGTCATACACTAGATTATTTTAAGAATCACAATACATAATTCCAAACTAGTAAAATACATAACATGAATTGAACAGTTTATGCATATAATCCATAATAATAAAAAAAGGTTTTCTTTGTGGAGGTATTTACTCATAAATCCTTCGTAATGGTTTGTAAGGAAAATTTGAATTATCCTAATCATATCCCCCGGGAGTGTCATAACCAAGTGCGAATAAAGGCCCGTTTTTATGTACTAGGATACCCCTGGTCAAGAACGAAACTCCTTGTCTGAGTTTTCACTCATAGGTACATCTGTACTAGATCCTTCTATACCTGCTCGTAACCAAACATTTATGTATTTCTTGGAAACTACAAAAAATCTCTACATTACCAAAATTCTAGGAAGTTCTTTTATACTAATCCTCAAATTCTATCTTAGGGTAATGTTCTCTAATCCATGTTTTTCTAAATCTAGCTTCCATGGTTTATACTAAACTTCCTCTAATACCAACTGTAATGCCCTGACCCTATTTAATGAGAGTCGGTACAATATTACATAACATTAGCAGGATCAGAAGAGATGAAGTATCAAAAAACCAATCTATTTAGTATCCTTATAGGTAATAGATACATAAATAAGTTTTACATTACATTATAAAATGAATCAAATAACATTGTGTCTACTTTGAAAACACTCATATCCCATATCCTTTCCCTTTAGGTCAGTCATAATATACTTCTCCACATCCTGAGAAAAATAAAACATAATAAAGGGGTGAGATCAGATGCTCAGTAAGGATAACAATATAAGAGAAACTTTCATAAATAAGCATAGACATTAAACACAATGTATCAGAATAAAACAAAATTATTTTAAAATTAAACTTCAGCATAATATGGAAAATATAAATCAAATAATGTCATTAACTTATTCAAATTTATATTCTACAAGCCAAACAATCACATGTAATATCAATATCTAATTTCATAACGATGGAATTCATAATGTCAGATATCATAACCACATAGTGAAGGCCTCATTCGAAGACTACAAATAAGATTTTGTCAATCCCTTGTGCAAAGACCCTAGTTTGACTCATGAGACCTACTGATGAATTCAGGATCTATAGCAGGCCTCACCCTTCACTTATTAAGACCAATGCATTCCTCATATGAAAGGGTTGAAACATAACATAAAAATTCGTATTAAAACTAGCATTCTAAATGTCAATAATTTAACCATAAACCATGAATGGTATAAAAATAGCACAACTACAGTCTAAAATATCACAAAACCTTCAATACAATATGGAATATTGTATCATAATAAATCAAATTCAAACATGTTTAAAATCCATCAAAGGATGTTGACATAGATGAAATCAAAACTATTTGAGAGAAATATCTCTTTCTATTTTGAAATCATTTAAAAGTCACATAATTATAAAAGAAAACATTTATTTTGAAAATATTCTTATAATCTTGTAAGGGAAGCATCAAAGGTTTTATAATGGAGGAAAATAACCGCACCCACCATATAAGTTAAGAAAAATTCTTACATTAATTTTTCGAAAAGTTCATAAAGTACCTTGTTTTAAAATGGACGGAAAGATTACTTTAAAAACAATATATAAAAATTCAAACAAGGGTAAAAATTACTTTAACCCATATTCAAGGAAAGAGTAGAAATGTTTTGATTCACATTTTTATGAATCACGAATGTGGATGATAAAGGGGTCCCAGTAGATACTCACATATAAACAACCTCGTATAATAAGGAGATTGTAAAATTAACCCTTATCTTTTACTTTTCAATGGTTGAGGGAATGTTAACCTCCTGTTTAATTGTTAAATAAAATTTATTAAATATTAAAAGAACCATATACATAAATATAATATTATATATGGTCTTCTAATATTATTTTGTTAATAATATTTCAGTATTATCATTGTTTCGTGTATTAACTGATTCATTTTACTTTATATGTTTTTATACATAAGACATGCCTGTTATGGATAGGATGTATTTTATTCATATCCATAATGATATTAAGTTCATAAAAATTATTTTTATTCTTAAAATAAAAATTATTTTTTAATGGTTACGATGGGGAATGAATCTCATCGCATTCATGGAGACGGTAATCCGTACGTATGCACGAGTGAAAATACCATTCTATTGATGGTGAAATCATATTTAATTGGTTGATATATCATATATAAAGAATCATTAATAGGTTTATTTACTATTTAAATCTATTATACTCATTATTATACCCATCCAATTAATGAAGAGTTGATTAACCAACTACACCACAACGTGGAGATGGTAAGCCGTACGTATGCACGTATAGTGACTTTTCGTTAATATGATGGAAAAAATAATGAATATGGTTATACCATATTTATAATAACCTAATAGTATGTAATAATGAACTGGATTTATTATTTTGGTATGGAAACAACAAATAAAAAGGAATTGGAAGAAGAAAAGAACTTTGAAAGAGGTGATGAAATTGGTACCTCTTCTTCAGGTGCATCCCTTTGATTTGATCAAAAGGGATTGTTAGGTCAAATTTATGATAAATGTAAGGGATATATATTGAATTTAGGGTAGTTGGGAAGATATTTTATCAGGTTTGGTCCAAGAAAAATGACTTTGGAGGAGTGATTTTGAGAGAAGGGGGAGTACCCTTTTATAAGAGAGGTGAGGGTCACTTTAGGAAAAGTGTGAAATATAAATTTATTTGTACAATCATATTTAGTTTTTAATGGATCAAAAAGGATTTATTTCTATGATAAGGTAGGGATGAGTTGAAAACCACTCATCCAATAGGTTTTATATAAGTTTAGGTCACCATATTAACCATATCTTTTAGATTTATCTCTTAGTTAAATAGTTTTACTTTTACCATGAATTCTTGTATTCTTATAATAAATGGTTAATAAATATAGAATAAAAAAACAAGATAACCACATGAGGTTCATTATTGAAATATATAACATTATATAAGTCCTTTTTCGGAACCTTATATTTTTAAGAATATTATATCAATTAATAATATAGTATTTCTTTTAAAAACTCATTTATGTAAATTTTGACACTATTTAGTTTTTAGTTTTTGTGAAAGTCAAAAAAACTTGATTTCATAGAAAAAAATAAATTAAATCAATAATAACATGTCCTATTAACCTATAAAATTATTTTAATGCATCAAAAGTCTAAATTTACATTTATTTTGTTATTTATAATATCAATTATTTTAATCATTCATTAATATGGTAATTACTACATCATCATTGTGTCATAAATAAATTTATTTAATTAATTTCAAGATATTATAAATAAAATATCTTTATGTAAGAATTTTTTCAATATTTCTAATTAATATTTATAGTAAAATTTATATTATGTATAACCATATATTAAAAATGTTTTAGTTATGACAATTTGAATTTAACACTTTTAACTCTTCTTTAAATAAAGTAATAATAAATTTTCTAATCTAATCCAAGTGGATCAAAGAGGACCATATTTTATTAATGAGGTTTGTTTTGGTTGAAAAATTCTTATCATATATAATTAAGACATATGTTAGTGGAATTATAATAGCATTTTTACCTATAATTACCCTATTTACTTTAAACTGATGTAAATAAAATTAAAAAATTACTATTCACCAAAAAAATTTCATCCTATTGAACCACATTTTACATAATAATTTCAACTTTATCTCTCGGATTTTTGAAATTTAATTTACAGAATAGGTCAAATTACGTTTTATGAATATTTTCTAATGTTCCTAGAAGGTGGGTAAAAGATGTTAAAAAGTTCAATAATATTGTATACATATAATATTATTTTAAAATGACTCCAATGAATTATATTAAACTAATATAGGTATTTTGTATCTATTTTTACTTAAAATTAATTTAATTAAAAAATCAATTATTTAAATAAAAATCCAGTTTTGAAACAATAACACAGTGTTTTTCACTATTCATCAAAAATTGAAAGCTTTCAGAAAAACACAAAAAATTCAACCTAAGCTAATTTTTGATATTTTGAATTCTAAAATTAAGTCCATTTGGATAAATAAAATTTATAAAATTTTTAAAAGTGGGTATTACTATTCATAACGGCTAGTTTTATTGGTCATGGTGTGCTAGAACTCAAAGTTGCGTACAACACAAGCTATTGTATTATTCAAAGCGAAACGTACCATGAAAGAATGGGGTTGTACAGCTAATGTAAGAGGAGTACCTTCATGGGAGAATAAGAGATATGAGGTGGAATTAAAAAAATAGGGGTATGTTGGTAATTTACAATTTTCAAATAGGAGCATGGTTAAGTCAAACAGTTTTGCTAACCATGCACATTCACTTTCCAAAAGGGTCACCCCAAAGAAATAGGTTGCACGATTTGGCCATATAGTTTATTCAGATTGTGTGAGAACCATGCTCACCTACTACCTAAGTGGCACTAGTCCTGAAGGCTAGTCTTCACAATTAAATAAGATCATATGACTCAATATTAACCTTTTTAAAAATGATCTTTCGGGGCCCTAAGGATCCCAAAACTCATCTAAACCCCTAAGGAATTCACTAGTCCTTTAAGCCCATTTAATAAAAATTCATTGCAGTATTCAAACTCTAATAATTATGTTCCAAATTCAAGAATAAATATTATTCTCTTAATCAAACTCACAAATTCAAAAAAAAATTGGAGTTTCAACTCCCTCAAAAACCTGGTTCATTACGAAAAACCTCAAATATATTATTTGATTATAGTTCCATGCATTAATTCATATCATGAATTTTTACTATATGTATTCAAACACCACTTTCAGACATGGTTCTTAGGTTATTGGTGAAAACACAAAGTAGTGAAATCAATTTATCTAAGTTACACAAATCTTCCACTATTAGTATTTGTGGTAGGTATCTTCAATAAATAGTACAATACCCGCTTTGGAAGAATTTGATGTTATAATTTTCATTGGGTAGTTCTCCTTATTTAGATTTAGTATAACTCAGAAAGGCTTAGAGCATGAGTTAAAACTCATGCTCCCCAAAATTTATTAACAAAAAGTAAAGGTCAGGTGATTACACGAGGTACAATGAGTTTGTACCACCAAGAGAAAAAATAATAGGAAGAGAAAGTGCCAAGAAAAACCTATAAGTCATCCCTGAGAGGGAGAATGAGCTCAACAAGCATCAACCCCAATGCACGGGTAACCACTGAAATCTTCTTGCAAAATCCAATGGCCTGCAACCATACCTGTGTTGTCTGGAAAAATTGACAGCAGCAATAGAATTTTGCAGGGTGTAGATTCTTTATGAAATGCTGAATCAAGAAACATGATTTCAGGCATGAATTGATGGAGGATTTAGATGTACTTTTAAATCATGAATTGCAGACTTCAAATGTGCAGTCAAGTTCACGTTTTCACTGTAGGGTCATGAATTTACCATAAATTTGAGCATGCAGTGGGCAGTCTATAATACTAGAAAAGAGATCATAATACATCATGTGTTATCATCAAGCAGCATGAGGGGAAACCAGCCACCGGAATTTGAGGCGTATGGCACAACCTACAAAAAATTACAGGATGCTGTGCATAACCGCAGTTAGTGGCTTCACAGGACACAAGTTAAAGCATAATTCAGACCAAAATAGATTGTGATGATCAATAGAAAATGGTGAAACGCAAAGCAAAAAACTCTGGAATTTTAGCCTTTCAGCTCTTGATTGCAAAACTTCCTCCTCAGAATGGAGAACATGATCATGATCATCATGATAAATTTCACCGGATGCCAGACATAACCACTACTGGATGGTATAGGATAATGTCAGCCACTTCTCAAGATACATGCTTCTATGAATAAAGAGTATCCAGATGATAGCCTCCTGAAGCATGTGATCCATCTTGGTGAGTTTCTGATCATTTGATCCTTCATTTGGTCATATTGCTTCATAGATCACGCAACATAAAAAAAGAAGTTGGAAATATCACAACCACAACATCTCAAGGAAAGAATTGAGAATCAAATCTATAGATCAACTTCCTTGAAGAGACTCATCCACGTACATCTATTTCCAGGAAATTTGTAAAAAATCAAATTCAGGGTCTCTATCAAGTTCAAATTCCACACTATCAAGCATATGCTCTCTAATACTCAAATACTAATCTATGGTTATCTCCTTGTTAGTATATCTTCGAAAATACTGTATATCTTTTTAATCAATCTAGGGGTAAAATCCCTCCTTATAACCTTCTTTGATAACACGAGTACAGTTCCTGATCTTAATAGCATCCTTCGACTCCTCTAAATCTGAAGGCAAGGAGGATTCCTCTTCATCCAATGAGGAGGAGGGATCCCCACCAACTTCTAGATGAGGAAGGATCCCAGGTTTTTCCAATTGGATCCCCGAGGATTTGGTGACAACAGTTCTCTCCAGCATAGAATAATCGATACGTTTCCGGGTCTTCTTGGAGGGTGGAATAATAAATCCATAAGGGTCAGCAATCATCTTCTTCCCTTTTTTAGCACTCGATTGCAGATACGCATCCTCAATTTGACTTAGATTATCAAGTTCATCTTTATTAGGTTCAATAAATTCAGATTGTGTCTCATGTTTTTCCATCTAAAAAGATTGTGTGAATTTCGAGGTGATAAAGGTGGGCTAGGCATCATTAACAACATCCACAAAGCCAGAGGAATCATCAACAGTAGGGCACAGAGGCTGGGGCTATTTAGAATGGGCGGCCACATCACTATTTGGTGTGAGCCTCATTGGGGCCTCCTTGTCAACCACTTCAAGGTTTGTTTGTGCATTATCCATCAGCATAGTCTCCTTGGGGGGGGGGGGTGGATATCAATAGATCCATCAAGGGCCATTTTCCCTAAGGACCTATTAGCATAATCATTAAATTATTCAGGAGCTAATTTCTGCTTACCCTTTTCAACCCATACTGACTTGTTATAGGTGAGAGGGCATGGAAAAGTGAATTCATGGTTGCAATCTTTAGAATAATGACCAATCATATGACATTTGTTACAATAGGCTGGTAGGTTTTCATAAGTTATCTTCTGATAAAAGTCTTACTCACCATTTTGTATCCAAATGACGGTTGGAAGAGGTTGAGAGATATCAACTACAGTGCAAACCCTTGCAACTGAGGGTCTGGAAAGATTGTTGGTACCATAGTCCATTTTAAGCGGATAACCAATTAGGCTGGCAATTTAAAAAAAGGGCTGCTTGTTTGAACAGATGAAGCAAAAGGCCAACAAATCCTAACCAGATTGGGATGATGGGTGGTTCAAAGTTAGGATCGAAATCTGGCATCTATTTAATTACTTTCATGTGGCATCCCCCAAACACCCACGAATTCCTCCTCCAGAAATGATAGTAATCATCTTCAGAGGAAAATCGAAAAACAATATTTGAGGAGTTCAACAAACCAATATGACAATTAACGAACCCAATAGCTTCCACCGACTTTCTTAAGTAATTCAAAGAGGGCGTACATTTAAAGAACTTACCAATAAGCATGAAATGAATATCTGAGGATAGTAGGAGAACCTCATTCGGTGAGAATGATATTGCAGCATGGCCTCGAATTCAAAACGATTTTGATGTAATACAAAGGTCAACATTCAGGTCACCAGGAGGCTCCTTTAACTCAATAGCTCGACCAACAACCACATCCGAAAAGGATCGAGAATCGGCATTAGGGTTTCTTGAGTGCTCGCCCGGAGGCGCTTTCAGCAGCGCTCGCGATTCCATGTCTATTCTAGATTTAGTATAAACTATTTAGATAGGTAAATCACTTTTTATATCCCAAACTATCCTTTTATTTTATACAAGATCACATATAATGATGAATTTCCATTGGAAAATCCTCCTCAAGAATGAATATTGTTAACTTATGAGCTATTAAATGTATCTCAACTGATCGATACAAAGGAAAATATTATTATTGAGGGAATTAAAATTATATGGAAAAATTATGATGTATTCCTTGATGACTTTACTAGTCCCCCTACCAACCACAAAAAAGACTTCTCAATTGAATTTAAACCCATATTCCTAACCATATACAAGAGTCCCTATAGAATATTCCCCATTGAAATAATAGAGTTGAAGAGGAAATTATAAGATAATTTAGAGAGGGGTTTTATATTCCCTAGTGATTCTCCATTATGTTACCCTATCCAATTTTTATGAATAAGGAGGGGTAACTATCTATCTGTATTTATCATCATAATCTTAAATAGATTATGATATAGAGAAAGTATCATATTCCATATATTGTCAACTTGTTTAGTCCACTATATGGGGATAAATACTCCTCAGAGGTGGATATTAGATTGGTATATCTTCAATTTAAAGTCATGAAGTAAGATAATTAAATGTCCACTATTTATATAATATATAGACCTTATTATTTTATAGTCATCCCATTCAGACTCAAAAAATATTCAGCATTTTTTATGGACATGATGAATTAGGGTTTTAGAGATTACCCTGAAATATTTTTGGTGGAATTTATACATGATATTCTTATACACTCTAAATGAATTTAAGAAAAATAGGATCTTTTGAGTTTCCATATAAATACTCTTTAAAGGAAAAAAGAATGAAAAATATATTATATATTACTCCACGATGGAGGAAGATACAATATTGTGGAATGTTATGAAAACCAAGGAGATATCTATTAACTATTTAAATCTAATAGTATTTAATAAATATAAAATTCATTTATTGATAATAACAATACATATATTATTTGGATTATCTGGGAATTATTGAGTGTATTTTAGGCACTTTCCATTATTTAAATATAATTTAATAATATAACTATGAAAAGAGTAATGTTCGTTTGGACATATGAATATGAAGAGATCATCAAGGAGATTTTTAAAATGAGATTAATTGACTTTTGTATCACACTATACATAAGTGAGTATAGTTTATTAGTATATAATGATATATAAAATAATGTCTTGGATTTATTACTCATATTAAATGAAAAAGTTAGATCCTATGCCTTATGACAGTTGTAGGTTCATCATTAAAATTTTTGAACACATCATTCATAGTTAGTGTTATTAATCCATTAATTAATTATTTTGAGGAATTATCACTATCAAGAAAATTGTGATATATATATATGGATCATAAAATAATTATGTATATATTCACACAAAATGAGCTTAAGATTCTCCAATGATAATCTTTTGAGTGGATCAATGGTTGGGACTAATCCATACATTATTATACTAGAAAAGAAAAAAAGTTCTCGATTTTCTATATTGAAAATATCCAAAAAACATATCCACGATGAGGATTGAAAAGGATCCAATATCTACAGAAATAAAATGGATATTAGTGAGAATTATAATGGTATGGAAAATATTCTACTGTGTTTAAATGATTACTAAACTATAAATTATAGGGAATATTAAGGATGATTGAAGGCATGATATGGAGATGTAAGAGAATAAGGAAACAATAGGGAAGGGGAAATTTTCAAAGTCAAAAAATGATATATATAGAGTTTTATGATTTGGGAAATAGTTATTTGTATTCAAAAAAGATGAGATAAACAAGGAACTATTAGAAGATTTCCATAGCTCAAATATTTTTGTCGAATAATAGAGTATAGATAAATTTAAGAGCACTTCTTGTTAGACAATATGAACACGGATAATGATGTGTATACATCAGATTTATATATATGTTAAATATTTAGGTCATAGAATAAAAATATCCTTCGGGATTATAAAAAAATTACCCATACATATAAATACATTGGAGAAAAAACATTGGATTTTGTCATGGGTGTTTGGAAGACATCCAATGGAAACAATGCTATATATGATATTTTGGATCATCTTAAAATTAATTCCCACATTATCTCTATTTATGTTGTATTGTCACTTAATCGAATTATATTAACATAAATCAATGAAATGTTAAGGAAACATAGAAAAATATAATGAATAGTCTTTCATTGATATAAAAATGTCCACCTCAATGTACTATCGTATTCTTCAATATTCCTTGAATATTCAGTTGAAATTCAATATGATATATCACCTTAAAAAATATGGTCAATCCAAAAGTGTTTTCGAAATCTTGAAGAAATGATCAAATCCTAATCCATAGATTTCAAAGGAGGTTGGATAAATATCTTACTTTTCTTTTTTTCTCATATAATAATATAACACAATCAATTAATCAGATAGATAATTATGAATCCAATTATAGGAAGATGTTTAAATCAGTAAAATTATAGGGTAAATTTCAATAATGGAAAATATTTGTGACAATATTTTGTAGAAGTGATGATAGTGAGTAACCAATCCATTCACTAACACATCAGAGAATCATAGTTTTGATAAAAGAGATGTTATGATAATCATTAACGACACTTAGAGTTTAATTTTAGGGATATATTATTCCTTAAAATATCAACAACAAAGACAAATTATGGGGATTTTGAAGAAGGTAAATATTAGTCCTAGGTATGTAAGATCCTTTTAAATTCTTGATCACATCATGGTTGTGGCATATCGATTGTCTTCACACTGGTCATGTCATAATTACATGATGTATTGTTTTTAGCACACTTGGGGAAGTATATATCATAACAGTCTCATGCAATGAATCTAGAGGTGGTATCCATGGTCAAAGATCTCTCTTAAAATGTGTAACCAGTGATGATCTTGGATCAAATAGACAATTTTATATGAAATGGGATAAATCACCCAATCAATGTTTTTGAAAACAATACAAATAGGGAGAGTAATCATGGGATCCTCAAGATAAAATAAAATAAACGTACCATAAATTGTTGTCATGTACGAGTATGATATGAAATTTTGAGGATGGAATTTTTAAATAGGTAACAATGTAATGACATAAAATATTATTAACAAACATTTTCCTATCTAAAATACATGTGTATCATATTTAAGTATAACTTATACTATAAAACACATGAGCACTGTAAAAAGTAAATATTACTTTATTTCATCAATATAAAAAATTTATTCAATGGTTAAAAATACCCTATAAAATTAAAAACAATATAATTGGAAGGGAAACACAAGTAAATAATAATACGGCATGTGGAAATTATAGGCTATTCGGGTATTTTAGAGTTATCAAAGTTCTAGAGGACACATTAAATATGAAAAGAATATTGAAATAAGATTAGTATTTTATAAATGAAAAATAACCTTCAGATGAAATTTAAGGAATGAATAATGATAAAAAATAATTTTATAGACCATGACTATAGTAGCCTAGAGTTAGTGGTTAATTTATTATATTGGTAATAGATATGAGATTTCACATCCTAAATGATTTAGTAGTTTAGTAGTCTCATTAAACTAGATACATAATGGAAATCTCACATACATTTGAAAATGTAAGATACAATAATGTAGTTTCTTTAATAAAATAATTATTCCCATTAGTATAACCCAATATATCAATCATAAGACACTACCCGGAATCAGGCGAAAATGAAATATAATAAATTGGTGAGATCTGATGCTCATTAAGGGTATGTGTATAATGGAAACTAATTAGACTTGAAGAACACAAAACACATAAATGATGATCAAATAATTCTGTAATAATAATCATGTGATCTAGAAACTTATCCAAGGATATCATAACTATTAAAATAGTCAAATGGTAATCAATAAATGACTTCATAACTATGGAATGAACAATTAATAATGTCATGAACCAAATACGATCTCCACCAAAACCGGCACCATATCCGGCCCATGACAAGGCCCAAACAGCTTTCCCGATCCCCACGGACTGGCACAAGTTCCTAGGTATCATAAAATGAGAATTAGTAACAATTTACCCGAGTTTATAAACATAAATCAATAAATGAATCCAATAAAAAGAATCTGGATTTTTCAAAACCAAACAATCATTTATAAAAATTTAGAATTGAATTACATAGTTTAAAACAACTCACCAAGACAATTAAAATGATACAAAACCAAAAATATATAGCCCGAGAACCCTCATGGAAAGGGGTACCGCCCTCAAGCCATCTCTACAAGACTTCACCCCCAAGGACCTGCTAGAAACCCGAACAACTGGCACTAAAAACTGTACCCAACCTGTGACAACAAAAATAACCATGTCTACTTACACCCAAGGGTGTAAGTAGGGTGTGACCCAATTCCTATAAGGATACCACCACTACGATATTCCATGTGATAAAAATTCAAAGACTAAAATCTTTCAAGTTTTCATAAACATGATATGCTAGTTAAAACTTCTAAAAGATGCAAGAAAAAAATTAAAACAGTTTTCAAGTGAGATATCATTAAGAATCAACCATTTTAAAACTAATGTCAACACTATTGAATTTTCCAGCCAACCATACCGTATTCCGATGGTAAGCACAATGTAACTAATGAGCATAAGAAATAGGAAAGAACCCATAGCCACTAGCTCGTTGTGGGTCCCAGGTACCTCGTATCTCGGTGAGAGTAACCATGAAAAAATCTGTTCTCATGCATGAGCCACTAGTTGGAAAAATACCCATAACCTAGTGTTCCCCAATCATCATCATCATAGTTTTTTAGTGTTGTAATCATCAAACATTTTTTGTGAAACTGAGGCCAAACCCCACATATTCACTAGCATACTAGTACACATCCACACACCTAGATACTTGGGTTTCCCTATTGTGCTCAAATATGTTCAACATGACAAGAAATATAATTTCCACAAGAAAATGTCACTTACACATAAAATATTTACCAAACATCCCACATGTACATCACACAAGTCACAAAATCCACTTTTTCATTCAAATGGATTTTGAAATCAAACTCACACCAAAATTGCCTACAACACATTTTGCACATATTTCAAAATTCAACAAATCCTTTAAAAATTTTATAAAATCTTTCCCAAGATGATAAAAATCACATAACAACCCACTCACATGTTACATAATACACTGTTCATAAACAAAGTCCATTTTTTACATCACACACACACACACAGAACAACCTAAAAACATGTTTCTCACCCACATCACAATTTCATAAATATCCTCAAAAAATTAAAAAATATTACCAAAACATTTGAAATAAAAACTAACCACTTTATCTTTGAAAAACTCATATTAAGATCATACCACCACCAAAACAGTACATAAGCGACCATTTCACAGTTTGTGTAACTCATTAAATCATTTACAATTCTCATAAAACCATTCCAAGGGGTATAACTATGTTTTCCCACAAAACCCAATTCCAAATCCTCTTTAAAAGACAAAATATCACCAATACCAATCCAAATTACAATTCTCATCCTTAGAAATTTTTATTTAACCACTCTCATGTATTATAAAATAACCTCAAATAATACCACAAAAGATGAACAAAAAAACACACATTTTTATAAAACGCTTTCCAGAGGCATTACATGGTTTCACACATAAAACCCATTAAAAGACCTTATTTTGGACCCAAAGGCACACCAAGACCCTAAAAACCAGAATTTGCATCTCAAAAAGATTTATTACAACAATTTAATATGTTATAAAACACACCCAAATAATACCCCAAGGGTTACACATGAAAAACACCCAATTACAAACTAAAATGAAACTATAAAATTAAATGCTTAACCAAATCCTTCATAAATAGATTTTACACCACACACAGTATATGAGGAACATGAAAAATAAGTAATTCCTGTAAACTAACTCATATATAAATGATCACACAAGGAATCACCTACCGAAAGTGTCGAAACCCTCATATATTGGTGTGAAACATCAACCGTACCACCGCCGCACCTCAAAAAAGTGAAAAGAAACCTAAAAACTCAATATTTCTCCCAAAATATAGGATTTTATACCCTAGGAAGGAAACCTAACTTATGGAAATTTTAGAACTCATGAAAGGGTGAAAGAAACCCTAAGGAAAGGGAAGAAATCAAAGGGGGAAAGACTTACTTGCAGAAATCTTGAAGAGATCACCCTAACTCCAGAAAAATATGAATCTCTGTGTAACAAAAATTGGTATGGAGGCTCGAAGGAGTAATATTAGGTAATTTGGGTACTTAAATGGGTGAAAAAGAATGAAAATTTAAGTATTTGTGGAAGAATAATTTTACCTCTTCAAATCTGGTCGATTTGGGAAAGATTAAGAAAGATCGCCCTACTTCGCGGTTCAAATGAGCTAAAAAAATTCTAAACCTATAATGGGGGTGATCCTAGGGATATTTTATTCGAGAGGGATATGGAATAACTGAAACAAAATAAACCATTAAGGAGTTATTATGAAATTACAAAACACATTTAAAGCAGCAAATGGGCTTAATGGCAGGCCCAATACCTAAAATAAAAACCCCAATACACCATGATTAAGGATTTTTAAAGGATCAAAATTGGCATGGTGGTGTTAATAAGTCAAGGGAGGACAATTATGAACTGTAATTGATGATTTGTTTTTGAAAAAAATGATTTAGTTATAAAAGAAAAAAAATTGTTTTTTAAATATGGAAATGAGCTAACGGTTTGGCTCAAATTTTCAAAACCAACAATTTCCACCAAAATTCATAGGAAACCCCCAAAACAAATAATGAATGGAAATTAAATGAAAAATGAATTCTAAAAAATTCATGGATGTGACAATTCTCCCAACCATAAAATATTCCACCCCTGAAAATCCAAAATAAGGCAAAAAAAACCAAACCTAACTGATAGACCAGAAATGTACTCCTTCGCCAAGTTCGGTCCGCCCCCAAAAGGCCAAAACACCTCCAGTGATCAATTAAGGAAGGAATACTCTCAGAAACAAAAAACTTACATAAATTTACTGAAATTATTAATAACATTCAGACTTTATCCTTAAAATGAAACTCTTAAAACACTATATGAACAAGACTCAAGTAATCTACCGTGACGAACAACAACAACGAACAAGGTTACACTTACTTTGATTTAACTAAACTGTTGGGCACTCTAAAATCCCAACGTTTAACACAGGAAGATTTTGGTAGATTTATAGCTCTGAATGAGACTACCTTTGACTAGGCGAAGACTAAGGACTAATTTGAGTTACTATTTTGGGGAGACACATATGGGCTCCCTACCATAAGAGTCAACTTAAATTTTCACGAGAAAGATTCCAGGAACTAACTGGGGGAGACCTGAACGGACTCTCTAGTTCAAGGGGTAGACTTCCATCAGATGCTTATAGAATAACATATATAAGACTCATAGTGGGTCTCCCCACCATAAGAACCAACTAGCTTAACCAACCTGCCCGAGCTGGTACAGAAAGACACCAAAATTTAAAGAGTTGGGATGGCTGCTTGGTTAGTCCGCATGGTTTGGGGAACCGTGCACTAACCATGGGGATCCTTCTATGTACATGGTTTTCTGGGACATGGTCACTACTATCCATGCGCAAACTTTGAGCTCAACCTATCTATCCAAACATCAATCCTTTCTCCAAATACCAAGTCTAAACCAAAGGGGGAAAGGATGAACTCAAGCTACAACATGGAAATGAGGTCCTCCCACCTCTACCATAAAACTTTAACAACTAGAACAATATGATGACACCAGAGGTTTAAAATCATACTATCATTCATAATGAGGATAATACTTTGTACAAGGGTTTGAATGACCCTAGGATTTACGCTTACTACGTGCCAGCTTCTCTCCGAGACCAATAGCTTGATCTCAAATTATTGAAGCATCTTCGGCCTCGTAGTTAGGTTTTGGAAACTACCTGAATAAGACTTTCTTCTAGTGAAACAAAAAACTACACTGAAATCCTTGATATGTTTACCATGAATTAATACATTCCAAACTCACTTTACCCTAACCCAACATTTCACTGAAATAGGGTCTTAAAAGATGCACACACATCACACCTTGTTTCTTCGGGTGCTAAACAATAGAAGGAAAGGACATATATAAACACCTTCCTATGAAACAGAGGATTTTGATTTTTTTTCAAGGGAGACATACTCCCAACATAATAGAGATTGTCATAGGATTACACAAACTTCATGCTTATATTCAAATAATCACATGACATTACAAGGAGTCACCTAACATGACCGTTATGACTGATAGAAACAATACAAGGTACGAGACCTTATGTCGAGTCCCTACACAATACACAAGTCGAGAAAGTGGCCACAATAGCCTCTCATGACCAGATTACCAAAACTGGTGGTCTAACAAGAACTACTACTTCAATGGAACTATGAAGAATCCAAATGGCCTCTTAGATAACATCGATACACTCATCCACACTAACAACCCCAGACCACTTCCACCTTCGACGAACCAGGAATCATAAGAAAATAAGGTCTCTTTCAACCTTCCTCGAGCACTCTCCCACTACAAGAGGATCCAAAAATAAAAGAAATGAATGGATGTTCACTCAAACAACAAATATCGATAAAATATTTCTTATATTGATCAACAGGAGGATTTTTCAATGGAGAAACAATCCGGGTTTCACATCAGTTGTGCTTTAACCCTTAATGGGGGCGTACCTTATCCAATGATATAACCCAAGGACCCAACCACGCTGGACCATCGGTCAAAAAATTATGAAATCCAATTCCAAACACATTATGGGAACCGCTGTAAAGTTCTCCCAAAACATATACCAGAAGAGACTACTAACCAGTCCTTCTACCCACCTTACCCACCAAACACAAACCCAAAACACAGTTCGAACATGAGGGGATCATGGAATCAAAACATCCCATGACATCAAAATTTTCCAAAAACACATAATATATTCCATCCCAAGCAATTTATCAAGATATTATGTTTTTCTATAAAAAAAATTCATTTAAAACAAATGGTTCAGCGGTTAGCATATCCACCCATGGTACCCCATGGGCCTCACACATGCATGTTTCTGTGCCACACCGAGAACCCTCATCGTATCTGTCTCAACACTGATCCAGTTGTGCATAAACCATCAATAATCCCATATAACTCCATGCATGTGGTCTTTAATTTAAAGACCAATGGTTAAAACAAATATTCTTTCCACTTTTCAAAACCAAAACGGTCAACCAACACATCATTTTTCTCAAAACTGCTAACCACGAGATCAAAATACCAATTCAAATCATAAGAAACTATTTAAAAAGAAACAAACATTTAGATAATAACTCACTTTCAATTTATTCACATCAATTTCAAAACATCTCATTCTATTAAAAAACACATTGATTGTTTAGAAAAATCTATTGGAAACACTTTTTCAAAACCAACTTCAATATAGTTCTAACTTTCAAAAGAGGTGTAAGAACACCATTTTCCATTTCAAAACAATTCTAAAAATTTAGTTCCACCATATCATAAATCAAACCATTCCATATTTATTTGAAAATCATCTCACTAAAATTTTACGCTTCTTAAAACCAAGTCACTTTAAAACCAAAGTTCCATGATTTCAAAACTAAAGAAAACAAGATAATGTGAGAGGAAACTAGTTTCAATTTGTGACTTGGACGCACGGTTGATGGCTATATTCCTATCACCTAACCATAAAAGAGAGTGTTCTAGAGAATATCCCCTGCTCCACATGGCTTGTTAGGCCCTGCGACCTCACTGAGACCATTAAACCAACTCTATTTTCATTTCCCCAAATCATCATCAAACCAAGAAAACCAAAAGACTTAGAGAAATCCCAACTTCCCTAGGAAAAATGAATCTTGTCATGAGGTGTGGTGATCAATCACACTTCCCAAGACTAGAATACCAAGTCCCAACAATCCTAACTCCAAATTATCCCAACTCTTCCCCAAATAACATGACCCAAAGATTTATCCTGAACCTCCTCTGATACCATTTTGTCATGAACCAAATCTGAACGCCACCAAAACCAGCACCAAACCCGGCCCATGACAAGGATTGAAGGGAATTACCAATCCCCATGGCCTGGCACAAGTTCCCCAGTATTATAAAATGATAATTGGGAATGATTAACCCATGTTTATAAACAGAAAACAATAAATGAAACCAATAAAATGAATCTAGATTTTTGAAACCAAAAAAATCTTTTATAAAAATCCAAATCTGAATTACCTAGTTTAAAATAACTCAAAAAGACTATTACAAAGGTACGAAAGCAAAAATAAACAGCCTAAGAACCCTCATGCCATGGGGCACTGCCCTCAATCCATCTTCACAAGACATCATCACTATGGACCTGCTAGAAACATGAACCACTAGCACAAAAAACTGTTCCCAACATGTGACAAAAAATAACCATGTCTACATACACCCAAGGGTGTAAGTTGGGTGTGATCCAATTGGCCATAGGATACCCCCACTAATATATTCTATGTGATAAACATTCAATGACGAAAAGCTTGCAGGTTGTCATAAACATGAAATGCTAGTTACAATTTTTTAAAAGATGCAACTTAAAAATTAAAAATATTTTCAAGTTGGCTATCATTACAATCAAAACTATTAAAAATAATTTCAACACTACTAAATTTTTAATCCAGCCATACCAAACACTGATGGTAATCAAAAAGTAACTAATGATCACAGTAAATATGAAATAAACCCTAGGCACTAGCTCATTGTGGGTCCCATTACCTCCTATCTCAGTAAGAGTAACCATGAAAATATTCATTCTCGAGCATGATCCACTAGTAGGGAACATAACCATAACCTATTAGTCCCCAATCATCGCTATAATAGCTTATTATGTGTTGTAAGTGTCAAACTTTCTATGTGAAACTAGGGCCAAACCCCACGGAATCACTAGCATACTAGTACAAGTCCACCCACCTAGATACCATGGTTTCCCTCTTGAGCTCAAACAAGTTCAACATGGAACGAAATATAATTTTCATAACAAAATATCACTTCCACATAAAACATTCACCAAACATCCCACATGTACATCACACAAGTCACAAAATTCACTTTTTTCATTCAAATTGATTTTGAAATCGAACTCACACCAAAATATCCCACAACACATTTTTTCCATCTTTCACAATTCAAAAAATCCATTAAAAATTTTATATAATCTTTCCCAAGATTCTAAACATCAAATAACAGCCCACTCACCTATTACATAATAATAGTTTCATAAAAAAAGTCCATTTTTCAGATCACAGTCAATAAAAACAGCCCGAAAACATGTTTCACACCCACATCACAATTTTATAAATCACATCGTGAAATTACAAAAGAGTACCAAAACGTTAGACATAAAAACTGAACACCTTATCTTTCAAAATCTCATTTTAAGAAAATAACACCTTAAAAATAGTACATAAGCAACCATTTCACACTTTGTGTTACTCATTTAATCATTTACAAATTTCATAAAACCAACCCACAGGGTATAACTATGTTTTTTCCACAAAACCCAATTCAAAATTCTCTTAAAAAGACAAATTCACACCAACACCAATCAAAATTACAATTCTCAGCCCTAGAAATATTTATTTAACAACTATCAAGAATTATAAAATCACCTCAAATAATACCACAAAAGATGCACATAAAAAACACACATTTTCATAAAATGCTTTCCAGAGGAATTACATGGTTTCACAGATAAAACCCATTAAAAGACCCTATTTTAAACCCAAAGGCACACCAATACCCTATCAAATCATAATATTTAGCCCAAATAGATTTATTTCACCAATTTCAAATGTTATAAAACACACCAAAATAATACTACAAGGGTTACACATGAAAAACTCCCAATTTCAAACTAAAATGCAACTATAAAATTAAATGATTAACCAAATCCATCATAAAAAATTTACACAAAACACATCACATATGAGGAGCATGAAAAATAACTGCTTCAAGCAAACTAACTCATCTAGAAATGATCACACAAGGAATAACCTACCGAAAGTGTCGAAACCCTAAAATATTGGCGCAAAACATCAACCGCACCACCACCGCACCTCAAGTAATTGAAAAGAAACCTAAAACATCCATATTTCACCCAAAAGATAGGAAGTTAGACCCTGGTCATGAACCCTAACTTATGTATATTTTATAACTCATGAAAGGGAGAAAGAAACCATAAGGAAAGAGAAGAAATCAAAGAGATAAAACTTACTTACATAAATCTAGAAGAGATCGCCATAAATCCACCAAAATCTGAATCTCCGTGTAATGAAAAATGATATTGAGGGTATAATGAGTCATTGTAGGTTGTGTGGGTACTGAAATGGATGAAAAATAATGAAAATTGAAGGATTTATGAATGAATCATTTAACCTCTTCAAATCGGATCGATTCGAGAAATATTAAGAAAGATCTCCCTTTTTGTGGTACAAATGAGCTCCAAAAATGTGAAATCGATAATGGGGGTTATCCTAGGTATATTTTATTATAGAGGAAGGTGGAAGCACAAAAAAAATTAAGGAGATATAGATAAATTACAAAATACATTTAAAGCAGAAAACAGGCTTACAAATAGGCCCAATACCTTAAATAAAACCCAAAATACACCATGATTAAATATTTTTAAATGACCCCAATTGAAATGATAGTTTTAATAGGTAAGGGGAGGCCATATATGAATTGAAATAGATGAAAAATGTTGAAAAATGAAGGATTTATAAAAGAAACAAAATTGGTTTTTAAATCTGGAAATAGGCTCACGGTTTCGCCCAAATTTTCAAAACCCACGATTTCCATCAAAATTCAAAGGAAACCCCAAAAAAATCAATAATTGAAATTAAATGAAAAATTAATAGAAAATAATTCATGGATGTGAAAAATTACATTAGAAACAAACTGTCAAAGGCCTTATTCAAATACATTTAAAATATACTATCAAGACCTGGTGCCAATATAACTATATAAACTTTTAAGGACCTAAAGAAATACCCAATATATATTGTCTCATGATACCTAATGATGAATAAATGGATATGTAATTCTAGACCCCACCCATCACTTAATAATTTTAATGAATTAATTATTTTTAAACTAAATTAAACTTAATCAACATGCCTTAAAAATAAATAACTTTTCATATTAGAAGAACTAGAATAAATAATATCAACGATTCCCACAATCAAAAAGATAATTAAAATTAAATTGAAATATAGTGGAAGGTTTCATTAGATTATATCCTTAGTAAATCATAATTTTCCACAAATTACATTGATCTAGATGAAAATTCATTCAAAATATCACTGAAAAATACTTATTGAGGAAAATAAAATTTTCAATTTAGAATTACTTAACTAAAAAGTTCTCAATTTTTGAGGAATTTTTTAATAAAAAAATTACCTTCTAAATTGGTAAATAAATATTCATATATTTGAGCATTAATTATGGTGGTAAATTTTTCTCATGTCATTTATGTTAAAAAAAATTCATTTCACATTTTCATAAAAAGGTAAAAAAATACATAATTCGGAAAATGTAAATAATGTTTTATTTGAACCATTTCGTAAAAAAATTATCAATTGGTAGAAATTTTTATAATAAATCAATTTATAATAGTAAAAATTTTCTTTCATTCATTTTTGGAAAATATGGACATGGAAGAAACAAATTCTAACCTAGTAGAAAAACAAAGCTTGTTTTCCATAGAAAATTTAGTTTAGTAACTTGAGTCCATTGAAAGAGGGAAATGAACAGAAACATTTATTTTATTTAAATGACTTCTGTATATAAATTTATTGGTTTTAATATTTAAAGATCAAACAATTCCCCTAGGGGAGACTTAAATATTCACTGTCTTGAATAACAGTTAGATTGTAAAATATAACATTACCATAGTTAAAAATTCCTTCATATTCACTAGAATCTCCTATATGAAAAATTTAGATTTATCATTAATATACTCCATTATAGTGATAAGATATTTCATAACATATAATATTTTATTATAAACTTTTATAACCTCTTTATTATCAATTCCTTACTAAAATCTCTATTCTGGGTGATAACTGCTTTCTTTTTCATGTATGTTTTGGTTCAATTGTTTTGGTCCCTATACATTGATCACGGTTCCATAATCTCCATAATATTAATCCTGATATAAATATCATATATATTTATTATATATTTATTTATCTTCATTTATAAAAGATATATATTGATGAATGAATTAAACATTTCCTGGAGATAGTAAGTCGTACATACACATGAGTATTGTTTTTGATTTTCAAAGAATTGATTGAAATAAAGGTAAATAATAATTAGAAATAATTGAATAATTATTATAACACATATATAATATATATTCATTAAATATATCATTATTTTAAAACATATAAAACATAACCAAAAAATTGACCACAATGCTTTGAGGAGGTGATAGTCCACATTTACACACGAGTGAAGTTATTGTTTTCTAATGGATTAGAATGTAAGAAGGCTGGTATGATATCATAATTACAAGAGAATAATTATGTCATAAATATAATATATAAATATTAAACCAATAATAACACCCATCGATAATATATAGTGATGAAAAATGAATCCGGTAACTACCTGGAGATAATATGCCTTAGGTACACACGAGCGACACATTAACCATCCACTTGATGTAATAAAGGATGGATAATTGAGGTTTCATAATCATAATAAAACTTAAATATATTTTTGATACTAATAATATATTATTTTATGATAAATAATATAGATTTACTATATATAAAATAAGAAATAAATTCCAATAGGTTGGGAATAATGATTAACTATTCTTATAGGGACCTCCATTAGATTTATTATTATAGAACCGAGGGTTGGTCTTTTGAGAAGACCAAAACCCCAAGAACATTTATTATTATGTTTAAAAGATAAATTCATAGTTTTTTGTCTATCTAGATGGCTAAATATAGTCTAAATAAAAGAGATAATGGGTAAAGGATGGGATGAACACAATTATATTTTAAATAAGATTAAAACATGACTAAGTTATTATCAATAAAAATGATTCCAAATGGCCTGAGATTTGATAAGAAAAATATGATGTCTATATATCATCATAAAATGAAAATTTTAATGTTTTTTTCATTGAAAACCTTATATTTTGTTTAACCCCTTGGATAACTAATTTTCATCTTAACTATGGCAAGGAATTTTTTTATTATTAGAGGGTTATAATTTAACATATATGGGGAAACTGTTATCATAAATTTCTAATAGATGACATTTTCAACCATATATTATCAACCTTTTCCAATTTCATGATATTTATGATTTTTATAAAAATTAATAAAATATTACACTTATAAAATATAATGAAGTTCATTTTGACACTATTCATTCAGTTTGACATCAAATACATCAATACAAAAATAGAATTCTATTATATTCCTTCAACCCATAACTAATATTTTATATTAATATTTAAAATTAAGGAAACACTATAACGCAATAGATTATATTAAATTAAATATTTTTGAAATCATTGATTTTACATTTCTATTAATTGATGAAATACTCTGTTGGTATTGTGTATACATTTAAGGTGATCATATAATAGATAAATTTTAAAAAATTAATAAAATGAAAATAATTTATTTATTCACAATATAAATATTATTATTCATTCCAAACATTTTGTATCCATATGTGAACACATAAGAGATATTTAAAAGCAAGAGACTGATATTTTGTTTTTTTAATTAAATATTATATTAGTCATTTTTAGGGACATGTGTCCCATATTAAAATTAAATATCTGTGGTGAATTTTTAAGTTTAAAATTTCCATCATTGAATAATAATTATGTTGAATCATGGTGACTATAAAACTTAGTTTTAACTTAGGTTAACCCAATATATCCTTTAAAGTGGTGATAAATATTACAATAGTTACTCTTCATTTTCAAAAAATATATGGTGAATATTTACCAAATTTCACCATAAAAATTCCAAATATGTTATCTATATTTAAATACTCATTTTATACAAGTGTTATAAATTAAATTTAAAATAAGTGTGCAAAATAAGATGAAACCTTTTTTTAGAATAATACCAGTTGTAAACATAAAACATGATTTATTCTTATCCAATTCCTAGTAAAAACTATTTAGGATTATAAAATTATTTTAATTAATATATAATATATATATTTAAATAAAATAATTAATAATATTAAATAATAAAATTTATTAAAATAAAAACCCATTGGGTGAAAAATAGGATTTTTTGAAAAAAAATTCTTTTTCTTTTAAATGATTTTTATTTTCGTTTTTAATAAAATGATAAATAGTGAATTAATTTTATACATGTATATCTTTTTCCATAATTTAGTTTTTCATATTTATATTATCTAATTTTATAATATTTTCTATAATAATCACATTTAAATAATATTCTTGTAGTGTATCATTGTTTGGTTAGAGACAGTGTTGCATGTAATAAAATCTATAAAGGAAAATAATGTTATTTAAAAATAAATCTATCATAAAATATTGAGGTGTAAAATTATTCCCCCCTACAATAATTTTCCCTTGAAAATCCATCACACTGATATTAAAAATAAGGATACTTCTTCATCCTCACATTCTTTGGTTCCCACATAGATTCTAGGTTTTTTTATTTCAACACAAATATTTGACCAGGTGAGTGGTTTTGTTTCATAGAAATTTTTTTCATTAATCCAAAATCTCCACCAACTATTCTCTGTAATATATATTTCTCTCTATTGGTATGAGCTATGAGTTTTATACATGTGAAGAATCAGTTATGTACTTTATTTGGAGAGACACATGGAACACATCTTAAACTTGATAGAGATTCAGGAGAGTCACTAAATGATAATATACCTCCCAGATATAATCAAGAATATTGAAATGGAAAATATTCATAAGGTAAGGATGTAAACTTTTTCTGAATATCATTACAATCTTCCAGTTAGATATTAATAGTAACACATTATCACATAATCCAGACTCTAGATCTCATAAATGATTGTAAACATAAATTTTTTTCTATCATGATATTATTTTATGTTCTATTGAATAGTTATAACCTTACCTTCCATTTTTTAGCTAGAACATGTTTCAATATATTTATTTATTAATCTTTTTTAAATCATGTTATATGTATACACTCTTTTCCACTGAATACATAACAATGATCTATCTAAATACATGATTTAAAGACATTATTAAAAGAAAATTCCTCTAAGGGAAGGTGTTGATCTCCACCACCTTTGAAATCCATATACTAAGCTCAAAACAGATCTTTTAGAGTTTCAATTTTTCTCTTAGACTGAACAGTATTCAAGGGATGATAAGAAGTGATGAAACTCAACTTTTATATCCAGATCTTTGTGAAGACATTACCAGAACATCAGGGAGAATCTAGAATCCTAATCAGATATAATAGAATGTGGTACTCCATGAAACCTTACCACTTATTTAATGTATATTTTTAAATAATGACCAGTATATAAATCTTTTATAGTAGAAACAATATTTTCAGAGTTCATAAGGATATATACAACTACCTATATTTCATTATTCCCTTTAGATCTTTTGGGGATTCCAATATTTAATACAATGATGATGTTTTCTCATTTCTATATTGGTATGGGTAATAGATATAGAATCCCCAAAACCTATTTCTCTATGCCCTAACATGATAATATAATAGACATCGATATGTGTACTCTATAATAACCATTTTTATATTATTCCACCATAAATAATCTTCGTATTTCTATACATATTCATACTTATCAAATGAATATATAAATATGAACTATGAGCTTTATGTTAAATATCATTCATTAAGTATAGTATATATATGACACATACTCAGTTCCAAATACATATTGTTTTATCATGATCTTGGATGAACTCAATAACTTTTTTGTATTTTCATATCTTACTTCTAGTCCTTCACAATCTTCCAATGGATTGATGATTGAACATTTATTTTATAAATATAATACCTTCCCATTTACTCATGATTTCAATATCTATCTTCTTTAAATCAAAATGTATTGGATATATTTAAATCCTCATAATAGAGAAACCATTATGGTATCTCCAACATAGAGTATCAACCATATTTGTTTCCTTCACAGGGTGGTAATGTATTGAGAAATAATATTCATTAGTCAACTCAAAACATATTCATTAGAGAACATTCAATTATTTTTTATGTAAATATATATTTGAAAATTTTATGATCATTATACATATAAAACATTCCACCATATAGATAATTACTCCATAGTTTTAATGTATGAATTACCATTGCTAACTCCAAATCATGAGCTGTGTAATTTTGCTAATGAATTTTTAATCAATTAAAGTTATATTATTTCATCATGTCATTCTACATGATGATGAGTCTCTATCATTTATTTAATGAATCACTATAGATTAAACATATTATCCAATACTGGGTAGTGTATGAACTAGTGTACTTACCAACCTTATATTTAGTTAATTAAAACACTCTTCATATTCATCTATCTATAAAAACTTAACCCCATCCCTAGTCAACTTGATTTTTGGATTAGATAGTCATGAAAATCGATGAAAATCATCAGTAGTGTCCATCTATCTCAATAAAACTATGTATTTTGATTACCATGGTCATTATAGGTTATTGTTTAATAATTTTCATCTTTGATTCACCCTTTAGTATACCCACACAAGAGATATTTGTAACCTAATAATGAAAAATTATGAATCCGAAATTTACAATTAGTAAATTTAGCATAAAAATCCTTACTCAAGGTGTTTATAATAATTATAAAATGCTCTTCATGTTAATCCTTATAATTTTATTGTATAAGAATATCATATATACATATAACCAAAAACTAATAAATGAAATATCCAAATACTCCACTAATTAAACTTGTAAAGATTATATAAGTATTGTTTTGTCCAAAAGGAGTTATTAAAAATTCATAATGACCATACATAATAGTCATGTTTTTATTTGATATATCCTCCTTGATCCTTAGTTTATGATATCAATATTTAAGATAATCATCATAAAATGATGGATATAATTTTAATTTATCAAATAAATCATTATTATGTGGTTGAGGATATTTTTTATTAATAGTGATCCTGTTATGTTCCCAATAACCAATGAAAGGTCATATTTTCCCATTCTTCTTCTTAAAAAAGAACTAATATACCCCAGTGAGAAGCACTGTGATGAATGAATACCTTATCCAAGTTATCTTAGAGTTTATTCCTCATTTATTTCATCTCAATTAGGGCCACTCTATAAAGACCATTTGAAATAGGAATTCATCTAGGTATGACATATACTAAAAACTCAAATTCATGATTAGAGGGAAGAATATGTAATTTCTCAGGAAATACGTCAACATATTCACTAATAATTCGAACATTTTTAATGTTGGGTTTCTCCAAATACATTTTACATAAATTTCCATAATGAATTTGTAGAAAACCTCATATAATATTCGTAATTTCCCTTGGGTGTTTAGGTTCATCCTCACACTGA
This sequence comes from Viscum album, assembly GCA_963277665.1. Classification (NCBI taxonomy): domain Eukaryota; kingdom Viridiplantae; phylum Streptophyta; class Magnoliopsida; order Santalales; family Viscaceae; genus Viscum; species Viscum album. The sequence goes on along the minus strand of OY728140.1, from coordinate 114,930,848 downwards.
TAAAGGAGTGCAGGTTGATTATGAATTTAGAATGAAACTTACCTTACTCAAAAATTAATATTGGATATAAATTGAGAAATATAATACATACAAAAGAACAACATTAAATTTAACTATAGGAATAAAAACAATATTTATAGTAAGGTCATTTAATGAAACATTTATTAGACATGATCTATTGACGTGGGATGCATTAATCCCACCATTATGAGTTCTATCAATTAACATGATATCTAATCTTTAAGGTGGTGATGTGACACCCTTAAAGAATTTATTAGATATAAAATAATGGGTAGGAATAGAGTAAAATTATACATTTTTAATACGATAGTGGATTCTGATTTTACCTATGACCATGTATATAGGTACATCCACTTCAGCTGTAGTAATTTCATGAACTTGGATTTATGCCCTTGGATTATTTTTTGGTATTTTCACTTCACTTTTGAGGAATTAGTCAAAATAGTACCCCATAAACTTATTGTTAAATAATGGTACTTTGTTTTCTTCTCCCTTACCTGTGAATTCATGAACATCGTATCATTTTATTTTAAATCATACACCAAGGTGTTTCCTTCCAAAAGTATAATATATTGTAAAATTCATATTTATCTTCTTCGTCGTATCAATGATTTTATCAACCAACTTCTTATACTCTTTCATTACATCAATTTTAAGTCATGAAGAATTATTTATTCATCTTGATTGCACACGATATTTTATCATCATATGAAAATAATGTTTAAAAGACCAGTTCCCTTTGAAGTATTATCTTAATACCATCAAGGAAATGGTAAATGTGTCTATTTCTATTATGTATGTAGACCATGACATTACATGCTAAACTTGTAAAGGAATAATCAATATTTTCAATAAGTGCTTCTACAATAATCTCCATCAAGGTAGCAGTAATGGAGCTCTGAATTACAACCAGAAATGGCTGCTACCATCTCAGACTACACTCCTCTGGCACCTTCATCTTAATAAACAGCCTGTGGACACCAATTTGCAGCGGGTTGGGATTTCACTTTTTTCCCGATGCAATATCTGTCATCAACATCGAGATGATGTTAATCACTTGTTCTTGTCATGTAATACAGCTGCTTATCTCTGGAACATGGTCTTCTCCTGGTTTGAAATTTATCTGCCATATATTAACAGTATCGCTGATATGTTGTTGCTTCTCCCAAGGATCCACTTATCCAAATAGGTGCGTATTCTATTTCTTGATGCTTGTGCTAAAGTTGTTTATGTCATATGGAAGCGTCGAAATGAGGCCCGACACACAAATTCTAAGCATAATAACAGATTACTGCTCTCTCAAATTATGCTGGCGGCTCAACAAGCCAATATCTCACAGGCAGAAAATTGTCACAACTCTGTTAGATATTTCACTGTTCTGAAAAAATTGAATGTGCATGGTAATTATCCTCGGCCTCTTAGAACCATAGAAATATTCTGGCTTCCCCCTTTTACAGGCTAGAGTAAGTGTAATTTGGATGGATCCTCAAGAGGTAATCCAGGTCCTACTGGTTACAGTTTTGTCTTCAGGAATAATGATGGTGACTTTCTGTATGGGGGTCATGGAACGTGTGGTATGTCGACAACTCTGGAAGCGGAAATGTTGGCTCACATCCAGGTAGTTGATTTTTCTCAAAGAAACAATTAGAGAAATATCTATTTTGAAAGTGATTCTGTCACAGTTGTTCAAGCGGTTTGAATGGGTCGAATTCATTGGGCTTGGAAACTTACATTAAAATGGATTAAGTTCCTTAAAACGCTTGCTTCAATGCATTATATTATCACGCATGTCTATCGGGAAGCCAATCAACTTGTTGATTTCCTTGCAAACATGGGAGCCTCAGAAGACACTTTCACTTACCATTACCTTACTCATAGTGAGTTTCTCCATATCCTTTACAGAGACAAATGTAAAACTCATTGCTTCAGAATTCTGTAATCTTTGCTTTCTTTTTAATTCAAGCCTTTCTGCTTGATTTTTTCAAAAAAATCATCAATATTATCAAAAATTTCATCTTCTATTTTTCTAAGACATAGGAATTATCTCTCCACATCCTTTCATTATTCACAAAGTATGTATTTTTTCTCAAAAATTTATCTTAAAATCCTTCCATTCCATGATCACTATTTCCTCAACATCCTTAGTGTTTTGAATCAATGTCCACTATTGATCCAAATCCCCCGATAGATGATAATATTCCATGAAAACCATTTCCCTTACATTTATTTCCATGGAAAGAAAAATTTTATCTATGGAGCATATCCATTTCTCTTCTACAAATGGATTTATAGTCCTATTGAAAATAGAGGTTTCTAAACTATGAAGTAGTATATAATTTATCCAAAACATTATGGATAAATAGGTTAGTCTACATGAGAAAATTTATTAGTTATAATCTAGTTCATCGGCCCAAATATAGTTATAATTTTCTCAGTTCGAGTTTTAGCCCCAACTCCAACATTATTTCCTTTCCTTGGAGGAAAATCCCAACCTGGAATACATGTATTGATACAGTTATCAATCCTTATTTTAGGTTCAATTTCTAAACAATAGAATGAATTTGATTAGATCATAACATTATGAAACATAATTCATAATTTTAACACTAGTAAAACCCTCAACATAAATTGAAAAGTTTTGAATATCCAATATTAGAATTCTAAATAATGTTTATTTGAGTATATTCTCAAACAATAAAAATAATTTCAAATATTTCATTATGGATTTTTAATAAAATGTGAACTAACGCAATCAATTCTATCATGAGTGAGAAACGTGGTGTGCAGTAAGGTCACACTCACAATTCACTAGAATGATATCTGATATGTACTCAACAAAAATATTTCATGTTTATTACACCTAGATGCATCTATGAAATTACGGTTCCTAATAGTAGTATCTGGGAGGTGATTTATTTATAGGAAACCCACATAATATATACCTTACTAAAAAATTATGATTTTAACTTATGCATAGTTTTATCCATGGATTCTGTCATAGGGTTAGGTTTCTTAAATTATGTTTTCTTAAATTTATTTCCCATGATTTATACTATTTTTACACTAATACCAACTATAAATACATTGAACCTAGTATCCTAGTACTGATGGTCACATAATTTAATTGGTACGAGGTATAATATATCATTCCAAAAATACCTAACAGACTAATAGTCTCAATAAACTATATATACACTTAAAATCTCACATTAATTTGAAAAAATATTATAAAACAAAGTATTTTCATTGGGGAAACCATTAAAATCATTACAACATCCATGAATATCTATTTTCATACTCCTTATGTAATACTAGTAAATGTACATTAAAAAATGAGTGACCTCAAATCCTTAGTAAGGGTGTTCATATAACAAGAGCTAATAAGGCATGAGTAATATTCCAAATAATAAATTATGGTAAGATAATAACATAAAAATAGTCAAATGAGAAAGAAACATATCCATGGATATCATAAATATTAAAATAATAAAATGGTCATCAATAATTTATTTTATAAGGATGTAATGTGTAATTATGAACATCTAAACCATTCTATCGAGGCCTTGTTCCAAGACATCTAAAATATACAATCAATTCCTTAGGCCAACACATCAACATTAATGGGAAGGACCACATCCAAATACCCAATCTAGTTGTCTCACGATACCTACTAACTCATTGAAGGGCTATTTATTTTTATGCCCCACCCACCACATAATAATTCCAATGTATTCATAAAATGAATAATTAATAAAAATTAATCAAAATCCCATAAAAATTAATAACCATCCATATTGGAAGATTTAGCATATATATTATCAATACATTACCATGTGAAACTAATCACAATCCATCTAAATAAATATGGTTATTGGTATCAATATAATTTATCCTTACTAAAATATTATATTTTACAAAGTATATTTATATATATGAAAATGATTTCAAAAGTTTCCAGAAAAAAACATATTTTGGAAATACTATTCTCATTTTGAAGACACTTATAATAAAATTTAAAAAATAGTAAGGAAAACATTTTATTTTAACATAATCATTAAAAAATTTAATGTAATCTTCAAATCACTTAGTTTTCAAGATGGTATAAAATTTGATTCATTATGTTCATATTAATAAATTATTCCTTTCAAACGTTTCTAAAAAAGTCCAAAAGTAAAAATTTCAGAAAAAATAAATTTCTTTGAAAAAATTTAAAAAAAGAAAATAATAGATAAAATTTAATATAATAAATCATTATAGAATAGTAAAAATATTATTTAAATCATTTTACGGAAAATATTACCAAGCCAAAAAATATTCCTAAGGATGTGGTGAAAAAAATTCTATTTTACTTAGAAAACTTTTCTTCTGAGTATTGAGTTATTAAAGATTGTAAAATGAAATAAATTATTTTAATTTATTTAAATTACCAGATGATAAGGGAATATAATAGCTTTAATATTGAAATATAAAACATTTTTTAACAACTATATTTTCCAATGTATTATTTTTAGAAATTATATTGATTTATTTTGAGACCAGGAGGTAAGATGGCTTGTGATTCAGAGGCCCGGTTTATCGGGAATAATTGTTTGAAAAATATTAATATTTTAATATCACGCAAACTATTTTATTGAAAAAGTGTAATTACTCTTAAATGGTTTCCTAAAACAGAAATCTAAGGGTTTCGTTGAGTTTGAAATTGTGAATTTACACTAGGCATGGCATAAATGATGTGGGCGTGAGTCTTCTGTAGAAAAATTCTTGGAGGGTGTAACTGTAAATAAAATAATTTTATAAAAATTAATATTCATGTAGAGGATCTCCATTTTTTATTATTTATTTGCAGAAATTCAGGGTTATACACATAAGATGATGTTTCCTTAGGAGACATGGGGAATAAACTCTAGATAAACCATTGGATAATGATGATAGATCAATTGAATGACACCCCTCAGATTCGACGAATCAATGATCGACGACGATACAATGATCGTTCTTCATCACTGGCTGATCCAAATCAAGGTAATGAAGTTATTTCTTTTTGGTATTGTCGTTAATGTTCTATAATATGAACATGGTTCGATCCATAAACATATTGATCCATAGTTTGATCATTGTGGGATGGTTTATGATTGTGGGGATTATTTAATGAGTTTTCATTATTCTTATTCATTATAACAAGAAAGAATTGAGGCCAACAAGAAAAAATGACGAGGTTCATTCCCTAAGGTGTCCTTGTGCCTCTCTACCCCCTGTTCTTTACGTTATTCTTCATTGGACCCCTGTGTCACACTATTTTAATTTGAAGTATGTGTGACAATGTATTTTCGATGGAATCCCATCACAAATGATCTTTTTTGACGAGGTCCCGTCGCAAATAACCTTTGTAGAAAAAAACACCGCAAAAAGTTTTTTTATGATGGGATGATTTTCCATCGCAAATAGTTCACTGATTATATATATTTTATATATAAAAACCTATTATGATGGTTCCGTCACAACAAAATATTTGTGACGAGCCCGTTTTCCCATCACAAATAGTTTTCTGATTATATATCTTATATATATAAAAACCTATTGTGACGACCCCATTGCAAAAGAACTAATAGCGATAGGCTGCATTTTCCCATTGCAAATAGTTATTTAAAAAAATATAAACTATTTGTGATGGGTTCCCGTCGCAAAAGGTCTAATCGCAAATACTTAATAAAATAAAAAATATATATTCAATAAAGTTATGATGAATTAATATTAGTAAATAATAATAATAATAATATTAATATAAATAATATAAAATTTTATAATAATAATACTAATATTAATAATATAAAAAATTATATTATTATAATATTAAAAATATAATAATACTAATATTATAAAAATGATATTATTATTATTAATATATATAAAAAAATAATATTAATATTATAAAATATTAAAAAAATATCAATATTCTAAATATTCTCGAAAAAAATATTATTATTATTATTATTATTAAAATAAACAAATACTAGAAAATATTATACTGATAATAAATATTAAAAAATTAAAATATGAAAAAAAATTATATAATATTCGCACCAATATAAAAGACATAAACTGTAAATAGTTAATATTACAAAAAATATTGAATTCAAATGTTTTTTACATGGAAACAAATCACTCAGGGGGATAGTCTTCTAAAGGAGGTGGAGGAGATGATGGAGATGGTGAAAGAAAGTTCATCCCTAAACTACAAGTCAAAATGTGCATATACTCTATCTTCTCCTAATGCTGCTGCTACCATCGATGCATCTCCTCCTCATACTACCGCTGATGCTGACACATCTCTTCCTATAGCTAGTGTTGTTGACACATATTTTCCTACTACTTACGCAAACTTTCTATAAGCTCACTATGAGCTTCCAACTGCTCCTGATACTGTGAGCCAGAAGATGATGCCTCTCTATGAGCTCCTCTTGAGTTGGATGCTGACTTCATATCAATACCATAATAAATCCCATGAGTCAAATGAGAGTCGATACCAACTACTCAGCCCTTCTCAAAGCCATACTGGGTAACCTGCATCTATGTCGCCTCATCGAAATGGTGGACACTAGTCCGATCAGCCATCTCGGCCTGACTCTTAGCATGTTTCTGAGAGGTCGTGGCCTCATATGACTCCTTTAGTTCCAGTTTGAAATTAAAATAGTAAAAATATTATATGTAGATAATTTTCAAACTGAAAAATAAATAATACTGACCATAATATGACGATGGTGATCACCTCTAATCTCTCTAGTGGCTGGATCACTATACATCCTCCGATAAACGTAGTAATGAGTAATATCGGGTTGCTCTACTACCTATATGAATATAAAATAAACTATTTATATTTAACTTTATATAAAATAATTAAAAAAAGCACATCCCAGATTCTATCTATGCATACTAAAAGTATGACTACCACCTCGATGTGTCACCTCTTTTCTCCCCTAGTTCTGTCGGCCCAATAAAGATCTCCTCTAAAATTGACCACCCAACCAGTGTGAACATAATCCATCCCAAATTTGAAATGAAATGTACTCTGGCTGGTGGGCTCTATGAAACTCATTTAATATTACCACTCCTACTTTATTCATGGGTGCCCTTCTCAAATTGTATAAAAACTAACAGAAATGGGTACATATAGACACCTCCCATGCCGTGTGGATAGCGTCATGCATGCTATCATCTATGGGATACCATAAACCCTAAAAATAATTTCTAATATCATGTTGTTAATGAAATAAATTTTTAAAGAAATATTATTTATTTACGTACCAACTGATGATTGAAAATACCAAGCTTCTCATAAATATGAATCTGTTCCCATGTTATCCATGTGGGAGAAAAATAATTGCACAAGACAGTGCTCCACTGTCTAACAGTTATATGAAAAAAAATTTGAAAAATAAAAAATAATAAAAAAATAGTATATAAATAAATTAATGAATGAGAACTAAAATACACAGGTTACCATACCTCTGCGTGCGTGGATCGAAGCCAAGATGTCAACATCACTTGGGGATAGGGCCTAGAATCATTAGTCACACAAAATCGTGCCCCCACCGTGTACCCCCTAAACCACCAGTAGGCTGAGGGTCAGATGATCCCAAATCCTCCTCATCCAAAGGTAGCTCACCCTCCTGCAATTGACGAAATCGATGATCTTCCATATGAAAAAAATGACTCTTGCTAGTAAATAGTTAAAAATAACTATTATATATAAATATAAATTTGTTATGATTATAACCATCGTTTAACTATGTAAACGTTCACCTTCATCATCTTCTTCATCTATGACGATGTCAATGTCTACATATTCCTCCTCGACATCATCAATATCCATATGAGTTTAAGTTTCTTCATCTCTTTTCATTTAAAACTCATTTTTAACATCATTAACATCATTAACATCATTGTCATCATGAACCCATAATTGTGGGGTGTCATCATCAATATTCATGTCTCTTTGTGAAAAAGATGGATTTTGAGTAGTCTCTTGAAAATATCAATTCCATGAACTTCATCGGAACCACATTCACTTTGATTAAACTAATTTTCCTAAGATTTATTTTTATTATGCTCCACCAATCACTCAGGTCTCTTGTAGTAGCACCATTATTTTTGTAATAAATTTTATGTTTCTTTTGAACCAGTAAAAATGGTTCATTTACTGCAAGAAGAATTTTATATTTAATATCAATGATTCTATGAGTCGGATGAACACACAAGCCTCTCTCAGTATCCAACCACCAACATTTATACCTCAGTATGTAATTTTTTTCTAGATAACACACTTCACTAATTTCATCCAGCATTTCATAATCATCAAATTCAGTTTCTCTATGATGAGATCCTCTCAAGAAAACTCCACTTTTCATTGTTTTTTTGATTCCCCATATGCATGTGTATGAAATCAAAAACTGTTTACCACATATGCATTATAAGATTTAACCATTTTGGATGGTGGGTTACTCAATATATAAAGTCTCTTATCAATTTTTATCATCCTGTTGAGACACCTGAAAATTTTGAAAAACATTATCACTATAATAAATAATAAACTGAATTGATATGTTAAACTATCAATAATTCATGGAACTAGTTTTTGAAACTATTGAGAATTTTTGTTACCGTCGTTCTTTAAGAGAAGGTGATATAATTTTTGGAAGTTTTTTCTTGATATGATTATCATATAACTTGAAAATAAAATAATTTTACTTAGTATAACATAAATTATAGAAAAAATGGTAGAAATACTCATAGTACAAATGATGTCATTTTTTTAAAGTTTATTAGAACATATTTATAAGCTATTTGAGGTTCATCATCGGAAAGAAATCATTCAGTAACCCCATCGAAGCCATGATCTAGTTGATTAAAACTGATAATTTATTATCCATTTAATCATCAAAATTCCCCCTTTTCCATCCCATGCTGTTGTGTTTTGAGGGATATTCAGATTCAAAATAATGAGAGTAAAAAAAAGAAATTTCCTCTTGCAAATAAGATTTAGAAATTAAGCCTTCAACTGATGATTTGTTATGTAGTTTCTTCTTCAATATATGAATTTATCTATCAAATGGGTACATCCATCGAAACTGTACTAGACCTCCACATTTTGCGTCATGTAGAGAATGTAATATCAAATGTTCCATTGAGTTAAAGAAATTCAACGAAAAGATTTTTTCTAGTTTACATATAATTATAACTACATCTTATTCTTGTTTTGTTATTGAATTGTAGACTATTGTCATTGTATAAATGTATCGAAAAAATATGATATGTCTTTTATTGAATCCCAGATCATAGAATTCAACAAACCTCTTAATCCAATTAGCATAAGTATTTCCATTATAACATGACAATCAAGACCTTTTAATCCGGTAATATGACCATTCTTAACACATTTTCCCAAATTGGATGCATAGCCATCTGAATGTTTCAAATCTACCATCCACTGACAAAATAATAAGAAACTCTCTTTGGATAGTGTATAAGCTACTTTTGGATTCATTAACCTTTGTGATCTAACATTTTAAAAAATTTCAAGTTCTGGTTTCTCGTAAATTTGGTCAAGATCTAATCATGCCTTTAATTTATCTTTTGTCTTACCTAGTGTATCCAAAACTGTATGAAATAAATTATCAAAATAGTTCATCTCAATATGACTATCATCCAACATGTGGTGGACCAACAAATCAGGCCAATATGACAGATCTCAAAAAATTCTATATTTTACCCAATGTTGTTCTTTCCCAATTCCATGAATTTTTAGTTGGTTTATTGTTGGTCTAAATGTGATGGGAGATAATGAAAATGAAACTGATTTTAACTATTTACCTGAGATTATTTTTGGAATTCCATCCAATTCAATTGTGCCTTTTCTGAAATGAGAATTTTTTTTTCTGAAAAGGATAATCGGTTGGAAGAAATATGCAATGACAGTTAAAATAGAAAGGGGTTTTCTTATTGATGAGAATAAATGATTTGTTGTCTCTCATACAGTGTGGAAATGATTTTGGACCATGTGTACTTCATCAAGATAATATTCCATATGTTGGAATGTCACTAATTATCCACATCAATGAAACTTTTTTTAGAAAATGTTGTTTTGCAGAAACATCATATGTACTAACACCATTACTCCACAATGAATTTAACTCATCAATCAATTGTTTCAAATAAAAATCAATATACTTTTTCAGATGCCTTGAGATTAATAAGGTCAAAAATATATAAGGCTCCTTCATCAACATCCATTAAGTTAAATTATATGGAGTTATGAAGACATGAAAACTTGAATACAGACTTCTATAAGAACCAAACAGACAGAAACCATCAGTAGAAAGACCCAATCACATGTTTCGGGCATCTCAAGCAAGAGATGGATGCACTCGATTAGAATGTTTCCATGAATCACCATCATATGGATGATTCAAGATTTTACTGGTTGAAATCTTGGTTTTGTGCCATGAAGTCATTGTCACTGTGTTATAAGAAATAAATTAATGTGGCAACCTAGGTGTAAGTGAGAAATATCTCAACTGTTTTACATGAATCAATCTAGACTTCCCTAGTTGAGCTCTTTATACCTCAATTTCCTACATGTGGGACTACATTCCAATGACTCATTTTCACCATAATATAAGATTCAATATTTTCACATGCATGAATCTTCTAATAGCGAAGGCCTGGATTATGAACCAGCCGCTTACTCTAATATTAATTTTAAGGCAACACATTTTCTCCAGGTAAGAGTGTTTTAACCAAAGAAAATATATGATCAAAATAGTTGTTTGACATTCCTTTATTGGATTTAATAACCGTGAATTTTTTAACCACTTCTAATTTTCTTATCTTTCAAAAAGGATATAATTCATTCTCAGCAGACCTCAATAACTAATAAAATTCAGATGGTGCTAACTCATGAGTTAAATCAATATCATCTTGAGTTTTAGTTTGTTGAAAATATGGACCTGAAACATCATGTAATAAAATTTTAAACCATGATGGATCTGAAATCAAATTATTTGTATCTTATCTGAAAATGCGTTCACTGTCTTGATACAGAAAATAATTCGGTTGAAAACCAAAATGAAAAAGATGTCTCCCAGTGTTGTCAAATGTGTCAAACGTTCTCAGTGCACGTTTTTATAAGGAAACATAATTGTGACTTCAAAAAAAATATAGTTTTGATGATGAAAATGATATATAAGAAAGCTTCAACACCTTCAATATATAGATGATTAAAACCATTTCTGTTTGATTTCTATGCTAATTTATCCAAGCATGATCATCTAGTAATGACTGTTCTCAAATTCTTTGTTCCATATTTTTCAACAAAATATAAAGTCATTATTATTTTCGAATAATTTTATATAAGAAAAACACTATCCAAAAAAGAGAAGATAAATAATTACAACTACATATTACTAATTAGAACTAATTATCAGCGACACAATTTCCCGTAGATTTTCGGTTTCTCTTTTTTCTGACGGCACATTTACTTGCTACTTTCTCTCTCTAAAAACACAATGTAGAATCTTCTTAGAGGTAGGCATATCCATTCTTGTGCATAAGAGAATGAATAAGCATACCTCCAACCAGATTCTTCATTGTGATTTTAGTGTGAGAAAGATGTAAGTAAATGAGCTTTTGAACAAAAGACCCTCCTTTTTGTAGATCAATCATCTTCATGAAACTATCACCACCAAAAAAAATTATAAAAAAATGTGTTCCTATGAATTCATATCCATTCTTGGGCATACGTGATTTGATATGCATATGTAGAAGCACATTTTTTATAATGTTTTGAGTTGGTGAGAGTTGAAAGGAGAAGAATCGTCAAGCAAAAGGAGTTCCACCAATCTACTATAAATTGTGCCAAGTTCCTACAATTTATTACAATTATCACTATTTATTTCTAATTATTTCTAATTATTGCTAATTATTTCTAATTATTCCTAATTATTCCTAATTATTTCAAATTATTTCAAATTACTGCTAATTACTACTAATTATTTCTAATTATTGCTAATTATTGGTAATTATTTTTAATTATTGCAAATTAATTCTAATTATTATTAATTGTTTTTAATTATTTCAATTTATTACTAATTATTTCTAATTATTTCTAATTTGTGCTAATTATTCTTAATTATAGCTAATTATTGCTAATTATTCCAAATTATTAGTAATTATTTCAAAATATTACAAATTATTTTTAATTATTACTAATTATTGTTAATTAGTAGTAATTATTTCTAATTATTACTTATTACATCTAATTATTACTAGTTATTTCAATTTTTTTACTAATTATTTATAATTATTTGTAATTGTTTCTAATTATGAGTAAATATTATAATTATTAATAATTATTTCTAATTATTACTAATTATTTCTAATTATTAGTAATTACTCTTAATTATTAGTAATTATTGCTAATTATTGCCAATTATTACTAATTATTGCTATTTATTCCTAATTATTGCTAATTATTCAAAATTATTGCTAATTATTGCTAATTATTTTTAATTATTTCTAATTAATAATAATTATTAGTATTAATTACTATTTATTAATATTATTACTAATTAATACTAATTAATACTAATTAATACTAATTAATACCAATTAATACCAATTACTACTATTTACTACTATTTATTACTATTTGTTACTAATTATTTGTAAGTATTAATAATTACTACTAATTATTTGTATTTATTAGTATTTATTACTAATTATTAGTATTTATTTCTATATTTTCCTAGTTATTACTAATTACCGATAATTATTACTAATTACCGCTAATTATTTCTAATTATTTCTAATTATTTCTAATTATTACTAATTATTGCTAATTATTAATATTTATTGCTAATTATTACTAATTATTGCTAATTATTACAAATTATTAGTATTAATTACTATTGAATACAATTTTTTACTATTTAAAACTAATTAATACTAATTATTACTAATTAATAAAGAATAATAGTATTTATTACTATTATTTACTAATTAATAGTATTTATTACTAATTATTACTAATTATCATTATTTTTTGTATTTTATTACTAATTATTAGTATTTATTAGTAATTATTAGTGTTTATTACTATTTTTACTAATTATTGCTAATTATTGATAATTATTACTAATTGATGCTAATTATTTATAATTATTGCTAATTATTGTTAATTATTGTTAATTATTGCTAATTGTTGCTAATAATTAGTATTAATTATTATTATTACTAACTATTATTAATTATTACTAATTAACACTATTTATTACTATTTATTACTAATTGTTACTAATTATTACAAATTACTAGTATTTACTAATAATTATTAGTATTTGTTGCTAATTATTAGTATTTATTACTAATTATTATTATTATTTTTTACTATGTTTTCTAATTATTGTTAATTATTGATAATTATTGCTAATTATTTCTAATTATTGCTAATTATTACTAATTATTAGTATTAATTACTATTTATTACTATTTATTACTAATAAATATTAATTATTATTAATTATTTCTAATTAATACTAATTAATAATAGTTAATACTAATTAATACTAAATAATACTATTTGATACCAATTAAAAATAATTATTACTAATTATTACTAATTTTAACTTTTTATAACTAATTATTAGTAATTATTACTAATTATTACTAATTATTACCAATTATTAGTATTTATTTTAATTTATTACTATTTTTTACTAATTATTACTATTTATTCCGAATTATTACTAATTACTGCAAATTATTAATAATTACCGCTAATTATTACTAATTAGCATTGATTACTATTAATTACTGCAAATTGCCCCAAATTACCTTTACCAATTACTAATTACTGCTAATTATTTATATTCATTATTAATTATCATTAATAATTTCCAATTACTTCTATTTAATAATAATTATTACTAATAATTTCAATTTATTATTACAAATAAAGACTGGTGACCAAAACAATCTCAATCTATTTTAATTAAAACTAATTAATAATAATTAAATTTAATATAAATAAATTAAATAAATATTAAATTAAATAAAACATACATACCTTTATACTAGATCTCTTATAGGTGTACATGACTTCGAAACTTGTTCATAAAAGAATTCCACTAAGAAAAATTTTTACTCTAAAATTAGATTTTAGAGAGAGAGAGAAAGTAGGAATTGAGAGGAACAATGAAAAAAACAGATGAGGGTATATATAGGTTAGATTATTTGCGACGAGACTGCGGTCGCAAATACCTTCGACCGCATTAATTACGGTCAGCAGTTAAAATGATATTTGGGCGGGTCTCGTTGCAAATAGTGACCTCCCGACACACTATTTGCAATGGGGGAAGATCCCGTCGCAAACAGTATTTTCCGCCGTCTGGTATTTGCAACGGGTGGTGCCTCCTCGTCGACAATAGTATTTATCGCCGTCGGCTATTTGCGACGGGGAGGGCCCCTCATTGCAAATAACTTCCCCGCGATTTGGCGCACAATTTACGCAACACCGTGCCAATCCTTTTTGCGGCGGGACCCCTAAACCCATCACAAAAAAACTTATTATTTGCAAAGGGTCGATGTCCCCATTGCAAATAACCCATCAAAAAAGGCCATTTTTCCCATATTGGTCATGGTTTGACATACATGGTGGCTCTGAACGTGATTGGACCCCTGGAATGGAGGGAAACTGACAACAGATGGTGGGTATAGGTAGATCGGGACCCAAGGAACGCAGATCTACGACCGATTCAAATTATGGGAATTGGAGGTGGCTCGGTGGTCTGCGGAAGGGAACATCGGTGTGGGTCTGATGTTGCGGTTCGACGAGGCACGGTGGCGGCATCAGTAGCCAGGGGCGGCGGAAAATGGAAGCGGTGGTGGCCATGTGGCGTGGATGGCACTGGCAGCAGCCCAAGAGGCCTACGAGATAGCGGGCCGAGCCAAGAGAGGAAAGATGGGCCCATGCATGCGGGGCCGAGCGGGCCATACCCATGGGTGGCCGGGCCAGAGGCGTGCCACCGTCGACTATGAGCCACAATCTCTCAAGATGTTGCGTGGCCACAGTAGATGAGTGTTCTGTCGATCGTGGGCATCGAGTGGGACAGTTGCGGGGCAACCGGTCTGGGTGGTCGACTATGGCAGTCAACCACCACGGTCAGTGGACCGATTGTGCGGTCATTCCATAGGCCCGGGGACCCCCTTTTCAAACATCAAACTGCTATAACTTTCAAACGGTATATCCATTTGACGAGCCGTCAATGATGTTGGGACCCTAGTGGTGAGAATATTTTTGGGACTAGTGGTGTGTTTTTAGTATGGACCATTTTAGGTTGATATCAATCCATTTTTTCATTCCTTGACGGTTCAGTATGATATTAAGTCCACACACTGGAATGTAATCCCTTCTAGTGGTTGAGTCCCTGATAGAGTATTGTATCCCTCCATGTGACTAGAGGCCATCCTATATCACCACTAGTGGGGTTTTCTGGAATCAAGATAACCACCATGATTGGGTGTTGGTCTTCCATCTAGCAGGCCACATTAGTAGGGTTAGTGGTATTATCTAGTGTGTCTGGGTAGTATTATATAAATTATAGGTTTATCCAGATTGGGTACGTAGTATCCCCAATGTGTTTGGGTGAGATCCATTGTATCCGCCATTTTTTTTGTTTGTGATCCCCTCTCTGTGTTTCATAGTCTTCCATGACTAATACATTTTCTTTGGGTGGGGCATAGATGAGCTAGTCCTATCCGTGAATGTCTCTGATGATATCATGGTTCGAGGAGTTTGTTGTACCGGAACAAGTGTGCTTTGAGTATAATCCTATGGTAGGTAATTGGTTGTGGATTTACTCTATACTGTGTGTCTTGGAGTGAGTATATATATATATATATATTCTTGCTACATGTGTTGTAGACATATACCCATGTGAAGCTGACTATATTTTCCTTCCTAATATTTACTTTGTGGTACTTTCTTTAATGGTTTTTCCTTTGTGGTGTTTCATTTGAGGTTTTGGGGTGTCCAACTAAGTATTATTGTACTCACCCCTACATAGTATTTTTCCATAGGTGTCTTTTCTTGTGTAGATGAGGATCCCTTGATGGATTCCTATGTGGACCATGACCAAGCGGCGCTTAGCGAGGCCAGACAGAGGAGGTGTGTTCTTATGGTTCAGAAAGCAGTCCCAATACCTCTTTTCTGTAAGGTAGGACTTGTGGTTACAAATGTTTTTTGGTGGGCATGTATTACAGACCTATTTAATTTCCATTACTTTTACTGTCTTACTCTGTTGTGGGATCTTAGTGGTATGGATGCATTTTTTCTTAGTATTTTTACATTTCATCATTTGGTGTCTTGGAGATGTGTATGTGTATACATGTACTTAGGCTAATTCCTCCCATATGTGGGATATTCCTACTCAGTGATAGTCACCATCCCATGGCCTATAGGAGGTGGGATTGGGGTAGTCACAACATGGGACCCTCTGGGACGGGCCATGAAATGTGGTATCAGAGGTTTGTAGGTTCTACTTTTGGACAAGGAGTCTGTGAGGTTGGTTTGGGGAAAAATTGTTAAGTGTTTTGAGTTCATATTTTAGTCTAGGGGCACCAGTATTGGTGTGGCAGCTGATGTATCCATACACCAGCACTATGGTTAGCTACTTTTCAATTCGGTACAGGAAAATGATGGTTTTATATAAAAACAATGGTACATGCATCATCTAAGAATAGTTGTGTTTCCCCTACTCGGATATAATTAGTTGAGCTTGGTATATATTGTTTTATTACTGGATTCCACCATGAAGATAGTTAGCCAGGATTCCACTAATAGATCATGAGGATGGTCCTCTTAGTGATGAGGCATCCGTATAGGGTCATGTATCAGAGATAGAACCTCAATGTGGTTTATCGGTTATACCCACACTTGTTGAGAAGGAGCTACTACCTGCACTACCAGTAGAGGATGCTTGTAGGATGAGTGAGTTTCACTAGTTTGAGAGGTAGTGGCCTCCCAGGTTTTGGGGCGAGCCACACCTCTCGTTGGCTGAGGATTGGCTAGAGGTTTTCAATTGTGTTTTCCTCCTTGAAAGGATGCCAGTCGTCTAGATGACAATCCTCACCACGATTCTTCTTCAAGGCTTCATAGGGTGATGGTGGATCTTGTTGACATAGTCTCATGACAAGATAGCTATCTCCTTGACAGACTTCAAGAATCTCTTCAGAGAAGAGTTATATCCATCTACATCACAATCGGTACACAAATATGAGCTTCTGCATATACAATAAGGTAGTATGACTATGGAGGAGTATTCAGAGAGGTTTATTGGCCTTTAACCCTTCTCCATGGATATGGTGTGAGACCAGTTCCTCTGGGATTGGACCATCAAGACGGGATTCTGCCATGACAAAAGTGAATCAGTGGTATCCCATAGAATTCTTACATAAGATGGGGTACTTAAGAGATCCCCATTAGTGGAGATATTTCTAACAGAGTAGAAACCAACAATGGGTGCTAGCAGCGGGAACCGGGTAGCTGAGACCATGGTATAGGCCACCGAAGGAAGTCATAGATATCCAAGTAGGACATGCACTTCAGATGATGATCTTGGGACTCAAGTTTAGTTGTGCATGGCTCCCATGGTAGCTTGAGTCATCCCAGTGACAGATTGAGTTACTCATGCGACTGTTAGGGACATTATGCATGAGATTGCATGACCCTCCGTATAACTGATCAGGAGATGGTTGAGGGACCTTCGGGGATGATGAATAGGTAGGAGTAGGGTGGTCCATAGGGAGAAGGATATGGAAGAGGAGAAGGAAGGGTAGTAGGAGGTGGTCATTGGTTTGACCTATTACCACCACCACCCCTAGGTGGTCCATGTCAGGCTCAGGGAGTTGGTAGTCAAGCATGTGTAAAGATACATGTAAAGGTAGATTATGACCCTGGGGAACTTGGGATGATACAAGGTACAATTTTTTTTCTTTTTCTCTTTATTTTCAGTTTTGATTGACAATGATGCTCGTCGTTCCATTCTTTCCCTGAACCTTGTTTGAAACTCAAAGATTCCAATTGAACCTTTGACTTGACCCTTATTATTGGAGACTCATGCAGGAGGATATTCAATTATTACAAACTGGTTCCAAGAGTATTCTATGACACTTGGTGCTGAGATTTTTTATTGTAATATCTTTGTAGCAATATCGAGGTCTTATGATTTCATTCGTGGTTTTGATAGGTTATCCAAAGTTTATGCTTAGATTGACTGTTTTTGGAATAGAGTGTAGTGTTTCCACAGTGATGGAACCAGGTTTCCTTTGTTTTTGAAAAGAAAATGCAGGCAGTGTAGGATGGACTCGCACATAGAAGGGTGCAACTCATTACTCATCAGTTGGCTAGCATCACCCTTAGTGTAGTGGATGACATGGGTCCTCAGTTTCTGGAAGTGGTGGAGGGGTATGAGGATGTCTTCCCCAAAGATGATCTAGGTTTATCTACCTATAGGGAGATGGTCTTATTCATTGATCTACACCCTGAGATGACATCGATACTTATATCTACATATCGTATGGCTCCCACCGATAATCATGAACTGAAGGTGTAGTTGGAGGACTTGTATAGGATTGGTTTCTTGAGACCCAGTGTTCAACCATTGGTATCCCCAGTTTTGTTTTACAAGAAGGAAGATAGGATATTGAGGTTTTGTGTGGATTATTGGTGCTCTAACCAAGTAATTGTGAATAAAAATTATCCACTACTGAGGATTTATGACCTATTTGATCTGTTGTATGGGGCGTGATAGTTATCAAAGATTCACGTCAGGTCAAGCAATCACCAGTTGCGAGCAAGGGATGAGGATACACTAAAAATAGACTTCATATGTTTTTATGGTAACTATGAGTACTTTGAGATTCTATTTAGAATCACAAATTCCCCACTCGTGTTCATGGGAATAATGACCCGGATATTTTTCCCATACATAGACTAGTTAGTGGTGGTTTTTATCAATGAAATCCTAGTGTACTCAGCATCTAAGGAGGAGAACGTGAGACAACCAAGGATGGTCCCGAAAACACTCTGAGAGCCCCAAAACTACGGGAAGCTCTCAAAGTATGAGTTGTGGATTTGATAGGTCCATTTTCTGGGACACGTCATTTCAGATCCTAAAGTTGTAGTGGATCTTGTGAAGGTTAAAGTAGTGATTTCTTGTGATCTACCCAGTAGTGTTACTAAGGTGAAAAGTTTCATAGGGTTTGAAGGGTACTATCAATGGTTTTTTTCCATATTTCTCAAAATTGAAAGCACCACTAATAGGTTAGAAACAAGAGGGTAGCCTTTCATGTGAACAAAGAAGTGCCAATAGTGCTTTCAAGAGCTGAGGCATAGGTTGATAATCACTCCCATCCCAAAGTTATTAGAGGAAGTCATTGAGTACATGGTATTATACGATGGATTAGTGACCAGGCTTGTATTTTTCTTAATGCGGGGTCAATAAGTGATTGCCTATGTTTCACGCTAGTTGAGACCGAATGAGAAAAATTGCACGACCCATTCACTTGAGCATGAAGTGGTAGTCTTCACAATGAATATATGGTGAAACTTACTGATGGGTGAGTGTTTTATCCTATACTATAATCACAAGAGTCTCAAGTATATATGATCTCAGATGGATCAGAACATGATACAGAGGCGATGAATATAGTTCCTCTAGGACCATAAATTTTATATTGTCTATACTCCTATGAAGGTGAATGTGGTGGTTGATGCTATCAATTGTATATATAGTATGTAGTTGTTGAATGATGCATCAGTGTAGTTTTCCTCATTGCAAATATGCTTTGTGGATAGAGATTGAGTAGCTTACCTCTAGTCGATGGTTGTCACCCCTTCATTATTACAGAGATTCCGGGAGGTACAGCTTGGGGACACCGACTATGAGACCTTGTGTGCTCATATGTCCTCAAAACATGGTCCTGATGGATATTCGAAATGTGGGTATACCATCATTCTTTTTAGAGGGAACACAAATTAACCTTTTTCATTTTGTGAGGTGGTTTAGTGTGAGCCCACACATCCCGTTGACGATACATCTATGTGTAGAAAAGATGTACTAGGAAATATGACATCAATTTCGGTGGCCAGTGATGAATAAGGGATATGTAGATTATGTCTCTCGATTCCTCATTTGTCAGTAAGTGAAGGATGAGCACCAGGTTCAAGTGGGTTTATCTCAACCCCTTGACGTGATTTAATAGAAGTTGGTTGATATATCAAAATACATTGTGATATGTTTACCGCGTACATGGAGGGGAAACGATTCCATCTGGGTGATCACTGATGGATTCACCAAGTCAGGCCACTTTCTAGATATCCAAGAGAAGGGTTTAGTAGAGATATTTTGACTCATCTACATACAAGAGATGGTTCAAATCCATGGAGTCGCATCGATGATTGTTTCATATCACTACGCTCTATCAAAATCCTAGTTGTGGAAGGGATTGTAAGAGGTGTTTGGGACCTAGTTATGCTTGAGCACAAAATTTCACCAACATAAGGATAGCTCGACTGAGCGGACCATTCAGGTTCTGGAGGACATGTTATGGTTGTGCATGTCAGACTTTTACCATAGTTGGGAGGATCACCTGAAAATTTTAGAGTTTTCTTACAACAACAACTATCATTCCACCGTTAATATAGCACCATTGGATCCCTTGTACATACGGCCCTGTAGGTCACCACATTGTCGGACTGACCCATGAGAATTAGCACTCATGGTCTTAGAGTTGGTGTGAGAAACTACAGAGAAGCTTCAGATCATTCTAAATAAGATAAGACTACATAGAGACATCATAAGTCATATGTTTACTAGAGATAGAGGAATTTGGAGTCTAAGGATGGATACCATGTGTTAATTTGGGTTTAACTTTGTTGGGGATTACAGAGATATGGATGGGGTGGAGAGCTATCCTTAAGGTTCAATGGCCCTTTCCAGATGTTTCATTGAGTTGGTGAGGTGGAATACCACTTGGATCTACCACCGTAGTTATATTTGGTACATGATGTCTTACATGTATTATAGTTGAGAAGTCACATGCATGACTCATTACACATCATTGATTGGGGTGAGTCGAGCATCGAGGATGGGGTGACATTTGGTGAGTACCTGGTGGAGATTGAGGATCTGTGGGATATGATCCTTTGTAATCAGAATAGCTCGAAGGCCTTCTTTTTTATTTTATTATAGATAATCCCCCTTTTAATGGATGAAGGGGAACCTGTATATGACCCATAGGCCCAAGGCACAAGGCCCGACATGACTCGCAATACATGACCCGAAGGCCTTGAGGCATACTATGCCCAATACATGACCCGTATGCCCAACCCACATGAACTGCCCCTCCCCTAGCTTCTACATCATTGATCACCTAGCTCCCCACCTTTGTGGGAAGTTGATTTCTTTGGTTAATGTTTGGTTGTAGAATGTGAATCTCCTAAAGAGAACATGAGAGAGGGAGGCTCAGATTCAAGCTCAGTACCCTCATTTGTTGGGGTAGGCTTTGTTTTGGATTTTAGGTATATAAATCCCAAGGTGTGGAGAATGTAACATCTCATATTTTACAATGTATTATTTTTAGAAATTATATGGATTGATTTCTAGACCAAGCACTAAGATAGTGTTTGATTCCAATGTCCAGTTTAACCAGAACAATTGTTTAAAAAAATAATCTTTTAATAGTGCATGTGAGAGGTTTTTATAAAAAAATTAAAAAAATCCTAAACATGTGACCATATTAGAAATATAAGGGAACTTTTGAGTTCATATCAGAGACTTTACCCAAGGTGTGACATATCTTTTCTTTGGCACATGTCTTCTGTAGAAAAAGTCTTGGAAGATATAACCATAAATAAATTAATTTTATAAAAATTATTGTTGACCCAAAAAACCACCTTTTCTGAGTATCTTCATAAATTCAGGGTAATCATAATGACCCAAAATTTCCTTATGAGATGTGCAGAAGAACCTCTATAGAAACCATTGGTTAACGATGACAGATCAATCGAATGACACCCCTCAGATTGTACGAATTGAGTATTTATGATGACGGAATGACTGTTCTTCATCAATAACTGATCCAAATGGAGGTAGTGATTTTTTTTCTTTAGAGTTTACCGATTTTTGATTTCGACGATGAACATGGATCAATTCATGAATATATTGTTCCATGGTTTGATCGTTGTAGGATGGTTTATGATTGTGGATATTATTTCATGAGTTTTCCTTATTCTTCTTTGTTCTTCCTTATAACGAGAACAAATTGAGGCTAACATAAAAAAGGAAGATGTTAATTTATCAGGTTGTTCATTGTGATTTCATTCCCACCAGTTCTTCATGTTCTTCGCTGTTGGACCCCCATGGACATGGTTAGACTTTCATGGTGGCTCTAAACGTGATCGGAGCCCGGAAATGAAGGCAAACCAACTAGGAAGGTAGAGTCTGTGTATATTAGGACTCGAGGGGACCAAATATGTGTAAATTTATAATTCTAGGAATTGGATGTGTCTTAGTGGATCGCAGAAGGGACCACTAGAGTAGGTCCTATACGACAGTCTGGTGAGGTAAGGCGGTGGCATCGGTAGCCCAAAGAAGCGACGATAGGAGGAAATAGTTAAAAACTGTGTTAAATGTAGTCGGTGTCCATGTGGGATCTCACAGGAACATACCACATTGGCGGTCGAGTAAGACAATGATGAGAATGTGGCTATGCGGGTGGCGTGCAGTGGACCGCATGTGAGGGGGTTGGTCCAGGGGAGAGGGTTCAGGCCCATGCACGGTGGTCCGGGCCGAAACAGAGTGGGTCGAGATGAGTGGGTTGGAACCGTGGGCGACCGTGCCAGAGTCATGCCATGATCGACCGCGGTGGTCGAGGATGATCCATGGTCACTCTAGCTACCACACGGATGGTCCGGTCGGTCGACTATGAATGTTATTATACAGATTGTGTGGTCAGTCCATGGGATATGTGACCCCCTTTTCAAACTTCAAACTTGTTTAAATTTGAAACAGTATGTCCGTTTGACGATCCTTCTGCGACATTGGGACCATGGAGATGAGACAAAAGTTTTGGGATAAGTGGTGAGTTTTTATTATTGAAAAGTATAGGATGATAGTGTTCCCTCAGTCCTCACCTAAAGGGTTCTGTACGATATTACATCACCATCACTGAACTATAATCCCCTCTAGAAGTCGAGTCCTACATAAAGAATGGAATCCCTCCATGGGATTGGAGTGTTATACATTATCACCCCTAGTGGAGTTTTGTGGAATCGACGTAACCACCATGATTTGGGAGTTGGTCCTCTATCTAATAGGCCGCATAAGTAGGGTTAGTGTCATTCCCCATTGTTTATAGGAAGGATCCTCTATGTTGATGACTAATCCATATTGGGTACATGGTATCTCCTAGTGTGTTTGGGCGTGATCTGTGGTATCCCCCAGTGTGTGTCTGGGTGAAATCCTCTCTCTGTGAATCATAGTATTCATTGAACAATAAGTTCTATTTGGGTGGGGGCCAAATGATCTATTCCTCTCTGTGAGTGTCTCTGATGATATCATGCCTCGAGGAGTGAGTTCTCTCAACATGAGCGTGCTTTGAGAAGATTCCTATGGAAGGTAATTGGTTGAGGATTATTTCTAGAATTTATATTTGGACTAAGTATATCTGGATATTCTTAATACATGTGTTTTCCACATAAAAATGTGTGGAGATGACTATATTATTCTTTGTGGTATTTCCTTCGTGGTGTTTTCTTTCTTGGTATTTCTTTCGTGGGTTACCTTTGAGGTTTTGGGGTGTCCTACTGAGTTTTTTTGTACTCACCCCTATAATGGATTTTACCGCACATGTCATTTCTTGTATAGATATTTGACCATTTAAAGGAAACCTAGGTGGATCGGGACCTGGTGGAACTTAGTGAGGCCATATAGACTAGGTATTTTCTTGCGGCTCAGACAACAGTCCTAATACCTCCATTATTATAGGTTGGACTTGTGGATATAGACTCTTTTTGGTGGTCTTATATTATAACACTTTTTACTTTATAGTACTTTTACTATTTTACTTTATTGTGGGAACTTAGTGGTATGAAATTGTAAAGACCTGGAAATTTCAAGGAAATTTTGTTTCTTAATTTTCCTTGGAATTTTACAAGAACGCAGTTTCTGACGGCGCCTGATTCCGAGGCCGGTGTGCCCGGAATTAATTTCCGAAGTTTGGCTCGGGTACGTTCAGTGAACGAGCGAGCGGGATTTTCTATCTTTTGAACCGGTGCTCGGAATTGAAATCCGATTGCACCGATGAACTCGAAACGCCGGTAATCGCTTAAAGGAACCTTTACCGTAGTTGCGTTTGTGCGGGAGAAGAAGTTAATTATTTGGGGTTTTATTAAAAAAGTGAATAAAATTGTTAAATCAATTTTATTTCATGTTAAGTTGTTAACTTCTCCCATGGGAAGTTGGTGGTGGGCCCACATCCATCCAACTTCCCATGTGTGGATATTTGAAAGGGTGGGGCCCACAAAAACCCCTCCCCACCTCTTCAAATTCCTTAACTTTCCTAACCCCTCTAAACCCCCCATTTATGTTTTGATAACTTAACACCTCCTTAATTTTATAACATCTTATGTTAATAACTTAAGTGAGTTAAATATGGGTTTTGAATTTTCAAACTCTTGAAATTCAAAACCTATATTGGGTTAATAAAATAAGTTGGAGGATTATTTTATTTTGGGGTTAGTTGTTCTTGTGGTGGAAACTTGGGAGAGAAAAGGCTAAGCCTTCTTCTTCTTCAACATCGACGAAGAACGCGAAGAACATCTCCTCCGAAGAACGCAACGTCTTCTTCCAACGACGTTTCCCCTTCGAACGCACCTCGACGACAACGGAGTCGACGTTCTTTCCCCGCGACGCCCGACCTCCGCGACGCTCGTCTTCCACGGGTTGTTGACGTGCACCGTATCTGATTCGAGGTAGGGGTTTATTTATTTAATTGTTCGTGAATACAAACTTGGTGATAATCGTGGATTAAAACCCTTTTTGTTATTGAATAACGCGAGGGGGTCGGACCGCACAAACACGGCCGACCCTCCTCCTTTGTTTTTCGTGATGGTATCTTGAGGATGATACGAGAAAACGTAGTGCCGTTGCACCACAAGATATATTGTGGAAGATACACACGGCGTCGTCGCGCCGCGCCGTGGAAAGAAATCCAAGAACGCGATGACGTCGCGTCGCGTCGAAGAAAGTCAAAGGCGCCGCGGCCGGAGCGGGGCCGCGGCGGAGGGAAGCGATGCCGTCGCATCGCGCCGAATGGCATAGACCGCGGCCGGTTCCGGGCCGCGGCGGAGCAAGATGACCGGCGGCCGGCACCGGGCCGCCGGTGTCGGCGAAGGAAGGACCGGCCGTCGCCGGTCCTTGGTGGCGAAACCGGCCGGCCAGTGCGGGTCGGCCGGGCAGTGGAGACCGGGGGAATTAATTCCCACGGCCGGGTCTTCAAGCGGCCCCAATTAAGGGGCCGCAGTTTCACAAGGGGGGGGGGGCTTTGCCCCCCGCGCGCGACACCCGAACGACGCGCTGGCCGCACCGCCGGCCGGGTCGCGCCGCCGGCCGGGCCGGGTCCAGCCGGGCCGGGTCGGGTCGACCCAGTTCGGGCCGACCCGGTTCGGGTCGGACCAGGGGGGGTCGGGACGGGTCGGCCCAGGCCCAGACCCCAGTTTCGGACCACATTTGGTCAAATGCCCGTATCTAGGGCTACGGGCCTCCAAACGACTCGCCGTCAGCGGCAACGCGATCCTTGGATCGAGACGGTCGTTTCAGTATACTATACTCAAGGTACATCTTCTTTTTTGGGAGGCTACGTGGTTAAAACTCCATAGTTAAGCGTGCTTGGCCTAGAGTAGTGATCAGGATGGGTGACCTTCTGGGAAGTTTTCCAGGGTGGGTGTGAGACGGAAAAGCCAATAACTTCCAGACCAGGCATCCGATTGACGCGCCGTCTGTTGCGTTGCGTTCCTATTGATGATACGGAACTTTTGGCATCCTCCGCCCGAGTTTTGGATGCAGATGGATAGTGGCCGGGTTGGATCGCACCGAAATCCAACCGGGCCCCTGGAACGGAAAAGTTGATATCTTTTTGACAGAACGTCCGTTTGACGAACCGTCAGCGGCGTTGGTGATCGCGCTGAGAAACGGTCCCTATGAGTTTACCCTATGAGATTTCAGGATGCAGTTGAGATACGGCCGGGTTTGGTTCGCTCACGAAACCAACCGGGCCCCTGGGACGAAAAGGCTAATAACTCACAGACCGGGCGTCCGATTGACGCGCCGTCTGTTGCGTTGAGACCCCTATGACGTGGCGGTCCTTTGAGATACTTCTTCGTGGGACTTTGAGATACTTGGAGTATCGACTTGTAGCTCGTGGAGCGGACCCTCCTAGTGACGAGCGTGCAGAGTACGGAGACCGTGTAGCTGGCTGAGACCCGACGACTGCTGATCGAACGACTCTGTGTTTTACAGAGGTGCGCTTGGTTGTAGCGGCACATGGGAGCGCTTGGTTGTAGCGGCAGACCCACGACAGAGGTGCGTTTGGTTGTAGCGGCACATGGGACCGCTTGGTTGTAGCGGTAGACCCACGACAGAGGTGCGCTTGGTTGTAGCGGCACATGGGAGCGCTTGGTTGTAGTGGCAGACCCATGATAGAGGTGCGCTTGGTTGTAGCGGCACATGGGAGCGCTTGGTTGTAGCAGCTGGCCCGCAGTACTCGATGGGTGGAGTTCTTCAACAGTCTTAGGTTAGTGAGCAGTACCTCGGAGTCATGACAGGACCACTGTACACTCCAGAGACGGAGCTCTTCAGCAGTTATGGTTTCGATAATGAAAATCCTGGTCGAGCTGAGACTTTTGACCTTGTGTTTACCTCATGATTGAGATGGGTCACTTTCTAACTTAGGTATGTGTATGGGCATATACCCGGGTAGTGGTTATCCATTGATTTCACAATCCTTGTGTTTCCTCATGATTGAGATGGGTTACTTGATAACTTAGGTATATGTATGGGCATATACCTAAGTAGAGGTTATCTGTTGAGATCTTCGTTGTGGTTATCCTTGTTGGTTTAGTGAGACCTTGAAGGTCTCGGGGTCCCTACTGAGTATCGTTATACTCACCCCTGCACGGGCTATGCCCGCACCTCGTTGTGTTGGTTGCAGACGACGGGCAGTGCTGACAGAGGTCGAGTGTTCGAGGACTGGACGGTACCTGGAGGTGGACTATACGACGAGATGATACCTGGAGGAGGACCTCACGACGAGACGGTACCCAGAGGTGGACGTGACGACGAGGCAGTACCCAAAGGTGGACCACTGGGCGGACATACTTGGAGTGGACGGCGGGACCCGAGGAGCAGAGGAGCTATCTGTACCCACCCTTCATGTGGGATTTCCAGGGGACAGCTCGGCGTAGTAGCTTTACTTTTCAGCTTCTGTTTTCCCTTCGAGTTGTACTTTACAGTTGGGCTTGTATTTCCGACCCCTTTTTACTTTCCGCACTTACTGTTGTACTTAGTTTTTACTTAGTGTTTACTTCTTCCGCTTGTACTCTGTGTGATTGTTTACTTTACAAAGGCAATGCCTTCCATTTTTACTGGGATTTACGCCTTGGTGCTAGTCGCCAGCCCCTGGCCTATGGAAGGCGGGCTTGGGGTAGTCACAGCACGGGCCCCGAGGACGGGTCGTGACAAATTGTTATCAGAGGAGTTCGGTTCTACCGCAGAACCTATAACTCTGATGTTTCTTTCTGTGAAGAAATAGTGTTGAGAGTACCGAGTGTGGTTTTCAGTTCAGGGAGTCCAGTGTTGGTGCGGGCGGCCGACGTATCCATACACCAGGACCCTGACAACTGATTTCTGACTTTGTGCACGAAAACACTAATTGCGTGTGTGTTTTCAAAGGTTTTCCCTTAAAACAGCTCAAACCAGGTCAGCTCACCAGGTATAAATGTTTGACCGTGTCACGATGTTTCTTTCAGAATGCCTTTTCACAGACGACCAGCTAGAGCCCCAAGAGTGGTATGTACTGACAGCCCACCGAGCGACGAGGCCTCAGTACTGGGCCCTATCCCATTTGAGGCACCAGCGGAGGCACCAACGGAGGCACCAGCGGTACTGCTACCTGTTGGGCCACCGATGCCACCATCCCCAGCAGTAGGCGATGCACGACGCTTGAGCGCGCTGCATGAGTTCCAGCGCCAGAGGCCACCCAGGTTCCGGGGAGAGACGGACTCGCAGGCGGCTGAGGTTTGGCTGGAGGCTGTGGAGAGAGTCTTCAGGCTAGTTGGGACGCCGACAGACTTCGTGGTGATCTTTGCTACCAGCCTCTTTCTGGAAGCAGCAGGCAGGTGGTGGAGCCACTTGTTCCAGTTTTGCGATGAGATGAACTTTGCATTGGAAGACTTCGAGACCTTCTTCAGGGTGGAGTTTGTGCCAGTATCTCTACACCCCGAGCGTGTACAGGAGATTCTGCCTTTGCCGCGTACTTTTCGATCAGTATCCGAGTCATCTGTGGGCAGTAGACATATGATGCAGAGGTCCAGGAGGACCGGACTAGCAGTTGGACGATCTCGGGTTTTAGGACCGGTGGTGCGGGGCACCCGAGGTGGGGTCAGAGCCAGGCGTGCCAGAAACGGACAATGTTACTCCTGCGGCGGAAAGTGTCACCTGGTACGTGACTGTCCGACTCCTCGTACGATTGATCAGCAGGTGTTGGAGGAGCCACCGAGACAGAAGCAGCGGCGAGTGCTTGAGTAACAGCCGAGCAGTGGACAAGGCAGTAGAGCTCTGAGAGCAGGTGGGAAGGAGAGGAACTAGTGGATACGTCCTATGTACTTCTAGTTCCATGTTGCTTTGTATTCATTTCTTTGTACTATGAGCTGCAATAATAAAAAGACACTTATCTTTGTTGCTTTCCTATCCTTTTGTTTGGTTGATACTGAGTGGTCCCGGTTAAACTGTTGACTTGACCCTCACTTTCGAGATTTCTACTGGAGGGGACCCAGTAACCTCACACTGATGCCGAAAGTGTGACTTGACCCTTGGAGGTGAGAGTGACAGTTGGATCTCTTAGTAGATACGTCGAGGCCTTACGACGTCATCAATGGCATGAATGCATCATTCTTGTCAGGATTGACTGTATTAGGCAACGAATGTGGTTCATCCAGGGGATGAGACCAGGTTTCTCTTATCGGCAAAGAAGAAATCATAGCAGCTCTTGTGAGACTAAAGGAGGTCCAGGACATCCAAGAGAGGATGAAGACTGCTCAGTGCAGTAAGAAACAGGAAACCAGTGCCAGTCATAGAGACTCGGGCATGTTAAGAAGTGGAAGCTTAAAGGAGAGATGAGTCTACGAATCAGTAGACATGGAGGCAGATCTAGGAGAGCAGCATGAGGTGGTGTACATCCTAACATGGTACAACCACCCGTCTTAGTTATTCCTGCCAGGCTCAGGGAGCTGGAGGGCGGAGGAAGAGTGCGCCTGCATGCGGTCAAGGAGTGTGACCCAATGGATCTAGAAATGATTCAAGGGACAGTCTGTGTCCACTACTAGATGTTGTAGTAACGGACATCGATGTGAATCATTTCTTGCTTTCACAAATCTTGTTCCAGACCTAGAGTTTCTGGTAAGCCGTGGACTTGACCCTCACGTCTGGAGATACCTTGGGAGGAGACTTGATAATAACACTTACGCCGACGGTGTGGTCAGACCCTCGAGGCGAGAGTTTTGGTTGGAATATCTTGGTGATAGCGTCGAGGCCTTACGACGTTAGTTTGAGTATGGAATGGGAAATAACTGTTCATACTCAAATTGACGGTTTTAGGCAAACGTCGGTATGGGTTTTCCTTGGTCGGTGAAAAGGAAACCCCAGGCAGCACGGGATAAACTTTATCACGGGAGGGTGCGACCGATCACTCTTGAATCGGCCAACCTTACCCTCGTGGCAGCAGTCGTTTGAGTTCCAGTTCTAACAGGAATTGGAAACATCTGGAGTTTGAGGATGGCGACCACGTTCTTATACGGGTCTCACCTCGACAAGGTTTATGGAGATGTGGCCAAGGCAGCAAGTTATCTCCAGGGTTCAGAGGACCTTCTTAGGTCCCCATCTGGGTAGGCGGGGTGGTTTACCGCTTGACCCATTCACCGCAGTTGCACCAGGTGCACGATGACTTCCACGTATCTCAACTGAGGAGATACGTGCTCGACCCTGCGCATATCATCGACCATGAGGAGCTAGACGATGGCGATGGGGTGTCTTTCACGGAGGTTCCAGTGGGGATCGAGGATCGACAGGAGCAGATCCTATGAGGACGATCGATTCCTCGGGTGCACTTTCTTTGGCAGTACGGAACCTCCAGGTAAGCACATGGGAGCGGAAGGCTCAGATGTGTGCTCTGTACCGCTTTTGTGACCCTAGTTTGTATTGAAGCTTTACGGGGACGTAAAGCCCTGAGGTGGGAGTAATGTAAAGACCCGGAAATTTCAAGGAAATTTTGTTTCTTAATTTTCTTTGGAATTTTACAAGAACACAGTTTCTGACGGCGCCTGATTCCGAGGCCGGTGTGCCCGGAATTAATTTCCGAAGTTTGGCTCGGGTACGTTCAGTGAACGAGCGAGCGAGATTTTCTATCTTTTGAACAGGTGCTCGGAATTGAAATCTGATTGCACCGATGAACTCGCAAAGCCGGTAATCGCTTAAGGGAACCTTTACCGTAGTTGCGTTTGTGCGGGAGAAGAAGTTAATTTTTTGGGGTTTTATTAAAAAAGTGAATAAAATTGTTAAATCAATTTTATTTCATGTTAAGTTGTTAACTTCTCCCATGGGAAGTTGGTGGTGGGCCCACATCCATCCAACTTCCCATGTGTGGATATTTGAAAGGGTGGGGCCCACACAAACCCCTCCCCACCTCTTCAAATTCCTTAACTTTCCTAACCCATCTAAACCCCCCATTTAAGTTTTGATAACTTAACACCTCCTTAATTTTATAACATCTTATGTTAATAACTTAAGTGAGTTAAATATGGGTTTTGAATTTTCAAACTGTTGAAATTCAAAACTTATATTGGGTTAATAAAATAAGTGGGAGGATTATTTTATTTTGGGGTTAGTTGTTCTTGTGGTGGAGACTTGGGAGAGAAAAGGCTAAGCCTTCTTCTTCTTCAACATCGACGAAGAACGCGAAGAACAACTCCACCGAAGAACGCGACGCCTTCTTCCAACGACGTTTCCCCTTCGAACGCACCTCAACGACAACGGAGTCGACGTTCTTTCCCCGTGATGCCCGACCTCCGCGACGCTCGTCTCCCACGGGTTGTTGACGTGCATCGTATCTGATTCGAGGTAGGGGTTTATTTATTTAATTGTTCGTGAATACAAACATGGTGATAATCTTGGATTAAAACCCTTTTTGTTATTGAATAACACGTGGGGGTCGGACCGCACAAACACAGCCGACCCTCCTCCTTTGTTTTTTGTGATGATATCTTGAGGATGATACGAGAAAACGTGGTGTCGTTGCACCACAAGATATATTGCGGAAGATACGCGCGGCGTCGTCGCGCCGCGCCGTGGAAAGAAATCCAAGAACGCGATGACGTCGCGTCGCGTCGAAGAAAGTCAAAGGCGCCGCGGCCGGAGCGGGGCCGCGGCGGAGGGAAGCGATGTCGTCGCATCGCGCCGAATGGCATAGGCCGCGGCCGGTTCCGGGCCGCGGCGGAGCAAGATGACCGGCGGCCGGCACCGGGCCGCCGGTGTCGGCGAAGGAAGGACCGGCCGTCGCCGGTCCTTGGTGGCGAAACCGGCCGGCCAGTGCGGGCCGGCCGGGCAGTGGAGACCGGGGGAATTAATTCCCACGGCCGGGTCTTCAAGCGGCCCCAATTAAGGGGCCGCGGTTTCACAAAGGGGGGGGGGGGCTTTGCCCCCCGCGCGCGGCACCCGAACGACGCGCTGGCCACACCGCCGGCCGGGTCGCGCCGCCGGCCGGGCCGGGTCCAGCCGGACCGGGTCGGGTCGACCCGGTTCGGGCCGAACCGGTTTGGGTCGGACCAGGGGGGGTCGGGCCGGGTCGGCTCGGGCCCAGACCCCCAGTTTCGGACCACATTTGGTCAAATGCCCGTATCTAGGGCTACGGGCCTCCAAACGACTCGCCGTCAGCGGCAACGCGATCCTTGGATCGAGACGGTCATTTCGGTATACTATACTCAAGGTACATCTTCCTTTTCGGGAGGCTACGTGGTTAAAACTCCATAGTTAAGCGTGTTTGGCCTAGAGTAGTGATCAGGATGGGTGACCTCCTGGGAAGTTTTCCAGGGTGGGTGTGAGACGGAAAAGCCAATAACTTCCAGACCAGGCGTCCGATTGACGCGCCGTCTGTTGCGTTGCATTCCTATTGACGATACAGAAATTTTGGCATCCTCCGCCCGAGTTTTGGATGCAGATGGATAGTGGACGGGTTGGATCGCACCGAAATCCAACCGGGCCCTTGGAACGGAAAAGTTGATATCTTTCTGACAGAACGTCTGTTTGACGAACCGTCAGCGGCGTTGGTGATCGCGCTGAGAAACGGTCCCTATGAGTTTACCCTATGAGAGTTTGGGGTACAGTTGAGATATGGCCGGGTTTGGTTCGCTCACGAAACCAACCGGGCCCCTGGGACGAAAAGGCTAATAACTCATAGACCGGGCGTCCGATTGACGCGCCGTCTGTTGCGTTGAGACCCCTATGACGTGGCGGTCCTTTGAGATACTTCTTCGTGGGACTTTGAGATACTTGGAGTATCGACCTGTAGCTCGTGGAGCGGACCCTCCCAGTGACGAGCGTGCGGAGTACGGAGACCGTGTAGCTGGCTGAGACCTGACGACTGGTGATCGAACGACTCGGTGTGTTACAGAGGTGCGCTTGGTTGTAGCGGCACATGGGAGCGCTTGGTTGTAGCGGCAGACCCACGACAGAGGTGCGCTTGGTTGTAGCGGCACATGGGAGCGCTTGGTTGTAGCAGCAGACCCATGACAGAGGTGCGCTTGGTTGTAGCGGCACATGGGAGCGCTTGGTTGTAGCGGCAGACCCATGACAGAGGTGCGCTTGGTTGTAGCGGCACATGGGAGCGCTTGGTTGTAGCAGCTGGCCCGCAGTACTCGATGGGTGGAGTTCTTCAGCAGTCTTAGGTTAATGAGCAGTACCTCGGAGTCGTGACAGGACCACTGTACACTCCAGAGACGGAGCTCTTCAGCAGTTACGGTTTCGATAATGAAAATCCTGGTCGAGCTGAGACTTTTGACCTTGTGTTTACCTCATGATTGAGATGGGTCACTTGCTAACTTAGGTGTGTGTATGGGCATATACCCGGGTAGTGGTTATCCATTGATTTCACAATCCTTGTGTTTCCTCATGATTGAGATGGGTTACTTGATAACTTAGGTATATGTATGGGCATATACCTAAGTAGAGGTTATCTGTTGAGATCTTCTTTGTGGTTATCCTTGTTGGTTTAGTGAGACATTGAAGGTCTCGGGGTCCCTACTGAGTATCGTTATACTCACCCCTGCACGGGCTATGCCCGCACCTCGTTGTGTTGGTTGTAGACGACGGGCAGTGCTGAAAGAGGTCGACTGTTCGAGGACTGGACGGTACCTGGAGGTGGACTATACGATGAGATGGTACCTGGAGGAGGACCTCACGACGAGACGGTACCCAGAGGTGGACGTGACGACGAGGCGGTACCCAAAGGTGGACCACTGGGCGGACATACTCGGAGCGGACGGCGGGACCCGAGGAGCAGAGGAGCTATCTGTACCCACCCTTCAGGTGGGATTTCCAAGGGACAGCTCGGCGTAGTAGCTTTACTTTTCAGTTGCTTTTTTCCCTTCGAGTTGTACTTTAAAGTTGGGCTTGTATTTCCGACCCCTTTTTACTTTCCGCACTTATTGTTGTACTCAGTTTTTACTTAGTGTTTACTTCTTCCGCTTGTACTCTGTGTGATTTTTTACTTTACAAAGGCAATGCCTTCCCTTTTTACCGGGATTTACGCCTTGGTGCTAGTCGCCAGCCCCTGGCCTATGGAAGGCGGGCTTGGGGTAGTCACGGCACGGGCCCCGAGGACGGGTCGTGACAGAAATCATATTTTTCTAAGTGTTTTTACATTTCATAATTTTGTGGCTTGAAGATGTGTGCTTGTGTACAATTACAATGTGTAATAACTCCAATTTATGTGATATTCCTACTCAGTTCTAGTCACCAGCCCCTAGGCTATTAGAGGCGGGATGGGGGTAGTTAGGACATGGGACCCTCTAGGATGGTTCATTTCAAAATTCCCCTTTTATATACTTAAACATTAGAAATTCAGAATAATGATGAGTTTTTGAAATAAACCCTAACCTCAGTCCTGAAATCCTTAATATATGTTCGAAACTAACATATAATAAATATCAATTTATTATAAATATATTTTAAAAAATATAATTGTATTTGTAATATGATATATGATCTAATAATATTTTTTTATCACTTGTTTTTTAGGATTTATTTATTAAAATCAATGTTTTGGTGATAAAAAATTAATTTTCCATCTATGTTTGGTTTAGTCATTTTGATACTTGTATTTTGACCATGTTTCCATAATCTAAATAATTTGAATCATGATATAATTATAATATAATTTTGTTATATATTTATTGAAATTTATTCAAAAAAGTTATATTTGAAAAAATTAATTACACCATTCATAAAGATGGTAAGTCGTACATACACATGAACATTGTTTCACTTTATGACAGATTGAATGAAAGAAAGGTAAAAAAATTCAACATTAAAAAATGATTATTATATCATATAAATTATACATATTCATTAAATTAATTCTTAATAACGTCAATATAAAATAGAAATGAAAAATTTATCGCATCACTTCGTTGATGTGGTAGTCAACATATATGTATGAGTGATGTTACTGTTTCCCAATGGATTAGAAGGTAATGAGGTAGATATGATATTATAACTCATGTAGAATAGTTATATCATAAATATAACATATAAGAATTTCAATTATCATAATACCCATCCATTAATTATGGTGATAAAAAACGAATTGTTTCACTATATGGAGAAAATAAGTCATATGAACGCATGAGTGATAATTTCCCTTTCCAATTGATGGAAAAGTTGGTGTATAATTGTAGTTTCATAGTTAATATAAAATTTATGCCTTATGGGGATGAATATGTTATAATTTAATGATAAATAACATTGATTTAGATAATTTAAAAGAATAAATAAATTGAAAGAGGTTGGGTAAGATGATTTTTTCTCTATGGAGAGACCACATTTAGATCAATTCTTATTGAACATGTCACTGGTATTTTAAGAGTATTAGAACCAATATAACTTTTATAAGTATTTTTAGAATATAAATGGAAATTTGATGATAATTATAGATGGATTAATGTTGTGTGATGAATTGGGGGAAAGAGGTGTGATTTTATATTGGAGGGAAAAGATACACTTGGAATTTTTAATAATATTGAAATATAACTAATTTATTCTCAACAAAAAGTTTTGAAAACTATTAGAGATTAGAATAAAAATAGAATACTATTAAAATATCCTTATATAATGAAATTGAGATAGGTTTTGGTGTCATTTTAAACTTTATAATTTGGTCTACGGTATTGGTTAAATAATTTTAATCTTAACCACAATAACAACTTTTTAATATTTTAGGGTTATAATTTAACTTAGAAGGGGAATATTTTAAAATAAAAGAACAAGGGTTGAAGTTCTAGGCCTTATATAATTCCCATTGTACTACTTCCTGATTTTTAGCCTTTTTAGATAATTTCATAAAATATTATTTTTAAAAAATATCATTAATGCTATTTCTAACAATATTTATTAAATTTCACTTCAAAAAGATCAAGATAAATATGAAATTATAATATAATCCTACAAAAAATAAATAATATTTTATATTAATATATATAATTTGTGGAATAAAATAACACACTCAATTTATATAACTTTTAATATTTCTAAAATCCTTTTTCTATTTTTTAATTAATTGAATTAATACTCTATGGGTGTTGCTTAAGCATTTAAGGTAAATATATAATATATAATAATTTAAAATAAATTACCATCACAAAAATAATGTGATTATTCTGAAATAACTATTAATATTCATTCAAAACATTAATTTTTCCCTATGTTTATACATAAGAGATATTTAAAATAAAGAGAATGAAATTATTTACTATTCCTTGCTTTAAATATTATATAGTTCATTTTCATGAACTGGTTTCCCAAAAACAATTATATTTCAATCATATTGTGATATGAGTGGAATTTACTTCATCTGTAAGAAGTTAGAGGAAAAATGGTGACCTTAGCACATAAATTTTAACTAGGTTTACTTGATTTATAATTTACCAAGGTGACAAATTTTACAATAGATACTATTCAAAATGATTGAAAATAAATGGGAGACATATAAAAAATTTGATCCCGATTATTAAAAATGTGCTATCAATTTTTCAATATTAAATCAATAAAATTGGTAGAAATTAATTTTAAAATAACTGTGAAAAATTTGACAAAAACCTCTTTTTATAGAAATACAATTTTATAGCATAAAATAAGATTTATTTTTATCACATGATTAATAAAAAATATAAATTAATGTAAAAAACTTTTATTTAAGAGATATAATATAAATAAAATTACAATCAGTCAAAAATTATGTTCAATCTATTTTATTATGATAAAAACATATTAAACGTATAAAAACAATTTTTTTAGAAAAAAATGTCATTTTTCTTAAAATGATTTTGATTTTCATTTACAATAATTAATAAATATAGAATTACTTTTATAATTATATAAACCAAAAAAGTTTCATAATATAGTTATTCTTATTCGATGAAAACAATTTTTACATCTAGGTTATAAAGGTTAAATTTAAATTATATTTTTCTTGTATATTGTGGATTGTTTAAACTCTATGTTGAGTATAAAACAAGATATCAAAGAAATTAAATTTATTTTAAAAGAAACATATAAATAAAATCTTTCATTGGTATATTAATAGGTATTTATAGTATGTTTATAAATTATATGAACATTAGTTTAAAAAGGTAGTGTTGGAAAAATATTATGGAAACTGAAATAATAAAATAACTATTAGTGTTAACGATGAATTAAAAATATAAATAATTTCTATCATAAATTAAATAATAAAATATATTTTTCAAAATTCCATAACATAATTTCTCAATAAATGTTAAAAATATATATATGAGTGAATTTCTAGTAAATTAAAATTTTCATAATTCAATAATTTTTTTACACCTGAATAAAAAAATAGAAGTATCTAATTTAGATATTTATTTTTTGATTACATCATTTAATTTATTGGTATCACCTCATTATAAAATTTTAGTGGTGGCGTTTTTGGTATTTTTAATGAATAGTAAAAAACCAAGTGAATAAAAAAATATTGTAAAAATACTGCACTTTTTAGTAATGATGTAAAGTTAAATTTTCATGTTTTATAAGTTATAAAAATATTATAACAAACTATTTACTATTGAATAATAAGAATCTAGAAATTAATTCACATTTGTTACTACAATTTTGAGAAATCATATTTTTTTTAAACACTGATGTCCTGTTATTATAAATACCACCCCTTGCCATCACACTACTGTACAGACCTTAGGATTCCTATCTTCCCAATATTATTTCAAATTATTTACCATGTTCATATTATAAATGTGGTGGGGGAGGGGGAATTCATGTCTTATCAAAATTTTTCCATTAAAATCTTAAGTAAATTAGCAATAGAATCATCCTGAAGAGTAACGTAAGGAATCTAAACCATAATCATTCCTTTTTGATCCATTATTTATTTTTCTTACACTTAAAAAATATGATAAAAAAATTATATATAATTAAATAAGTGTGGTTTATCTTGTATATTATGAAGGTTAAATTCATAAAATTATCATTATAGATATGTATTTACAAAGATCCATGTGTAGTTAGTATAGTCATCTCTAAGGTTGTTCGTATTAAATAAAAAGTTCCACCTACATGGATAGATATCATAAAGAATTTAATGGTTAAATATAAATATAATATTATTATTATTGTATGATCCATTTTAATGAATGAGTAAATTATTCTAAAAACAAATAAGACAATTTAAGTTCATAATGGATGGTAAAACTACCCAAATGAACACACAATTATTTGAAAATATTTATACTTAATAAACCAAAATTATTATAGAAAATGGAAAACCCTGTAATTTTATTATAAACATATTTTTAAATAAAATATATTTCTTATATATCTTTCATTATACACAACACTGGGATTAAACGAACCTTATTATGTAATTAAAATATTATTTGTTAATTTGATAGTAATCACATATACTTTGGATTTGTGTGTATTAATAATAATATCTTGTATATGAATTTTTTTAAACATGTATGAAATAAATTCATTGGTTATTAATTGGATAGAAATGAAAATAAAAATATTTGAAGGGAAATTAGTAGTTTTCTAGAAAAACTGTTTGTATTTGGAAAAATTTTATTTTCATCAAAATAAATTAAATTATTTCTTATTGAAGAATTATTTAAATTATATATATATATATATATATTATGTTTGCATAAATGTTTTTATATTTATTTAATGGGTTTTATTTGGTCTATAATAAGATTGAATATAATTTGGTGCTTAAATCCTTATTTTCTCAACAAGGTTTTGGTTATGTTTGGAAAAATTATTTTAAAATGAATATCTTATAGATATATAAATATAATAATGTAAAATATATTCAGTATTTGGGATCATAAATATTAAAATAAACTTATAGGGGTAATATTAAATCTTCATCATTATAAATGGTAACGATTATAAGGATTTGTTACCTCAGAAAAAGAGGTAAAACATTGTTAAAACTATGTGGAAATGATGTAAAATATATCTACAAATTTCCTTATCCCATTGTATGAATGGTTTTTGGAAAAATAATTTTTTATGGAGTTAAATAATACATTTTAAATTCTTATATTAAAATTGGGATCCCATTCACGAGTTTTGTGAAGATACGTTATATATTTTTTAAATTAAAAACTATTTTTTTATCATTGAAATTAAAGGAATTTATGAAAAGTGATATTAATATATTCATTAATATAAAAGTCTATAAACCATCCTTTTTTTATTTTCTTAAAAAAATTCATGGAATGAAAATTATTACATTATTTCGAGATGAAAATATTTTTACTCTTAAATATGGTATTTTCACAAAAATAACTTTTTTTGAAGCTCTTTGAGTTCTTATATTAAATGTAATATAGACTAACTATATAAAGAGAATCTAGAAAAATTGATTAAAAATTTTCAATCATAATTTAAAAGTTTTTCTATATGACCTATCTTATTTTTGGTTATATAATTATGTTATCATGTTGAAATGATAAGTTATCACAGTTATTGTTAGATTGGGTTTAAAGCGGTTTAACTAGGGATGAAGGATTAAATTTATCTAAAAATTATCTAAATGTGATTTTTTGGGTATATATAAAACCTAGCACATGTTATATTATAATTTTTTATTCCTAGGTTTCACTTCCAATGGTTATTATTTATATATAAAAATTAATCTTATAATTAATTCCAAGTGTGTCCCTTCCCTCACTTATTAATGGGCACCATCTCTCCGACCATATTCACAAATCTTGAAAATTATTTGTCAAACAAGACCAAATATTATACCATATTTTAATCCTTCCCCACATCATAATGCTTATTATATTTCCAAAATACCATCCTTTCATGGGTTTAATGTCAAATACAAAGTAGGATTCCCAATGAAGAGGAATAACTATTAACTTAATATTTTTAGTTTTATTTCTTCTTCAACATCATATAAATTTAATTCATCCATGTAACGAACCCGGCGGGCCTAAAGCCCAACCAAACTTGGCCACGCCCGAGCCCAGCCCTCTGGCAGATAGCAGACCCCCACCCTCAGGCAGATAACAGGCCCCCACCTCAGACCGGCCCAGATAACACGTGGCAGGAACTGTCCCCTGCCTGGCGGGGATTTAATTCGCCTCCCCCGCAACTCGAACCCGTGACCACAGGCTTAAAGGCCAACCGGGAAGTTTGCTTTTGAAAATAAATCATAAATTGTTTTTAAGAAAGTCAGACCTTATTTCTTTACTTTAAGTCTATATTTTTTCTCCTCCATATACATGTTAGCTAAAATGTTTTTAACAATGTTTTAAAGATAATAAAATGATCTTAAAAGTTCTTTATACACATGTTTTAATTTTTATAGAAGGTTTTAAAAAGAATAGTTTTTTGAATGAGGTATGTTTTACCAACGGTGTGACCAGGAAGTTTGCTTTTGAAAATTATGTCATGAAAAGAATTTTCCATCATAATGAGTGATAAATAATTGGATTATTTCACTGAAATATTCCAAGGATATTTAAAAATAAAATTATTTCTCTAATATTTTTTTATTTTTTATATTTTAAATAACTGAGTTCAAATTGGAAGGGTATTGTCCTCATTAAATATTCATGTTATCTTTAAAGGCTTTCTTCATATACGATAACATCCTTTGATGTTACTTATGATTTATTGGTGATATGATCCGTTGATACCATAATTACTATTTCTCATGATGGATTTTGATTATTATGAAAAACCATTTAATGATATAATAAATTATTTTTATTTTACTTAATATAAATTAGATAGGTATATTAATAATTAAATATTATAAGTTATTTTTAGATCAAAACGAAAATAGTTTTAACTAAACTCTTTCTTGTTTGGGGTTTCTATAAAATACTAACATCTAAATTTTATAAAATTAATTTTAAAATATGAATATAAATTCTTAAATAATAGTATCAAAATTTACTTATGGTAAAATGATGATATTTTTTAGAAAATATTTACTTATAATTGAATAGAGAAAAAAAATTAGAAAAATTTATTTTCATTTCAATAAATTAATTAACTAAAAAGTACTATTTTTTAAAAGATTATTTCATGTACTATAAGTATTATTTAGTAATTTTTATTCAAACTAATTACGTTTTGTCAAATTTAGGTTGTTTTTTAGTATATATTTGTTTTTTCATTTAAAAAATGGTATTTCAAAAAATTGTTTAAAAACTGGATAATGATTCCCCATTTTAATTAAATAAAATAATATCTAATGGGTATTTTTAAAATTAAATTTATATATAATATTACATTAAATATTAATTTAGTTTCATATAATAATTATTATTTTTTATAGAGTTAATATATAATCATATGTTTCTAAAAAAATACTATTTTGGAAAACTTAATTTTTTATCATGCCTACGGGTTTTGTTTTAATATGAAATTTTCAAATTATATTTATTGATTTTAGTAAATTTATTAAATATTTGGATCTATAATAATTTAAATTTTTTAATTATATCATAATAGTTATTTTTACCAAAATGAGGAGTGAAAATAGATAAAACTAATTACCATAGTTATGGTAAAAATTGATTAAGTGAGGGGATAACAAAAACAAGAATTTAAATGAGATAAAAATTTATATAAAATCTGTTGGATGGAATTATTTATACCCTATACCATCAATTTTATATATTGTTTCTTTATTGGATCTATGCAACATGAAATAAATGTGCACTAGTGTAGAAAATGTTTTTTACATCGGTTATTTTTCATTTTTTACAACGGTTTTTAGCCGATGTTAATACGGATGGCGTTAAAAATAGTGTTTTTTACGTCGGTTATTTAAAAACCAACGTAAAAAACATAACATCACAGTGTTTATCACGTCGATTATTAATTAACCGACGTAAAAAACCTAGGGGGGAGGGTTTATCCCATCAGTTATTATATAACCGACATGATAAATAAGTGCGGGGGTGTTTATCACGTCGGTTATATAATTACCAATGCGATAAACCATTTCCCAGGCCTTTATCACGTCGGTTATTACATAACCGATGTGATAAACCAGGGGGGATATCACGTCGGTTATTATATAACCGACGTGATAAAACAGTGAGGGGGATGTTTATCACGTCAGTTATTTAATAACTGATGTTATAAACCCATGGGAAATGGTTTATCATGCCAGTTATATAATAACCGATGTGATAAATCAGTCCGGGGGGGGGGGGGGGTTATCACGTCGGTTATTGAATAACCGATGTTATAAACTGTTCCACATGTGTTTATCACATCAGTTATTCAAATAAATGACGTGATAAACCCTTCCCCATTCCTTTATCACGTCGTTTATAAAATAACCGATGTGGCAGACAAATTTTTTTTAAATGGAATGTAGTCCTCTGCTCTACACATAAACAACCGGAAACCAAGTCAATAAATTGTACCACCAAAACAGAAGTAAACCAAAAAAATAACCAAAGAAAAATTAAGCATTTACATTGATAACATTTAAAACATACCCCACTAGACAACCCCCACCTCCCCCGGAACATCCCCCCTCACCCCACTAGACAGCCCCCACCACACCCCTGGACTGCCCCCGACCCCCTGGACAACCCAAAACACCCTAAGACAACCCCCCACTCTCATGTATACCCCCCACACCCTGAACAGAACTCCCACAACCCTAGACAACCCTCCCCCCTACACCCCACTGAATAGCCCCCACCACACCCCTGGACTACCCCCCGACCCCATAGATAGCCCCAAACACCCCTGGACAACCCCCACCCACATGTAAACCCCCACCCCCTGGACAACACTCACACACCCCTAGACAGCCCTCCCACACCCCTAAAATAGACCAAAAAGTTATAAAAAAGAAACCAGGACCCCCTCACACCACTAGACGGTCCCCACCACACCCCTGGACACCCCCCACACCACTGGACATCACCACCACCCCTTGGACATCCCCCACCATTCTGTATACCCCCACCCCCTGGACATCACTCCCACACCCATGGATAACACTCCTACACCCCTGGACAACCCTCCCACACCCCTGAAGCAGACCAAAAAGTTTCCAAAAACAGACCAGAATCCCCTCAACACATTGGAAAGCCCCCACCACACCCATGGACACCCCACCACACCCCTGGACACCCCCACACCCCGGGAATTCCACCCACCCCCTTGGACAGCCCCCAACACCCTTGGACAACCCCCACCCCCTAGACACCCCCACCCTTGGAGTTCCCCACCACCCCTTGGACAGACCCCACACCCCTGGACACCCCCACACCCCTGGATTTCCCCCACCCTCTGGATAGCCCCCAACAACCCATGACACCCCCACCCTCCTGGACTGCCCCACCACCCCCTAAAAAGCCCCCCTCACCCCACTGGACATCCCCCACCACACCCTTGGACACCCCCCACACCCATGGACTTCCCCCAACCCCCTGGACATCCCCCACACCCCTGGACATCCCCACCACCCCCTGGACACCCCCACACCCCTGGACAACCCCCACCCTCCTGTA
The DNA here is from genome assembly GCA_963277665.1 of Viscum album. Classification (NCBI taxonomy): domain Eukaryota; kingdom Viridiplantae; phylum Streptophyta; class Magnoliopsida; order Santalales; family Viscaceae; genus Viscum; species Viscum album. The sequence continues at coordinate 114,887,131 of OY728140.1, read as the reverse complement.
TACCCCCACCCCCTGGACAACACTCCCACACCCCTGGACAGCCCTCCCACACCACTGAAACAGACCAAAACGTTACCAAAAACAGACCAGAACCCCCTCACCCCACTGGACTGCCCCCACCACACCCCTGGAAACCCCCACCCCAGGAACAACCCCCACCCTCCTGGACACCCCCACCCTCCTGGACACCCCCACCCTCCTGGACACCCTCCTGAACACCCCTCGGGGGGCACGCCGCGGGAAGGTACTCATCACTCCTACATGCGAAGCTTGAGATCTCAAAATGTTTCACATGTGGGAGTGATGAATACCTTCCAGCATCGTTCATCCCCCCAGGGATGATGGTTCCTCCTCTCCCACCCCCTGAACTGTCCCTATCCACATGGACACCCTGGACCCCCTACCCCACATGGACTGCCCCCACCCCACTGGACTGCCCCCACCCCACTGGACAACCCTCCCACACCCATGGAAACCCCCCCTCGCCCCACAGGACACCCCCACACCCCTGGACACCCTCTAGACAGCCTCCCACTCCCCTGGACAACCCTTCCACACTCATGGAAATGCTCCCACCCCCTGGACTGCCCCCCCCCCCCCCACTCTCATGGACACCCAGGACCCCCACCCCACCGGACTCCCCCCCCCCCCCCCCCCACACCCCTGGACACCCTTCCCCACTGAAACCCCCCACACCTTTGGAACCCCTCCCCCCCAGACTAGAATCCATACTAGAAAAACCATTATAAGCAGACCAAAACAAGAAGTAGAGAAAAATTAAACATTCACATATATAACATTCAAAAATTACACTGTCAACTTAAAAAAACTAAATCCAACCTAAACGACATCCAAATACAAAATTACATCAATGATATTCAAAATTACATTTTGTACTACAAACAACTAAAATTTAATCAAACTGGTAAAATAATTTGAGCACTCCACTTGTAAGTGTTTGATGTCTTGAGAAGTATAGGGTTGAGGGTCATCAAATAGCTACAAATGAAAAGTATATTAGTTAATGTGTATAATAAATAAATCAAATTGAAATATTATGGAAATGTTTAAAAGGAAATCTTACCTGGTCAAAGTTTACAACTGTCCCAGTTGTTATTATTTCATACATAAATCTTAACATATAATATTTGCATTCGTTATTGCTTTGTTGTTCATGAAAATTCTGTTTGAATGAGTTTAAATTCAATATATTATTTTTATGTAATAAATCAAAACGTACAAATTATAAATGAATATTTACCTTCGCATTTACATATTTGATCTTTTCACTCCTTTTCTTTGTGTTTTTTCGAAATTAGACCCATCCCTTGTTATAAAATAATATGTATGGGGTAAATTTAAAATTCATTATAATATATAAAACTATTGAGAAATGGAAACTTACTTTTCTGATATATTCTTAAATCTTTCCGACACATCATTATGGACATATCATATCTAATAAAGTGTTTTCTCTCTTGGTCAAAAAACCACTAACATCCAATGATCACTGATAAAAGAAAATTTAAAGTTATTGGTTTTTTATGTTAAATGATATTGAACTCTTTGAGAGATATGTGTTTCGTACCTCCCACAAAAATGCATCATACAACATTGTGTGACTATATTCTGTTCGTGTCTTTTAGCAATATAAAGCATTCTTTGTTCCTCATCCAATGAACATGATTCAGGGGAAATCAATTGCGTGTCAATGAATCCATATACTTATATCAGCTTATTCCTCTCAAAAATGTTATAAATATACCTAATACAAAATAGAAATAAGTATAAATTTTTAATAAATATAACGTAGGGAAAAGGTGTTAACACTTACATGGAAAAACTTTTCACCACGTTGATGCCCAACTTATCTCTAGTAACAAGCTCCATGATATCAGTTTTCATAATCCCCATAGTTATTGCATGTCCACAAACATGATCTTCCCTTGGAAACTCATAATGTCCCGCCGACAAATTTGCATATCTTGACAATCTGTCAAGACTATTAGAATCTGTATCTGATGTCATAGACATTTTTCATTGTTGTTGTCTATAAATTATTTCTTTACCATTGAAGTATTCCTGTAAAAATAAATAGAGAAATATATTATTTTTCAAATGATAAAACAACTTTAATAAAAAAATAAAATAAAAGATATAACATTCATACCTCTATGGTAACGAGTTGAAAAAGTCTGGATAGCCAAATTAAAAAAAAATGACATATACTATGTCCAATTGTTGTCACCTCATCTGTAGGTAATGGTACTTGAGCTGATCTATCTATAATATCCTGTACAGTGACCCTATGTCTCTCTACCTCAAATTGTTGATGATGAACTATATATCTTATACATTATACCAACCCATATGCAACTATATAATGATGAGGATCATTAACATACAACTCGAAATAAGTCAGAAGTTGCGACGGAAAAGTAGGATAAAAAATAGGGTCCGAAGGCTGAGGTGGGGGAGTGGGAGCTACTGCAAGAGGTGGAGGATAAATAATGGGGTCTTCAGGGGGAGGTGGAGGAGTGGGAGCTGCAATCTGAAATTGTCTTTGCATGTCTGCAAACATAGATTGTACCATCTCTCTAATCTTTTCCTCTATCGTCACATTAATATTATGAACTTCAGCTTCCAAGGATTCTAATTTTTTATAAACACCCTTGACGTTAGAATTTTATGAATGTGGAAACACTTTTCTTACGGATACACCTTCTGGATATCCTCTTACACGACCATGAATTTCAGGCTTTCCCAATGCTACAGATAAAATATCATGCCTCTCAGTAGCTGTAAATTCCCCCTGTGAGCTCTGCTCCTCAAGAGAGTCCTGTATTAATTAATTGAACATTTCTATAATGATTGAAATTATATAAATAAAATAGATATCTTACAATCCTCTCAGCTACGATTCTCGATTCTTCCGAAAGATATTTCCCTTTTTTCCCATCTGAGCTCTCTTCAATTTTTCATCTCTAGATGGAGGGGATGGAGGGGCCACCTCTCTAGAGCTTGAATACTCAACTCTTAGTTTTTTAAAATTTTCCACCACCATTTATTCTTCCAAAAATGCATACCCTCCCCGAGATAAACTATGAGGGTATACATTTTTAGATTGGATCTCCAGATGTTCTTTCCTTGTTTGATGTAAATTAAGAATAAAAAATCATTAAGAAAACATTTATAAGATCATTTATATAAGAAAGCTTATAAAAGTTTACATTGCCCTTACCAAAAATGACTCTTTTCTTCTACATTCAACAAAATGTCTCCATGTGTCTTCATCTATGAAATGATATATACGACATGGATTATCATGACTCCTATGACCAAAAATGAAATCATATGAGAGAGTTGATTTGAAATCTCTCCATCTCCTAGTATCCATCGATAAGCATTTCTTCCTGACTCCTCTAGTGTCAGGAATATCAAATGTCATCTGCTAAAGAAGAGGCTAAACACATTATATATACTAGAAACATTTAATGAATAGTCAAACAATAGAAAAAGATCTTACCAAAATTGTCTCCCACAACTGAGAGATTATCACTTTATCCACACTTCTCCAGTTGTCATACCAAATGATTACTTTCCTCTTAGCCTGAGTTGATACAAAACTCTTAAAATATTTTGCATTTGGACCTATAAGAATAATATCATCATCAAACTCAACGAGTATCCTCTGATCCTGCGTACGAGCAAGTTCTAATTTTAGAAAACGTGTGCACCCATGTTTACTAACTCTTTAACTCTTTGTCTTAATTGGAGCACATGAGAAAGATTAGTGAACACCATGAGGGGAATGTGAATGTTTCTCCCCGGAGGTATGACCAAGATGCTCATCTCCAAAATCATGTGGTTGATCAACTGTATGATCTCTCATTATCCTTCAAATAAAAAAACAAACATTATTTCACAAATATACAAATTCAAATATTTTAATACTACTGTAATCAGAAAATAGAAAATTGTACTAAGTTACGTAATAGTAAACATTGTTAATATGGTAAGCATATTAAACATTGGTAAATATGGTCAAGAAGGTCAAGATGGTAAACATGGTAAACATGGTAAACCTAGTAAACATGGTAAAGTAATTGTCACTGGAGAAAAATAATAGATATATAATTCAAGTAATGGTAAACATGATAAAGTAAACTAAACAAACTTAAATCAAACAAAAAATTATACTTATTTTGTTTTAATACATATTTTAATAAAGAAAAAACTTACAATATCTAATATTTTATGAAAAAAATAAATGTAAACAAGAAATAAACATATGTTACCTGTAATTTTTGGAATGTACAAATGCATTGTTTTCCCAAATTCCATCATCATGATCGTTCCTTATGGCACAAACCATGTCTTCAACATGCTCATCATTATGTTCTGTTAATCTTTCCATGGAAGTAGGGATCTCATATAAATCAACATCTTCATCAAGTTCATCCACACCAACATATTGTTTTTTCCCTTGTAAAACAATAGCCCACCACATATCTGATTGATCTACTACATAGAATTCTTTTTTCATGTGTTGACATTATAAAAGAATCAATTGTGTCTTCCAATCTATTCATATTAACAAGTGTTATTCCAAATTCATCATGTATGACACTGTTGTTACTGATAAACCATTTACAGTTAAAAATAGGAACGTTAATTAATAGGTAATCAACCTCTGATATGTCTTCAATCACTCCATAATATGCACTTGATGCATAAATTGGGTTTTTGTCCTTAGCACTCGAAATATGAATTGCTTCTGCAAACACCAATACACCACTATTCTGAACTGCACTTCTGTTGTCCTGAGATTTCATATGAAATGTATAGCCATTAATGTCATAACCGAACTATGTTATCACATTTAAACATGGACCACCCACTATCCATTTTAATGTCTCTGAAACATCTGATCTACCAAGAATTGTCTTTTTAAACCATGAAAAAATGTTTTTTTGTGCTCATTCAAAATCCACATTTGTTTCTTCTTTGGATGACACTGTTTCACCTCATGAATATGAAATGTGATATACGGTTGATCATCAGCTATGTTATTCAAGATGTATGAATCTAACTTCTTCATTTGTTCAGCTGACAATGATTTGACTTTCAATCCATGAATCCACTTTCCCACATTATTAACTCATTCATGGCGAGATGGAGGCAATCCTATGTTTTGTGCCGCAGCCAAGTAACTCGTGCAAAACTCTGAAACCTCCTTAAGAATATACTTTTCAATCATGAAGGCTTCATGTCGATATTGATTCTTAACATACCCCATCAATATTTTCATATACCTTTCAAAAGGAAACATCCAATGAAGATATACAGGTCCACAAATCTTTATTTATCGAACCAGGTGAATCATTAAATGCACCATTATATCAAAAAAAGTTCGATTAAAATACATTTCCAATTGACAAAGTATAAAAATTGCATCCTTTTCCAAAATGTTCAAAGCATTCACATTAATCTCCTTATTACAAATTGAATAGAAAAAATAACACAACTTCATTATAGTCTTTCTGAAACAGATGGGAAATATTACATGCAATACAACTTGTAGAATTTGTTGTATCATGACGTGACAATCATGTGATTTCATACCTATCAACATCAAGTCCTTCAATGAGACAAAAAAATTTTACATTTGAAGAATAACCTTGAGGCACTTTCATATCATGATGAAATCGACAAAAGCTAATTTTCTCCCTCTTCGATAATGTATGACAAGCCGGGGGAAGAAATTTTCTTCTTCCTTTAGGAGTGGGATCTAACTCCAAAAGTATTCCCATTGACAGCAAGTATAATCCTGCATTCAGCCCATATTTTGTCTTTGCTGTATTATATAATAATTTTCTGATCAAACAATCACAAATATTCTTCTCCACGTCCATGACATCAATATTATCTTTAACTTCATTATATCTCCAATATGGTAGCTCAAAAAATATTGACATTTTCTTCCAAATATGTCTATCATTACAAGATTTATGTGTCTTTCTCAATGTCACATCAAGGTTTTTCACCCTCTCAAAATACAAATTAGGGGATAAACGTTTTGGATCAATATCAAATTCTTGTATGCCATTGAATTCCTTTTTTTAGTCTTCTATAAGGGTGATCCATAGGCAAAAAATTTCGATGACCCATGTACATTGTTTTCCTCCCATTATGCAATTGACAATATGACGTCTGGTGTTTTCAAATTAGACATGATTTATGCCCTTTAATGATATATCTAGACCAATTTGCTTATGCTGGGAAGTCATTTATAGTGAACAGAAGGACTGCATGTAGTTGAAAATATTCAATTTTATAAGAATCATACACCCTAATACCATCAGCCCATAAAATATTAAAATCATCAATCAATGGTGACAAGTAAACATCAATATCATTGCTAGGTTGCTTCAGAACAGAGATCATTATACTCAACATGAAATATTTGTTCTTCATACAAACTTCAGGAGATAGGTTGTAAATTACCAATAAAACAGTCCATGAATTATGTGTTCCACTGAGGGTTCGTTATGGATTCATTCCATCTGTGCACAACCCTAGTCTGAGATTTCTAATTTCATTTCCAAATGTAGAATACTGCTCATCAATTTTCTTCCATTGTGGACAATCAGCTGGATGATGTATTTTTCCATCACATAACCGCTCATCAGCATTCCATCTTATCCTTTTTCCATCATGTGAATTAGAAAATAAATGTTTGAAATGATGAATTATAGGAAGATACCAAAATACCTTTGAAGGGATATTTGTAATCTCTACATCAGCCTGTGATTTTTCTTTCTCCTTATACCATGATGTCCCGCATTTAGGACACTCTGACAGAAATTCATATTCCTTCCTGTATATAATTCAGTCATTCGGACAAGCATATATTTTCTTGTATCCCAATACAATTGGGCATAATATTTTCTTGGCCTCATAATCTGAATCTAGAAGATAGTTATCTTTTAGAAGAATGTCATTCATCAATTATAGCAGCTCTGTAACACTTATGTCACTCCAACCATGTTTTTGCTTCAGGTTAATCAATCTTAACAGCTCCGAAAAAACTGTAAAATCTGTACAACTAGGATATAATGGTTTTTTAGCATCACCATATAGATGCGCAACTGTCAGTTCTATCTCAATTTGTTCTGCTGCAATATCGTGAATCATTTATTCAATTCCATCAGATTTACCATATTGCGAATCATCATCATCAGTGCAATTCTGTCCAGTTTCACCATGCCAAATCCAAGGGCTATAACTCGGATTAAAACCATGAACAATCAGATGATATTTTATCTCTCTACTTTTTAACTTCATCATATTCAAACATTTCAAGCATGGACAGAAAAAAATGTCACTACTTGGAACATTTCATTTAGAAAATTCCAACAAGGCATCCACACCTTCCTCATATTCATTGCTCCTTCGATGTTCCATAATCCAATGTCGAATCATTATTACCTATAACAAATATCAAAATTATTGATCTTTTTAAGAAAAGAAAAATATATTTTTATATGAAAAAAATCATAATTTGAATGTAAAACAATTTTGAAATATAAAACAAATCTATGTACATTTAAAAAAATATGCTCGAATATGATTTTAAAAAGAAAATATAGTTAGATATAACAATTTTAAATTTCACTGAATCAAAGAAAACCATGGGGCCTCCAATGGTTGATAGAAAATTGGAGAAAATGGAGTAAACTTGAGAATCAAATCAAATTTATAACAAAAACTCAGATGGAGAAAATTACAATGTCAAGCCAATAATCACAGCACAATGGGGTCAAGATAACTACACATATTTGAAAACCACAACATGGTCTCCCCCATAACCCATAATTTTCACATGGTGGATGACTGGTCAAAATATATATAACCAAATAGAATCATATTGCAACACTAATATCCATGAAACAATACAATCATCATGTAATAATTTCACAAACCACGATGCAGTAGTCAATCCTAACTGACACTTATCACCCACCCATTGGACACCCCTGGACACCACCACCCCCTTGGACAACCCCCACCCACTGGACACCACCCCACCCCCTTAGATACCCCTGGACACCACCAGACCTTGTACATCCCCCACCCCCTGGACACCACCCCCACCCCCTTGGACACCCCTGAACACCACCACCCCCTTGGACAACCCTCACCCCCACCCCCTGGCCACCACCCCCACCCTCTTGGACACCCTCTAGACACCACCACACCCTTGGACAGGCCCCCAACCCTCTTGGACACCCCCACCCCTCTTGGACACCAGCACCCACCTCCTACCCCCTTGGACAACCCCATGGACACCACCCAACCCTCTGAACATCCCCCACCCTGAACAACCCACAAACCCTCTCGACAGGCCCCCACCCCCTTGGACAGCCCCCCACCGCCTTCGACCCCCCACCCCCTTGGACGCCCCCCCCCCCCCCCCACACACACCCCTGGACTGCCCCCCCCCCCCCCCCCCACACCTCCATGGACACCATGGACACCCCCAACCCTCTGGATAACCCCCCGAACCCTCTGAACCCCACCCCACACCCTTAGACACCCCCTGGACACCAAAACCCCCTTGGATAGCCCCCACCCCTCTGGAAATCCCCCAACCCCCTGGACAGTCCCCCACCCCTCTAGATAGCACCCCCGCCCCTCTTGAAGACCACCCCCACCCCCACCCCCTTGGACACCCCCTGGACACCCCAACCCTCTGGATAGCCCCCAACCCTATGGACAACCTCCACCTCCTGGACAGCCCCCCCCCCCCCCCTCTAGACTATACCCCCACCCCTCCTGGACATCACTCCCACCCCTTAACCCCTGTACACCCCTAGAACACCCCCAACACTCTGGACAACCCCTCACCCCCGGAAAACCCCCCAAACCCTCTGGACAGGCCCCACCCCCTTGGACAACCCCCACCCCCTTCTATACCCCCACCCTCTTAGACCCCCCCCCCCCACACACACACACAAACACCCCGGGACTGCCCCCCCCCCCCCCCCCCACCTCCATAGACACCCTGGACACCCTCCAACCCTCTAGACAGCCCCCTGAACCCTCTTAACACCACCCCACCCCCTTGGACACCCGCTAGACACCTCCACCCCCTTAGACAAATCCCACCCTTCTGAACAGCCCCCACCCCAAGGACATACCCCACCCATCTAGACAATACCCCCACCCCACCCCAACCCCCTACCCCCTTGGACACCCCCTGGACACCCCCCAACACTCTCGATAGCACCCACCCCCGGACAAACCACCAAACCCTCTGGACATGACCCCACCCCCTTGGACAGCCCCCACCCACCCCCTTAGACAGCCCCACCCCCTTCGACACCCCCACCCCCGTGGACCCCCCCCCCCCCACACACACACACCCCCTGGACTGCCCCCCCCCCCACCTCCATGGACACCCTAGACAACCCCCAACCCTCTCGATAGCCCCAACCCCCTGGACAGCCACAAGCCCTCTTGACAGCCCCCCATAACCATGGTATTTTAACCTCAAGATACTAGTTTTGGCATATCTATGGATTTTAACTTCAAGCTACTAGTTTTGGTATCATTACATTATTCAAAATGAGAACCATGAACTGTATCTCCTACTAGTCTAAAATGATCTATTTTGAAATGAATCGGGTTTTAATAGCATATGAAGACTTATAATAGTCCACGAAAATAATCGACATAAATAGATTATGGAACAAAAAAATGTGATACCCAAAATAGAAACAAACAAGGATCCAAAACAAACATTCCACCATGAAAAACCATATATACTTATAAAATAAATCACACTGGTACACGGAATGGGTGTATCACAATGGTTTACATATAAATTTCAGTAATATTGGTTAATGAGATCATCAGTTGTCAATGACCACAAAAATTACCATCAATGTCGGGCATCTGTGAAACAAAACAAACAAAATAGAAGTAGGTGAGGCTTACGTAAATATTACGAGTTGATCTAATAGATCTAGTGATAATAAATGAGACGATTATGGGAAAATTAGGTAACAGGGGTTCGAAATTGAAAAATCTTACCTAGGTTAAACAAAAAAATCGCAAAACCTAAATATAGACTATTTGAAAAAAAAAAGAACGAAATAAAGTCATGGGAGGCTTATATGAGTGTTGCGAGTGGAGATAATAGATCCGAGTTGAGTAAAGATGATAGACGATGATGGAAAAATGAGTTTAATGAAACGAGATCGAAGATTCGATTAGGGTTTTCCACGCGAGAGAGACGAGTCGTCGGTCTGTCGATCGAAAAATCATAAATGAAAATCCACGAGGCATGTTAATTTTCTAAATGTTTTATAAGGTCAGTTATTTAATAACTACCATTACAAAAAAAATTATTACATTTATAACATCAGTTATTATAATAATTGACGTTATAAATGATTCAGATACTACATTTTTTATGCTGGTTATTTTATAACCGACGTAAAAAAGCCGCTTGTTGGTTTTTTACATTGGTTATTCTATAACCGACGTAAAAACACATCATAAACCACAATTTTTACATAGGTTATTTTATAACTGACGTAAAAAATACTGGGTGTTGGCTTTTTTACATCAGTTATAAAATAAATGACGTAAAAAATTCTGCCGGTTAGGTTGTTACGTCGGTTATCAAATAACCGACGTCAAAAAGGCCTCAGATGCCACATTTTTTACTTCGGTTTTAAAATAACTTATGTAAAAAATTCGTAGACACCTAGGTTTTTTTACATCAGTTATCAAATAACTGACGTAAAAAATTTACTCGCACCTTTTTTTATGTCAGTTATAAGATAATCAATGTAAAAAACCATGTATCACAAGTTTTCTCGTTGGTTATATATAACTGATGTAAAATATGGTGATGTTAAGAACGTTTTCTGCACTAGTGGGGGTGTGAATTCATTCTTTTCAAAAATTACAAGTGTTCCACACACCTCACTTATAAAATTCCACCCCCTCTCCTCATCTATTCACACATTAAAAACCCATTAGTGCTGAGATTAACTAAAAAAATAACTTATATAATTACATAATATCATCCTATATGACTTATTTTTGGATTAAAGGCAACCAAACTAGGCCTTTGGTGCAAACCAAAAGAAGTTACCTAAATAAGAGGTAATGTTTTAAAAGAATTTTTTTTTATTTTATTACTTCCTCCACATTCCTCAATTATTATTGAAAAATTAGTATATAATAAAAAAATTATATTCCATATAGTTATATTTTACTTTTATTATTGAATAACCTAAAAACTTACCATATTCCCTCAAATGCGTTATGAAATCACCATTAATGTGTACAACGGTCTACTACCTCATGAACCGATGCCATTCATTTTTTCATTACCACATCCCAAGGTGGGTATGATGATGAATAAGAATTATATAAATAATATTTATAACATAATTATGCCTCTATATTAATTATATCATATATAATTTTTTTACTTTCCATTCCATAGAAGATACGATAACATTGTTCGTGTATTTGATAGACTAACACCTCACGAAGTGATGTGATTCGTTTTTAACAAAAGTTTTTGGTGGAAAGTAATAAGGGTAAAGGTAATTAATATATGTGATATAAATGGAATAGTTACGATATTAGTGAAATATTTTTCACTATATAAATATAATATATCATTTAATTTCTATCATTTTCACTCATTCAAAAACGATAATGACATTCGTGAACGTGTTGATTACCTTCTTTACGATGCAATGTGATTATATTTTCATTACCACACCACATGGAGCATATAAATAAGTATATATAAATAAATAATATCATATAAATTATATTATTATCCTTAAATAAAGATATAATATGACTTACCTTCTTTCCATAACGATCACAGAAAAATGGACATGTTACTCATATGTACGTACGACCTACCATCTCCGTGATTGTAACATTATTAATTTCTAAAAACCCTCATTCTTGATCATTAATAAAAGAATTATATATTTATAAATATGGAGAATATATCATAATAATTAATTTTTAGATGTTAAATAATGGAATCCTTGACTATTGTTTACCTACCAATGTAATTTTTTGACACATAAGATAAATATGTCCAAAACATATAACATTAACTTAATTGAATAAGAAAATGTATATAGTTTGGTAACAAGTGAAATAAAAGTAATAATAAACATGAAAATGTTTTGGAAGAATGTTAAAAATTAACACTAGTTTATTATTAAAGAATTTAATGAAACACGTGACAAGTTGGACACATGGTAAGGGACTTCGTCTCAATTTACAAACTTTAAGGCATATTTTGAGGTTATAATCCTTTAATATTTTATAATATGTACATACAGAAACATTTAAATTTTATATAATGAATTAATATATTTTAATTATATTTACAATTTTTATTTAATTTTATTATTTCATGGGGTATACGAATCTGGTATTTCCATTGTGATTTGGTACTTTTCCGTTGGAGAAAAACATATATTAAATTTCCCATACAAACTCTATATCTCATTCATTTCCATGTTTTTAAATTAACTTTAGAATATTTTTATTTAGAAATAAAATATTAATGAAGTATCTTTTATGTCACTTTATCTTTACTTCATATTTTTTTTAAAGTAACATTTTTGTCTGTGTTTTATACAAAATGTTTTGATAAACAAAAAAAGGAATGATATATTTTAACATTAATGATGATAATGAATTTTTACACCCCATGAACTTTAATTGATTTCTAGATTCCTTTGAAATATTTCATATATTATTAAAATAAAAATATTTTCCATTTTTGGGTATTTTTATATTGGAAAAGGGTTTTTAGAAGAAAATGGTATTTTGATATCAAAATTTGATTTTCATAAAGATTAAAAGATATTTAAAAATGTTTTATGATCGAATATTGTAAGAATAAAAAAAATATTCATGATATGGTACTTAATCATTATTAAAGATAAACAGGAGCTCCCAAATAGTTCCTTGTGATCCTATTAAATCTTATATGATTGGTTTTCCTAGATAGTGTGAGGTGAGCCTATTATTGATTAAATAACCGGTTTTCCAAGCTATCTCTCATATTCATTGTTAATTTTACTTTTTTTAATAGGAATTATAAATATAGTTACCAATGGGTTACTCCTATAGATTTAACTGGGCTTCAGTTCCTTCGAACATATGATTTAAATGGGTTATGAATCTGATGTTCTATGTTATCAAAATGTATTTTTAATTGCTTAATATGGGGGTTTTTATGGATTCAATTGAGAAAAATATTTGTGCGTTTATAATGTAAATTTTTTATTACTTATTCTCAAAGAAAATGTAAGGTAAAAGTAAACGTTTTAGGAGTTTTAATGTTTTCACTATTCCAACTATTTTATTTATTTTTATATACGTTACTGATATTTTTTGTGCTCATACCAGATTTTAAAAAAAATTCATTAGAATTAAGGATATTATAGGGAATGAAATATATCATGTTTAATGTGTTTAATATTTTTCTATGAAATTAAATGTTTTTTTATTTTAATTTTTTTTAATAGTGGAAAAATGTATAATGATCAAAAGTTTCCACTTTGTATAATATAGTTGTTCTAGATACAAGCTATATCATAATTATCTAAAACAACAAACCTAAAAAGATGAAAAAAACAAGATAATTAATTTTAGACCTATAACTCATGATTTCATAGAATTTAATGTAAGTTATTTATATTTGGAACTAGAGGTTCGTTTAGATAATATTAGAGCTTTGGTGAATGGAAATTTAATATTATTAAAAGATTTTACTTTAAGGGTATTCTTAAATGATATTGCATTTAAATATTTACAAATCACTACATTTAAAATATATTTATTCAAAATAGTTTTCCAAAGAAGAAATTGGGAAGATATAATGGGAAATAATTTAGATGAAGGTATTCATCGAAATCAACATCCTGAGATGGTTGGAATTAGAATAAAATAGTTTGTTACAATGATGGATAAAATAAAATAAAAAAGTAACAGTTGTAATATCCTTAGTTGAAAGGACCCAAATCTATTATGAAGTAACAAGTCAATTGGAGAGCATTTTATGTGACAACATTCCTATATTTCAGTGGATCATCTTACCACATGATTCTTAAAGAAAGGATTAATTCACTGGGGAATATTGTTGATTTCATGGGATGTTTATAACATCAAAAGTATCTCTAGAAATTTATGATTTTAAGGTGAAGATGATCAATGGGGGACTTTAGTTAAGAATTATAGATAGAAATATGATATTAATTCCATGGAATAGGAAACATTTAATGATATTTTCCTTGAAAAATATTTTCCTATGGTTATTTAACTCTATATGAAAAAAAATTCTCGGGGCTAAGAAAAAATGATAAATATTAGATATCTACATATTATGAAAACACTAAAATATTGGTTGTATATCTTCCAGATTTTATTCCAGACATTGATAAAAAAATTAATAGATATTAGTTAGGGTTAAAACAATGTTTATGAAGATAATTGGCCATAGTAGAATTTTAAATTTAGGAGAAGGTGGTTAATTGTGATGAGAAATATAAGGTTTTGTTTTCAAATATGTATGTACATTGAAATTGGTGGGATGGTACTTCCTGAATATATTTTTGACCTGGACAAAGAATATATCATTCTTAATTTTGATTGGCTTTTAGTTTATCTATAGAATATTGATTTTATATCTAATAGTTTTGTGTTTTATGATTTCATTCCATTGATAACATACCAAGATGTCGATTAGGTGGCAGTAAACATTACCTAACCGATATTGTTGGAAATAAAGAAACTATTAATGACAATGATATGCCAATGGTAAATGAATACATGATATATTTCTTGATGATTCTATAAGTGTCATTCCTGATCGGGAGGTTGATTTTTCGGTTGACCTAGTACATGATGCTAATACTATTTATAAACCCCCTTATTGAATGGCTCAAGTAGAACATTGTCAATTAAAAAGTTAAATACATGAGCTATTAGATAAAGGTTTTATCCAACCTATAACATCACCTTGGGTTGCTCCTATTTAGTTTGTTAAAGACTTTAATGGTTTTATGAGTTTGGTCTTGGGTGTGGTTCTAAGTCAGGACTACTAACGGTTCCTTTTGTGTGATTGGTGGTTCTCACATAGCCTCAAAGTGTTTTATAATATCAAAAATGTTTGGATGGATGGTGAGAATTTTCATTGATTATAATTCCTTGAATAAAATTGTTGTTATGAAAAAGTATCCATTTCCCCATATCAATGATTTTTTTATCTGATACAGGGAACTTTATATTTTTCAAAATTTGGCCTGAGTTTGGGGTACCATATGTTAAAAGTTAAGGAATAATATATTATTAAGATAGTGTTTCTGAATATATATGGGAATTATGAGTGTGTAGTTATTCTGTTTAGATTTATTAATTCACTGGTTGTATTTATGGACCTTATAAATAGAGTTTTTCATGAGTTATTTGACATGTTTTTAGTTGTGTTGGTAGATGAAATTTTGAGATAATCTAAAAGTACATAGAAACATAAAAGAAGCCTAAGTATTTATTTTAAAACATTAAATTAAATGAAACTATATGGTAAATTTTTTAAGTGTGATTTTTTTGGAAATTTTTGTTACATTGATATAATTTCTATAAATATGGAATAACTAATAACCCTGTTAAAACAAAAGATGTTAATGGATGTCCAAGACCCAAAAATATCAATTAGATTTGTAGTTTTGTTTGATTAGAGGGTTAAAACATTAAATTTATTGAAATAATTTCCCAACTGTCTCACCCACAAATTCAGTTAACTAAAAAAGTATTAAATTTATCTACACCATATAATGTGATTCTTTTTTTCAAGAAATAAAACATATTGGATAATTCTCTAGATTTGTAACTATATTCCAAAAATGGTTAATTTTTAATATACAATGATACTTCCTTGAACAGATTTGGTTGTCTTCTAATACATAATTATTAGGTAATTTCTTATACTTCATGTTAGTTTAAACCTCATGAGTTAAATTACCCTACACATGGTTTGTAATTACATTCTATGATTTTGTTCTATAGAAAATTGGAGGTATAAGTTTTAGACAATAATGTGATAAATATATGCTGATAAATAACATTTTTAGTATATATTTACCCGAATAGAATTGAACATGAGACTGAGAAGATTTCCGGTACTTATTGAGGATCATGATTGCATAATTACTTACTATCATGGAAAAGAAAAAAAATAACCAATACCTTGAGTCAAAAAAATAATTCTTGATTTACAACATTATGTCTGGAACATAAAAATTTGATCAATTATCTGATAAATATATTCCTAGAAGTTGTGTTTTTAGGGAAATATTCGCTTTTATTTCAGGTTTTAGTACAATTATCGTTGTCAAAAATAATTATGGAATCTCAAAAGGATGAACAATATTTGCATGAAATGATATAATGCATTAATAAAGAAATCTTACCAAATTTTAATATTGATAAAAATGGTGTTTCATGATTTTTAGAAGGTTATGTGTTCCTTGTGATTCCCAGTTGAGGAAAGAGTTGTTTAGTGAACCTCATTGTTCTCTGTTTAACATTCATTTGGGAAGTAATAATATGTACATAGAATAGTAATAGTATTACCAGTGGGATGTAATGAAAAGAGATATTGATGACTTCAACATGAATAATTTTACTTTTTAGTATGTTAAGTAAGAATTTAAATTACAGAATAGAATGCCTCAATCATTTCTAGTGATGAAATGGAAATAGTAAAATATATCATTGGATTTCATGGCAGGGTTTCCATAGACTTGTCAATGCAATGAAGAAATTTTGGTTATTGTTAATTGATTACCTAAATCAATAAAATTTATTCCAAATAAAGATAAAATGTATTTAGATGAAATTTATTAACTGCATATAAGGGAGATAGTTAGGTTACATAGAGTTCCTATCTCTAATGTATCAGATCGTGATCCTAGGTTCACATCTAATTTTTAAAAGAAACATCAAAAGTAATTCGGTACTGAATTAACTTTCATTATAAGTTATTATGATGGATTGTATTAGAAGATGATTCAAACCATTGAATATGTAATTTTTTTAATTTATAATCGATTACTAGGGAATTTTGGATGAACATATTTTTTTAGTTTTCTTATAATAATATTATTAATTCTAGTATATAGATGGAATCATTTTAAGAAATATATGGAAACGGGTGTTGGACACATATTTTTGTGATAATGTATGATAATGTATGATGATGGAATAATAGTTGGTATAGAAAATGGATGAGAAGGTTTAGCTGTTTCACCAACATATGAGGAATTATTAGAGTAGGAAGAAGTTTTATGTAGACAACCAGAGGAATTATCTTTCTTTCGAGGTAAAAGATCATTATTTCTAAATTTTTCTATATGGAAAATTTTTGTGTGATTTTTTTATGAATGATAAGCTATGTCCATGGTTGGATGGAAGATATAAAATCCTAGAGAATGTTGGATCAGTTTCTAATCGAGTGGTCTTAACTTTGAGTTTATCTCAAGAAAATAATTTATTTCATGTTTCGATGTTATGGAAATATTTGACAGAATCATCTCATGTTTTGAACTCGGAAGATGTTCAGTTGGAAGAGAACCATTATTATGAGGAACAACCTATTAAAATTTTTAACTATATATATAAGGTGTATTAATATAAGTTTATTCACCATGTATAATTTTAATGTAAAACCATATGGTTGAAGAAGAAACATGGGAATTTGAATGTACAATGAAGAAAAGATATCCCCACTTCTTTCATAATTGAATAAAATAATGAGGAAACCATTTCTAAAAGAGGGAAGAATTTAAACTTTCATTTAATGATATATTAAAAAAATTATATTTATTAATATGAATTATATAGTCATTTTCATTTTAAAAATATTATTTTATGTTTAAATCAAATATGAATTATTTTTAAATAAAATAATTATATGGGTTTTATTTAAAATATTTATTTTTAAATTATATAATTTTAAATATATAATATTAATATCATTTTTTAAATCCAAATTTAAAATTATACCCATTGTAAATGTTTGGGATTTTTGTAAAATATTTATTTTTCAATGAATAGTGAAAAATACTATTTTTTGAAAAAAAAGGTTTTTTTTCAATAAATTAATAAAATTAAAAGTCCCATTATGTTTTGAATATGATTTAATGTAACATAATTATTATTTATATTTATTTAATCATCTTAAGAACTTTAAAAAAATTTATGTTGGTTTTTATTATATATTTTCTTTTAGATTTAAAATTGTGTTTTGATAAAAACTTTTTAAAATGTATAATGTTTATCGTTTTTAATTAATTAAAATAAGACATAGTATGAAATGTTTTAAATGAATTATATAGATTATATATGATTAAATATTAATTTATTTTTCTTTAATTATTAATAATATTTAGATAGTTAATGTAGAATCATATTTTTCTCAAAAAATACTCTACTAGAGAACCTTCTTTTTCATTCTATCTATTAGTTTTGTTTCGATGATATTTTTTTTTTCACTTATTTTAATTGAATTTGGAAAAAATAAGTCAATGTTTTGAGGATGAATATTTATGTAATCTAAAAATATAAAAATTATTTTTTATTAAAATGAATATCAAAAATATTAAAAATTAATTAACGTCGTTAAGGTATAAATGGATTTACTACTGGTTAAAATTAAGGGATAACGAATAAAATAACATTAAAAAATGTATAAAGTATATTTATATTCATATTTATAACATATACCTTCTGGTACTTATAATCCTTATTTATTGGAGCCTTACAAAATGAAAAAAACGTGGTTGGAATTCATTCTTTTCAAAAATTAAAAGTTTCTCACTCACCTCACTTATAAAAGAATACCCCCTATCCTCCTATCTCCATACATTCAAAAACCATCTTTTTGGTGAGTTACTAAAAATTTAAATTCTATAATTTCTTCAAATCATCCTATAATCCTTATTATTTAATAAAATCCGACAATGAAGGCATTTGGAGAAAATCAAAAGAAGTTACCCGAAAAAGAGGTTATATTCTTTAACATGTGTTTTTATTTTATTACTTCCTCCAACATTTTAATTCACCATTAAAATGAGATTATATAAAAATATAAATATATTACATATAAATATATTTTATTATTTTAATTGAATAACTAAAAATTTTATCCTCTTCTATCAAATGTGTTATGAAATCATCATTCATGTGAACAGCGTACTACCACCTAATGAATGGATGTCACTCATTTTTACATTACCACATCTCATGTTTGGGTATAATGATGTATATATAGTATATATCAGACAATTATAACATAATTATAACTCAAGAGTAATTATATCATATATACCTTATTTAATTCCAATTTCGTAGAGGATATATCGCTCGTGTGTACAACAGTCTACTTCCTCACGAAGCGTTATGATTCGTTTTTGAAAAAATATTTACATGGATGTTGAAAACGATAAATATAAATTATATATGTGATATATATGGAATAATAATGACAATAATTACATATTTATCATGAAAAAAAGATAATATATAAGTTTCTTTCTTACCTTTCCACTCACTGAAAATCGATAATGTGATTCATGAACATGTAGACTACAACCTTCACAAATTAACATGAATCTATTTTAATCACCAAACAACATCAATGATGTATATGTATATTTAAATTAATAATTATTCATTTATGATATTTTGATCATTATTTAAGGATAAAAAATTTCCTACCTCTATTTTATAATGATTATTGAAAAATGGAAACATCACTAATGTGTATGTACGACCTATCGTATCCATGATTGTAACATACTTAATTTATTAAAAAAAAATTCATGATCAATCATAAAAGTATAATAATTGTATAAATATGATAATTAAGTCATTATTATTGTTATATATATTTTTAAATAATGATTCCTTTGATTATACTAATATAAGAAAGTGATTTT
This sequence comes from Viscum album, assembly GCA_963277665.1. NCBI lineage: Eukaryota > Viridiplantae > Streptophyta > Magnoliopsida > Santalales > Viscaceae > Viscum > Viscum album. Next base: position 114,867,068 of record OY728140.1, on the reverse strand, counting down.
TGATCATAAGTTGAATACGGTCAAAACATATAACATAAAATTAATTGGTTAGGAAATTGTATAAAACAGGATAATTAGTTAAATAAAAGTAGAAATAACATTTATAAAAGGATCAATATAATATAAAAATTCCACATAATTTTATTTTTTAGGAAGATAAAGACACATGTTACAAGCTGGACTCAAGGGAAGGGACTTCATCTCTATTTTCTTTCATTGAGGCATATTTTTATATTATTTACCATTATTATTTTATAAGGTTTATATAAATCCCAATTGAAATTTTATATCATGAAGTTTACTATTATCATGGTATTTTATGTTTTATTTAATGTTATTCTTTCATGTGTCTTATGATTCCAGCATTTCTAAAGTGATAAGGGACTTTTTCAAACAAATCATTTTTAATGTTTCCTTCAAACTCTCTTTCTCTTCAGTGTTCATGTTTTTAAAATAATTTTATGAAATATTTTATATGAATAAAAAAAATTTATTTACATTTTTTGTAACTTTAATTTCTTTCAAAATATATCTAAAAAACATTTTAAATGTTTTTTAGAACGTTTTGACAAATGAAAAAAATGATTGTTTTATTTAAATATTCATAGTGATAATGAATTTTTCCACAACCATGGACATTATGTTATTTATATATTTCTTTTCAATAATTAATATATTTATTCAATGAAAACCCCTTTTTTGTATTTTTTTATAAATTTATATTGAATATTATTCTCTAAAAGAAAAGGGTATTTTGATATTCAAGATGATTTGCTTATGAGTTTAAAATAGTGTTTAAAATATTTTATAATGGAAAAGTGAATGAATAATTTTTTATACATTATACGATTCATAATAATTACAAAAGTGAAACAATAATGTCCAAATAACATAGGGCTATCTTGTTATGTATTATTTGATGGGTACACCGAAATAGCACTGGGTGAACAGATTATAGCTTATATGATGGGTCCTCTAAGATAGTGCTCTAATGCATTGGGAAATGTTACATTGAATAATAGGAAAGAATGAGGGATTTAATAAAGTATTCATCCTATGGAATTATTTGGTACCTATGGACTTCTGATCATGTTTTAAAATAGGTTATTAATGTGATGCTCTCTATAACATAAAAGTGTTTTTAATTATTGCATATGGGGTTTTAAAGGATTCCTTTGATAAAAAAGTGCATGTACTGTTTATGTAATTTTTTATATCATATGATCAAAGATAATTCAATATAAAGGAAAATTTTACACAAGATTTTATGTTTTCACTAGACTAATGGGTTTCTTTAAGTTTATATCCCTCATTGAGATTTTATGCTCATCACATGATTTTAACATGTTTTTAATAGGGTTTAAAGATTATTAAGGGAAAACATTAGGTCATGATTAATGCCAACAATATATTTTTATGAAATTAAATCACATATTTTTTTTAAAAATATTCTAGTGGGGAAAATTGACACTGATTAGAAGTTTCCACTTGGTATTATATGGTTTGGTTGAGTACGAGTTAAGGAATAATTCTCTAAAATTATAAACCTAAAAAATACAAAAATTTAATAGAATGAATTATTGAAAAAATTATGAGGATTATGTAATGGTTATGGATAATTGCTTATAATTATGATGATGTGATGTATATTAAACTCATTTATTTTCAATGTCTTCTTCTATGATGATATGATGAATTATTTATGATCTTTTTTATACAAATTAATGGATTCTAATTACACAACTGGTTGGAATAGAATTATATAGCCCACTTATTACTTGGTGAATGGGGATGTTTTTAAAAAACTCCTAAGAGATAATGGAGTAAATAAAATTCTATGAGATGAGAAATTTAACTAGATGGAAATTACTCCTATGAGAATGTTGGAAATGACTGGGTAAACAGTTCAATTTTGGGAATTTTTCCACAATGATAGTCTCGAGATTAAACCCTGACAAAGGAAGTGATTTTCTATTCTTATTTTTATTATAAAAACTTATATCTTATACTTATGTAATGATCTCATGGATCATGATTGATAATTGATTATTTCACACACTTAGTACTTATTTCAGTTATAAAAATCCGTATTCCATGAATGAGGATTAATGAAAATTAACCGAATGAGTGTAATTATTGTAAGTTATGCTCATGTTTTAATAACATTATTCATATATTATTCTCTCTTATGAACGTTTATTGTTGTACCTTATGTTTTGAATTACTGATCTTCTAAGATCACCATTTCTTATGTTCCCTCTACCCCAATTGTGAAGAAATATCTTTGTATGGGTATGTCAAAGAATTACACTATAAGAAAATATATTTATGGGAGATGATCAATAAATTTCATAAAATAAGATAATTATATATATGGTCCCCAGTGACTCTAGGAATTTATTATTCTAAGGTGTTTATTATTATGAGATGTATATAATATTCTTTTAATGTGATGTAATATACATACATGAAAATATAAAATCACATAATTTGGTACAAATTATGCATTATTTAATCATTGGATATTAGGGTTAGAAAATAACATAAGAAAATATTTTTAAACTCTATGTATAGCATAACATCATAATGTTTTGGTAATATAGATATTATGTGGTTTTTTAACAATACATCCCTATCTGGATACTACAAGGGGATATATTATTGGCAGATATAAATATAGTTGTAATTACCCCAAAATGAGTTAGTCGAGTATATATCGACCATCATTCTGGTCCATGGTTAGTGGGCCCTTATAGTACACATAGCTTGACCCTCATGGGGGATATGATTCGGCTAATTCACATTTTATATATGAACATTTATTAATAATTTCAACATATAATAACCATGAATATCCTATGTTTAATATTAGGTGTCATAGATTGCAAATTAGGAGTCATGATTAAGATAACCTATAAATTAATTTTCATGAATTCATTATAAAATTGTATGATTTTTGATGATCCTGAAAACCATTTTGATTGTAACAATGGATTTATGATTTGATGATAAATTTGAGGTGCCAACTTGTGCAATCAGACATTGAATTATTTTTTATTAAAGACCATTATTATAGTTTTTTTATATCATGAAAAATTGATAGGGATATTAATTAAAATCCATAATTATTATGTATTGAGTTAGCAATAAAAACACCCAATAGTGCGATGAACTTATATATAGTATATAACTCAACTCCATTATATATTTGTTGGAATATACTTAAAAAATCATGTTTTTTAACTTCTAGTTGAATTTGATGTTATTTTGGGCATAGATTGGCTATCTGTATAGAGATCCCATACCCATCATCGAGGAAGGGAATTAAAATTTTATATTCTAGGTCAATTTATGATCATCATTCTATGAAAGGAGGAAAATGACCTCAAAATTGAATTCACATCCATTGTATGGGTCTTGAAGCCTATTATAGAACGATATTTATCTCAAATGGTTTGGGAGAAACTAAATTTTAAATATTTTCCTATTATTTAGGATTATAGATATGTATTTATAGAAGACATTCATAATTTTCCCCTAAATCATAATGTTTGTATTTCAACAAAAATAATAATTGGTGTTATACCTATTTCAAAGAATCTATGTAGAATACCCTAATTGAGTTGAATGAATTGAATAAGTAACTCCAAGAGGATCTTGATAAGTTATTCATAATCCCTAGTATGACACCTTGGGATGAACCTACTCTTTTTGTAAAAAATAATGACTGGTAAATGAATATTTATACTGATCCTCGAGAACTTAACAAGAACACTATGAATAAAAAGTATCCTATAGCCTTGCATTGATGATTAGTTTGATCAATTATGGGGAGATCAATATTTTTCCATTTTTTATTTAATATATATATCATTAATTATAATTCATGAAATAGAATGTACCCAGTACAATAATCTGAAATATTTATGGTCAATATGAATTTATATTAATTCCATTTGGACTTATCAAATCTCATGATATCATCGTGGATTTAATGAATAGAGTTCGTAGAAATTAACTTGACCAAACTGTGGTAGTCATTACTCTATATATTATTATATATTTTAAGAGAAATGAATAGAAAGAAGAACATTTTAGCATTATACTGAGTACCCTGAGGATGGGGAATATACTTATAATATTTAACAAGTGTGAACATTGTCAGTAAAAATTCACATTCATTGGTCATATAATCTAATTTTATGGTATATACATGGATATTTTAATAGTGGAAATTACTAAAAAAAACTATACTAAACACAGAAACTGAGATACATACATTTATTGGGTTGGAAAAATAATATTTGTGCTTTGGTAGGGATATCTCACAATTATCCAATACAATAACCATGTCATGTTAGATGGATTCTACGTTCTTTTAGATTGATGAATATAAGGAAAATTTTAAGGTTAAAAAAATATACTTTGTCAGTTCACTTATACATGTACTACCCTACAATGGATAATAGTTTTTTACCTTTATTAATTTATTGAAGAAGGTTATTGGAAGTATACACATGAAAAATGATTTGATGATAGATTATTCCTTTCACTAATTTAAAATTAATGATAAAAATTATATGTATCATGATTTGGGGATGGAAGCAATAATATTTACACTAAAAATAAAAATGAATTATATATATGGTGATATATTTGATATACATATAGATCACAAAACAATGAACTTTATATTCACAAAAAATGAGTTGAAAATTCACTAGAGAATATGGTTGGAGTTGATTAAAGACCATAAATGTTTAATACATTAACATCCTAGTAAAGTGAACTAGGTTGATAATTCTTTATTTCAGAAAGACCATGATAGGTTTTCTATAAGGGGTATTGAAATAGATATAATATTTATCGATATTCATAAAATTGATCTTGAAATCATATGGAATGGGGAATCTCATCTCTTTCTCATAATAATCTAAAATCATCCATCCATGTGAGGATTAAAGTGGTAAAAAAAGAAGGATGTGGAATTACAGAAGAAGGTGAGAAATGTTCCTATGTTCATCCATGATTGTTATGGAATGATAAGGTTAAGGAGCTGATTATGTGTCCCTTCCATAACAAATATGATGAAAGAGATGTCAGATTAATCTCATAGTTAATTATTCTATTTTTTAAAGGTTGGGGCCGATAACTCATTTATTATTTAAAGCAATGTCTTCTTTCAATCTGGGTAGAGGGAGACCCATTACATAGCATAAATTCCCAAGACCAACTGGTCTGAATACAAGGCCCAAAATATGATTTTGGCCCAAAGGGTCCATCAGTGAATAGTATTGCTACATTACCTGGGCTGCTATAGTACTGATATTGCTACAGTCCCTGCTACAACACCTCCGACGCTATTGTGTCACCACTACTACAGTCCCTCAACTGCTAAAGTGCTGCTACAGTACCCCCAAAATTCTTTCCTTCCCATATTCAATCTTGGGTCTTTTGGATGAAATGTAGGATCCTTTACCACTTAGGTATAGGCTCGTTGGTTCATAGTTAATTATTCTATATTTATCTTGTAAGTGAAAATATGTATATAGAGTTGAAAGAATATTTATTATATGATAACATGGGGAGGTAATTTTAAATATATGTATCTTGATACATATTATATAATAATTTTATGGTTGAGAGATAGAATTATATGGGGATGTTATAACCATTACTTATATCGGAATAGAAATGGGTAACAATTACCATGGATTTCATCATTTGACTCCAAAATACATAATAAGGGAATAATTTTGTTTTTCATGTAGTATATTTCCTTATGAAATCAACAAATTTAGTTTCCATTAGAGAAGATTTATCTCTTGATCAGTTTTACTGTATATATATTAACGAATTTTTAAGGTTTCATAGAGTAACACATTATATTTTATCTGATTGGGATACGAGGTTTACCTAAATGTTCTGGAGAAGGATTTAGAAGGCTCTGGATACTGAGTTATGTTTTAGTAAAATATATCATCCTCAAAAATATGTTCAGTTTGAGAGGTCTATTCAAATCCTAAATGATATACAACAAAATTTTCTATGGATTTTAATAGTGGTTGGGATCTACAACACCCATTATTATAATTTTATGAAAACAATACATTGTAGTGAAGTATAAAAATGGTTTATTATGAAGCCCTATATGATATTAAGTGTTTCAGTATAATGTGTTGAGATGAATTTAGGTAAATAATGATACTGAGACCATATCTATTTGAAAAAATAATAGTTAAGGGTAGAGAAATTCTATAGAACATCTGGGTACCTCAGAGTTGATATAGAAGTTATGTTGGAAATTTGTGGTAACCTATAGAGTTTGAAGTTAATAATATGGTGTTTTAATTAGTATCTTATTGGTATAAGGTTATACGATTTTAAAATAAATAAAAAGTGGGCACTATATATATGGGTCATTTTAAAATTATTGATCATAATTGGACAGTTTCTTATCTCTCAGTGGTTCCACAAAATCTCTCTCAAACTCATGACTTGTTCCATGGGTCTACCACATGGTAGTACATAAATGATCTATCAAATATAACAAACTCAATGGTCATATCACTAGAGAAATTTATTTCTTAAAATGAAATAATGGTCGAGATTCTAGAGTAGATATTGATTTTTTTTTTGAAAAAGCACCACTAACACAGTCAATGGTCTAGGGAGAAACCATAAATTTGAATAATATTAATAGGAACTTGAGGACATGATGAGGTAGAAGTGTCCTGAGTTGTTTGTATAAGAGTGGTGTAATTTCATGGGTGAAATTCTTATATTGGAGGATTAAATTTACAACAAAATATTTTATGATATATCTATTTATAAATAAATTAATATTCTATATATTTCATTACACAGAATATTGAATTAAAATGAACCATGAGGTTCTATTAAAATATTATTATTTAATATAATAGTTATCTCCTAGGGATTTTATTGGTAAGTAAGAATGTAAATATCAAAATTATGAAAAAATATTTTTTTATATGTGCATAAAACTAATTCATTGATTATCAAGTAGTTATATATGAAAATTAAATAATTTCAAGGTAAAAAAGTTGTTTTTTATGAAAAATGATTTTTATTCATGAAATGTATTTTTTTCATAATAAATAAAATTAATTTGTATTAATGAAACATTTTAATGAATTTTATACATTATATATTAATTTAATGTTTTCATAATCATATATTGGTTTTTACTAGGTATGAAATAATAATAAATCCAGTTTTTTGAATAAAAATCATTTTTTTAAAATGTTTTTTATTATTAATTGCACGAATAATTTATAATGGCCTTCTTCCATATATATAAATTAAATATTTTAAAATTTATTAAATTTTTAAATAATCATAAATATAATTTAATATGTTCTACATAATTCTTGGTAATTATGAGTGATTTTTCACCTCTGTAAAAGAGGTGAAACTGGGTTAACACTACACGGGTATCGCTTTAAAATATATCTGAAACATTCTTTTATCATATTTCACAAGTTTTTTAGACAAATTATATTTTTATAATGTTGAATATGTTATTTAAAAAAATTATTTTAAAACTATGTACCTAATCATTTCTTTTGTGAAGATAAGTTATATTTTATTCAAATTTAAAACTATTTATGGTTCTTTATATTTAATATAACTATTTGAATATTCTATTTAGTTCTTTATTACAGAAAATTTCATTAAATATTATTTTTTTTAAAAACCATCATTTAATCCATATTATTTCGAGATATATTGGTGATATAATATTTTCTCTTAAATATGGTATTGTCCAAAAAATTATTTTTCATGCGTTTGGTGTTCTTAGATTAACATCTATTTATGACACCTATAGAACATTAATCTGATAAAATGGATTAAATTTTTTAATTTATCATGAATTTTTTTTAGAATAAAACATTTATTTTTGTCCATATAGTTATCTTATCATTGCGAAAAGTTTAGTTATCACAATTAAGGTTAAAATGGGTTTAAAGTGGTTTAACTAAATGATATGGATTAAAATTTATCCAAAAAATGTATAAATGTTGTTAATAGAGTAGAATTAGACCCTATCAAACCTTATATTGGATTATTTAGATCATTGGTTCCAATTTAAGTGATTATGATATATATATATTATTTGATATTTTTAGTAATTCCATGTGTGACCTTCTCTCACTTATAAATGGGAACTGCCTCTCCACGCTTAATAAAAAAGTTTAAACCCTCTAGATTGGTCATTCCCTAACATAATACCATTTTATAGTCCTTCCTCACATCTTATATACATTTTTAATTTCTAGTATTCTATCCTGTCAAGGCATAAGGTTTAAGCCAATGTAGGTTTCTCAATAAAGATTTATAACTCTGAATAGAGTAATTTTAATTTTATTTCTTATTATACTATATATAAATATATTAAATACCTTATAAAATGAATAATTGAGGATATTTTAATAGTTAATTTTTATTATAATTATTTAACAATCAATATCCTCCTCTTTTCCATCACCAGAGAAAATAAAACATCACCTGGGTGTACGTGTGGAACACCACCTCTATGAAGTGATTTGTTACATTTTTCATCACCACTTCACATTGAAATTTATAATTAATTATTTACTGAATAGATATGGTATTTATGACATTATTATAGTTCTATAGTGGTGAATTATTATTTAATTTCTTTCTCTCTATCCATCAAAAATTGGAAACAAAACATTTGTGTACGAAAAGACTACAACCCCAACAAAGTGAAATAAAATATTTTCCGTCACTAATTTAAATATAGGATTATAAAATTGAATATAATAAATAAATATTATAAAAATATTATGATTAATATTTTTCGCATGATGAAACCTTGAACAATATGTAGGTACCTAAACCATCAAATTAAAAATAGATGGAAAAAAGGACAAGTTTTTACCAAAATGTCAATTTTAAAGAAGAATTTTTAATAAAATAATAATTGGTAATATGAAGGAACTATAGATACTAATTTATACCTAAATATTTTTATATAAAATATTTATACAAATTCTATATTTATAAAAAATTATATCTTTATAAAATATTGAGGTTTGAAAAAGTATAAAATAATATAATAATTGAGGTAAGGGATTTATGTCTCAAACTCATTTTAATTGGGATTTTTTATGCTTAAATTTATATTGATATAAATTATATGATAATCATCTAATAAAACCCTTTAATTTTATTCCCTTATAGTTATTTTTTGAATTTATATTTTTTTTACAATTTTCCTTTTATTGGCACTCAAAAGGGTTCATATTGTTTTCAATAAAAAAAGACCTCACTTTTTCTATTTTACTACTAAATGAATTAAATATTCTTTTATAACTTTCTAGGTTTATTTTCAATGATTTTTTAAGAATATTTTAAAATATTTTAATTTTAGTTAAGTGATATCAAAATTAAAAAGGTATTTTCATCAATAATTATTCTAGTGTTCTTTAATAGAATTTTCATCTATGATAATATACTATGATGTTATTTAGGAAATACTACGAATATAATGTAGTGAGATCATCTTCATTAATAATCTGTATGGTTTATTATGAATATGTTGATATGCTAACAAATTGTTTTCCCACGGGTTGTGATTTGATGATATGATTAATGATTTATGATCTTATGGAATATATAATAATGAATTATGATTATGTTATAGATTTATCCAAAATTATATAGACTTAAAATGTATTGTGTAATGATGATATATTTTAGAAACTACTATGAAATGATATATTTAATAAAATCCTAATATATAGAGAAGTAAAAAAGATGTAATTTACTCTTAAGAGTATGTTATAAATGAAAAGGTATTCATTTTAATTTTCTCACTTCATCCACAATGATAGTATTGTGGGTTAACCTTGACAAAGGAATAGATTTTCTATGCTTATGTTTGTTCCAAAAACGTATGTCTCATGATTATGATTTTTGATATGGATCATGAAAAATTATTGATTATCCCATACACACATGAAATATGTATTTTGTTTTGGAAAATACACAAAAAATGATTTATGATTAGTAAACATTGACAATGTGTGTCAGATTATTTTTAGTTATGATAATTTTCAAATACAATTATTATTATATTATATTCTCTTATGAAAATTGTTTTATTTTTATTTTGTAAACCCTTACTGAACATCTGGTGTCACCCTTTCTTAGGTTCACATTCCCCAGGATGTGAAGGAAGGTTTTATGTTGGGAAATTATAAGAAGAATACTATGTGAGAAGATATTTGGGGGATATATTGAAGACCATTCAAGAAATACATTGATTATGAATCTAGCCTCAAAATAATCTAATCATTCGAGGATATGGGGCTTATATTCTTATGAGATTTATTGTATATTAATCGTAAATGATGTAATTTTTATGTATGAAATATTCTGGTATCCTCAGAACAGATTTTGAAATTTGGAACATTTTTAAAACAATGAAATATAGAAAATATATATAATAACACTTACTGATTAATAGAGTCTCTAAATAAGAATATTGAACAATAATGATATATTAATTTGACCTACGAAGTATGAAATGAATATATATGGAACGATGTTCATGAAAACCATATTTAAATAAAATTACTATAAATTATTATAAATGAAAAATGATAAATTTATGAAACAAGAATAAGGTATTGAATTAATTATTAATTATATTTAAAATGACTGTTAAAAAATTTATACATTTCTACTAATCCATGTGTTAACGTAAGGTAAGGGTACTCACAAACAATATTTATTCTTTAGGGTGATTTTATCACTTTATATCTCTCTCTCTATATATATATATATTATGCATCATCATCAAATATTATTTAAATGAATTACTAAACTCCTTCTTCAAATAGTAAATTTTGCTGATATATATATCAATAATTTTAATCTCATCTATATGAAGCAATAAAATACTGAAATCACTCTCTAGAAACTATATTATTGAAATGTAATGATTATACACCATGAAATTTTACTCATTTATCACAGTGAATCTCTCAATTAATTTTTACTATCTCCTATGTACTTGTTTCAAACCATATAAAACTTTTTTATATTTAAATAAAACATTTTCATTATGTTTCACATAAAATAACTCTAGATGATCCATATAAATATACTATTTATGGTCACCATTTAAGAACATGTCTTTGCATGTAGTTTTTGATCATATAGGTCAATACTAGATTCACATCTAAGAACAAATCTTATAGAATAAATATTGTTTACTAGAGAAAACATTTATTGAATGTGAATAGATTTATTATGACTGAATTTTTTCCCAAACTTCTTAACACTATATCAAGTCTTTGATTTTCCATATTCACCTTCAATTATATAAACCTAATTGTTTAGGTTTGACTTCTTTCATTATGGTAACTCTACCATGATAAATGAAATGTTCTTTTATAAGTATCACATATCCTCTTGCATGGAATTTTTCCAGTCTACCTTGTTCAGTTATTTTATCGCATCATTGTAACTATCTATCTATCCCCGTCTGTGAGAATCAAATAATCATGTGGTCAATATCTATGGATCAGTTGAAATTATTATTCAATTATCTTGAACTATTATTCTAGTGGGATCTGTTTAGAAATATCATATAATAGATACATATTAGAAGATGGAGAAAAAATAACTATTGGTGATGTATAATAGATTTCTATATGAACCCCCCAATATCTAAAATAGATGGTGGTGAGACTTGGTCAATATTGACTACTATCTCCTAATACTATATCATAACTCACTACTCCAACTCTTCACTCCTATGATATTTATAAAATGGATGACCTCACATTTTTATGATCCTATTGTAAATAAGTTCCCATTAGTTGTATCTAAACACCTTATGATAATATCTAAAAAAATTTACACCAATTTTCTATTCCATATAGATTCTACCTACATATAATCTATATCCTAATAATCTAAATTTATTTTATGAAACATCTTACCTATAAGGACTTAGGCTTAAACAATAAATATTATAGTTATTTATAACAGAATTCTACTTTATTAATTCTAAAATATCATTTAGGTTTAATGTAATAGAGAATTAGGAATAACACATACAATTTAAACCCATATATTTATAGTGGACTCTTTAATATAGTGTCCATATTTACATAAAACAAATTTCTTTAAAATTAAACATGTTTCATTATAATGTAAGATCATCCCTATTTATCATAATTTTCTATATTATCCATTATATATCAAAAAAATTATAAAACATGGTATGAGCACCAAATACTAGTAATAAAAATAACGGAAAGGAAATTTTTAGTCTAGTAAAAATCCTTAAAATTATTTTTATAAAAACATACTTTTTATTGGGATAAAGGAATTATATTTTCCAGAATATCAACATCTTAACTTTTTAAAATCATAAAAGCTTCAAGAAAACTAATTATAAAGTATATAAAATATAATTAGGTAAATTCAGAAATAAATTTCTATATAACTATTGAAAATGGAGTAACCATTATGACTAACCATTAACTTCGAAGTAGCCAATTCATTGTAGGTTTTCATGTAACAAATCGTCCTTGATTTATCACGGATCCACCCATCATTAGTATATCACGTATCCAGTAGTCAATGGTTTATAATGGAACCACCCATCATTGGTTTATCACATAACCTCCCATAATTATAAAAAATTACCAAGAACCATAACAGAATCATAAATAATATAATATTTCATTATAAAAACAATATTTAAAGAAAAATGAACTTTTAATTTTGAAGTCACTCAATTTAAAAAAATTTGCATGTAAAATATTTTATTGGAATTTAACCATTTTAAAATTTATGGTATTATAAAAAATAGTAAACTTACATGACCGAATTTAAATCCCCTCATTATATATATGAGAAAAACATTACTTCTATATTATTGTCTGAAAAGTCACAAGGAATCATTTTTAGAAAATTACAAATATATACATTAATTTTTTTACAAAGTAAAAAATTATTATAAATGAAATTAAACTTTAATTTTATAACAATTAAAATATTTTTATAATTAATCTTATAAAACCTGGATATGGAATAAAAATAATGTTTTAAGTGTTACTTCAAAAATATAATTTTCAAAAGAATGACCCTTATAAATATCATTATATTGCAATGAGATTTAATATAATTAATTGACTATATTTTTCACTATAAATCCAAATAAAAAAAGTGTAAATAAAAGATAAGTTATTTAAAATTCATTTCACACATTATCTTATCATAACATAATCATGAAGTATAAGTTTAACTCAAAGAATGGAAATTAGGCTAAGGAAATACCATACCTCAACATCCACTTTCTACAAAAGTATTAAAAACTCATCTATAATGGTTTAAATAATTTAATTATCTAATTAGATAACTATATTAATATATTTGGGTCCTAATATAATGATTCTATAACATCTTATGATCCATTCATTGATATTATTTCATCATGTTTCATGGTTTAGGGTGCGTTTGTTTCATGGTTTCATAATCAGTTCATTTGTATATAATTATGGATGTTATTGTAAAATTGGATTAAAACTAAATAAGAGTAATGGGATAATATTAATGAAATTTTGTAATTATTATTTTACCCATATATAAATTTTATTTCTTATAAGTGGATGATTCATTAGATAAAACGTTAATGATACATGTTTAGTTTATTTTGCGTGTTTTTCGAACATCACAAACCTGTTTTATATTAATTAATTTTTTTTGTTTTTATTAGTTAATGAACATTAAATATGTTATAATATACCTATAAAAATATGATTTTCCCATAATTACAGTTTTATGAACAGCCATGAAGGTGGTAATGGAAAACAAAAAATCATTATTCACAGAGACTATAAACCGACATAATTTTTCAAACAGTTTCATTAATTTGAATAAGAGGAGATAAAAAATGAAATGGATTTGAGATATTACATTAGAAACATAAAAATATAGTATATAAATAATTCGGGTGTTATCATTACTTGATGTATCATGGAGTTGAGGATAAAATAGAAGAATAAAAGATAATAAAAGAGATGTTTTGTGAAAATTACCTCTTAGATATCTCATCCTTGAGAGACCCATGAGGACCTTGGATTTGGTCTTTGGGTGAGAAAATAAGCATTTATAATTTTATCGAGTGATGAGGAGTGGTTTTTGAAATATATTTGGGGAGATACATGGCTTGTGAATCGAAATGTGGTGGTAATGTGTGTTATTTATACTTGAGGAGAGGTGGGTTTAAGTGATTTATATAATTTTTATTTTATATTTAAATCCAACCAAATTGAGGTGGCATTAAATTTCATAACATTTTATAATAATTAATATTATTTAGTCTGGTTGGGTTTATAAATAAATCATCCAACCATTAAATTTGGTAGTTGTTATGTACTTTAAGCCTATACCATTTTAACGTTTACCTGTTTTAGTTTTTACTGATACCCCGATAAATAATTTTTCTACCATAGTAAATTTTTTATTCCTAAAAATGAAAATTACCTTAAAACAAAAAATTTAAATTATGATTTCAAATATTTAATCCAATTTACATAATTCAATTTACATAATTTTAAAATTTACATTTAAAATGAATCATGTAGACAAATAAAAAAAGTGGGGTTTTAAATTGAAAAGTTCAAATGTTTGTAATCTTTATATATTCAATTTCAATATGATTTTTTTCAATGAGCTAAATTGAATTTATTTTTGTATAATTAATCTAATAATTCTTTATAAACAATTTATAATGTAATTAACTACACAAAAAATTATATGATAAAGCAGTTTTTAATAAAAATTTAATATTTTTCACTATTTATAAAAAATGAATTTTCTCCATAAAATAAAAAGCATTCAACTTCCACAAATTCTTATATTATTCTTTCAAAAAAGAAGTTTATTATTCCAAGTAAAATTTATAAAACCTTCAAAATTTAGTTTTAAATTTGGTGTTTCATTAAAATGGAGAAAAACTTCATTTTAGAAAAATATAGTTTTTTAATGCTAAAAATTGGATTTTATTCTCATCTTAATCCTATAAAATTTATTGGATGAATTTCAAATAATTTGATTGAATTTATAAAATTTAAATTTATTTAAGATCAATTAGTAATAGTGAATAATGTAATTTTATAAGATAAAATGTCATTAGTGTCATAAAATTTTATTTTATTTATAAAAATACATCTTTTATAATCAATTGGTCTTTATTTTCATTAATAATTACTTTTTAACAAATTAAATAATTTTATAAACATGTGTAAACAGTATTTTTATAATCTGGTTAATATAATTCATTCCCCTCATTCCAACACCATGTGATAACAATTACAATAATAGAATAATATTTGGTCATTTGTTTAATCTCTATGTGGAATATCTTGTATGGAATTGAAAATAGTGTTTCATTTTAATGTATTAGGATGTTACATTAAACTAATTTAAAAAATTGTGTCATCCCAATTTGAAATCTGAATAAAAAAATAGGGGTTTGACTGTTCAAAATTCTTATTACTGAAATCCAACATCGTAATAAAGATATATAAAACATCCACTTGAAAAGTGGTAAAGGAATGCATGAAGGTCACTTGAGATAACTCGTAATAGGGTTTCATAAAAGAGAACATGGAAATGTAAGAGAAAATGAACTATCATGCTCTGATAGATAGTGATAGAGAACATGTATCAGAGAATGTTATTCACTAGAAAACCATAAATCTATGATGGGTTAAAATGCTATTAATTTCCCTATAAGAAAAGTAAATGGAAAAAGTTTTTGTTTCAAAATAGTTTTCCTAAAATTAAGGAATTATTTTAATACCAAGACTAGTAACATAATGAAATATACATACATGATAAGAAGAACTCTATTCTCATATTTTCTATAGATGATGAGTATTGAAGTTGAATTTTTCATACCCGAAGCAATATAATCCACTTTTACGGATCCAAAAATTTAAATAATATTAAATACTTATTCTTCATATCTTTAGGAATTAACCAAAACCAAAATGGAAAGTATATGATAATGTAATTATATAAATTAATAAACCTTTATATGATGAAAAAAATACTTTAATATCTATAATTCTATAGTAAAATCCAATGTTTATCATAACCATTTCAGGAAATAACTATCATAAAAGATACTTAAAATATTCCAGATAGAATTACATTCCCCAAAAGTAAAAGTATTTTATTATATATTCTTTCATGAAAAATTTATTATTCATCTTAAAATGACATCATACACCCTTAAAGTGTCTTAAAAAAATTTAATTTCCCTAATCACATAATCACCAAGATATGCTAATTAGTCCTACATCACCATAAAACCAATGTAAAATATTCTATTCTCTTAAATAATTATCAATCTTTACTACTCAAATAAAATTCCATAATATTAATTTTTTACCTTAATCATATAGGGTTTCCAAAATAGTGAACATGTTTCGAAATTACATTGTTCACGTAATCAACAAATCAAAATGCAATACAAGGGATATAAATATGTCGAAGATAAACATTATCCATATGATAATAAAAATAATGAAAAAATAATACTATAAAAAACCTAATTTTGGAAAGTGGTAGGTGTTGAACCATTGTCACCCTTTGGTTATGGTTTTGATCCCCATGACCTTGACAGTCATCATAGTTTATAAAAAATGTCACAGATTTTACTTTTTGTAAAATAATATTAATATAATCCTTTTAAATTTTTTGAAATGTCATCACAATCTTCAGAAACTACCGTAATATATTTTAACCTCGTGTTCATTATCATTCCTTTCATTTTTAATCACAATAATTATTAACCCATTATTACCACAAATTCCAAGATCTTATTAAACAAAAATACTTAAAGTACCTTTAAAATTATGTCCCAAAAATGCAAAGGATTTTTTCCTCAAACAACATTTTTTATATCACAAAATTAATGGTTACGTGCATGTTTAAAATGATCACTTTTAAAACTTCTCAAAGGTTTAGATTCTATATAACATATGTTTCCAAATTTTTGAAGACCAAACCCACTATAAAAACATCGTTTGGAATTCCATGATTCCAAAAATAAATATAAAATCCCACTATATCAAATTTTTTTAAAATCAATACATAATCACATCCTTCAATCAACATCCTTCTTCATCAATTAACCATGATTTTTTCTCTTATTCCATCGTACTTTACTCCTAAAATCAAATATATAAATTCCATAATTATGATCCATCAATATACAACCTAATATTTATCCATACATTTATAATTATTTACAAAAAATTAAATGATAATTATTCCTAAAATAGCATTTTCCGAAGACAAATTTAAGGGATACATATATCTCAACCTCAATAAAATTCTCTAAATGTACTGCCATAATCAAAATATAATTAATAAATTTAAATATTTCATCATACTTAAATATACCATAACCCTTAAATACCTTATATATTGAAATATTAATTATTCAGAATTATCCATAATCTTGAAACCCTGTTTTTCTATCTTATTACTAAATTATTCTTTGTTTTGAAAAAAATATCAATCATATTGTAATATTAATCAATGTCAAATCATGATCCGTGAAATAATTCAAACCTTTCATATATCATTTTCAGTATCCAAATCCTTAATTATAATGGAATTAGGTATTTCTAAAGAGTTATCTATACTATAATATTGATCAAAATTTTGATCCTTCTTCCTAGGACATTGATGAACATAGTGAACACACCCCCCCCCCATTAAAAACATTCGATTGGTAACTTAAGAAGAACTACTTTCACCTTCATGATGTTAACTAAACTCTTTCTTTTTTTCTTTCACAATTTATTTCTTTATTACCTCTTTTACCACATATAAAACATCTTCCCATAATTTTAAAACATTTTCTTAGGTTTTTATTTCAACTTTATTGACAAACAGGTTTTTTAATATCCTTACATTTATGATTGTTTCCACCTGAACATCAATAAGGATTCATTTCTCTCATATCATATGCATTATGAAACATACTAAGGATAATGTTGTTAGTCATCACTCATAATAGTTGCTTTATAATAACAAAAAGTTTTCTCATTACAAATCCCATTTTATTATATTGATCATTTATATAACCAATGAATTTTCCTTCACATCCATTGTTTAATTCGTGCCGAATGAATCCATCTATTTATGAAAACCAAAAAAGACAGGGTAATCATAATAATGAAATCATATTGTACCGTCTTATGAGGAAGATAAATACTAAGATATCTGTATTCATGTTTTCACAAACTTTTTAAATTTAGCTAGAATCACCCTAAAATGCTAACACTTTTTTTTAAATATAATATGTATCTTATAATTAAATAATATCCTAACCTCTAAAGTTATCTAAAATGTGATATGACACCTATATCAAGAACCCAATCATAAGAAATACATATTCTTGTTATTTTAACTACAATTTCATTTGTTTTATTAACAAAGATAATTTAGGTTTAGTGTTTTAGAGAAATATGAATAAACATTTCAAGGTAAACCCATATATTAGAAGTAGACTCTTATACACAAAATCCATTTTTCCATCAAACAAATATCATTAAAATAAACTAGTTTTTCACTTCATATAACATATTCCATTGTTCTCATTCTTGTCACAATTCTCCCTTAAATCATGTGAATATTTTTTTAAACATGGGAGGATATTAAATATCATTATTCCAAAAAATGGAATTTAAACTGGTAGTCTATTGAAAATTCATAAAAATAATTCAAAAAAACATTCCATTTTTTCATAAAAAGGAAATATCTTTTCAAAAAGATAAATATCACACCTTTTGAAAATCACATGAATTTCATGAAAACTAATCATTATGAATATATAATATAATTAAGAAATTTGTTACATAATTTTATATATCAATCTTACAAATGGAGTAACCAATGTGGCTAATTTTAAACTCCGGAGTACCTAATGCGTTGGAAGTTTTCACATAACCACATGCACTTGGTTTGTCATAGAGCCACCAATCATTAGTAATTCATATAACTAAAATGCATTGGATTATCACATAATCACCCATAATTATTTTATCACATAACCAACCATCATTATAATCAATTTCCAATATCCATAACATAAATATAATGCTTGGAATATTGCATCATAAATACAATCTTTCAAGAAAATGAACTCTTCATTTTGAAAAAATAGACATGTTTTTTTATTTTAATGTAAAAATATAAACATATATCTTATTATGAAAAATATAAATGATACAAAACTAGGGAAAATACACTCATTCCATATAAGAAAAAAAACATTCCTTTCATATTTTTGTCGGAAAATCCACAAAGAACATTTTTTAGAAAATCAAAAAACAAAAACAATACTATATTTTAAAAAAAAATAAAAAATAACTTGAATTGAATTTAAAAAATCATTTTACAATAGTTAATATATTTTTGGAATTAATTTTATTAAACATGGACATTTAGGAAAATTAGAGTTTTTATGATTACTTTAAAAGGATAGTTTTTAAAAGAATGTTCCTTATAAATATCATAAAATTTGTCTAAGCATTAATAAAATGAGTTTATTATATGTTTTCAATGTAAATCCACCTAAAAAAAAGTTAAAATAAACTATAAAATATTCACTATTTATTTCACATATAGTTATATAATTATATAATCAAGAAGTAGGAGTTTAACCCAAAGAATGTAAATTGGGTTAAACAAATCCCTTACCTCACGTTCAACTTTATTGAAAAGTCTTAAAACCTAAAGTATAATGGTTTAAAGAATATTTTTAATGAATTAATTTTTTTTAATATTTATAATGCCTTATATGATTATTTTATAAAAAATTTCCACCCAATAATTAATAATATTTCATTCTTTTCATAGTGTTAGTTGTGTTTGATTCATGGTTGCATGATCAGTTCATTTGTGTATAACTATGGTTGTCCAACTAAAATGAGATTAAAACTCTAGAAGTAGAATGGAATAGTATAATTGAACATATATAATTATTTTTTTCCCATATATCAATTTTTATATCTCATATTGGGATGATTCATTAGATAAATTAGTTAATGATAAATGTTTAGTTTATTTTTGCAGTTTTTTCAGAACATCATGAACTAGTTTAATATTAATTAATATTGTGTGATAATATTAGTTATAGAACATAAAAAAGATTATTATACACATATATTAATATTAATTAACTATAATGACACTTTAATGACAAGCCACAATGGTGATAATGTAAAATAAAAAATCATTATTTATGGTGATGGTAAACAGACATTATTTAGACAACAATATATTTTAATTGAATAAATGGAGATGATAAAGGAAATTGATATGAGATATTCCATTATATTAATACATATCTAGTATATAAATGATTTTGGGTTTATAATCACTTTATGTATGAAATGTTTTATAATAAAATAGAATAAGAAAAGAAAATAAGAGAGGTATTTTCAGAACATTACCTATTGGATGTCACCTCGTTGAGAGACCCGTGAAGACCTTGGAATTCGTCTTTTGGTGAGAATAGAAGAAAATTGAAATGGGTAGATTGAGAAGGATAGTTTTTTACTAGATAATTTAGTATCTAAAAGATTGTGAGTAAAAATTAGATTGTGAGGGGTGATATTTATACGTGAGGATTGGTGGGTTTAAGTGATTAAAATACAAATTATTTAATATTTAAATCCAACCACATTGAGATGGTATTAAATTACATAAAATTACATGACAATAATTATTTTTAGGTTGTTTAGGGTATATAATTATATCATAAACCACTATATTTTATAGTTTTTGGTACCTTAATCCTTTACCTTTTTAACCTTAACCTGTTTTAGTTTTTACCAATACCGTGGTAATTTATTTTTCTACCATGGTAATTTTTTTCATGCCTAAAAATGAAAATGACCATCAAAAATATTTTTTTCCTTATAATTAAAAATATATAATATATTTTACCAAATTCAATTAACATATTTGAAAAAATTATATTTAAAATTAATCATGTAGAAAAACTGGACAGGCCCACTTTTAAAGGAAAAAGTTCAAATGTTTGTAATGTTTGTATATCCAATTTCAATGTGAAATTGATTCCAATGACCAAAATTGAATTTATTGATGTATAATTGAACTAATTATACATTAAAAAAATTAAAATACAATTTTAATATATAAATAAAATAGATAAAAATAAATTTTTCAATGAAAATTCAGTATTTCTCACTATTCATAAAAAATGAATCTTCTCTAAAAAATACTTACATTTCACCCCCTAATAATTTTGATATTATTATATCAAAAGACAATTTTATTTTATATAATAGAATTTATAAATATTTAAAATTTAGTATACAAATATTTGTTCCATTAAAAGGTAGAAAATTGTTTTTTTATATAAATATATCTTTTTATATTCAAATTGGATTTTATTATTATCTTAAGCCTATAAAATTTAATAGATGAATTTAAAAAACATTTCATTAAAAATATAACATATAAATATTTTTAATATATTTTAATAATAGTGATTAATTTAATTTTTTAAGATAAAAATTCATTATTTTCATAAAATTAGTTTTTATAAAAACACATCTCATATATTAAATTAGTTTTTTTAAATTTATAATTAATTTGTAACCAATAAATTAATATTATATACATGTGTAAACTATATTTTTATAATCTGGTTAATCTCATTCATTCTCTATATTTTAATGCTAGGTGATAAATGTCATATTTAAATAATAATATTTTGTCCTTTGTTTAAGCTCAATGTTACATATCTTGTATGAAATTGAATGTAGTGTTTCATTTTAAAATATCAGGATGCTACATTACCTATACAAAAAATTATAGTACATTACTTTTCAATAGAACTGATGGATAAATGTTGATAAGATAACCTATAATCCTCATTAACTCCCACCAAAAGGTGTTTGGTAGCTTTTTATTCGACAACAGACACCTGACTCTCTCACTGATAAGTATGTTCATCCTACTAGAAACACGATTATGAAAAGGTGTATTCAGTATTTATTTTTCCAACCTATTTCTGGTAATTTTAAAATTTTCCTCAAACAGACCATAGAGATATACTATATTTTCTAAACTCACAAACTTTAATCGTTTTTTATTTCTCTTTCCACTTTCAGATAAAACATATTGAAAACATCATGAACAAGTTATTTAGTTTTTAAATAAAAATATCAAAATATTCTAGTATGATCATTAATAATGTTTACAAAAATAAATTGAAATTTCAATCGACATGAAACTTATAATAGAGATATCATTGTGTATAAAATCTAAAATTCTCACTTTTTAGTATGACGAATATCTATATAACGATACTCTTAATTTCATCCATGATAAAATCGACACAATTTACCAAATGTTCACCTTTGATTTGTGGATGTAGGATTTTATTGGAAAGAATTATGATTCTTCTATTTCTCATGTGACCAATATTTTATGCCTCATTTCAATAGGAATATAGTTTATAGATTCATCGATTTATCCTCCATAATATCTTGCATCTATGAAGTAAATTGAATTACCATTCATACCTTTAGATATTACTATATCACATTTGATAAAAATATATTTTTTATGAACGAAAATATGGTATACATAATTTTAAAATAATTCAAGTGGATAATATACTGTGGTGAATATTTGGTACACACCTCAAGTCATTATATATTATCCATCCCCCAATATTAATCTCAAATATATATTAAAAATTATTTTAATTTTGGAGGCACTATCAATTATTATATTAAGATTTCTAAACAAAACTATAGTTAAAAATAACTATAAATTTCATTGAGTACTGACATGGTATGAGGAACCAAAATCAGTCACCCATATTTGGTATTGAATTGTAGTTTTGAAATTCACTTTCTAAATAATAATTATATCTTCATAAAAAAACTGAACAATTATTATTCTGGGGTTTAACATATGGATTTTTCTACCCTTCCATTAACTACTAACAAATATGAATGATGTGTTTGGGATTTTTATAATGATGGAACATTTGTTTGTATCTTAACTAAGAATTTGATTTCATCCTCATTTTTTTGAATTGGATATCGATTTTATTTTCCTCTCCTTTTTCCCTCACATATTTTACTACTTTTTATTTTAGTTATAATATATTTTGGCTTAGTTTTAAACCTCACATCATTTTCTATTCATTATTCAATAATCACTCTTTCACATTTTATAAACCGAGTTTCCCATCTGGTGATAAAATTATTATTGACATATTAGGTGTCTCCCATATCATTTTTTTATGGAAATAAAAATAAAAAATTCATCAAAATAATCATCGACCATCATATTTAGATACTTTTACTAGTCATAAATACCTTAGAACTCAGTCATTTGCTCTAATATTCTGTTTTATCCTTGAATGTCCATTTAACAAGATAGTGTGTATAATTTTTTTCTTTGTATAGTTTTTATATATAAATATTTTCCAATTTTTACCATATAATAAAATAATAGTAATAATTAGACATATTTAGAATGATACTCATATAGATCCACTATATGATTTGTTATGTACAATTCTTGTTGAGCATGACCCACTCTATATTAACCAGAAAGGTACCGAAAAATGCTTTCCCACAATATTAGCCACTTATTAGGGTTTTATTCACTACCATGTAATGTTATTAGTGGTATCCACTTTGGTATTTCATAATCCTTTAATACATAGATGATCTTCCATATTAGTTTTCTAGATACAATAATTAAAAGATGTAAAATTAACATTATTATTGGTAATTTACTCTATTTAAAGCGTGATAATCTTGAAAATTTGACTAAAAAATCTTCCATAAATAATATAAAAAATCAAAATATGCACATGGATCATCGATAATGGAATCTTATTTACAAAGATATGGTTAAAAACATCATTGGCTGAGACTCACTAATGATGTGGGGCCGAAATAGCATACTGTTGATTCCACTAGAAAATTAACTTCTATCATGAATAGTTTCTTCTTAGAGACGTGTTACTTCATCACCATTGAGTTGACATAATCATTGTACACATCTAGGGAGCATATTTTAGAACCATTTTTATGGTGATTATTCTATTGGAATCATCTATATGAGAGATTTTATAATATATCATTAATGAAATATTAGTACCACATTGAATTTTTTACCCATTGGAAACCCTTTTCAATGCTCCATATTTTCAGCCTCAATGGGTTTAATACATTCTTTTAAATAAAAAACACTTAGATGATGAATAAAATATGAATAGAACCCAAAACACAAATAATGAAATAATTTATCATTGTTTGACAAGGGTTTCCTATATCTATAAGAAAAAATGGGATGTAATCTTGTTCTTATCTTGATAAATGTTCATAGTTATATAATGAAATATAAATAATGGGAATGAATCATGTTTTAATGACGAAGAAAAAAAAATTTCTCTTTTTTTTTATTGGTAGATCGTAATCCCTTGAAACACTTCTCACCATTTGATGCATCACTATGTGTGGACTTACAACTAAAGAAGAACTCTATTTTTATAGGACTCAATGAGAGGGTTTTTATAGAAGAAATGCACATATAATTGGAACCCTGTTTTTAGAGTAGACTCTACACAAAATCATTATATAGGAAGAGTTGGAAGAGGTGGATGAAAAAACTAAATCAATAATGGCCAGGGAAACATCAAGGGGTTGACCACATCTACCATTCTTAGTTTCTTATCAGTAGATATAATGAAAAATGTTATTCCAACAATAGATAAGGGAACTAAAAACACTATTAAATCCACCATAACTGAAGTACCTCCCTTCAAAAAACATTTTATCAATACCCTATATAGATCAGACATATTCTTGGTCCCTCTTCATAATCGATTTCTCCCAATTTATAATATTTTAATTTTTCAATATAACTATATAAGATATTAAAGAATAGTTTTAATATATATGGTAAATACTGAATAATATTTTTTACATCATAATTATATATATAATTTGAAATTTTTCATTAATTATAATTTTTAAAATAGTACGTTTATATTAGTTTTTAACAAATATATATTATACAAAACATGGTTTCTCTAAAATATGTATTTTCTAAATTATTATAATATATAATCTTAATTTTATAATATTTAATTTTATATTTTTTCATTAGTTTATGTATATTAGAATTAATTTAAGGAATAAGGATCCAGTAATTCCAATACGTTGCATTAGAGTGGGTAAATATTATGCTAAATCTCCAAACATGGAAACAATATACACAAAGTTGATATCACTAAAGACATTGAATATCTTAGTTTGGATTCAATTATTGAGGTTCATAGAGTATGTTGAATCATATATACAATAATTATAGATACCCAAAATTCTTATACATAAATATTACTAATTTATAGTTGAATATTTGTTACATAACGTAGAAATTCATGTCAAAATTATAAAAGTTTAGTGTCTTTAGAAACCTGGATACAAAAAAATGGTACATAAATGATATACATCATATCACACTTAGTAAATCACAACTAGACACCTTATTAGACACATTATAATTAAAAACATTCTTTATATCTTATGGAAAATGGAATATAATAATGTTTGATCTCTGATTCTCAACAAGGGATATCATTTTAGCTATTAATAACTAAATAATATGATTATCATAAGGGTATTATAACATATTACAGTGAATCTTCTAAACATAAAATATTCTTACCTATATAATATTATATAATATTCACCAAAATCAATTCATATCTTGAAGCACGATCAATAATGGGGTCAAAGGAATAATCATCATTCAAGAGTTATATTATAGTCACGTCACATCATAAGAAAATAAAATTCATAATAATGTGCATATAGAAAAATTAAATCTTGTCCATTCATAATAATGTGTGTGTATAGAAATATATGATAATAATATATCAAAATGTTAATAACTTTATTCACAATCATGTCCACACATCTTGCAGTGAGCATATTAAGGACCAATCATACTCAAACATTAATATATGAACAATGACATTTGCATTGATGTCCACACTAGTCGTCATCATATAACGAGATATCAATTTCTATTTAACCAATATATTTGAAGGATATAATAGAACCATACATAACATAATAATAATCCATTCATTTATATTCCACTTTAACATAAAACATTAATCATATCATTTTAGTGTAACCCATGAAAAATAAATTAGTTTTGTAAACATCTAATCATCATAATTAGAGAACATCAAAACAAGGAATAATGATTATATCATTATATTAAATAACCAATAAAGAATAATTAACATCAATAGTAGTTATCATAGATAAAAAATTTGTTTTAAATACCACTAAAATAATTATTGAGGAAAATAACCTTTCATTTGGAAATAAATTATTTTAAATAAAAATATTTCCAAAAATATAAGGAAAATAGTTTTTTTGAAAGTAATCAATATATATTTTAAAGGATACATCCAATTAGGAACAACCATTATGGAAAGAAATTTTTTTCATTATTTAAATGTTAAAATAAATATTCTTTTCAAATTTTCAATAAAAAATCAATAATAACTCATTCTAAAAAAATTAGAATATTTTATTGAAACAATTTTATAAAATGTAAAAAATGTAAAAAATTAATTTTTAATAACAATAAGAGATTATTAAAAACATTATTGATAAAATTTTAGAGAAAACATGTACATGAAACAAAAATGTTCCCAACCAAAGGGGAAATAATTCCCTGATCATTTTAAGTAAAAAATAGATAAAAATTGTATTATTACTTGAATATTTCAAGAATAAATGGAAAAAATCAAATTTAGTTTTTTATTTGATTAAAATCATTTCATTTCCTCTATTTAAATAGAAGAATAATTTATTATTATTAAAATAGGATTGAAACAAAAATCCTTTACCTGAAGACCCATTTTTATTCTATAAATCCAATTGTCATGTATAATAAATATATATTTATTATAATTATATTAAAAACAAAATAAAATATATAATACCATATATTTATTAATTATAAAATATTTTAACCCATTTATTAAATATTCTTTATTAAAATCAATATTTTTGGAAATAAATACTATATTATTTTTGTTAATGCTTTGATTCATCTAGTCTAGTAATTATAGATTAATTATGGTTTCAAAATATTCATAATTTTATTCATGATATATATGTAAAATATATTAATTATATATATAGTTGTAATTATCCGTAAAGGGTAGAGATGGAATATGATTTATACCGTTCATAAAGACAATAGGTCACACATACAGTTGAACACTATTTTAATTTTCCAATGAAAAATGATGCGAAGAAAATTTTATTTTTCCCATATGTAGTAATAATTTTTTCAAAAATAAAATATATATTCATTAAATATATCTTTATTATCATCCGTGAAAATTAAAAATGAAAAAATTATATCACTTCATAGAGGTTCTAGTCCCCACGTACGCATAAATGGAATTTTCATTTTCCAATAGATTGTATAGTATGAAAGTATAAATGATATTGTAATTATAAGACAACTATTATTCCAAAATATCAAATATAAAAATTACAACATTCATTATAACCATCCTTGAGTGATGATTATGGACAATTAGTTTCATCCTTATTTGGAGGAGGCAGTCCACACGTATGCATAAGTTATAATTTCAATTCATATTGGATACAAAAGAGGGTGAATAATTGTTGTTAGAAAATCATAATAAAATTTATATATATTTAGGATAAAGATTTTATTATTTTATTATTAATACCACATATTCTGTGGAGGTGGAAGATAAAATAAATTGAAAGAGGTCAGGTTGGATAATTACATCTCTTTCGATTATCCCCCATTAAATCCTTTTAAGGACCGTTTTATATTAATTTTAATAAGATGATAACCTCTAATTAATGTATAAGAATTTTTAGAATGTAATTTAGTAGGGGTTTCCTTTATATAGATGGATCAAAGTGTTGTAAATAATAGAAATGATGGGTGTCTTTTTATAAGTGGGAAGGATGACACCCTTGAAATTCCTTAGAAGATTATAATATAATAATTCCATACTCAAGATTAAAAATGGCATGATATTAAAAAAATTATAGGATGTGGTATAAATCTATCCATTGTAATGCCCTGACCCCAGTTAGCTAAAGTCGGTGCATTATTACGTATCATTGGCATGATCACAAAAGATCATGTCTGAAAAGATCAATTAGTTTAGTAGCCTTGGATGTACTAGATACATTCATAATGTTTACATTACATCATAAAATGGAAAACTAAAACAAAATTGTTTCCATATACAACACTGAGATCTCATAGACTATCCCTTCATTTTAATCATAATATACTTCTTCACATCCTGGGAAAAATAAAACATAGAAAGGGGTGACCTAAAATGATCTATAACGATAACAATATAGTGGAAACATTCATAAATAAGCATGAACATTTAAGGAAATGTATAAAACTAAAAAAAGCCTTTTCAACATAAACCTCATAATAATATGGAAAATATAAATCAAAATAATTCCATTTACTTACTCACAGGGATATTCTACTAGTCGAATAATCACATGAAATATCAATAGACACTTTCATAATGATGGAATGCATAATTCCATACGCTCATAACCACATAGTTAAGGCCTTGTGTCAAGACTACAAATACGATTTTCTCAAGGCCTTGTTCCAAGACACTAGTTTGCCTCATGAGACCTACTGATGCATTGAGGAGCTATAGCGGGCTCCACCTGTCACTTACTAAGTACAATGCATTCATCATATGAAAAGGTTTAAACATAACATAAATATTCGTATTAAAACTAGCATACGAAATGTAAATAAATTATCTATAAACCATGAATGATATGAAATAACACATTGACAGTCAAATATATAGAAAAACCTTTAATAGAATATGGAAGTTTTGTATCATAATAAATCAACTTCAAACAAACTTAAAATCCATCAAAGTATATCGACATAGATGAAATCAAAACCTTTTTAGAGAAGTATCTCTTTCTATTTTAAAATCATTTAAAAGTCACATAATTATAAAAGAAAATATTTATATTTGAAAATATTATTATAAGATTTTAAGGGAAGCTTCGATGATATTATAATGGTGGAAAATAGCCGCACCCGCCGTATAAGTTTAAAAAATACATTCTTACCTTAATTTTGTTGAAACGGTTATAAAGGACCTTGTTTGGAAAATGATGGAAAGATTCCTTTATAAAAATCATATAAAATTCAAAAAAGGGTATAAATGAATTTAACCCATAGTCTATAAAATTTCAAGAATGTTTTTTAAATACATTTTTAAGAAACATGGATGTGGATGATAAAGAGGTCCTAGTAGATACTTACATAAAAACAATCTCGGATAATAAAGATATTGTGAAATTAACCCTTACCTTGAACTTTTACTTGGTAAAGGGTAGGATAACCTCATATATAATGGTGAAATAATTTTTATTAAATTATTGAATAATCACACACATTAATATGATATCATATATGATATTTTAACATTGCTTCATTAATAATATCTTAGTATTATCGTCGTTTTGGGTGTTAACTGATTCGTTTTCCTTTATATGATTTGTTACATAAGTAATGTTTGTTGTGGATATGATTTATATTATTCATATTCAAAATTATATAAAGTCTTTAAAAATTATTTTTAATCATCAAATAAAAATTAGTCTTGAATGGATACGATGGGGATGAATCTCATAGCGTTGGTAGAGACGGTAATCCGCACGTACGCACGAGTGACAATATCATTCTTAAAATAATATATAATTGGATGGTATATCATATATAAATTATCATTATCATGTTATATTTATTATTTACATCAATTACACATCATTATTATACTCATCCAAATAATAATGTATTGAATAACAATTACACCATGACGTGGAGATGGTAAGCCATACATATGCAAGTATGGTGACATGTCATTCAAAGGATGGATAGAAAAATGAATATGGTTGTACCATATTTATAATAACATAAAATTATATAGATTATACTGGAGTTATTATGTTATAATGGAAACAACAGAGAAAGAGGAAGTGGAAGAATAAAGGAACATGAAAGACGTGATGAAATATATATCTGTTCTTCGGGTTCTTCCTTTTGATTTGATTGAAAGGGACCCTTATGTTGGATTTGTAACAATATAAAGGCCTCTATAATGAAGGGAGGATAGTTTATAGGGTATTGGGGCAGGTATCGGCTGAGAAAATGGGCTTTGAAGGTTGGAATTAAAGAGAAGGGAGAGTGCCCTTTTATAAGAGGGGTGAGGGGAACCTTAGGAAAAACTAGAAATATTATTTTATAATAAAATCATGTTTGGTTTACAATGGCTCAAAAATGAATTATTTAAAGGCTAAGGTGGGGGTGAGTCTATAACCACTCAACAAATATGTTTTAGAAAGGTTTGTGTCACTATATTAACCGTATATTTTAGATTTAATTTTTAGTTAAATAGTTTGACATTTACCACGTCTCTTTGTATTTTTATATTATATGGTTAATAAATTTACTATATACTTCCTAGAGAACCCCAAGTGGTAAATTAACTATACACCTATCATTATATAAGTATTTTGGCTTAACCTTATATATTTATGAATAGAATATCAATTAATAATATAATATTTGTTTTAAAAACACTGTTATGTCAATTTTGAAACTATTTGGTATTTCGTTTTTGATAAATTTATAACAACATTATTACTTTGAAACAATTTATCTATCCAACCCTAACATGTCATATTAACCTATAAAATTAGTGTAATTCATAAAAAGTCTCAAATTACATTTATTTGGTTATTTATAATATCCATTATTTTAATATTTCATTAATTATCTAATTATTGCATCATCATTGTGTCATAAAGAAATTAAAATATTTAATGTCTAAAAAATATAAATAAAATAACATTATTTATGAAATTTTTTTATCATTATAATTAATATTTATAGTCGAATTTATCTTATATATAGTCTTATATTAAAAATGGTTTATTTATTAACCATTGAATTTAACCCTTTTAACTCTTCTTCGAATTAAATAATAATAAATGTCCCAATCTAATCCAAGTTGACATAAAGGATCACATTTTTCTCCTAAGGTTGTTTTTGGTCAAATTATACTTAGCCAATAGAATTATGACATGTGTTAGGGTAATAATAATATCATTTTTACCTTTAATTACCCTATTTACTTATAACCGTGGTAAATAAAAGTAAAACATTACTATTCACCAAAAATTATTTTCATATTATTAAACCACATATTACTTACTGATATCAACCGTGTCTCTCGTATTTTTGAAATTCAACTATCAGAAGTGGTAAAATTAAGTTTTATGTAAATTTGTAAATGCCCCTAGGCGGTGGGTAAAAGATGGTAAAAAGTTCAATAAAAATTTATATATCTAAAATTATTATAAACAGACTCCAATGAATTATGTTGAACATATATAGGTATTATGTATCTACTTTTACTTCAAATAAATTTCAATAAAATAAATAAAAATTTAAATAAAAATTTGGTTTTAAACTATAACTCAGTGTTTTTCACTATTCATCAAAAATTGAAAGTTCTCAGAAAAATACAAAAAATTCACCGTAGGAAAATTTTGATATTCCAAATCCAAAAATGAAGTCCATTTGGAATGATAAAATTTATAAACTTTCAAAAAGTGTGTATTACTATTCATAATGGCTAGTTAGATTGGTTGTGGGGTGTTAGAACTTGAAATTGCGTACAACACACGCTATTGTATTATTCAAAGAGAAGTGTATCGTGGAAGCTTGGGGTGTTACATTATACCCTAATTAAAATAATTTAGTACTAAAAATTTATAGAGTATTACTGCGTAAAAAGAATCGGGTGGTTCTTCATCACAAGTTCCTTGAGTTCCCACGTTGCCTCTTCCATCTTATGGTTTATCCATAGAACTTTTACCAGATAAGTCGTCCGGTTTCTCAACACTTGTTCTCTTGTATCAAGAACCTTAACATGCTCTTCGCAATAAGATAGATCGGGTTCCAGTTTTAATTTTTCATAGGTGAGTACATGCGTTTGGTTAGGCTCATATTTTCTCAACGGTGATACGTGGAACACATCATGAACTTTGGAGACTTGGCGGCATTTCCAAATGGTAAGCTACAACCCCAATTTATTCTATAATTTTTAAAGGTTTGATGTACCTAGGACTTAATTTTCCCTTCTTACCAAAACGTATAACACCCTTAAATGGAGATACATTCAAGAAAACCTGATCTCCTACCAAAAATTCCAAATCATTCTTTCGGTTATCAACATAGCGCTTATATATACTTTGTGATTTCTTGATGTGGTTTTGGATTAACTTCACCTTTTCCATCGTTTCCTCCACATGTTGAGGTCCTACAAGTTTTCTTTCGCCAATATCATCCCAACAGGTTGGTGTGCAACATCTCTTCCCGTATAACACTTCTTATGGTGCCATCTGAATACTTGAATGGAGATATTGTTATAGGTAAATATTGATCCCATATAACTTGAAAGTCAAGTGAGAAAGATCTCAACATTTCTTCTAAGGTTCTAATAGTCCATTCTGATTTTCCATCAGTTTGGGGGTGGTAGGAAGTGATCAAACGAAGCTCAGTATCCAAGGATTTCTGAAGACTTTTCCAGAATATTGATGTAAAACAAGCATCACGATCAGAAATAATCAATAGGGGTACTCCATGATGTCTCAAAACATCATTAATATATAGTATTTCTAGACGTTCAAGTGGAAAATCTTCTCTTATAGCAAGAAAATGTGCTTACATGGTAAGTAGATCAACAATGACCCATGTTGCATCATTCCGTCTAGCAGTCTTTGGTTGTCCCATGATAAATTCCATCGTAATATTATCCCATTTCCACTCAGTTATGGGAAGATGTTTCAAGACTCCTCCAGGTTATTGCCTTATAGCTTTTACTTATTGGAAAACCATACATCTTGAAACAAAATCGGCAATCTCTATCTTCATGTTGTCCCACCAAAAATGTTCCTTCAAACCATTATACATTTTGGTGCTACCAGGGTGTATAGTGAAATTGGAACTATGAGTAACATCCAACAATTCACTTTTTAGATCAGGTATATCAGGAACACAAACTCTCTTCCAAAATTTCAAAATTCCATCTTCATACACTAAGTCACTCAATCTCCCATCATTCTATTCTTTAATATTCATTTGAAACTCTTCATCATCATTTCGATAATTCTTTATCTTTTCTAGTAAAGTTGGATTGGAAAACATTTGAAAACGTATTGATGTTTCTCCTTCCATGGTCATTCCCATATCCATCATTACAAGATCCATGAAAATAGGATCTATTTCAACAGTAATCTTGTTCAAAACTCCATGATCTTTTCTACTTAAAGCATCGGCCACCTTATTTTCCTTCCCTGAGTGGTATTGTATAGTGAAATCATAATCCTTGAGTAGTTCAATCCATCGCCTTTGCCTCATGTTGAGTTCTTTTTGTGAGAAAATATACTTCAAACTCTTGTGATCAATATAAATATCACATTTTTCACTATATAGATAGTGTCACCATATCATCAAAGCAAAGATTACAGCTACTAACTCAAGATCATGGGTAAGAAATTTTATCTCATGAATTTTTAGCTGTCGTGATTCATAGGAAATAACCCTATTATTCTGCATAAGGATGCTACCAAGTCCTTTCTTTAAAACATCACTATAAATAACAAACCCATCATTCCCTGATGGTAGAGTCAATATAGTAGCATTGAATAATCTCCTCTTCAGTTCTTCATAACATTATTCACATTCTTTTGTCCAAACAAATTTAACTCCTCTTCGTGTGATCTTTGTTAATGGGTTAGCCATCCAGGCAAAATTTTGTACAAAATGTCGATAATAACCTATTAAATCAATAAAACTGCGTACCTCAGTTATTCTCGTCGGTGCTGGCCTTTCATGGATTGCTCTTGTCCTAGAAGGATCAACATAGATTCCATCTTTAGAGACAATATGGACAATAAAAGAAATCTCCTGAAACTAGAATTCACACATGCTAAATTTCCCATATAATTCATGTCTTCTAAGAATCTTTAGAAGAATGCGCAAGTGATTTTCATGATCTTCATATATTTTGGAGTATACCAAGATATCATCAATAAATTCCAATACAAATTCATCAAGATATTCCTTGAAAACTCTATTCATAATATCCATGAAGACCGAGGGATCATTAGTCAATCCAAAATGCATTACTGTAAACTCACAATGCCCATACCTAGTTCGAAATGCTATTTTCAGAATGTCTTCCTTCTTCACACACAGATGATTATATCCAGATCGATGGTAAATCTTTGCAAATAATTGAGCTCCAAGAAGTTCATCGAATAAATCATCAATGAGAGGTAGGGGATACTTGTTCTTTATTGTTATATCACTTATCTCCCTGTAGTCAATGCAAAACCTCATAGATCCATATTTCTTCTAAACAAAATGAACAGGGTCTCCCCATAAAGAAACACTGGGGAGAATTAATCCCTTATTACTCAATTCCTCCAGATGTTTCTTTAGTTCCACTAATTCCACAATGGCCATTCTATAATGGGTATTAGATATGGGCCTTGAACCAGGAATTAAATCAATGGAAAATTCAATTTCTCATTTTGGAGGATGTCCAGGTAAATCCTCTGGAAATACATCAACATACTCTTTCACAATAAGTACATCCTCTATTTGAAAATTATTTTCCTCACCCATAGTTGTTCCATTCTCTTCATCCCCATTTATTTAATTTAGTTGTGCTACTGGGGGTGGATCTAGATAAGAATAAGGTGGTGACAATTCTGATCTAAAGATAAGGTGTTCTTTATCATCGTCATAAAAAATAGTAACCTCTTTTTTGTTATAATAAATGTTTGCATCATGATCTGAAAGCCAATCCATACTGAGGATTATATCAAATTCAATCATAGGTATGATGATGAGATTAGCATATAAAGAACATTTATATTCTCTAATGGGGACTGATTCAAAAAACTTTGTTGCATTGATACTTCCCTTAAGAATTTGGACTGACAACTCCCTTGTTAAATCAAATTGGAAATATCTAATTTTTTAGCAAACTAGGAAGATATTAAACAATGCGATGATCCAGAATCAAATAAAGCTGTTGATGCTCCTTTCCATCACAAAGTCTAATGAATGAAAAAGGTGAATACCTTATGCACAAAGAGATTCATCCTCTTAAGAACATCAAAAATTGACAAAGGCATGAACAAGGAACCCTTTAAGAATGGGTCACGCAAGTTTCATTATGGTCGCGCAAGTATACTTGCGCTCAACATATGGGTCGTGCAAGTCACTTGTGCACCCTATTCGTTTTTCACCCAAGGTACTCAGATGGCCTATAAATACCCCTTGTGCCCCCCCCCATTTGGGGGATGAAAAATCCAAAACATATATTCAAGATCTGGTCGCCCAAGTCTCCATCTGAATTCTTCTGAACACTTCTAAGGTAATTATTTACCTAGAATGGATGTTCTAAATATAATTAATAAGTACTGTCTATTAGAACTAATAAATACTTGCGCACCTAAGATTCCAACCCTTAAGGGAAGTGATGATACTTTCGCGCCGCCTTTCCCTCTCAAGCAAACTTGTGTTCCACCCATCTGAAAGCCTCTAGGGATGATACTAAGGGCTCAAATTCAAGGTCGCCCAAGTATTACTTCACAGGTTCTTCATCTCTCTAGTGAACTCATGTCGTACAAGTATACTAGCGCGACCAGGACTTTCATTCCAGACCAATACTTGCACGCCCCCTTCTAATTCACTTCTTTTCCTCAAATTCATCTCTCCTCTTCAAGATATAGCCTTCAAAACCCTCTTCAAAGTCATTTATGACATGGTTCCATTGTTGTCTTCCTTATCTGAAAAGAATTCTGTGGAACATCTCTCAAAAACTCTTGATTTAAATATCCTTATATCACTATGGTTAGAGATTTTCTTCATTCAACCTCATCCTTTATGATTTGAAGATCTTTAATCTGGGCATCTTCCCTAAGAGTAAGCCCCAAGTTCCCTATTCATGGGCATCCTCCTTTGGAGTAAGCCCCAATCATAATTTCCCTTAACTTGGGCCTCATTCACAAGAGTAATCCCCAAGTCCCAATTTCCCTTAACCTGGGTCTCCTTCTAAGGATTAAGCCCCAGTCATGATTTCTATTAACCTGGGCATCCTCCTTAGGAGTAAGCCCTAGTATTATTTTATTTTGATTTGAGCTTCCTTTTCATGAATATATGCCAATCATAAGTCCCATCTAATTTGGACATCCTTGTCAGGAGTAAGTCCTAAGTTAAGTATCCAAATCTCTATAAAGCACATATACCTTTATGGACCCTGTTCTTGGGACTCTTCCCTCATGTAAGTCCCGATCTTCATCTATCTGGGCAGTCAAACATACGTAAGCCCCACATCATTTCTTATGATTGCATCTTTCATGGAACAATCGTCAGGTTTTACTGATACCACTTGTTCCTCACACCGAGAATGACTCAAGTGAGATTAGAGCATAAAAAGTAATTATGAATTCTCTCTTGGGGCCATCAATCATGCATAAATCTCATACTTCTTCACTTGAACTACATGGGTTCTGATTCCTTTTCTAACAAGGATATGTAGGTAGCCCATCTACGGGTATGATCCCAACTCTAAAATAATACTGTCTTTCTGAATGACATTAAACTTCAAATTCCCTATTGAGTGGATTTAAAACCAATATGGTCATCATAATGACCAAGGGAATTCTATATAATGTATAGAAGGATACCATTTACTAAGAATCACTAATTCATATAGATGATTCTCTATTGATGAAGAACCTCAAATACATATAAAAGATTCTCTAAATCTCCTACATATCAATCATTGATTGCAATATGTAAAGGAAACATTCATTTTCATGCTTTGTAAATTAATAAGGATTCACGAACATAACTCAAATCTATAAGAGAGTCCCGAAGTAGACAATAATTCCCCACAAAAAGGTGTGATCATTCTGACCTCCCATCCTCTTGAACAATGTAAATTGTTAAGCCTCATCAGTCAAAAACTAATGGGCACCTACCTTTGGAATGTAGGTCCAAATGGATATAGAATCATTGGATGTTTCTGATTCTACAAATAAACCCGTTAAAAACTGATTGGAAAGATTGAACCTTAAACAAATAAGGTCATCCCCATTTCTAGAAGAAACAAAAATGGTGAAACTGATGTAAATCCTTAACCAAGTTAAATGATATTTTACATATTTGTTAGGCCCCTATTTAACTTAATGTAAGGGCCAACAATGCAATCAATAACATATGTGCTCATCCAAAAGATAGAGTGGACAAACTTATCTTGATTATGTCTATTATATCAAACAAGAACTCTTTTCCAAGATCTCTCTACATTACAGAAATGGCTTCTCTAATCTTCACACCTATGAATGTCTCGACCGCTACTCCTGCTGTATCATCTTCAACTCGGAGGATGACATAACCTAATCAACGTCTTCAATGATGTGTCTCAAATGCACTAGTTAAGGAATACTGTGAACACGGTACCATTCTGACTTTGGAGGATTCTTGACAAGCCCTCTAAGTTAACAACTCACCCTGGCTGTCCAAACAACGACGACCAGTGGTCAAGAAGCAGGTGGTTCCAACCACCATCTCTAACAGTTTCAGGTCATTATCCCTGGAACGCAATCACCAGTCCCTCCCATATTATGGGGAGGTGAATGAGAAGGTCAGTCAAGGCCTTAATTGAAGAGTACATGAGTCCTTCCCAAGGGCTCCCATCAATAATCACTGCTAGACTCCTGCGGTAGTGCGCCCTCAACATGATGAGGGTACCGACTTTAGGGGTTTGAATCAGGTTCCTCAGACCCAAACACACAAGAAGAACCATCAGAGGAAAAATCTGGTCAACAGAGAGCAGGTTCTTACTTCAACCACCTCTGGTGAAGTCCATCAAGCCAACTTGATGGAAAATAACGAGCGGGTATATACACCCGTCCGTCCTAATATTACTGCCCAGCAAACTCGTCTGGCAGTAACATGCCAATCCCGCCAGGAAATTCCAGTGGAGTATTATAGGCAGACATAGAAACCTATTAAAAATTCATAAACCAGTCAGAAGACTCATCTGACTGCACCCAAAGAAGCTCGACAATTTAATATGGTGGCAACTGATAAGCAGGAATATACACCTGTTTATAATCACCAATTATGTCAGCAGTCTCATCTGCCAGTATTGAAGGAAATTTGTCAACCATACTTGATGAAGAATACACAGCAGGCACATACACCTACCAATGTTCATCAGGCTAACCAACAGTCTCATTTGGTAGCACCTGGATATGTCAATTAGAAGGCTCCAATGACAAGCAGAAGGCAGAGATAATTTTCTTCCCCCACACATGAGTACTGTCAAAATTCACTGACAGGGAAAGGAGGAAAAGAGCATAAATACACACCTACTCCAAGCACATAATGGATGTATATTCCCATTCTGGCAGCTGAGCTCACCAAGCACATTCTAACAATGGTGATGGAGCAGAAGAAAATCCCAGCCCATATTGGGGATTCCTGTCAGAATATTATAAAAACTTCAGTAGCATCACAGGGAAGGAATCATAAATATATCCCTATTAGTGGAGTGACACATCAACATATCACTTCAGAATAGATACACACCTCTAACCCAGTCTAAGTGGGTTGTGGGGAATACTCCCCCATGTCATACGGACAATCAATTCAGGCACATACACTTGATTTGAATGGATATAATCAGCATAACCTAACTATTTCTTATGAGCAGGCGCATACACCTACCCATAATAACCACTTTTATCAACAAGTGGTTCCCATGTTGAGTAAG
The DNA here is from genome assembly GCA_963277665.1 of Viscum album. Classification (NCBI taxonomy): domain Eukaryota; kingdom Viridiplantae; phylum Streptophyta; class Magnoliopsida; order Santalales; family Viscaceae; genus Viscum; species Viscum album. Next base: position 114,827,974 of record OY728140.1, on the reverse strand, counting down.
AAGGCATATTAGAAAAATACCCGTTGAGCACAGTCAAGAAATAATGATCCAATCTTCAATAATGCTTTGCTCAATGCCGGAGTTCTTGATGCGCTCATACAATTGTCTATTTCAACTCAAGATTCTACTCTATCATTTCCAAATGCCGGAAGTAATAACAACATTTCCGACTGTCTTCATTAGATATTTCATCATGATGTATTGCTTCATTACAGTTCGATCGATCTTGAAATATCATCTTCAGATGAGAGCCACGATAACCCTCGGTGTGGCCAGAGGATCAAGGAGAAAGAGGTTTCATCTTTCGCTGTAACCCACCATGGTGTTCCTCCCCATGATGATGAATTTAGATGTGAAAGTCCTCTCTGCAGTAGTAATTTTCATTGCCTAGAAAATTCTTAAAAGTAGAATGCAGTAATGAGAAATCCCTCTTATCTTGAGGCACTTGAAAACATGAAGCCAATCATGTCTGATGCTTGGCCTCTAGTAGGTCAAAATACATTCTCATTCAGAAGATATCCTGGGGTGTAGGTCATTCTACAAACCACCCCTGGGTCATTCAACTTCTACTTTGATAAATGAATTCTCTACCAATCTTGTTGAATCTGATGAAGTAACAGAGAAACACCAGCTTTGGTCTAATAAGGTAGAAGAATCTTTATCGAATGATAAAGAAGAAGAGTTGAATATGAGAAAACAACTAGTGAAAGGTGCAGTACCAATCATGTTTTGGTCTTTGGCTAACTCTCAGTATGATATTCCAGAAATGGTGACAGAAGGTTTTATTCATGATATTCGTCTCAACATGTGGAAAACTCTATGTCACCTGAAAAAGAAAATATTATCTTATTATGAATATGAAAATCATTTCAAGATAATAAAAGGGTTACAACAACAAATTGATTTGGCATCTCTCTCAGTTTCCTAATATCAAAAGGTTGAAAATTAGTAGATATCCCTTAAGCGTTCATGCCTTGGCAAACTAAAAATATTGTTCTAGTTAATTACCAATGCCCCATCTGGTATTCATATCAGGGGATAGGGTGTTCATGGAGCACTGCATTTCACTTTAATCTTCAGTCAACAAGGCCCGCAAAAAATGATCTCATGCAATGTTATTTCCCATGGTCGGCCACATCCAATTGGTTTTGTGTGTAATCAAAGGCTTGCTCCGAAACATGCCTAACATTTTCTTCCCAAAGTCAGGCATACAAAGAACATGTTGTCGAATTACTCTTGCATCATGCAAATGAAAATATCGAACATGATTCTCATTTAGAGCATGTGCATCATCATGTGACAGAAGTGTCAGAAATCATCCAATTGACATTTGAGACAGGTTATTTGAGTGGATGTAGGGTGATGCATCCATCGAATTTCCGGACTACAGTCCACAAAATCAGGAGAGATTTTAAGAAAGTCTCAGATGTAGAAGCTCAAGAGGCCCCTCAACTTGCCAGACTAGGGACTCTTTTAGATCATCCCTTGGGATAAATAGATGGGATTCAATGAGATGAGTAGAGAAAGCAGTAACATCCCCAGTCCACCAGACTGAGGAATTTTTAAAATCCTGAATCTCATCCTCTACGAAATTCAGTCTTCTCTCGATTAGGGAAGAATCCACAAGAGGAACACAGAGCCAAATTATCAGAAGATTCCCTCTAAATTACGGTTCATCAAGAAGTTCTTGAGGAATCAACTGAACAAAAGGAAATGTCTCATAAAGGGTATGGAAGAAGATAGTATATCCAAAATGCTGATAGAAGGGATGAAATGCATTATGCATCGATAAATTTCATTAATGTCATTGTCATTGATCCCCCAGAACATGAGGTTCACTTAGAGGAATCAGATGAAGAAGTTTTTAATCAAGATGTTGTACACATAGAAACAAATGAATAAGGTGTACGTACTAGAGGCTAGAGGGCTGCCCAAAGGCAAGATATTCCTTCAGGAAATTCCCTTACATACTCCAGAAAGGAACATGCCATGGAAAAGGGTAAAATTCAAGTTACATCCCACCCAACCACTGGAGAAGGCCAATCACTCTCATTAGAGAAAAGGTTCACACTAAAAGAGAAAGAAATGAAAGAGTTAAGGAGGTTGAATGCAGAACTACTTCAAGGTAGTCTTCCACCTAAGCGTGATGTAGCCAGTCAGTCAAAGGAATCTGTTGTAGTTACTGGGATGGATCAAGAATATCCTCCTTTACAAGTACACCCTCACAGGTAAAATCCTATGGGTCATGCATGACAACAACCGGTAGTGCTACCATCAGTTGCAGTACTAGTCACCACACCTGTCCAAACTCTAGTTATTGCACCTACTCAGGTACCAGCTCAACCAGATGTTTATCAAAATTTAATAACTACCATTGAGTCATTAATAGCTCGATTGGAAGCTATGTAAGGAAAAAGTGTGCAACTTCAATTGGAAAATAAATCTTACCCTGAATGGGTTGATGAAATTCCTCCCCCATTGAATTTTGTGAATACCACATTCCCAATTTTTAATGGTTTGGGAGACCCAGAACAACTCTTAACACATTTTGTTTCTCGTTGTGATCCTATGATGGGAACTCCTCAACAACAAGAAGTAGTTAAGATCAGATTTTTTTGTGCAATCATTACAAGGGCCTACTTTTGTCTGGAAAACAAGTTTGCAGTCTCGGTCAATTACCAGGTGGGAAGATCTCCGTCAATGATTCCTTCTTCAATTTAGCTCAACAATTCCAAAGATGATAGTTTTAGATCTTACCAATTGTAAGAAAAGGGAAAATGAAAGAGTTTCGGATTTCATTGATCGCTGGAAGGGATTAACATATTCCTTAAGCTAAGAACTCCCTCAAGAAGAGTTATTGCCCATTTATGTGGCAAATGTTCGTGATGAATTACGCCCACCGTTGATACCTGTGAAACACATGGGGGGGGTTTCGAGACCTTACTTCAATCGCTCAACAGATCGAAGAATCTCTTACAAAGACTAAGGTTAAAACTTGTGTAATTCCATCAGCTCCAGGAAGGAGAATGGGTAGTGAAAAGACTGCAACCGTTACACTTAAAGAAGCACCTGAACCTGCTTCTACTTCAAAACCTCCATCTTACAGGATGGCTCCACCCCATGAGCATCAACAACAGAGGCCGTCTCGTCAAGATGATCAAATAGATCAAAGACGGAAACAATTTGAGGAGTTAAATAACAAAGTTTATTCTTTCCTAAATGAACAAGATCCTGGTTACTTCATTTCGGCTCTAGAAAATAATTTTGTTCAGTTTCCAAGGCCCAAAAGTCCAAACAATGAAGGAGATGAAGACCTTCCCAAAAATTGACCATTTCATCAGATGTTGGGACACCCCATTCAGGAGAGTTTTTTCTTCAAAGACCTTTTTCAAAACACGGTGGATTTGGGACAAGTAAAACTAAAAGGTTCTTCAGCCCAGGCAGCATGTGTTACTGCAATAGATCCAGAGGAAAAGGACGAGTGGCATGAAGTCAAAAGCAAAAATGTGCAGAAATATGATGATTGGATGGTGAGGAAAATGATCAAACTAACTCATTCCACTTTACAAACACAATAAAGGATACCAATTGTGTCTTCTGCTATGAATTCCACAACAAAACTCCCTTTGTCAGAAGGAAAATCCTCAAAGAGGTGGTATAATTTGAAGAAAGAAGACAGTCTGAAGAAGATGAGGTCGTGTCAATGCCTAAGTTGTCTTTGACTTTGGCAGATTTTATGCTATCTACTTCAAAATCACGGGCAACACCCCTCCTAATGGAACAACCTAAACTGGATAATCAGGCAGAGTCTTCATCAGATGAAGAGTAGATCTTTGGTTCTTTTAGTATGATTCATTTAACGGAACCATATGCCAGTCACAGTTTTGATCATGATGAGACTAAGTTCCCTGTATCAAATAGAGTAATTAGAGGGAATTCTAGGGGTCTAGGATATAGGGGAAGATGTGGATATTCCAGAAGCCTCTATTTCAATACTACCCCCGCTAGAACTGTATATACAGCAAAAAATCATGGAAGAGACCTTCAGTAGGCTTAATAGGAACAAGAAAGTTCTTCCACACATGGAAGATTCAGTCCTGACACAATTATTTTGAAGGATCGGTTGAAGGTTACACCTTCTTCCTCTCAGCAAGTAAATAGTCCTAATTAGTCTAATTTTCCAAAGCCAGGAGTATTTCCAACTCCTACCCTAATACAAGATGCATCTACTTACAAATCATAAACTTCTAAGGCACCTGCAAAACCACATGTTATTGTTGGGAAACACATACCTTTGGACAAAAAGTATGATTTCTTGAAACATTTGGCCCAAGTACCAGCCGAGTTATCAATTCTGGATGCCTTGAATCTATCAAAGAATATTTGGGTGGCACTCATTGAGGCTTTGTCAAGTCCTTAGGAATTTGAAACTGAAAGTGTTGAGGCTGAATTTTATTTCATAAAAAATGATCCTATAGAATGCCATGCAGGGATATATTTTATAGATTCAGATGACGATGATTTTGTAAATGGACATATTAGACCTTTGTATTTATCTGGCAAGGTCAATGATATAGATATTAGACGAGCATTCATTGATAATGGTTCAGGAGTCAACATCATCCCTATTCATACACTTCGTCGATTGGGCCACACTGAATCTGATTTATCTTCTTCTACATTGATGTTGCAAGGATATGATAAAAATGACCAAGAACCTATGGGAGAGATTACACTAAGAACTCAGTTTGGGGACCTTGTATCCAATTCAAATTTCATGGTTGTTCGTCCTGACACAGCTATCAACATTTTTCTTGGATGACCTTGGCTACATCAATATGTGGCTATACCTTCATCATACCATCAATGTCTCAAATATTGTTTCAATGGTCAAATTGGGAAATTGTATGGTGATAAATCCCCATTCAAAACATGTGAATCTCAATACATTGAGGCATATTTCTATCACATGGAGGGAAAGGAGATATCCACAGAAAAGGAGGTTACCAAAATTAAGGCTCCATATGGTTTGGAAAGGATTCCAGTAAACCCATTCATACATGTGAGTACAGATTATGTGTTTCTTATCAGTCAAACTGACAGGATAGACCCAAATCCAAATAATCTTATGGAAACTTCCATAATGCCAATTATGGCAAGAAATACTGACAACAATGGGAGAAATTGGTGATTCACCATGAAATGATGAAAGCTAAAATGGAGATGTCTTCATTTCATCCGTTGAAATCCATCAATTCAATACTGCGTCAACTAGGCCAGAAGAAGTTATAGAAATGTCAAAGATGAATAATGATGTTGATTCTCAATCCATAATCTCCCCATTATTAACCAAGGAAGACCATTCATCATTAATGGGGTCATAAATGGTAGTCTATTCTTTAAGATGTTCAAATTTTAACTTCTCTCCTGATCATGGAAATTCTGCTTCATCATCCACTATGCAAGTAGAAATATAAGAAATTACATGTGTAGAAGAAGAAGAGGAAGATCTCAGGGATGCTCCTCCAGCATTTGAAGAGGGTGTCTCTACCACTATGGATGAACTCAGAGAAATAAATCTGGGTACAAAAGAAGATCCACGCCCCACTTTAATTAGTGCGGCCATGACTCTTGAAAGGCAAGAAATGTATATTTCATTTTTAAGGCAAAATTGAGATATATTTTCTTGGAATTATACAGAAATTCCAGGGCTTGATCATGATGTTTCTACTCATCATTTGGGTTTTCCAGAAGAACATCAAGGATTCATGAAAGACACAAGAAGAACACACCCAACTTATGCCTCCAAAATTGAAGCTAAAGTGGATAAGATAATCAAAGCTAACCTCTTTAGAGAAGTTAAATATCTCAAATGTTTGTCTAATATTTTACCTGTGAAAAAGATGAATGTACAAATTACAATTTGCATTGATTTTGGAGATCTTAATCGGCATTTTCCCAAGGATGTTTTTTTAGCTCCGATCCCAAAACTCTTAATTGAAGAAAAAACTATCTATGAAGAACATTCCTTCATGGATGGATATTCTCGGTATAACAAATCCTAATGGCTCCAGAAGATGATGAATCTACAGCCTTTAGAGCCCCTCAAGGTGTGTTTTGCTATCGGGTAATTCCCTTTGTCCTGAAGAAAGTGAGTGCAACATATTAACGTGCCATGCACTGTATCTTTAAACCCTTTTTAAGGAAATTTTTTGAATGTTATGTGTATTATTAGGTGGTTAAATCTAAAAAATGTTCTAATCACTTGGGTGATTTGGAAATCATATTCCACAAACTTTGACAACACAATCTAAAGATGAACACCTTGAAATGTGCTTTTGGGGTAACCTCTGGAAAATTTCTCGGCTTTCTTTTACGCCATTGTGGCCTCAAATTTGATCCTAAGAAGACAAAATAAATCCTTGGTATGTCACCTCCTCGAAATTTGAAATAATTGATAGGACTTCAAGGACACTTGGCCAATATTAGGCATTTAATCACCAATTTGGCAGGAAAATTTTTACCCTTCACCAAATTAATGAATAAGGGAGTCACATACCAGTGGACTGAAGAATGTCAAGAAGAAATCAATATTATAATGAAATATCTCTTGATTCCACCGGTATTAATGGCACCTGTTGAAGGAAGACCACTTATTCTTTATGTGAAATATTTAGAGCAATCATTGTGTGCCTTCTTTTTCCCAAATAATTATGTTGAGAATTAAAACAACCTTTAGTATCTCATTCGGACTATGCTCGAGGTAGAAACTCGATATTCAAGTATTGAAAAGTGCTAAATAGAATTAATCTTTGTAGTTAAGAAATTGATACACTACCTGCAACATCATGAGGCCAAATTGGTATCTCGCAATAACCCGCACAAATTTATCCTTAGTCATCCAATGCTTATAGGACATCGGGAAAGGTGGGAAATTATTTTTCAGTAGTTTGATATCCAGTATGTGTCTCAAAAGGCAATAAAGGGCCAAGCGTTGGCTGATTTCCTTGCTGAACACCCTTCAGTAGAAGATACATCTTTAGATATTAAACTTCCTGATGAGGAAGTATTCTCTATTCAAGATGATCCTCAAACCTGGGAAATGTATTTTGATGCTGCTTAAAAAAGTTCAACATGGAAGAAAATAGAAGATCCTAAATTCAACAAAGTTGGGTTAGGAATTGTTCTTATTTATCCAGAAAAGGCAGTGCTACCCTATTCCTTATTTTTGTTGGAAGGCGGTACAAACAATGAAGGAGAATATCAAGCTCTCATCGTAGGATTGGATTTGGCACTTCAGGTACATGTGAATCACTTAAAGGTTAAAGGTGATTCAGACTTGGTAATCAGACAAGTCAATGGGGACTACGCCATCAGAAAAGAAGAGTTAATCCCTTTCTATGATTAAGTCAGAGAGTTAATGGAAGAATTTTCTTCGGAACCGAAATTTTCTTATGTCCCACGATCACACAATACTCAAGCTGATGCACTCGCTAATGCAGCCACATCTCTGGCAGATCCAAATCGGGGCGAAACAATCATCAGAATTGCCCACCTTCATACAATTTCACCTTATGTTGAAATCAGAATAGAGGAAAACAATGAAATTAGTCCCATTTCTGAACCATATGGTCATAATATAGGATGCATAACACCTATCAGGGAATACCTTCAAAATGGAACACTCCCACCTGATAGAGCCGAGAAAGAACAAGTCCGGCGACGTGTGGTCAATTTTACTGTTTATGACAGCCTATATCACCTAAAAAGTTATCTACAAGCGAGGTTTTGATGGAATTCTCTTCAGATGTATTGAGGGTGAAGTGAAAATGGTTGTCATGAAAGAAGTACATGTAGGATTCTGTGGTGCCCACCAGTCTAGACATAGACTATCTGATCAAATTCAGAGGCATGGATACTTCTAGCCTTTAATGATACAAGATTTTGTTGATTTCACTAAGAAATGTCATTCTTTCCAAGTATATGCCAATTTCATTAATCAAAACCCAGAGTTGCTTCATACAGCTAAATACTCCTGGCCTTTTTCCACATGGGGAATGGATGTTATAGGACCTTACCCTTTGGCTACATCAAAGCAGTTTAAGTATATTCTTACTGCTACTGAAATCTTTTTAAAATGGGAAAAGGAAATACCTCTAAAAGAAGTTACTTCTAAAAGCATTGTTATCTTCATCAAGTCTAACATCATTACCAGATTTTTTTTCCCTCATATCATATTGACGCACAATTGCACCAACTTATGTTCATCTGAGGTAAGGAAGTTGTATCAAGAATACAACATCAAATCCAACCATTCATCTCAGTATCATGCAGCGGATAATGGCCAAATAGAATCCGTCAATAAGACTCTTTCAAACATACTAAAAATGATGGTGGATAAAGATAAGAAATAATGGACTGATAAACCTTTTCATGTTTTATGGTCTTATCAGACCACCACCCGCACTGCTAAGTGGTCAACTCCATATTCATTGGTATATGGAACAAAAGCAGTCTTTCCCATTGAGGTTCAATTATCCTCGCTCAGGGTAGCCATTTTTGATCATTCATCTATAGATGAACAATATCAAAAGTGATTGGATGAATTGGAATGATTATATGAAAAAATATTGTGCACCCTACACCACATGGAAGTTTATCAGAATCGAATAGCACGAGATTTCTACAAAAAATTTCATGTTCAGTCATTCCTTCAAGGAGAATTGGTATTGGTCCTCAGAACACCAATGACACATGGAAAGAAACATACAAAGCTTGAGTCAAAGTGGGAAAGACCTTACTCAATACGTAAGGTCTACTCCAATGGAGCTTATTCTTTCATCTCAATGGATGGAGAACTCATCACGACTCCAACAAATGCCAAATTTTTGAAAAATTATTTTGTGTAACACAAATACATTCACTATTTTTCTTATATACATGATGCTAAACTTTACATCATTGGTCTATAAATATGACCTTAAACTACATTAGTCTTTACTGTAAGACTTTAAACTACATAGCCAATATAGTCCTTACTGCAAGTCTTTAAACTGCACCATCCATATAGTCCTTAATGCAAAACTTTAAATTGTACAGCCCATATAGTCTTTACTACATGACTTTAAACTGCACAGTTCCTCTATTTTCCTAGCTACATGATGCTAAACTGTGCTGCATCAGTCCATACATATGACCTCAAACTATTTTAGTTCTTACTGCAAGAATTTAAACTGCACATTCCCTCAATTTTTTTAGCTACATGACGCTAAACTGTGCAGCATCGATCCATACATATGACCTTAAACTATTTTAGTCCTTGATGCAAGACTTTAAACTGCACAGTCCCTCTAATGTCCAACATGATGTTAAACTGTGTCCAGTCCCTTATATGTCCTACATGATACTAAACTATACATCGTTAGGGTTTTTTCTACCTGTTTTTTCTCACACCGAGTATGACTCATGTGAGCTTAGAGTAAACTTCAACCATAACACCTTCTCTGGGCCATTAACCATGCGTAAGTCCCAACACAATTTTTTGGTCGTTTTCCTCAATTAAAACTCGATCACCAAATCATTCTTCTATCGAACTATGTGGACTTTGATCCTTAACTTATAGGCTGGGTACGTAGGCAACCTCCCGAGGTTCAAGCCCAAAACCAATATCTTCACATCTGTTCACCTCCATCTCATACGATGTTGATTCGTGAAGCCACCCCCAAAACCAATATCTTTACATTGGTTCACCATCTTCCTAGCTATATGACGTTAAACTATATATTTCCCCATTTTCCTCACTGCAAGACATTAAAATGTATAACAATACATCCTAGTTATATGACGCTAAATGGTGCAGAATTGGTCCATGCATATGACCTTAAACTATTCATACTTTTGTCCTATATGACAATAAACTACCACATTCTTTGATACCCTCACTTGAGAGAGAATCATCATTAACATTGATCTCCAATCATGCTATATTCCAAAGAATACATGCATACATGGCAATTCTGGAACCTTTAATCTTGGGTCAAACCATCATTGCACTAAAGTCCCTTTTTACCCTTCACATGTACGAACCAAATCTGTACAAAGGGTATTCCAAGAACTACGTATGGCTTGATTCCCATCCTTATTAGATACTTAGGAACGTTTGAGAATTCCTCAAATCTAGCCCCAAGTCTTTGGGCCTCACCCCAAATTCCACTTTCAGTCCCTTTGCTGAAAATTCCCTCTGTTAAAACATGAATGTGGTATGAAAAACTTGGTCTTCATTCAAATCAGGTTTATATGTATATTCCTCATTATGGTCCGAGCTCTATGACCCTTAACTAATACCCCCTACACTCTTGTCCCACATTATGTTAAACTATATTTCAAGAACAACGTATGGCTTGATTCCCATCCTTATGGGATACGTAGTGAAGTCCAACACCTCAATTTAGGACCCATCCACAACATGATTATGGTTAGCATTGGTATGTGTATCTCCATCATGAAATACTCCTAACCTTAAATACTTTCAGATCTCCATAACCCTTTTCTTGAATTATGGTTGGAAAATGTTTGATACCCGAGAATTATTTTTTCCTGGCTATGCAGCATGTGCCCCTAGGTGGCCTTGCATAAGAAGTCTACATAATAGACCTGTCAGCCAAAAGATACATTTATTTAACTATGTAGCCAATTCCCTTAAATGGCCCGGCATAATTCAACCCCTAAAAGGTTTGTCAAATAGTGGTAACTTCATTCTTGGGAGGAAAACTTCTTTTGTCCTTATTTTTCTTAATGACGATATGTAAGGATCCACAAAAATACCCATCCTTAACATATTTCTCCCATACTATTTTTCATGATCTAAAAGTATTTATGTCTATGGTTTATATTTCCCTTCACTATGTTTGGGTCAGACCTTTGCAGGAGTTATATTCATCCAATTCTTTGACAATCTTGATTGGAAATATCCTCTCCATATTCATGTACCTCTCTCTATACAGCAGACTCTATGCTTTCTAAAATTTGAATCTCCATAAAATTTCACTGGATTTTAGAAATATAAATGTAACATTTTGTGAGAGTTCTTTTGCCTAAATATATAGCACGTTCCCTTTGGTGGCCTTGCATAAGTAGTCTATATAATAGACCTATCAGCCAAAAGATGCTATTATTTGACTTTGCAGCCAATGCCCTTAAGTGGCCCTACATAATTCAACCCTCAAACGGGTTTGTTAAATATTTGTAACTTCACTCTTAAGAAATACTTCTTATAATTCCTTTTATCCCTTTTTTCATATCATTCTTTCGAATAAAAATTTCTTAAGTCATAGTTTACATGTTTTCCCCCATACTTGAATGTGGTAATATATTTTCAAATAAGTTATCAATGAATTAAGTCAATTTTAATCCATTCGGTCAAAGATATTAGACCTTATACATTAGCCTTTTTATGTCCGACGTGCATTACTTTAAACTTCCCACAAAAGACAAAGGAACTCTGAACAAAAGTCAAGTACCAGCTTAATAAACATACATTTTGTATGTTTTAGGTAATATTTAGAAATTAAAAGATGCAAAGTTTGTGGGGTTGTTTGTATCACCCTAGAAAAAATAAAACTATGCTTACTCGACCCATTGGATTAGGTAAAAATTTAAAGCAGGTAGAATGAAGATGCAGACACAAATGATTGAAGATGAAAGTGTTTTTCATTGATGGAAAAAAGTTAGAAGGACATCCAAACACTGGAGTCTCTTCTATTTTCCAATAATTACAAGAGTCTTTCAATATAACTCATAATTTGACTTAAAGAATCCCGAGATTCATCAGCAGTCACCTGGAATTCATTCATTAAACTGGATACAATAAGAGACGCAATGATACCAGCTCTTCTTGGAACAATTGTAAAAGAATATTCTTGAGTGCAGTTTGAGAAAATTTTCTACTGATCAAACAGTGACTCTGATTCTGTCCAAAAGACTTGGAAGATGGATACATGGATTTGAGAAAGGAGCATTTGAAGTAAAGATCCATTTTTAGAGAATAATATTTTCAGATATTATTCAAATGTCATGATAGTATTGTATCCACAAACCAGTAGGGGAAAACATATCAGCCCATGGTTTTTATATTTTCATATATGCAAGGAAATGGAATGGAGGAAAAATTTGAATGTTCACACCATTGTTGCTACTCTTAATGCACAACATAACCAAAATAGAGGAGTAGCAGTGTCGCTGCATCTCGGACATATAGTTATTTCCATCTAGAATGTTTACTCCTTGAAGATGACCATTTCCATACAGAGGTAGGTAGATACATTGTGGGAAATTGACATGATATTTCTTCAAGTACTTGACCAAATATGGGAGATTTCTGTCGCATATATCATAGTAATCATGGTCAATGATGTTCGTCATGTCATCAATTCTCTTTCTAGACAACTCATCAACCAATCCAATTTTTTTGGGAGCCATTGAATCTGCACAAATATCATATAATTAACTTTTAAGTAAGTTGTTTTTTTATAAAATTTCTGAAGAAATTTGGAAAAAATGGAAAAGGCATTAAGGAATTCAAGTATAATGTTTGCATGCAAGTCCAAGTCGTCCATGCATGTTTTACCATGCAAGTACTGGTGCGCAAGTCAGAAACTCACTTCAGAAGTGCGACACGAACAGACGCACGGACGAGTGGAAAGCTGAGTCACTTACGTGAATGAGATCCCACTTGTGCGACGAGAGAGAGGTGCATTGAACGCATGGTGCTTTTCATGAGAGTGGCACCCATATTTATAGGCGAGGCCATACCCCTGCGTATCGTAACCCACACGCCGATACCTGCGTGCTCAAAACCTATCCACCCAAAACCCTTGGTTTTCTCCTTTACCTCAGAGTCAAATCCTCTTTCCTTTTTGGGATCCAACTTTGAGGGGGGACTTTTTTTGACACTCCTTTCCATCATAGAGTCTAACGAATGAAGAAGGGGAATACTTTAAGCACAAAGAGATTCATTCTTTGAAGAACATCAAAAATTGAAAAAGGCATGAACAAGGAACCCTTTAACCATGGGTCACACAAGTTTTATTATGTTCACACATGTATACTTGTGTGCCAAATATGGGTCATGCAAGTCACTTGCATGCCCTATTCTTTTTTCTCCCAAGGACCACATATGTTCTATAAATACCCCTTGTAGGCCACTCATTTAGAGGACGACAAATCCATAACTCAGATTCAAGCTCTGGTCACCGAAGTCTCCTTCAGAAGTCTTCTGAACACTTTTAAGGTAATTATTTACCTAGAATGGTATAAAGTGGAAGAATAAGGTCTAAGTATTAGAACTCTTCAATACTTGCACGCCTAAGTGTCCATCCTTAAAGGGAAGTGATGATACTTGCACATCTCCTTTCCCTCTCAAGGAAACTTGCACGCCACCCATATGAAAGCCTCTAGGGATGATACTAAGGGCTCCAATTCAAGGTCGCCCATGTATCACATCACAGGTTCTTTGTCGTTCAAGTGAACTCATGTCGTGCAAGTATACTTGCGCGATCAGGACTTGCGCGCCAGACCAACGCCTCCTTCCAATTCACTTCCTTTCCTAAAATTCATCTCTCCTATTAAATATATATCCTTCAAAACCCTCTTCAAAGTCATTTATGACATGGTTACTTGGATTTCTTCCTTATCTGAAAGGAATTCTGTGGAACATCTCTCAAAAACTCATGATTTACACAGCCTTATATCACTAAGGATAAAGATTTCCTTCATTCAACCACATCCTTTAAGATGAGAATATCTTTAATCCAGGCATCCTCCTTAGGAGTAAGCCCCAAGTTCCCTGTTCATGGGAATCATCCTTAGGGGTAAGACCTAATCATAATTTCCCTTAACTTGGGCCTCCTTCTTAGGATTAATCCCCAAGTCTCAAGTCCCCTTAACCTGGGCCTCCTTCTCAATAGTAAGCCTCAGTCATAATTTCTCTTAACCTGTGCATCCTCCTTAGGAGTAAGCCCCAGTCTTAATTTATTTTGATTTGGGCTTAATTTTCAGGAATAAAACCCAATAATAAGTCCCCTCTTATTTGGGCATCCTTCTCAGGAGTAAGTCCTAAGTTAAGTATCCAAATCTCCATAAAGAACATATACATTTATGGAACATTTTCCCGAGCTTCTTCCGTGAAGTAAGTCCTGATATTCATCTATCCGGGAAGTCATACATACGTAAGCCTCACATCATTTATTATGATTGCATATGTCGTGGCACAATCATCAGATTTTAATTATACCTCTTTTTTCTCACACCGATCATGACACACGTGAGCTTAGAGCATAAAAGTAATTATGACATCTCTCTTTGTGCCATCAATCATGGATAAATCTCATACTTCCTCAGTCGAACTATATGGGTTCTGATTCCTTTTCTAACAAGGATACATAGGTAGCCCATCTGTGGGTATGATCCCAACTCTAAAATAATCTTGTCTTTCAGAATGACATTAAACTTCCAGTGCCCCAATGAGAGGCTTTAAACCTAGTATGGTCCTCATAATGACCAAGGGAATTCTATATAATGTATGGAAGGATACCATTGACTACGAATCACTAATTCATATAGATGATTCTCTATTGATGAAGAACCTAAAATACATATAAAAGATTTTCTAAATCTCCTACATATCAATCATTGATTGCAAGATCTAAAGGAAAAATTTATTTTCATGCTTGGTAAATTAATAAGGATTCATGAACATAACTCAAATCTAAAAGAGAGTCCCAGAGTAGACAATAATTCCTCCCAAAAAGGTGTGATGGGTCTGACCTCCCATCCTCTCGACCAATGAAAATTCTTAAGCCTCATCATTCCACAACTAATGGGAACCTACCATTGGAAAGTAGTTCCAAATGGATATAGAATCATTTCATGTTTCCGGTTCTATGAATAAACCCATTAGAAACCGATTGGAAAGTTTGAACCTTAAACAAACAAGGTTATTCCCATTTCTAGAGGAAACAAACGAATCTTCTAATATTGAGGAAACCATAAAATTACCTGCCACTACATCTTTCATAGCATCAACCTCAGTAGTAGTGATAGAATAATCTTGGCCTTGATCCCTTGGCCTTTTCTGAGGTATGTTCCCTTGACTCTTAGGAAATTCATTTTCATAATTCCCCCTTTCTATACAATTTTAGAATTCAACATTGACAGCCTCTTTCTTCCCCTTGCAATCACGAGCTTAGTGGCAATTTTCAACACACTTGTAACAGACTACCATTCCCTTCAGGCATATACCAGGGTTTTTCTTCCCACATTTACTGCAGGATGGATATTAAACTTTTTCCTTCTTCCCCTTATTTCCATTTCCATATTGTTCAGCAGATCTCTTCTTCTCTTACTTTTCTTTAAAGTCAAAATTCTTATAGAATTATTTTTGTGTCTTGATAGCACATGAGACAATATATTCATACGACGAGAAGGGTTGTGAGACTAATGTTCAATGTAGAAATAGTTTTAACCCATCAAAAAACGATCAATCTTACTTCTTGAGTTACGTATATAATCTTCTGCATGCCTCGCTAACCTTGTAAAGTTATCTTGACAATTTGAAACATTCTAATTCTCCTTTTTCCTCAGACTCAGAAACTGCCTTTCCATATCTGATCGATGGTCATGAGGAAAGTATATTTCTAAGAAAATTTCATTAAAATACCTCTATTACATATTTGATTCTTCATCATCTTCCTTTTTGTTTTGAATCAATAAACACCATTGATCAGCATCTCCAGTGTGGTGGTAAACTACTATGACAATTTTTTCTCTTTCACTACTCCCCATGGTGTGGAATATTTTCTCTATGGAATTTATCCATTGCTCGGATACTTGTGGATTTTTACCCCCATTTAATGTTGGTGGTTGTTTCCTCATGAAGCGATCTAACATTGATCCTCCACGATGTGGATCAGGGTGCTCCATACGTGTAAGGTTATTATTCATAACCTGATTGAGTTTTCCCAGTATGGTGATTAGATGATCATCACCAGTTGCATCACAAGCTCCACTATAATTATCTAGAGTAGTAGGGAAGTACCTACATTGAGTGCATGCATTGATACAGTTTCCATTCCTTCCACTAGGATCCATTTCTAAATAATGACATAAACTAGATTAGTTTATGAAACGAAGTACATAATTCCAAACTTGTAAAACACTTAACATACATTGAATAGGTTATGGATATAATCCATAATCATAAAAATGATTAATTTGAGGAAATATATACTCATAAACTCTTCATAATGGTTTGTAAAGAAAATGAGAATTATCCTAAGCATATCCCCCAGGTGTGGCGTAACCAAGATTGCAGTAAGACCTGTTGTCTTTCACCAGTTCCCATTCAATTCTAGCTCAAAGCAGTGTTTTCAGGTTTTACCCCTTGGTACATTTGTGCTAGATCTGCCTCTACCTTCTTGTATCCAGATAGGGATGTATTGCTTGGAGAACCCAAAAAATATCTACAGTACCAAAATTATAGGAAGTTCTTCTATACTAATCATCAAAATCTATCTTAGGGTAATTTTCTCTAATCAGATTTTATCTAAATCTAGTTTCCAACGTTTGTACTAAACATCCTCGGATACCAACTATAACACTTTGACCCTAGTTACCTAGATTCGGTGCATTATTATGTATCATTGGCATGATCACAAAAGATCAAGTCTCAAAAGATCGATTAGTTTAGTATCCTTGGAATTACTAGATACATTCATAAGGTTTACATTAAATCATAAAATAGAAAAATACAACAACCTTGTTTCCATAGAAAATATAGAGATCCCATAGACTATCCATGTAGGTCAGTGAAAATATACTTCTTCGCATCTTGGAAAAATAAAACATAGAAATGGGTGAGCTCAAATGCTCAGTAAGGATAAGAATATAGCGGAAACATTCATAAATAAGTACAAACATTTAAGGCATTGTATAAAACTAAAACAAAATCATTTTCAACATAAACTTCATAATAATATGGAAAATATAAATCAAAATAATTCCATTTACATACTCACATGGATATTCTACTAGTATAATAATAACATGAATATCAATAGCCACTTTCATAATGATGGAATGTATAATTCCAGACTTTCATAACCACATAGTCAAGGCCTTGTGCCAAGACTACGAATAATATTTGGTAAAGGCCTTATTCCAAGACATTAGTTTGTCTCATGAGACATACCGATGCATCGAGGAACTATAGTGGGCTCCACCCGTCACTTACTAAGTCCAATGAATTCCTCATATGAAATGGTTTAAACATAACAGAAACATTCGTATTAAAATTGTTATACGAAATGTCAATACATTATCCAAAACCATGAATGGTATGAAATAACGCATCCACAGTAAAACATATCACAAAACCTTCAATATAATTTTGATGTTTTGTGTCATAATAAATCAATATCATACAAACTTAAAATCCATCAAAGGATGTTGACATAGATGAAATCAAAACCTTTTTAGAGAAATATCTCTTTCTATTTTGAAATCATTTAATAGTGACGTAATTATAAAAGAAAACATTTATATTAGAAAATATTCTTATAATCTTGTAAAGGAAGCTTCTACCGTGTTATAATGGTGGAAAATAGATTCACCCACTGTATATGTTATAAAAAAGACATTCTTACCTAAATTTTGTCGAAAAGGTTTTAAATGACCTTGTTTGGAAAACAACAGAAAGATTCCTTTATAAACATCTTATAAAATTCAAAAAAGAGTATAAATGAACTAAACCCATAGTTTATAAAATTGTAAGAATGTTTTGAAATACATTTTTAAGAAACATTGATGTGGATGATAAAGAGGTCCCAGTAGATACGTAAAAACTACCTCAGATAATAAAGAGATTGTGAAATTAACCCTTACCTTGAACTTTTTGTTAGTAGAGGGTAGTTTGAACTCATGTATAATGGTTAAATAATTGTTATTAAATTATACAAGAATCATATACATTAATATGTTATCATATATGATCTTTTAACATTGCTTTGTTACTAATATCTTAATATTATCATCATTTCGGGTGTTAACTGATTTGTTTTCCTTTATTTTCTTTCTTAATTAAGTAATGTTTGTTTTGGATATGATGTATCTTATTCATATACAGAATTATATTAAGTCTTTAAACATTATTTTTAATCATCAAATAAAAATTAGTCTTGAATGGATACAATGGGGAATGAATCTCATCGCGTTCGTGGAGACGGTAATCTGTACGTACGCACGAATGACAATATTATTATTAAAATAAAATATAATTGGATGGTATATCATATATAAAATATAAATATAATGTTATATTTATTATTTACATCAATTACACATCATTATTATACCCATCAAATTAATAATGTATTCAATAACAATTACACCACGACGTGGAGACGGTAAGCCGTACGTACGCACATATGGTGACATATCATTCAAAGGATAGATAGAATAATGAATATGGTTGTACCATTATTATAATAACATCATAGTATATAGAAGATATTGTAGTTATTATTTTGTAATGGAAACATCAAAGAAAGTGGAAGTGGAAGAAGAAAGGAATTTGAATGAGGTGATGAAATATTTACATCTTCGTCGGGTTCTTCCTATTGATTTGATCAAGAGGGCTCCATAGGATGGATTTCTGACTAAAGGATGACCTATATGATAAAGGGAGGCGTTGAGAGGGTATTTGGGCAGGGTTTGGCCAAGCCAAATGGCTTTTAAGGTGTGAATTAGAGAGAAGGGGGAGTGCTATTTTAAAAGAGGGGTGAGGGGAACCTTCGGAAAATCTAGAAATATTATTTTATAATAAAATAATTTTATGTTTATAATAGCTAAAAAATAAATTATTTAAAGGCTAAGGTGGGTATGGGTCGGAAACCACTCAACAAATATGTTTTAGGCAGGTTTTGGTCACTATATTAACCTTATCTTTTAGATTTAATTATTTGTTAAATAGTTTGACATTTACCATGCCTCTTTTAATTTTTATATTATATGGTTAATAAACTTACTATATATTTCCAAGCAAACCCCAAGTGGTTCAATAATTATACAACTATAATTATATAAGTCTTTTGTCCAGACCGTATATTTCATGGAGTAGAATATCATTTAATAATATAATATTTGTTTTAAAAACTCTTTTGTGTCAATTGTGACACTATTGGGTATTTTGTTTTTTCTAAATTCATACCAGCATTATTACTTAAAATAAAATTTTTATAACTAACCCTAACATGTCATATTGACCTATAAAAATATTTTAATTCATAAAAAGTCTAAAATTACATTTATTTGGATATTTATAATATCAATTATTTTAATATATCCTTAATTAGGTAATTGCTGCATCATCATTGTGTCATAAATAAATTAAATTTTTTAATGTATAAAAACTATAACTAAAATACAATTATGTAGGAAATATTTTTATACTTCTAATTAATATTTATAGTAAAATTTATCTTATGTGTAACCCTATATTAAAAATGTTTTAGTAATTAAACTTTGAATTTATCACTTTTAACTCTTCTTTGAATTAAATAATAATAAATGTCCTAATCTAATACAAGTAGACCTAAAGGATAATATTTTATTCCTATGTTTTTTTTGGTTGAATGATATTTAACCAATAGAATTATTACATGTTTTAGTGTAATAATAATATCATTTTTACCCTTAATTACCGTATTTACTTTTAACCGTGGTAAATAAAAGTAAAACGTTACTATTCACCAAAAATTACTTTCATCTTATTGAACCACATTTTACTTACTAATATCAACCGTGTCTCTCGGAGTTTTGAAATTCAACTCCCATAAGTGGTAAAATTATGTTTTATTTATATTTGAAAATGCTCCTAGGAGGTGGGTAAAAGACGGTAAAAAGTTCAATAAAATATTTATACATCTAAAATTATTATAAACTGACTCTAATGAATTACATTGAACTTATATAGGTATTATTTATCTATTTTGAAATAAAATAAATTTAAATAAAACAAATAAATATTTAAATAAAAATTCAGTTTTAAACTATAACTTAGTGTTTTTCACTATTCATCAAAAATTGAAATTTTTCAAAAAAATACAAAAAATTCACCCTAGGATAATTTCAATATTCCAAATCCAAAAATGAAGACTATTTTTAATGATAAAATTTATAAAATTTCAAAAAGTGTGTATTACTATTCATAATGGCTAGTTTGATTGGTTGTGGTGTGTAAGAACTCGAAGTTGCGTACAACACACGCTATTGTATTATTCAAAGAGAAGCGCACCATGGAAGCTTGGGGTGTTACATCCATACAATAGTATTTGGATATGTTTAATTGTAAAAAAAACTCTTCTCTGTGTTTAATTCCTGGTGAACCCATTTTAACATTAACCGCAAGGACAATTTTTTACCATTTTACTATTTAAGATTACCAAAAATGACAGTGGATCCATTACTAACTTTTTACGTGGCAATTCATAATATATAATCAATTTTGTCAAATTAAATCTCCAAAAGATTCAAAAAATAATTTTAATATAAACCTTCAAAAAATGATGAAAAATAGTTCTTTAAAAAGGTATTCTCCTAAGTATTAAAAGGCTTTATACAAAAATGTATATTAAATTTATTTAAATAACATTACTTTAATTATTAATAATATAAGTTAAATAATTTTACTTTATAATCCAATTTAAAATAAAATATAATTTTTTAAATTCTTGAAACGTAAAGAATGATTTCCATAACAATATGTATTTTCACTATTCATAAAAAAAATGTTTTCTAGAAAAATGTAAATGTTACACTATAACCTAATGATAAAATGATAATTTAAAAAATGAAGGTAACTATTATGAAATTTTTTCTAAAATTTTTAAAAAGTAATTATATTTTTTCGTAGAAAATTAAATATGATCTATTTTTGATGAAAAATGTATTTTTGAATAATATAATGAATTTAATAAAAATTGAGTAGTATTATATATATATAATTTCTTTATCTAAAACCATTATATATATATATATATATTTCAAAAAAATTTATTATTATTTATATCATCAATTTAATTTCTAGGATATAATGGTATTCAATATTATAGTTCATTTAGATTCGGGTTTTTATGAATCACAAAATACTAATGAAATTAAATTTATTTGATGAAATTTATATCATAAAATATCATGGTGTAAGATTATACTCTCTTAAAATATAATTTAACTGAGAAATTAGAACACTTTTATACCAAAAACTATATATATCTGTATTTCATCACATCCCTATGTTCCTAAGTTGCTTCTTAAAATTTACAATTCTTCCAAAGTACATCATCTAGATGAGTAGTATTATTCTATATCAATTTATCTATGTAATCAGAGATTTTTATAGGTTGTTATTCATAATAAAGGACATGATCTATTTGAACCAAATCTGAGTTAAGTACATGTGAAATATTTGGTTTGTACATCATTATGAGAGAAACATGAACAAATTGAGATATTGAGATATGTTTTGTGGAAGTGCTAAGTTATAAGTTACCATTCCTACATGATCAAGATTCTTGAAGTGTCAAATATACCTAGGTCTTTTATTACCCTTATTTTATTATCTCCTATCCTTGTTTTATAGTGAAATTCATAGGAACACATTATCACCTAATTCAAATTTTATATTTTACCAATGATTTCCAACATGATTTTTCTGTCGTCTCTAAGTTGCATCGATGTTCTGCTGATTAGATCTAATATTATCTATAATTTCATCAGCTAACTCAGGAAAAAATATCATTATTTCTCCAACCCCATAGTTATATATTTATGTTATATAAATTTTCCCATAGATGGATTCATAAGGGGGCATCTCAATGGTAGAGTGAAATCAATTGCTATATAGAACCTTGACTAGAGGTAGTGTCAATCCAAACCACATTTGAAATCTATAAAATAAGATATCAACATATCCTTTAGGGTTTTAAAAGTTATCTCAGACTGATATTCTATCTTTTTATGATAAGATGCACTATAACACAACTCTGAATCTAGAGCAGGTGGAAGACTTCATCAGATCTTTGAGTTAAACCTATTATCCCGATCAGATACAATAAAATATGGTACTCCAGGAAACATTACAACCTACTAAATTTATATTCAATAAATATGTTCAAGATATAAATAAACTATTACAGTAATTATGTAAGCAGATATCATAATGTTATTGACTACAACCCAAATAGTATTAAGGCCATTTGATATTTTGGGGTGTCCGATGAGAAAAATATATTGTGACGTTTTACCATTTCCATTCTAGTATGGTTAATTCTTGAAGCATCCCATTATAAATTTTTCTTAAATACTTATCATGTTTAAATACCATACCCCAAGATTTATACTATGTAATATATCTTTTCATGTTATCCCACTAGATATACTCTATTTGATTTCTATAAATCTTTGTACATCTAGGATGAATAGGGAATAATGAACTATGAGATTTATCTAAAAAGACATATTCAGTTCTAGTATTGATGGGAATCTTACTCAGTTAATGAACCTTTTCGTTACATCACAATAAAGGTTTAAATCATGAACATTTCTCTACTTTTATTTCTCTATATCTTCCTTTTGTGCCTCATTAATAATCACTTGGATAGACCCTTGAAAAATAATTTGTGAAAGGTCTTATGTATGCCATTATTTTAATATTTACATATAAACCCTTTTCAAATCTTGTTAAAATAGATGTTTTTCAATCCTCATCTTATATAAGATTTCATGATCCTTTCAAATCATAGCATGTACAACCTTGTTTTCATTCCGAGGGTGCTAATGTATTCAAAATTCATAATCATTAACCAATGATTTGTTTTCTACAGGAAATATTAATGTATTTATAAGTAAATATATACTATAAAATGTTGTAATCAACATATATGTCACAACTATCTATATAAATTTAAAAAATATATATCATTTATTTCACGACCCTTCCCCCAAGGCCCGTGTCGTGACTACCCCAAGACTGTCTTCTAGAGGCCATGTGCTGGTGACTAGCACCGAAAGGTGTATCCCAAATACGGGAAGACATTGCCTTTAAAATTGTATAAAATCATAGAGTAGAATGAAAAAATAGGCTACCACACAGACTAAAATGCAACAAAAGAAACTGTGAAGTAAACTGGTGTAGTAAAGAGGGATGAAAATAAAGGGGGCCGGAATACAAGCCCAACTAGAAAAATTACAAGTACAACTGAAAAAGTACAAAATAGATGAAAAGTGAAAAGCTGATCTTGTATTGTCAAACATGGATCCTACCTGAAGGGTAGGTATAGATCACCTCCATAGTACTCCACGTCCTCACGTCTCCTCCGCATCATGTCAGG
Organism: Viscum album; assembly: GCA_963277665.1. Taxonomy (NCBI): domain Eukaryota; kingdom Viridiplantae; phylum Streptophyta; class Magnoliopsida; order Santalales; family Viscaceae; genus Viscum; species Viscum album. The sequence goes on along the minus strand of OY728140.1, from coordinate 114,804,533 downwards.
CGGAATGTCCACCTCCGAGCACCATCCAATCCGGGCTCCCTCAGCCTCGATAAATGTTGTACATTGTCTGCACAAGACACAACAAGGTGCAGGGTGAAGCCCATGCATGTGTGAGTATAAAGATACTCATTAGGGTCCCCGAGACCCTTGTAGGTCTCCTTGAGTTCCATAAAGGAAACCCACAAAGCATGAAGCAAAAGTACACAACACAAATCAGCTCACACCAGGTATCACTTTAGGTCAAGGATATAAGGGTTATCATATCATCAAACTCCTCGATTACTGGAGGGCACCTCCTCTATCGAGTAATGTGGGCCTGTTGGGTCACACATAGACACTTCCCACTAACCTTTAACTATTGTGGTACACATCCCTAATGGTCACCATGGGCATTCCGGGCTACACAGAGCCACTTCCCACATGGGGCATGTTGGGTCACAAAAACCCACTTCCCACATTGTCTGAACTGAGGTACTCCTCCCATCGAGTACCATGGGTCTATCGGGTCACATAGAGCCACTCCCCACTATGGGCCTGCTGGGTCACACAGTGTCATTTCCCACTGGGCCAATCGTCAAGCAGTCTTCAGGTCTCAGCAAACCTCAGGGTTCCATACGTAGTCTCCTTGGGAGAACCACTCCTCAAGACACTCGCTGCATCTTGATATCCATGGAAGTCACCACTATGTAAATTCTTGGGTAGTAACCATAGCATCATCAGTCACAAACCTCGAACACCTCAGATACTGGATAACTCTACCTCTTTCGAGTATAGTGGGTCGGCCGGGTCACACAGAGCTGCTTCCCACTAACCTCGAACTGTTGTGGTACTCATCCCTGATGGGTACTGTGGGCATGTTGGGTCACACAGTGTTGCTTCCCACTATGTCCCTACTGGGTCACACCGAGCCGCTTCCCACCTTGGCCGTCGTCAAGCAGTCTTCAGGTCTCAGCAAGCTGCAGGGTTCCGTACCTATCACGCTTGGGAAAACTGCTCCTCAAGCCATCGGTCATATTACAACTGGTAGAAACAATTTTTTTCATATTCTTAATAATATTATTTAATATTATATAAATATATCAAATAAATTGTTTGTGCATTGTAAAAGAAAACACATAACAATGTAATTAATGCGGTTTAGGTTTAAATGGTTTTACCTATGTTTAAAATAAAATGATAAGGGAAACAATGACCTAAAAACATGTATTTTTACTATATAATGGATATATTGGAGCCTTATAACAACTATTAATCAACAATGATCCATTTAGGATCCTTTTCTCATGTTTAAAGGGTGGGTGCACCATTTTTCTTTTAAAAATCCCATGTGTTCCCTCACCCCCACTTATAAGGGAACCACATATCATATCCTTTTTACACATTTAAAAACATTGGTTAATCCACGAAAATACCCAATATCTTTATTATATATATACAAAATTTATAGATTCATTATTTTGATTAGTAAACCCTCATAGCAAGGCTTTAGGTGTAAACCAAAAAGGGTTTTCCGAAGAAGAGGTATAATACATAAATATGAATTTTCATTTTATTTCTTCCTAAACTCCTTAAAATATAATTTAAAAAATATTATATAAAAACCTATATACTTATAATATACTTAGATGTTATTATTTTAATTTGTTGACATTCAGCGATCGCCTCTTCCATCAAGAGGGAAATGAAACTGTCAATCGTATGTACTATAGACTCCCGCCTCACGAACTGATGTTGATAATTCTCCATCCCCACCCATGATTGTTTTATATAATTATATAATTAAGAAATTAATATTATATTTGTGAAATAATTAAACTTACTGAATTATAATATCATATATAACATCTTACATTCCAGTTTTTGGGAATACAACAACGTCTCTCCTATGTACAACAAACTACCTCATTACAAATCGATGTGATTCATTTAACACTTATGAATTACTTGGAAGGTACTATGTTTAAATTTATTTAATAAAAGTGAAATATATTAAGTTATATTAACTCTGGAATGAGAATATATTATTTACCTTCCTTTTGTTTCATCCATTGAGAAAATGGAAATAGTGTTCATGCGTACGTATGGCATACGATCTCCATGAATATTGTAATAAATTATCTACATATAACCTTTATGGAGTAATTTAAAATCATATATAATGAAAATATATGATATGTATTTTATGCTTAATATTTTGGATAATATAGAACCAGGATCAATGTTAAAATTCCCAGAACACAAAACCAAAATGAACATAGAAAACAAAGTAGATATTCCAAAAAACACGATTTTAATAAGGAATTAATAATAAAAAGATAAAAAATGTCATAGTTAAATAATATATGATATTATATAAATAATTATTTATCTATAATAAATGTATAATAAATATATATTTATCATATAGAAGGTTTGAACATGTATGTAGGATATCGATACTTATGGTAAGGGATCTTTTTCTCACTCTTATTTTGTGAGACACAAGCCATATTCACCACTTGTCTATTTTTTGGGGTGTATGTACTACCAAATATTATCTTTTATTATATTTGTTTCCGACGCTTTCGTCGGGGCGCGCGCATCCGTCCGTGGGGACGCGCGGCTTTGTTGCCCCGCATTCCCGCTTTCCAAAGGCGGGCGGCATTCGCTCCTTATTCAGGGACGTCTGCTCCTTGATCGAAACGGGATGATGGGATGTCGGTTCTTCCTCCTGTGGATTCCTCCTCAGGACTCGTCACCTAGTCCGGGTCTCCCTTATAGATTTAATACGTAGTTCGTGAAACTCTTCCCAGTGCCATATTGTCATGGACACCGGTTAATTACACTGCTTCTGTCGAGACATTCCAAAGGGTCCAGTCAGGGCAGCAACCTTCGGTCAGGGGAGTAATCACGTTTGAGGCATCAGTAGCGTGTCTGGATGCTGGGGTACCTGGCATGTCTGTCTGTTATCCTCGATCACGAGGCTTCTCAAGGGCGTGGAAGCCCGAGGCATCCCACATCGAGCGCGGGGAATTACATGTCATAGACACATATCTGGGGTTTTCCTCAGCTTCCCATGTTCAACACAGGGTATGTCGCAAGTTTAACGTCTTGCAGAGACGGTTACACCAAAGGTGTTCCATCCGAGGTTTTCCTCAGGCATCTCATGTTTATCACGAGGTAGGACGCGAGTTTAACGTCTTGCGGAGACAGAATGAGGGTGATCAGGACGTCCCATAGAGACGGATCAGATTGGTATATCCCTAGGAGGGAACACCTGGAAGGTTTACCAAGGCGATGGATCAGAACACCCAATGAGGACGGATCCGAGGTGGTGCACTCCCTAGAGGGGAAAAGGGTGATGAATTGGGGTGTACACAGAGGACAACGACCCAGAGATATTATGGGGCTTACACGTGGAAAGCGGCCCATGCGCCGCTAGGAGCAGCGAGGAGGTGGATGACATGATCCCACCGGGATGTGGCGGCCCGGGTGAGAATCAGGATGGGTGGTGGATGAACGAATGAAGTGGAGGGGGAATGAAATGGGACCATCGCAGGGGGGCGACAGTGAAGTTGGGCTTGAGCCTTGAAGAGGCTTCCTATGTATCCCCGTGGCAGGGAATCAAAGTCTGCGTAGTTCGGGATGGTGCCGGTAAACCGACGTGAAGGTGGACCTTGGCCCGATGAACGTCGTCGGCGAACCAACGTGAAGGTGGACCTTGGTCCAGTGAGCATTGTCAGCGTACTGACTTGAAGGTGGACCTTGGTCCGATGGGCATTGTCAGCGTACCGACGTGAAAGTAGACCCGTGGGTCCACTAATGGTGGGCTTGAACCTTGGGAAGGTTTCCTACGTACCATGCCTTGACATGGATCAAAGTCCTCGTAGTTCAGGGAATACAGTTTAACGTCATGCGGGACGATAGTGAACCCTGACGTGAATGAACGACGGGCGATGGGTGTCGGCGAACCGACGTAATTGAGGGACCTTGGTCCACTGTTGGTGGGCTTGAACCTCGTGGAGGCTTCCTACGTACCATGCCTTAACACGGATCAAAGACCTCGTAGTTCGGAAGGGGATGATCGCAATGGCTTACCACTGGACCAGAATGGGACCCGACGTGAAACGAAGGGTGGGTGTGTCGGTGAACCGACGTGAAGGTAGACCTTGGTCCACTATTGGTGGGCTTGAACCTCGTGGAGGCTTCCTACGTACCATGCCTTGACATGGATCAAAGACCTCGTAGTTCAGGTGGAAAGTAGACCTTGGTCCACTGATGGTGGGCTTGAACCTCGTGGAGGCTTCCTACGTACCATGCCTTGACATGGATCAAAGACCTCGTAGTTCAGAAGGGGTGGGTCGCAATGGCTTACCACTGGACCGGAATTGCAGTTTAACGTCGTGCTAGACGGGGGTGAAACCCGACGTGAAAGACGGGTGGGCTTGAACCTCGTAGAGGCTTCCTACGTACCATGCCTTGACATGGATCAAAGACCTCGTAGTTCAGAAGGGAAAGTAGACCTTGGTCCACTGATGGTGGGCTTGAACCTCGTGGAGGCTTCCTACGTACCATGCCTTGACATGGATCAAAGACCTCGTAGTTCAGAAGGGGCTTGCCAGGGTCGATGCTCACTCTAAGCCCACGTGAGTCATGCTCGGTGTGAGAAACAGGAGGTTGCATGGACCTGACGATCACGTCGCGAAGGGTGCGTCCGTGAGAAGCGAAGAGGGGATTACGCGTTGGGCGGCCCATGGTGTTGGGACTTACTCCAGGATGGAGGCCCATGGCGCGACAAAGCGCGGGAAAGATGGACCTTGGTCCGACAATGGGAGGTGCCTCGCTCCCTATCACGTCCTCCACTGACCTTGGTAATGGGGGAGTACCGAGATGCACGGGTGCAATCATCCGTACCAAAGGTTAGGGATTTACGCTCTGAGGCGACCCTTCCCCCGCGAACATACACCACTCCGACAAGGAGGATCTCATTCCATGTGCAGAAGAGTTCCATTCCCGTGGAGACGAGTGGTGTAATGAATGTTCGAGCTGGGGGGACCCTTCGTGAGGGAGACGAGGTTGGGTCACAGTTTAACGTCATGTGTTGAGGACGTGGTGCTTGGCAGTTTAACGTCCTGCAGCTCGGACGAGGTGGGTTCACTCCACACCCCTAGGGCTTACATAACCGGTACCCTCTGGTCCTTGGGGAAGGGAAGGTGTCGGTAAGGCCATGGTAAAGGGGGGTCGCGGGAGGAACCATCGAGGGGTCCACGTTAGCGTGGCTATGCGAAGAAGCAATAGCCGTTAGCGTGCCTATGCGAAGAAGCATTAGGCGAAGCAACGCTACGGGAGGTGTGGCCCATGGAACTTTGAAATCACATCGTGCAAACCTGGAGGGTCGCACGGAAAGAGGAATCGCTAAGCAGAGGAGTGTGCTTCGCGAAGTGGGGTGCCTTGGCCTTAGCATGGGGCAGAGGTGGGGGTGAGAGGTGCTTCGCGAAGTGGAACAATGTTCGCGGAGCACTACCTCGCGAAGAAGGAGTGGTTCGCTAAGCAGGGTCCGGCCAAGAAATGTGCTTCGCGATGCGTAGTTATCCTGCCTTGGCATAGGGATTACTCGCATGGGTTGGGTGTTTCGCGAAGCACGAGTGCTCCGCGGCTGCCCGGGTTCCCTTGGGAATCCCCTTCCTTTGCGAACGCCCTTGGGCTTCGCGAAGGGCATCCCTCTCGGAAGAGGGGCTCAGAACGAAACAAACCAGAGTCGTCTTGCGAAGTAGAAATACCTCGCGGAGCTCATGATTCCCGGGGCAAAGCTTGCTTCGCGATTCGGGAGAGGAGAAGCCTTAAGGTCAGATTGTCCGTCCCCGGGACTCAGGGGGAGTCGAGTATTTATAGGGAAGGGGAGCCGCGATGCAGGGATTGCGCGCCGCCTCTGGAGCTTCGCGGCGCGCTCGCGAACATCAAACGCGCTCGCGGAGGATCACCGCCTCTGGGGCTTCGCGGCGGGTCGTGAACGTCAAACGCGCTCGCGGAGGATCACCGCCTCTGAAGCTTCGCGGCGGGTCGCAAACGTCAAACGCGCTCGCGGAGGATCACCGCCTCTGGAGCTTCGCGGCGCCGCCAGGGCTGGGGCGCTTCGCGGAGGGGCTTCGCGGCTGTGCTTCGCGGCTGTTCTTCGCGATGCAGCGCGCCGGCTGTCTTTTTCGTTCCTTCTTTTCGGGCCACATTTTTGGCGCCAACAAATGCCCCCCCTCAGACTTGGAGCCGCGGAGGGTGAAGGGTCGAAGTCTGAGGGAAGATCGCCAAAACTGTCGGTGGTTCGCGATGCGGCATCGCGAAGGAGGCCCGCGATGCTCGTCGGGGCCGCAGATCCGGACGCGCCGCGATGCTCCGCGCGGGTGAGGCGCGCCGCGATGCTCCGGGGTCGGCGCCTATAAATAGGGGGTCCGCCCTCTTTTGTCTTTACGTGCCTTCCTTGTCTTCTTGCGCTCTCGCTTTCGCGAAGCTCCGCGTACTCCGCGACAGCTCTCCGCGAATCGAGCTTCGCGGCGAACCGCGAGTCTCTGACTCTGCGTCCGCGCCAAGCGAACCTTTGCGTGCCTGCCTTGGCCGGACTTCGCGGTTTGATCTCGCGACCGACCTTCGCGATCGAGCTTCGCGATCGAGCTTCGCGACCGAGCTTCGCGATTCATCCGGAAGAATCCTTTTCCGAGGGCCAGAGTTAACATGGCTCATCAAGAAGCTGTGCGGGAAGTGCTTGCAGATGCTGCTCGCCGGGATGAGATGGCCAACCGCCCGGGCTTGGGGGAAATGGTTCGGAGCCACTCGGACCATACTTCCTTGACAGACCTGTTGTCGGAAGGTCAGAGGGATTATCCACAGTGCAAAAAACTGCCGTTGTACGGCTTCGGACTGAGGGATGACGTCTTCATCCCTGAGGCGAGAAGGGATGAACCAGCTTGCTGGTTCAGGAGCACACCATGCCAGCACCAATGGTTCAGGGCGGCCGATGGTCATGCACAGGAGGATTTCACACCCGTCACCGCTGATTGCCTCTATAATCATGTAAATGACATTGACGGGAGGCCACTGCAACCGGAGACGTCCCCTCCTCTCTACCGCACTATACTGAAGGCGGCTCTGCAGGATCTGATGAAGGGATGGTCTGATGAGTGGGACCTGCGCCAGGGCGGAAACTTTACCGATGACTGGGCCTGGGCCTACTGGGTAGGCGCCTCATGCGAGGAGTTCGAGGCCGAGCTGAGGAGAGTGGGATTGTACGAGGCGGCATGGGCCTCCCAGTTCCACATTTACCAACCCAAGCAGCTGATGCCGGAACTGTTGAGCAGATGGTCGTCCCGAACCAACACCTTCCACCTGCATCACAGGGAGGTGGGATCAGCCTGTGGGATGTCCACCAGATTTCCGGGGTCCCGATCTTGGGGGCCATGTATGACGAATTCCTCCCCGTCGCCAGCGTGTGGGGAGATGCTGAGCAAATGCCGCGACTGGCGTCAGCGCTGATGGCGCTTGTCCCCGGAGAGGACAAGGAAGCAGTGAGGGATGTCCACTTCATAAGATGGTTCAAATGCTTCCTGAACTTCCCAGAAGATCGAGAGTTCCCCCCAAGGCCTCGAACTTGTCCGAGGGTAGCCCAACGGGGCAAGGAACACTCGTATTGGCGGGTTTTGGAGGACAGCCAATGGAAGACGTGGGGCTTCAGCGTCAGCACTGAACAACAGCCAATAGTCAGGCTGGCGGCGTTCATCGCGGCTCTCATCTGTGGGTGGATTCTACCAGTGAGAGATACAAGCATGGGGGTACGGCCCAGCTCATTCATCATGGCATCGACGTTGGCAATGGGGCAGCGGATCAACCTGGGGATCCCGATGCTCGCCAAACTATACAGAATGATGCGGCGTATTAGCGAGGGCAAGAAGCCGCCAAGAATATGTGGGCCCTTCCACCTCCTGTATGGGTGGATCGCGGCGCATATCAGGGGGATTTACGAGTATCCAAACCCCATTTCGCCGCCGGGATCGGACTTTCGCCCCTCCATTCTGAACGCAGTTGGGAGCTTCCCATTCAAACTGGTCGTTCTGATGGTGCTGAATAGGGTGTGGAGGGCGGACGAGTTCAACTTTCATCCCTTCCCTCTGCCGACGGGGAGGCTTACTGATGATGGACGGGGAACGGAAGAGCATCGGGCTTACCTCCTGGCCTTCCGAGGTGGAGTTTTGGTGGCTCGGATAGATCGTGAGCCAATCTGTGAACCGTACACCCCGCATCGTTTCGCGAGGCAGTTCCGATGCCTCCAGCGGCTGACCCCACAGATATACTGGGAGGTGCGTCACGAGGAGCACCCGTGTGTGATGAGGCAGCTGTGGCTCATGTTCACACGTGAGGACGGAAAGATGCAGATCACATTGCCTCCGTCTACCGCCGCCTTCGGCTTAGTGAAGGAGTACGCCATCAGCTGGGAGGCCGCTTACCCCGGGGAGATGCTGAAGCAGCCAACGATCCGGGTTGGTGACGGTGGGCCTCCTTTATCTCGAGGTCGGGGTCGGAGGGCAGCTAGGGCCGCCCGCGGCAGCGGGGCTGCCATGGAAGAGAGACCCGCACCGGCTGAAGGTAGGGCAGCAGTGGAAGATCCGGTGGTTCCGAGAGAGCAGGGTCATCCGGAGGGGCGGCCACCGAGGGGATTCCGTCGGGTATCCGCTCAGGCTCCGGGGAAGCGGCTGCATCACATCGACATGGCAGAAGATGCCATCTTTCCGGAAGCTTGGGACATTTGGGATGTCAACCGGCAATTCCTCAGCCCAACCGAGATGTGGGACCACCTGAATCGCCTCGGGATGAAACTGCCGGGCATAGGCCCAGTTCGGGCTGGATTCATGGTGTCTCCGGCGGAGGCGGAGCAATACTTGAACGAGCTGGAGGATTACGTCCACTCCAGCGGTGCTCCTCGCCCAATGACAGATCGGGTGAGGGTACTGTTGAATCAGACGGTGCCCCCACAGTTATCGGCTGCCGATCTGAGGGAGCGCTTCCCTTTGCCGGAGGAACCAGGGGACTCTTCTCAGGGGGACGAGGCCAGAGGAGGGAGCCCGTTGGAGGAGGGCGAGGTCGGAGACCGAAGCTCAGAATCCGACGACTTTGCGGAGGCTCTCGAGGTAGTATTCCGAACTCCTCTTCTTACGATCTGTTCTTGAATCCCTATAGACTTCTCACCAATGTTCGAGCCATGCAGGAAGAACTTGTTCGTAGGCCTCGTTCTCGCTCCTTGGCGGGTGATATCGCGGGACCTTCGGAACCCGCGCCTATGGCTGCGTCCAGTTCTGCACCCGGTGGAACCGGGGGGTTTGAGGTGGCTCCTCCGGACTCTCCGGGCCTTCCAACGGTATACGGGGGGCCTCGTCTTGGAGTCCCATCGGTACCGGTCCGGGAGCAGTGTTCGGAGGTCGATCTTCGTAAGTCTCTTTCACCAGTCTCCTCGTTGCCACACGTGGGCCATGCCAACTAACGTTTATGTCTCTTTCTCTCTTTCTGTCATACAGTTCTCCGACTGGCGTGGGCCGCTGCAGCTAGGCTGGTTGGGATGTCTGGCGGCGTTCCTCCCAGGGGCATGCCGGTGATGGTGTCGATAGTCCCTTCACCTCCTCAAGCTGCGGCGCACACCATCACTGGTGGGACCACCAGTAGGGCCATACCTGAAGTCATCGAGGTGGACTCTGAGGAAGAGGATCAACCGGTCAGTCCCAGTCCTGTCGTGCCTGCGCCGGCGTCAGGCGTCGTACCAGACTCAACACCAGATGCGGATCCCGCTGAGGAATTCCTGCAGGCATATCCTGCGTACGAGCCTGCCGACCGCGCGGATTGGGACGAAACGGCCTCTGATGAGGAAGACAGCAGCATAGTCCGTCGCCGGTCGTGGAAGCTGATCACGCGCTTTATCAGGGACACTCCCCAAGCGCAATGGCTGGCCGAAATGGATAGGCTCCGCTCGCGGTTGCGCGAACTGTGTGCCGGGGGAGTGGATGCCCAACGCCCTCACGCGCTCATCTGAGACCTCATGGCTGAGAAGATCCGGGAGCATGATCGTGGGCTGAGCGTGGGATGGCAGCGGAGGAAGGAGACCAACATTAAGAAGCTCCAGGAGGCTGAAGGCGAGGCCCAACAGATGCAGATCCAGGCCAACGAGCTTTCAGCCACTCTCGATGCGCAGTCTGAGCTGGTCTCACAATTGAAGGCTCAGCTAGCGGAGGCTGAGGAACATATGGAGCAAACCTCTGGAAGGATGGCTGCCGTTCGAGCCGGGGTGGAAAGGGCCAGGGCCAGGGTTGACGAATTATGCCCCGCCGCTGTTGAAGAGGAGCGGGAGTTGAATCAGCGGCAACAGGCTTTGGACGCCGCAAGTCAACGGGTGGCGGAGCTGCAACGCTCCTTTGACGGAGTCAACCCGTCCATGGGGGAAGTCAACCCCCGAGTATTGTAGCGAACCCGAAGAAACTTTTATTAACACTTTTGCGCTTCAACTCTTTCTTTCTCCTTTGTTTTGAGTTCTGTAGCACGCACGATATCCACTGTTGAATTGCCTTGTTGCATCCCTGCAATGTTTGCGGGACGTTTGACGAAAATTCTCTCAAACCAGTCCAGATTCCCGAAAGATGGGGAAGGCTTGATCGGAGGGGGAACTTCCAGGACAGCCGAACCACTGTTTCTTCAACGTGCTCTTACGCACGGACAAGGCAACGCCAGGGGCGCTGAAATTAGTTCAAACAGATGAAAATGGGGAGTGTGAATCACGATGCCCAAATTCAGAACACCATGGAGGCGGCGTGACAATAAAGGACAACCGTTAGCCGTGGCGGAGAAACGGTATCCTTACTGCGTTAGCCTGAAACGGGGACAACAAATGAGCATCGACCACTGACCGTATTCGCAACGCGGGATTTTATCAATTTGTTGTCGATCAATCTTTCGGGACGTTGGCCCAGGACAGTTGGTGGACCATAGGTCAGACATCCATACTGTTAGGGGGTCCTTCCAGACATGACTCGTCTTCCGGAACATTGGCCCAGGACGGTAGGTGAGCCGATTCGGCATGAGACCAGGCCGTTAGGGGGTTCCTTCAGACATGAAAGAGGACGAGGGTCCGAATAAGGGGCACGCAAAGCATGGAATATGGAGTGATGGTTTGTTCAAACAGAATCCAACACTTCAGTAGTTACACCACCGTGGTGGGTGTACGCCAGATGGGCGCATTGGTCTGATCCCGGATCATTCTTTCTTCCAGATAGGGCCTCTCTGGCGAGGGCTGGAAATGAGGAGGAATAGGGTTTTGCGATTTCTGGGGCTGGACCCTAGGTGAAATGCCTGGGTGTCTCTACGTATCCCATGACGATGGGAATCAAGCCATACGTAGTTCTGAAAGCGCAGTTTAACGTCATGCAGGACGAGGAGCAGCCTGACCGTGTTGGTACACATCCAGCCAAAACTACTAAGCCCACGTGAGTCGTGCTCGGTGTGGGAAACAAGCAGTAGTGGTGGGAATTTCCCGACGCAGAGAGGGGCAGGTGAGGGCAAAGGGATGCTCGGTGACTACCGGCCCAATGACACTAACACGATCATTCAGCGCACCCAGATGCGTGAAGAGAAAGAGCCGAGTATGATGGAGTTCCACTTGAACACGAGGGAGTGGAAACGTGTGAATCATGACGCTCGAGATTCGGATCACGATGATTGTGGCGTGACGATGGAGGATTACTGCTGACCATGTTCACAACACAGCATCCTGTCGCGTTAGCCTAGAATGGGGACAAACAAGTGAGGGTCGACCGTTGACCATGTTCGAAACACGGGACCGTGTCACAAATGTTGTCAGAGATCCGTGGGGACGTTGGCCCGAAACGATCGAAGGGCCCTTAGGTCCAGCATTCATGGAGAGCCCTTAAGCTTAGTATCCACGTCGTCCGAGGGTCCTTTGGATGTGGAAGAGGATGAGGATCCAAATAGCGAGCTCACGAAGCTTGGTCATGGAATGAGGGGAATGTCCCTGTGAAAATCCCATGCTTCGGACTCTTTGTCGAAACACATCTAAATACGGCAACGAGACGTATTAGATAGGGGGAGCAGATTCCTTTCCCTTGGGGTGATCTTAGTTTAGGGTCATAGAACTCGGACCATGGAACCGAACACCAGGGTTAGGCTGGGCCCGCGGGGGAAATACCCGGGCGCTCCTACGTATCTCATAAGGATGAGAATCAAGCCATACGTAGTTCTGGAAGGTGGCAGGGTAAGGTACCAGTGCCAGGGGAAAGGGGAAGTGCGGGCGTAGCCCTTGCACTAAAAGAAGCGGAATTTGATGTATCTTGTTTGTTCTTTAAGGTGAATGGGTTTTTTTTTGTGAAGCGACAGGCCTAGAACTGTAGGTCGTGATGTCGCCACAAGAATCAAGCCGCGATGGGCGTTGACAAACGGCATGGCGCGTGGCCAATACCTAACATGATGTCCTCTACAGCGAGGTTACCACAATGTGGTGCCGTTTTTCATCGTGCGGCCAGGACGATAATGTCACAGTTTAAGGTCGTGTGATAGGACCAAGCATGCATTTTATCGTCATGCAGCGCAGACGTAGCAGAGACGATGCTAGGCGGGGAATGTGCGCAGTGTTATAAAACACAATTGACGGAGACATGATCCCACATCAGACTGTACGCCATCCGGAGAGGGAAACCTTAGGCCGAGGGGCCTACACGGAGGTGAAATAGGGAGAGAGACTAGCTTCCTGAATGGGTTGTACCCAAAGACAGGGCGTCTGGGCGGTCCTACGTATCCTATGAGGATGGGAGTCAAGTTAAACGTAGTCCCGAATGGATCTTAGTTTATGGTCTTAGAGCTCGGACCATGGGAGCCCCAAAGGGCGCCAGATTGCAGCTTTGTCCCCCTAGCATGCAAAGGTGCACTGAGGGATAGCACCAAAAAATGTCGAGATTCCACCTGGACATGATGGGGTGGAAAATGATGTGAATAATGTAACCAACATTCAAGGACAGAAGGAGCTGGCGTGACGACAAAGGATTACTGCTGACCATGTTCGCAACACAGCATCCTGTCGCGTTAGCCTGAAATGAGGACTAACAAAACGAGCATCGACCGCTGACCATATTCGCAACGCGGGATTTTATCGATTTGTTGTCCGAAACCCTCGGGGGCGTTGGCCCGTATCGGTAGGAGAGCCCTTGGGCTTTGTATCCAGGCCGTTCTTGGGGGTCCCTACGGGTGTGAAAGATGATGGAAGTCCGAATAGAGGGGAACACGAAGCTTGACAAGTGAAAGGAACTTGACCAAGTTGAATCTGACACTCTTGGTCCTAGAACAGAGTACTCTCAATACATGGGTGAACCACTGCAGGGAGCCAAGGGACTCAACCTTGAGGGTGATCGAGAGATGGCAGATTCCCAGGGGAAGGGGGGCATGATGCCCACAACCTTGTATCATACCTACACACCCCCCGCTGGAGAGGGATGGACCAAGTGGCCTAGGTGACTGGGAGATCAGGATATCTCCCAGAGGTGGGGCTGGACCCGAATCTTAGACATTCAGGTGATCATACGTATCCCATTAGGATGGGAATCAAGCCACACGTAGTTCTGAAAGGTGCCTTTTAATGTCATGCAGGACAGGGGATAGGAGGACTGAACCCCAGAATGGGGGTGTGTGTGGTGCAGCTATTGCGTACCCGACGTGAATGAGGACGTAGTCCCACACTGCGCCACGCAGTCCTGTGATCAGGGTCCTGAAGGCAGGATTAGAGAGGTAAATTCGCTGAACTCAAGCTGGACTCGGAGGCAAGGGGTCTCGAACGTAGTTTCAGACGAGAGTCTTAGTTTATGGTCTTAGAGCTCGGACCGTGGGTGGTGAAAACTCCCGAGTAAGCGCAGAGGTCAACCCAATCCCTAAGCCCACGTGAGATAAACTCGGTGTGGGAAACAAGGGGGGGATCCTCATTGCAATACTTGGGGCATCCATTAAAGGGGAGTCAGCAGAGAGTTTCGAAGGACACCTTTGATGTAGCTTGTTCTCCCAATGTGCGGACGTGCACGGGGGAAAAGTACCAAGAATCCCAAGACTCTACTTGGACACGATGGAACGATGAAGGGTGTGAATTGGGTATCCGGAATTTGGGCTTAACGGGTTGGCGTGGCGACAGAGGAAAACTGTTATCCATGAAGGAAATACAGCGTCAGTATCGCGTTAGCCTGAGGTGGGAACAGCAAACGAGCATCGACCGCTGACCATATTCGCAACGCGGGATTTTATCGATTTGTCGTCCGAAACCCTGGGGGGCGTTGGCCCGTATCGGTAGGAGAGCCCTTGGGCTTTGTATCCAGGCCGTTCTTGGGGGTCCCTCCGGGTGTGAAAGATGGTGAAAGCCCTGATGCGGGGATACGCAAAGCCTGGAAAGCGGGTGCGGACGTGTCCGAGTAAAGCTTGACATTCTAGGTAATGAACCAGAGTACTCTTAAGCACATCGGAGAACCGCCGAAAAAGAAGGATCGACAAAACAACTCAGCAGGGGGGGAGCATGGCGTGGTCATCACGAGACCGTCGTGAATGAGGACATAATCCCATACCGCACCATATGATCCCCTCATGAAGGAAGGATAGGCCAAGGGGCCAAGATGGGATGAGGATTCCCAATAGATGGGGCTGGACCCGGATCTTGGACATCCAGGTGGTCCTACGTATCCCATTAGGATGGGAATCAAGCCGCACGTAGTTCTTGAAATGTAGTTTAACGTCATACCGGACGAGGAGGGGAATAACATACCCCTAAGTAAGGTGTACAGTATGGCGAAAAACCGACGTGAATGAGGACGTAGCCTTACGCCATACCGTACAATTCTATAAGATAGGTTCTGGGCCGCGGCCTGGAAAGGCCGAGGGGCCTGGGGCTGAGCCTCGGTCAGGAAGGACTGACCGGTTTGTAGTTTAATGTCTTACATGAGGACGGAGGGCCAGGGGCCCAAGGAGGCCAAAGGGCCTGAGGCTGGGCCTCGGAAGGGAGTTCCACGGCACGGTACATGATCCTGACGTGAATGAGGACGTAGTCCCACACCACACCGTACACTCCGGGTGAGGAATCCTGGGCTGTGGGCCCGATCACTAGCACCACCTGGGGGAAGTTTGTCACCTCAGGATGGGGCAGAATGAATCACTGTTGACCATATTCGAAACACAGCGTTCCACGAAAGGGGCAAACACCTCCAGGGGGGAATGTGCAGCCGGGTCGAGGCTTGCTCGACGTGGGTCGGGGCAAAAGTGTGCACCCTGCCATGTCTTGACCCGAGGGGAAGATTTTGGCTTTTGGGCTGGGCCAACAGACGAAATGTCCGGGCGTTCCTACGTATCTCATAAGGATGAGAATCAAGCCATACGTAGTTCTTGAAGGCCATGCAGTTTAGCGTCATGCGGTGAGGACGTGGGAGGGTAGAAGAACGGGAGTGGGCGCATGGTGCGACCTCTACAATCTTTGCGTGAGTGGGGTTGTATGAGCGGGGCCAAGAAAGCCGACGCCCTGCTACACAAAGATCCTCCAAGGAGACCATCCCCAGGGGGAATAGTGGAAGAGAAAAGCTTGGGCTGGGCTCAAGACAAGGCGTCCGAGCGTTCCTACGTATCCCATGAAGATGGGAATCAAGCCATACGTAGTTCTTGACATGTATTTT
Source organism: Viscum album (assembly GCA_963277665.1). Taxonomy (NCBI): domain Eukaryota; kingdom Viridiplantae; phylum Streptophyta; class Magnoliopsida; order Santalales; family Viscaceae; genus Viscum; species Viscum album. The sequence continues at coordinate 114,788,826 of OY728140.1, read as the reverse complement.
AACGTCATGCGGGACGATGAGAAACACCTCCTTTGGGGATATGTACGGTACGACAAGTAATCCGACGTGAATGGGGACATAGTCCTACACCATGCCGTACAATCCCGCAAGAGTGTCGGTCGGGGGAAGACCAAGGGGGTGAGGCCAGACCTTGGTGGAGACGGGGCCAGGGGCCCAAAGAGGCCGAGGGGCCTGAGGCTGAGCCTCGGTCAGGCAGAACTGACTGGCTTGCAGTTTAACGTCTTGCAGTGAGGACGGAGAGGCAGTTTAAGGTCATGCGGGACCAAGTTGCAGTTTAAGGTCGTGCAGGACCAATGCAGTTTAATGTCGTGCAGGACCAGTGCAGTTTAATGTCGTGCAGGACCCTCTCGCAGTTTAGGGTCATGCTGGACCAATGCAGTTTAATGTCGTGCAGGACCCTCTCGCAGTTTAGGGTCATGCAGGACCAATGCAGTTTAATGTCGTGCAGGACCCTCTCGCAGTTTAGGGTCATGCATGACCACTTTTGCCCTAGGCAAAGTATCGCTTGAGGAATCTGGCATTTGTGGGAGGGGTTACACTCTCTCCATCTGTGGTCACCAAGGAGTATGCTCCATTGGGGTAAACCTTATGGATGATATAAGGCCCTTCCCATTTGGGTTCTAACTTGGGCGGTTTCCTTCCGGGAATCATTGGCGCTCGCAGGGCCAGCACCAGGTCACCCTGTAGAAAAGAGCGGAGACGAACCTTCTTGTCAAAAGCTCTTGCCATCTTGTCCTGATGCCTTTCCAGATTGTGCAGGGCATGAAGCCGGTTCTCGTCCAGTGCCTCTAGCTCAGCTAGACGGATCTCGGCTACCTCATCTGATGTCTGGTGATCATAAACGGTCGTGCGTAGCGATGGCAGCTGGATCTCAATGGGTAGGACGGCCTCAGCTCCGTACACCAGGGAATACGGGGTCACCTGGGTAGAGTTGCGAGTCGTCGTCCGGTAAGCCTAGAGGGCGTTGGGGAGCTTTTCCGGCCAACTCTTCTTGTTCTGACCAACCATCTTCTGCAGAATGTTAGAGAGGGTCTTGTTGAACGCCTCGATCTGTCCATTCGCCTGTGCGTAGTAGCGGGAGGTATGGTTTGACCGGATGTCGTACTTAGCGTACAATTTCTTCAATTCAGCTGCTCGGAAGTTGGTACCGTTGTCAGTGAGGACGGCGTGAGGGACTCTAAACCGGTGGATGATGTTGGAGCTCACAAAGTCAACGACGGAACGGGCCTTGACCTCTTTGAGCGGAACTGCTTCTGCCCACTTGGAGAAGAAATCTGTAGCGGTCAGGATGAACCTATACTGGCGGGCTGTTGCCGGCGGATACGGTCCCACTACATCGAGTCCCCATACCGCAAATGGCCAAGAGTACTTGGTAGGGTGAAGGGGTTCTGGCGGCCGATGCAAGAAGTTGGCGTGCACTTGGCACGCGTGGCATCTCTTGGCGTATCCAATACAATCGTGGATCATGGAGGGCCAGAAGTACCCTAGCCTCCGGATTTGATGCGACAGCTTCGGCCCAGCTTGATGGGCGCCACAGGAACTGGCGTGAACCTCTTGCATAACTTGAGGTATCTCTACTCCTTGGATGCAACGAAGGAGGACACCATAAAAACTCCGTTTATAGAGGGTCTGCTCAAGACTAGGGCCACTCTGGAGGGTAAATTGAAGTGCGCGGCGTCGGATTCGCTCGCGCTCGGCCCAGTTGTCCGGGAGCTGACCATTTTGGAGATACTCGACAAAAGGTTCTCTCCAATCGGGGGTCGTTTCAACCACTGCGTCTGACGAACCCGGGGCTCCCGATACGGAGGGTCCGGCGGTGAGATGACTTACCCGCAGGCTATCACGGTCCTCTTGGGTGATGGGAGCAATGACTCTCTGGTGGGCCACGTGTATGACCAAATCATCTTGCTCGGGTTCTGCGAGCGATGTGGCTAAGCCAGCTAGGGTGTCCGCTTGGCCGTTCTGTGACCGCGGGACATGGGTAACCTCTGGCCGAGAAGAGAACTGGGCCATCAGGAGGAGGGTGTACTCCAGCAACGGTGCAAGCTCTGGCTTCCTGACGACGTAGTCGCCGTTAACCTGTTTGATTACCAGCTCAGAATCTCCCTTCACGTGTAGATGGGGTACGTGGATCTCAAGGGCCAACTCGAGGCCGGTGATGAGAGCTTGGTACTCTGCCTCGTTGTTCGTACAACCTTCTGATAACAGGAAGGAGTACGGCAGGACGGCTTGCGCCGGGGTAATGAAGACAATACCCAGACCCACTCTGTTGAGCTTGGGGTCGTTGAGCCTTCTACCGGTGGGGCTCCGGGAGGCGCCGTCGAAATGAATTTGCCAACACGGGACAACGTGATCGACCGAGAGGATCGTCTCGTCGGGGAAATCCAGGTCCAGGGATTGATCCGCGGAGGTTGGATGGGCAGCTAAAAAGTCTTCCAACGCCTGTCCCTTAATGTCCTTCTGAGGCACAAACCTGATGTCAAACTGCTGGAGAATCAGCGCCCACCGTGCTAGTCGGCCAGTCAGCATGGGGCGGTTCAGGATGTACTTCAGCAGATCCACCCGAGAGATCAATTGCACCTCGTGGTGTTGCAGGTAGTGTCGCAACTTCTGCACGGCGAAGACGAGTGCAAGGCAGCTCTTTTCGATAAGGGAATATCTGACCTCCGTATCGAGAAGCATGCGACTGAGATAGTAAAGACTGTTCTCAGTGCCCTCGTTATTCTTCTGGGCGAGCAGCGCGCCGAGGGATCTCTCTAGGGCGGTCACGTAAAGGACCAGCGGCTTTCCAGAGACGGGTGGCATCAAGACCGGAGGTTGGAGCATATACTGCTTGATTTCCTCGAAGGCGATCCGACACTCCTCATCCCATTCGTAGGCAGCGCCTTTCTTCATGAGCCGAGAAAAGGGCTTACACTTGCCGGCCAGGTTCGCAATGAATCGGCGTATATAGGCTAAGTGGCCTTGTAGGCCTCGATGCTCCCGAATGTTGCTCGGGGGAGGCATTTGGCTGATGGCCTTGATCTTCTCCGGGTCGATCTCGATACCTCGGTATCTGACAACAAAACCCAGGAACTTCTCGGAGGTGACTCCGAAGGCACACTTCAGTGGGTTCATCTTCAGGTGACGAGAACGGAGGAAACCGAACACTTTCTCAAGGTCCTTGCGATGGTCCTGGCGCTGATATGATTTGACTACAAGGTCATCCACGTAGCACTCCACCAATGTCCCGAGGATCGGTTTGAATATGCGATGCATGGCCCTCTGATAAGTGGCACCTGCATTTTTCAAACCGAATGGCATTACCCGGTAGCAAAAGGTACCCTGGGGAGCCCTGAAGGCAGTGGACTCCTCATCTTCGGGGGCCATCCGGATCTGGTTATACCCGGAATACCCGTCCATGAAAGAGAGGGCTTGGAACCCGGCCGTGGCGTCAATCAACAGCTCGGTCACTGGAAGTGGGAAGTCATCCTTTGGGCAGTGGCGATTGAGATCGCGGAAGTCGATACAGACTCTAATCTGCCCATTCTTCTTCCTGACTGGCACAATGTTGGCAAGCCATTTGGGGTACTGGACCTCTTTGACGAAGTTGGCCTTGATTAGCTTATCAACTTCGGCCTCAACCATAACGCCATGGGAAGAGTGCATTTTCCTGGGAGGCTGCTTAAACCCACGATGTTTTACTGGGAGGCCCAGACGGTGGACGACCACTTGGGGATCCAGCCCTGGCATCTCATCGTAACTCCAGGCAAACACATCGCGATGCTGTTTGAGGAAGTCTACATACTGATGCCGCTCCTCGAGGGACATGGCCGCACTGATCAATGTGGGTCTTGGATCTGCCTCGCTACCAAGGTTCACCTGTACCAGCTCATCGACCGTGGTAGAGACGCCTTCTTCAAAGGCTGGGGGAGCATCCTCTAAGTCTTCCTCCCCAGCCGTGGGGGGATTTCCCGCAACGGAAGATACTTCTGGGCTCTCAAAACCCGAGGGGCAGCTGGTGCCGGCTTGGGCAGTAGCGGTCATCACATCAGGAGACTCACTCGTCGTGGAGACCATAGCAATGAACGCATTCGACCCTATCCCGTCCGGCCTTCGGCCTAAGGGGCCACGCTTGATGATATCAAAGCAGTGGTGACGTGTCGGCCAGAGTCGGTTGATTCCAGCCCGGCGAAATAGACACGTATGGCACACCGCCATTGTCATGAGCTTGACGTCCCGGTACCGTACAGGGGTAGGAGATTCCAGGATGACCCGAGCCTGGTTGATGTAGGAGTACGAGGTGATTTTCCGCCGTCGCTTGGACGCGGGAACATACCTTCCTTGCGTACCCGAAACAACGAAACATTGTCCCATTTCGGGGGTCGTGGCTTCCAACCGGTGGATCTGGAGGATGTAGGCGTCGTCCATGCTCGCCCAGGGATTACTTGTGATTGGAGCGGGCTCATCCTCGCTGACCAGGATCTGCTTGTCTTTGCTTTTGTAGTAACCCGCATCCAGATAGCGGGCCTCACAAGAAGCGAAGGGGGACGCGTCTCCTTGGATCACACCTACTCGACCGTTGAGCGAGTACTTAAGGCACTGGTGATACGATGAGGGGACCGCGGCATGCAGATGGAGCCATGGCCTACCCATCAGTGCGTTGTAGGCGGTGTCCTGAGAAACAACCATGAACTCGGTGCTGGCAATTAAGCCACCGAACTGGGTTTTCAGGCGGATCTTGCCGACCGGGGTTTGCTCTGTCCTGTCGTACCCCTGAATCCTGAGGTTAGAGGGAGTCAAATCACCTTCGGACAAACCCAGCTTTCGCAGCGTCCGGGTCGGAATTATATTGATTCCAGAACCCGTGTCAACGAGGCAGCGACAGACTTCCACACCGTTAAAGTGGCCAGTGATATACAGCGGGCGAATGTGCCCCTGTATAGGAGGGTCTTCATCTTTACCAGAGAACGAGATAACCGCCTGACACTCGGCGTTTTCAATCGTCTCGGTATGGAAGGCCTCCGCGGCTGCCACTTCCGTCTCGAACTGGAGGGGGCTCCTTAGGGCCTCGACAAGTGCCTCGCGCATCTCGGATGACAAGCGCAGGGCCTCAAGGATGGAAAGCCTTGCCGGAATGCTGGCTAGGTGCTTTAGGACATCATACTTGCGTGCCAAACGCGAACCTCTGCTTACAGGGGGTTTTTCGGCATTTGGAGGCATAGCGGGTCCTGCCGGTTGAACTGGCGGTCGGCTAGCACTGGGTACATCCTGCTGCCTACTAGTAGAAGCCTGGAGAGTAGTTGCCGGGCTAAGATTGGACAGCGGAGGCTGGCCCGTCGCCGGGCGAGACTGACTGTGATACGAACGAGGCGGCTCTCCCCGATCCAGTAACACGAACGGCGGTGGAGGTAGAGCCGAGGGTGCTGAATGGGTCTGCGCGTGCTGAGATCTGCGCTGAGCCTGCTGCCTCGTCTCGGTAGCGTGCACGGCTTGGTCACAAGTGCCTGCTGACATACCTCGGTGACCGGCGCGATTGCGATTCCGCTGACGTTGACGTCGGCTGGAAACATTGGGGCGGTCTGCCTGGGGTTCCCTCTCGTCGGGGGTCATATAGGGCTTTACCAGCTCCACGGTGTTAACCGAAGCGTACCCTTGACTGTCGCTCGAAGAGTCATCCACCGTTGGGCGGATTCTGGGAGGAATGCCCATTTCGGGAGGCATAAAGTCGCCAAGAGTGCGGGATGACGACGGCACTGGCGGTGCACGTTGCTTCTTCTTGCGTCGCCGCTGCTTGCCCTTTTGGGCAGAGGTCGACTGTGAAGACGATGCTGAGGCACCGGCTATTTCTTCTGAAGGTTCCAGCTGCTTCAGGGGTGCCTGGATGATACCCTGGGCACGGACGACAGTTTTTCGAGCCATCCAGTTGTCGTATTTCTGGGACCCGCGGCTAGGGACCTGCTGCCACTCACCCTCGCTGTCACTGCCGATTTCTGATCCCGCAAAGACGCCTGCCACCTGCGCTGGCGCTGGGCCCAACTTGACTATGTTGTTGTTGACCTGGTCCTGAAGCCAGTCTTTAAACACATAGCATCGCTTGAGGGTGTGCCCCAGGATCCGATGATAAGGGCAGTAGTTGGGGTGATCAGTGAGATGCGCCTCTGTCGGCCTCCTGCACTCAGGCAGACGCACGATCCCTTGCTCTAGAGCACTTCGGAAGTAACCAGGGACCTGATTTTCGTTAAACGAATAGGTATGATACTTTCTTTCCGGGTAAGGAGCCCTGGGGGCCTGGTCCTGTCGAGGGACCGGAGGGGCCTGCCGAGGAGGCGGCGCCTGGTTGTCTCGCCTAGGTGGCGGTGGCGCATTGCGCGGGGGAACCTGTCGGTTCTGAGGCGGTCGCTGCTGGGCAGGAGCCTGTGCTTGAGGTGGAGGACCTCTGCGAGGTTGCGGGGGTGGTGCCGCCGGTAGCAATTCCAACTGCCTCGGGGCTTCTATTTGAGCCACCGCGGCGGGTTCAGCCCTGGCGGCCCTCCTGGCTGGGATCATAGGGGGCAGCAAACGTGCCTGGCTAGCCTGTTGTAGGGCCTCCTCGAGGCGCTGGGCCTTATCCGAGAAATCTCTGAACCCTCCAGGGTAGTTCTGGGTAATCAAGGAGGGTACCAGCTCTGTCTTTACGTTCCCCACACACATCGTCAGTAATTGCTCCTGAGTCAGCGACATATCGAGAGAATACGTAAGTCCTTTCCACCGGGCGATGAAGTCTGCAACCTGCTCATCAGGCCTCTGTTTGCACTTAAAGAGGTCCGCGATGCTGGTCTTCCGCGTGGTGGAGCTGAACTGGTACAAGAACTGTCGGCGAAGATCCTCCCAACCGGTCACTGATCCGATGGGGAGCTGGCTGTACCAGACGAATGCCGGACCTTCCAACGTCTGTACAAAACATCGGAGCTTAGCGGCTTCTTGCTGCGCCGGGGTCCCCAGCATGGGGCCACACCTGGAAGAGAAATGGGACAAGTGCTGAGGTGGGTCTCCTGTCCCGTTAAAAGGCGAGAAAGTGGGGTTCCCAAAACCCGGAGGCGCGAGCATATCATCCACCCACGCGGGATAAGGCTTGCCATCCGGTGGGACCGCCACCTGCCGTGTCTCCAACGCCTCGAGGCGGGCTGTGAGTGCCGCAATAAGGTCCTCCGGGTGGGGATCCCTGTCTTGACGGGGATCCCTAACCACCAGCGCATTGCCAGGTTCTTCAACACGGTAGACGGCTTCGGCTGCCCGCGGGTCAACTGGCTGGATGACCTGTTGGGCGACTGGGGGAACCCGGATTGGGTTCTTCAGATTGCCCCGTCGCTCAGGGGGGTTTGGCGAGACGTATCGCGCCCTCTTGCCGTGTGTTCCGGCTTCCGCCCTGTCCGCGGCAGCAGCATGATCAGGGTTGCCCGGAGGTATCTCACCCGGGGGGAATTGTTCCTGCCCCTGCTGCCCCGGCCTGGGATTACCATAGTCGGGTCGTCGCTCTACGGCGCGTTCAGCCAAGAGTTCGTCGACCAGCCTCTTCTGCTCAGCAAGCTGCTGACGCAACGTGGCCTTCTCAGGGTCTTCGTCCATTTTCTGCACAGAGGCGGACGGGTCGGAGTGCTTGACTATTCCGACGTGCTCCTTACCCTTGCCAGTGCTCCGACCGAGTGCCAGTGACTCGGTGGGTACAGGGAGGCCTAACAGGTTCCTTTGATGACGGGTAACTCTCACCGACGGGTCAAGAAGCGGCGGTACGCCCTCGGAAGGTAAGTCCCCATCAAGGAACTCAAGCTCATCTTCCTTATCCACGACGTCGGCCATGTGGACTGTGACCCCTCTTGAGGGCATATCCTCAATGTCGCATAGCGAATCGGGCTGTCGTCGGATAGGGTCGAAGAGGAGAGCGGCATAGCGTCCCCAACCACGGACTTGCACATGGGGGGTGGCTTCCCTGACGATCTTGCGGAGTGCCTTGAAACTCTGAACGCATTTTCGTTGGAGGGCACTCTGGTGACCGGGCGACTCGGGGTGCTGGGCCACAAGGAGCGCCGCTGCATCAATTAGGCGGCACTGTTTGCCAATCTCCTCGACGTGATCTCGACTCCTGGGGTACACTACCCGTTCCCAACGGAGGCGGAAGTGCGTCGCCCACAGGGTCCGACAAAAGCATCCCACCTCTTCAGGGGTAAACGACTCGGGTACGCGGAAATTCAGTGCCGCCGTGGGCTAGAACTTCTCTGGGAAGTAGTCCGTTGCAAGAATACTCCAGAAGCTCCTGGGTTCATCCTCGGGGTTCGGCCCCACATTTCCCCATTCATCAACCGGGGGCGGCTGAGGGACCGGTAGCGGTACCGAGGCGGACCTCTGGGATAGAAAACTCAGCGGCGGAGAATACGGTGTGCGAGCAGACTGGCCACCGTACTCTGGGCTTTCCTCTGAAGAGCGAGGTGACCTGACCACAATGTCACGATAGGACGGGCTAACAGCCACTGCTTCGGGTACGGGGATTGCCGTTACCGGTGTCCGGTCATGTCGTGGCTCTACCACCGTTGACCCCCAAAACAGCTCCTCGTGATCCCGAGTAGAGGTAGAGGGCGCTTCGGGTGACGGTGGCGGTGACTGCGCGGTCGAAACCTGCGGAATTCCCAGGATTTCTTCCTCCTGGATGTACCTGCGGAGAGAGACGGGAATCCGGTGGACTTCAAATTCCGGGAGAACGAGGCTGACGCGTCTGGTTCCTGCCCCAGTCCTTGATACGGAGGAGCTGGGAGAAGGTTCCATCGCTGAATCGCCTTCCGCTTCCGAATCGGAGAAGCGGGCAGGTTTGATCTCCCCCTGGGCCTTCCCAAGATTCTTCTCGTAGCGGCGACGACCCGCTCTTCTGCCCCTGGGTGGCTCTTCGGGACGGGGTTGACCCCTATCAGGCAGCCCTGGGGCGGCGCTAGCGCCGTGGCGGAGAGGGCCCCCACTTGAGACAGCCGGGGTGCGAGGGGCACCAGGGCAAATATCAAAGGGTACATGGGGAGGACCTCCCTGAACGATGCGAGTGGAGCGAGGCTGACCTTCACTCCTTGAGTTGCTGAGGCGAGGAGGACCTTCGCCAGTCGCAGAGAGAACGTAGGGGGGGCCCCCACGTCGAAGGACCGGATGGACGATGCCTTCAGAAGGATGGACTTCATACCCTGTACAGCGGGCGCGGGAAATGTTTCCGCGCTGAGCATCACTGCCATGGGGCAGGTCTTCCTGTAGGACGGGGCCAGCACGAGGCATGCCTCCATGGCGAACCTCGGAGCGGGGAAGGCCCACGCTCTGTGGAGTAGCGGTACGGGGAGGACCTCCGTACGGGGTGGCATCACCGCAGGTTAACTTGCGGCGATCACTACTTGGGCCTGCAACCCGAAGAGTCAACCCAGCCTGCCCGCGGGGCGGTTGGGGTCTCGATCCTGGTTGGGCGAAGGGGTGCCCCTGCTCAATGTAAGCGGGGGCTTCGTAATGTACGTCGGCGGTGGCTCGGGCCACTGTAGCTGTCGACGTGGACGCGGCTAGGCGAGCGTCCTCAGCCCGGGCCCGGCACTGACGTCGGGTCAGGCGGGCCGGTGCAGGTGGTGCAGGGACGTAGTCTACCTGTTCTTCCTGTGGGGCCGGACGGCGGCGCTGACGTGGCCGGACGGGAGCTCTCGCCTCGGGTTCCTGGGTCGGGGCCCTGAGCGGGCTGAGCCGGACCGCGCCTGCCTCTTCGGCGTAAGGCGAAGAGTTGTCAAGGCGTTCTGGGGATAGGCTCCCGAAATGATTGAATGTCTGGGTGGGGAGCGGGGGCTCCCTGCGCAGCCTGTTAGGGCGGCGTTGACGGCGGGGCTTGGAAGCCTCCAGGTCCAAACGGGCCATATCCCTGGTCGGGATGACACCTTGTTCCTCATACCTGCGCACGAGGCTGTTGATCACCCTTCATTGGATGACCTCTGATGGGGAGAGGGGACGTGGACGTCCCGCATCCCGTGACGTGGCAGCCGTCGTGGCGGTAGTGGCGCCATGTGGAGTGGCCGTAGTGATGTTGCCCCTGCCCCTGCGCGGGCGAGGGGCGGATGGTGACCACATCTCTGAAATAGCAACCTGGTTCCTGGAAAACGAAGGGATCGACTCATCAGTACTGAGAGGGAAAGGATTGACAGCCAGTGCCCCAGCGTTCTTCCATCCTCCATGTCTGTGAGAAGGATCCACGCCAACACGCTGCAGAGCGGGGCGCCCCAGGTTCTACTACCCCGAACTCCGGTGAGTTTCACGATTGGCCCGCCATTTGCTTGGCGGGACCAGGCAACAGATATCTGAATCCGGTGACACGTCAGTCTACTGGTGTCTCGAACGCTACTAATCCCCATGCTGAGGAGAAGACTTTCACGTCGGGTTCACCATTTCTGTTTCCGACGCTTTCGCCGGGGCGCGCGCATCCGTCCGTGGGGACGCGCGGCTTTGTTGCCCCGCATTCCCGCTTTCCAAAGGCGGGCGGCATTCGCTCCTTATTCAGGGACGTCTGCTCCTTGATCGAAACGGGATGATGGGATGTCGGTTCTTCCTCCTGTGGATTCCTCCTCAGGACTCGTCACCTAGTACGGGTCTCCCTTATAGATTTAATACGTAGTTCGTGAAACTCTTCCCAGTGCCATATTGTCATGGACACCGGTTAATTACACTGCTTCTGTCGGGACATTCCAAAGGGTCCAGTCAGGGCAGCAACCTTCGGTCAGGGGAGTAATCACGTTTGAGGCATCAGTAGCGTGTCTGGATGCTGGGGTACCTGGCATGTCTGTCTGTTATCCTCGATCACGAGGCTTCTCAAGGGCGTGGAAGCCCGAGGCATCCCACATCGAGCGCGGGGAATTACATGTCATAGACACATATCTGGGGTTTTCCTCAGCTTCCCATGTTCAACACAGGGTATGTCGTAAGTTTAACGTCTTGCGGAGACGGTTACACCAAAGGTGTTCCATCCGAGGTTTTCCTCAGGCATCTCATGTTTATCATGAGGTAGGACGCGAGTTTAACGTCTTGCAGAGACAGAATGAGGGTGATCAGGACGTCCCATAGAGACGGATCAGATTGGTATATCCCTAGGAGGGAACACCTGGAAGGTTTACCAAGGCGATGGATCAGAACGCCCAATGAGGACGGATCCGAGGTGGTGCACTCCCTAGAGGGGAAAAGGGTGATGAATCGGGGTGTACACAGAGGACAACGACCCAGAGATATGATGGGGCTTACACGTGGAAAGCGGCCCATGCGCCGCTAGGAGCAGCGAGGAGGTGGATGGCATGATCCCACCGGGATGTGGCGGCCCGGGTGAGAATCAGGATGGGTGGTGGATGAACGAATGAAGTGGAGGGGGAATGAAATGGGACCATCGCAGGGGGGCGACAGTGAAGTTGGGCTTGAGCCTTGAAGAGGCTTCCTACGTATCCCCGTGGCAGGGAATCAAAGTCTGCGTAGTTCGGGATGGTGCCGGTAAACCGACGTGAAGGTGGACCTTGGCCCGATGAACGTCGTCGGCGAACCAACGTGAAGGTGGACCTTGGTCCAGTGAGCATTGTCAGCGTACTGACTTGAAGGTGGACCTTGGTCCGATGGGAATCGTCAGCGTACCGACGTGAAAGTAGACCCGTGGGTCCACTAATGGTGGGCTTGAACCTTGGGAAGGTTTCCTACGTACCATGCCTTGACATGGATCAAAGTCCTCGTAGTTCAGGGAATACAGTTTAACGTCATGCGGGACGATAGTGAACCCTGACGTGAATGAACGACGGGCGATGGGTGTCGGCGAACCGACGTAAATGAGGGACCTTGGTCCACTATTGGTGGGCTTGAACCTCGTGGAGGCTTCCTACGTACCATGCCTTAACACGGATCAAAGACCTCGTAGTTCGGAAGGGGATGATCGCAATGGCTTACCACTGGACCAGAATGGGACCCGACGTGAAACGAAGGGTGGGTGTGTCGGTGAACCGACGTGAAGGTAGACCTTGGTCCACTATTGGTGGGCTTGAACCTCGTGGAGGCTTCCTACGTACCATGCCTTGACATGGATCAAAGACCTCGTAGGTCAGGTGGAAAGTAGACCTTGGTCCACTGATGGTGGGCTTGAACCTCGTGGAGGCTTCCTACGTACCATGCCTTGACATGGATCAAAGACCTCGTAGTTCAGAAGGGGTGGGTCGCAATGGCTTACCACTGGACCGGAATTGCAGTTTAACGTCGTGCTAGACGGGGGTGAAACCCGACGTGAAAGACGGGTGGGCTTGAACCTCGTAGAGGCTTCCTACGTACCATGCCTTGACATGGATCAAAGACCTCGTAGTTCAGAAGGGAAAGTAGACCTTGGTCCACTGATGGTGGGCTTGAACCTCGTGGAGGCTTCCTACGTACCATGCCTTGACATGGATCAAAGACCACGTAGTTCAGAAGGGGCTTGCCAGGGTCGATGCTCACTCTAAGCCCACGTGAGTCATGCTCGGTGTGAGAAACAAGAGGTTGCATGGACCTGACGATCACGTCGCGAAGGGTGCGTCCGTGAGAAGCGAAGAGGGGATTACGCGTTGGGCGGACCATGGTGTTGGGACTTACTCCAGGATGGAGGCCCATGGCGCGACAAAGCGCGGGAAAGATGGACCTTGGTCCGACAATGGGAGGTGCCTCGCTCCCTATCACGTCCTCCACTGACCTTGGTAATGGGGGAGTACCGAGATGCACGGGTGCAATCATCCGTACCAAAGGTTAGGGATTTACGCTCTGAGGCGACCCTTCCCCCGCGAACATACACCACTCCGACAAGGAGGATCTCATTCCATGTGCGGAAGAGTTCCATTCCCGTGGAGACGAGTGGTGTAATGAATGTTCGAGCTGGGGGGACCCTTCGTGAGGGAGACGAGGTTGGGTCACAGTTTAACGTCATGTGTTGAGGACGTGGTGCTTGGTAGTTTAACGTCCTGCAGCTCGGACGAGGTGGGTTCACTCCACACCCCTAGGGCTTACATAACCGGTACCCTCTGGTCCTTGGGGAAGGGAAGGTGTCGGTAAGGCCATGGTAAAGGGGGGTCGCGGGAGGAACCATCGAGGGGTCCACGTTAGCGTGGCTATGCGAAGAAGCAATAGCCGTTAGCGTGCCTATGTGAAGAAGCATTAGGCGAAGCAACGCTACGGGAGGTGTGGCCCATGGAACTTTGAAATCACATCGTGCAAACCTGGAGGGTCGCACGGAAAGAGGAATCGCTAAGCAGAGGAGTGTGCTTCGCGAAGTGGGGTGCCTTGGCCTTAGCATGGGGCAGAGGTGGGGGTGAGAGGTGCTTCGCGAAGTGGAACAGTGTTCGAGGAGCACTGCCTCGCGAAGAAGGAGTGGTTCGCTAAGCAGGGTCCGGCCAAGCAATGTGCTTCGCGATGCGTAGTTATCCTGCCTTGGCATAGGGATTACTCGCATGGGTTGGGTGTTTCGCGAAGCACGAGTGCTCCGCAGCTGCCCGGGTTCCCTTGGGAATCCCCTTCCTTTGCGAACGCCCTTGGGCTTCGCGAAGGGCATCCCTCTCGGAAGAGGGGCTCAGAACGAAACAAATCAGAGTCGTCTCGCGAAGTAGAAATACCTCGCGGAGCTCATGATTCCCGGGGCAAAGCTTGCTTCGCAATTCGGGAGAGGAGAAGCCGAAAGGTCGGATTGTCCGTCCCCGGGACTCAGGGGGAGTCGAGTATTTATAGGGAAGGGGCGCCGCGATGCAGGGCTTGCGCGCCGCCTCTGGAGCTTCACGGCGCGCTCGCGAACGTCAAACGCGCTCGCGGAGGATCACCGCCTCTGGGGCTTCGCGGCGGGTCGCGAACGTCAAACGCGCTTGCGGAGGATCACCGCCTCTGGAGCTTCGCGGCGGGTCGCGAACGTCAAACGCGCTCGCGGAGGATCACCGCCTCTGGAGCTTCGCGGCGCCGCCAGGGCTGGGGCGCTTCGCGGAGGGGCTTCGCGGCTGTGCTTCACGGCTGTTCTTCGCGATGCAGCGCGCCGGCTGTCTTTTTCGTTCCTTCTTTTCGGGCCATATTTTTGGCGCCAACAATATTTATTATCATTTTTTGGATAATTACATGGGAAAATATGTTAATTTATTTCCTGGGGATTATGTATTGAAAGGTTTACAAAATGTTTATGGAATTTTGGGTCAAATTTCTTTCTTTGGTGCATAAGTTATTTTATGCACCTATATTATTTTATGATTTCTATAGAATTTCCCTCTGAGATTTTATATAATGAATATATTTTTTCAATATATTTAATGTTTTTTAATGTTATTCTTTTATGGTTCATATGATTCTAATGTTACGAAGTTGGTTGTGATTTTATATTATAATCTCATTGTTTTGTTGGAGTGTGTATGAGTAAGTTTCCAATGATGATGTCTTATGTTATAAATATAATAAAACTGATGTATTTTATTCTAATATGTATTTTTGGTGAAAATTAATTTTTAACTTTAAATTTCCACCATCAATTATTGGAGTCTAAAAGAATTTTTTATGAAAAATGGACCTTTATTCCCTCTATGACCGAAAATATTTTTCTTACATAAACATGATTTCTAATTTTTTTTTAAAGGATCAATATAATATTATATAATTATTTATTAATGTAATTTCTATCCATTTTTTAGTTTCAAATGTTTTTCAAAATTAATATTATTTTTGGTTTTCAATGAAGGATCTTCTGATTTGGAAATAAAAATATGAATGGAATCTTTTCATCTAAACATGTATGACTTGAACAAAATTTTCCACCATCATGAATGATTAATGATTTAAAGGTTACTTTATAAGTTTCCAAGATTATTTTTTATGAAAATTATTTTTGTAAATTTTCTATACTTATTTACTGCTTAAAATTTATTTTTAATGTTTAATGGATATTTTTCTTAAGAAATAATCTAAGTGATAAAGCCTAATCCACTATTATTGATGGTCTTGGTAGCTGAAGATGAAAAATGTAATGGTTTTTGTACTTATGTAGGTTCCACACTTTTATGAAATGAGATTATGGTTCATGAATTATGATGATTTAAAAATCTTATGAATACTGTCTTTTGGAACTATTATTATTCATTCCATGACTGATGATTATAATCTATGATAGGGTGGGTATGAAATTTCTAAGTTTTTTTCCTGATCACATACCCTCAAGATTATCTTATGATTTCATATGATTTTAGAAATATATCTCCCATGCTTACCAATATTAATAATCTAAGATCAAACTTTCTTATTATTCCTTATCACATGTTAAGAAAAATATGTTGTCTAGGGGTTGTTTATAAAGAGTACAAAAGGGGAAATATCTATATGGGAGATGTTGAAGATATTTTATTAAATAAAAACATTGTGTAGTTAGTACAAAAGTATGCTAAAACATTATGGTCCTTGGTTGTGTATTTGTGAAATGTATTTTATATTCATCGAAAAGTGTGTGATATTTATATATAAAAATACTAGGTCACTATAGTTTGTATCACTGCAAGGGTTAGTTAAACCATAGGAAACTAGGATAAGAAAACATTAGTGGGAACCATAAGGACAAGACTAAATGTAAGAAAATATCTAGATTTTTTAAGGATAGAGATAGTGGTTTTTGAGAAATTACATCCCAATCTGGATACTATATGAGGATGTGGATATGAAATAGTTATATATAGGGGTAATAAATCTAAAAAGGGAGGATTTATCAAGACTCAATCGTTACCGAGTTATTCTTAATAAGCCATCCTATACACCATGTTTGACAGTCTTGGGTGATATTTTTTTGGAACTTTCCAAACTATTAGTGAACCAAAAATGAATGATTTGAAAAGAGGATGACTAAGAATGTAACCAAGTAAAACATAATGATTCGTAGATTAAAAATTAAATGTTTTTGTTTATATATAATATGAATGGTTAATCATTCTAATCAGAGATTCCTGATCGTCATGTTGACCAGTTTTAGTTTTTCTCAGGTAGTAGAGATATAACAATGATGATGGTTTGGTGATGAATGTGCTTAAATATTGAATTATCACACTTGAGCTTAGTTATAATTTTTTTTACATCAAGAAAATTATTTTGGAATGTTAATTTCTATAAAAAATAATTTGAAGTTGAATTAGTAGTCAAAATAACTAATGGTACGATGATCACATCTCAAGTATTTGATTATTCTCTAGTTGATGTTTGTGGTAATGTGTTTCATGCAAATATTATCATTCTCCCTCGCATTGAATTTGATGTTGTATTAGGCATGGATTGGTTTTCAGTAAATAAGTCCCACATCATTTTATGAAAAAGTGATGTCACATGTGAAATTCCAAATGGACATATTATCATATATCTGTGTGATGATAAATATGAAATTCATATATTGCTCAAATATAGTTTATAGTTATTTCTTCGCATTCAAAAAGGGTGGTTATCTCATATCATTGGGTATAAACACAAAATTTATGACATGATAATTTTTATGTTGTTTATTGTTGTCATTATTTAATATTTTCTCATTATTCCTTTGAATCAAGAATTTGAGTTCTCAATAAAATTCATTCATGGTGTTATAAATATTTCAAAGACTCCATATATAATGGTGTCAATTGAGTTATAAGTAATGAAGATAAAACTATAGTATAATATTTACAAGGGATTCATTTTCCCAAGTGTGTCGACTTGGGGCACACCGATTTTATTTGTTAAGAAGTAACATGAGTCAATATATCAGTCCATTGATTACCAGGAACATTAAAAGACCACTATCAAGAAAAAGTATCCTCTACCCCATATTGACGACTTTTTTGATCAACAATGTGTATAGTAATATAGTTAAAATATTGAAAATAATTCCAGATATCATCGATTAAGGGTTGATAAGGAGGATATACTCATCAAAACACTCTGTAGAAGGTATGAATACTATGAGTATATAGTGATATCATTTGGTCTTATAAATTCCAATGAAATTATCATGAATTTAATTAATATATTCTTTAGAGATTACCATGATATGTTTTTGGTAGTATATATAAATGATATTATAATATATTCAAAGATAAAGGAAGATCATGAATATCACAAGAGAGTTGTATTGGAAAACATAAATAAAGAAATGATTTATGAAAAATTTTCAATGTTTTAATTTGGAATATAAATAGATTCATTATTTTGTTAATATTATCTCATAGAAGGGTATATTGGAGGATCCATATAATATAGAAGCCTTTCAATGCTGGCCCAAAATAAACACTATGACAGAGATATGATGATTTTGTGGTTTGTATAGATACTATCGATTCTTTATAGAAAATTTATCATGACTACCCAATCCAGACAGCAAAATTCCTCAAATGGGATCTAAACTCTTTTGTTCTATTGAATGTGATGAAACTTTCAAGGAACTAATGGGAAGTTTATTCAGTGAATGTATTATTACATTTAATTCTAGTGGAAATTGATAAATAGTATTTAGTTATGCATCATAGATGGTATTGAGAGGTATTATAATGAATAATTATATTATTATGACTTATACCTAATGATAGTTGGAGGTCCGAGATAAAAATTATGCAAATCATGATAGGGAGTTAGCTGTGGTAATTTTGGAATTATATATGTGGGGGCATTATCATTATAGAGAAAGGTTTGAAATATATATATATATATTTATATATATATATACTCAGAAAAAAATATTAACTTATATGTCATAATTGTATCTTGATTTACTCTAACTATAATATTCATGGTGATCATGTTATTGATTAAATGGGATTTGTTCAGTTATCTATATTTCCATTTTTATTATTTCATATATATTAAAGTTAAAATCCCTAGTGCATAACCTTTACTGAGTATCTAATATCACCCTTATTTTCTTTTCTATCCCTATGATATGAAGAAGGAATATTTGAATGAGTTCAAGTATGTAGAATATGTTCTTTCACTATGTTTTAAATTTTATGCATTCAAATGTTCCATGTGATTCAAGTATGTGTCTCGTTCACCAAGATTAATAAAAAATATTTTATTTCAAGATGCAATTCCATATATATATATATATATATAAAATAATGATGTTACCCCCACTTATTGACTACTAGGGTTAGGTTCTTTATAGGTTAATGATTGATGTTGGTGAAAATAATTTGTATGCCCACAGTATATGTTGTGAAATAAAAATTCCCTTTTTTAACTTTTTGGAGATTATTTTCCAATATTTAGTTATAAAAGTGAAATAATCCACCTCAAAATTTTTTATTTCTAGTTCTTATATGAATAATTATTTCCTCTTATTTAATAATCAAATTTATGAGGACTTATTCTACTA
The DNA here is from genome assembly GCA_963277665.1 of Viscum album. NCBI lineage: Eukaryota > Viridiplantae > Streptophyta > Magnoliopsida > Santalales > Viscaceae > Viscum > Viscum album. Next base: position 114,770,450 of record OY728140.1, on the reverse strand, counting down.
TAATAATTAATAATTACTTACCAGGTTAAAAAATGATAATTTATTCAATTATATTCTTAGATAATTATTATCCATCTTTTATTTATTTAGTTATTCCTCAAAGAACTGTGTAAATATCTCAGGGGATCATCTTGGATGATATTTAATGCATGTCTTCATCATTTAACCTTTATTGTTTTATGTTGTAAATATAGAGGGAAATTTGGATTCTTATCATGTTTCCATATTTAAGAGTTTATTTGATATTTTATATTAGATAGGGTTTGAGCTACTTTTTTCTATGTATATTTAATTCAATTATTTTAATATCTAATTATATAATTTTTCTTATTGTTTCAAAAAATAAATAAAAATTTCATACTACACTAGGAATGCATTTGGATGTAATGTTCAGAAAACATTATAGTCATAAAATTTAAATATAATAATTATAACTAATTGAAATATGATTTATTGTGTAAAAAGTACTTTTAATCACAAAATTTAATGATATAAAAATTAATTTAGATGAATTAGTCATTTAAATTAAATAATCATTCACAATTTTATGATATACATTTGTTAGATGGAGAAGGGTATAATATGAAAATATAGAAGAAGATAAGACAATGGTTCGACAATATTTTATTACATAAATTTTTTTAAAAGATAATTATAATAATAAGATATAATGAATTTTAGAGGAAAAAAAGATGCTGCGCTATTCAAAGTAATTTTGAGGTTTAAATAATAAAATAAGTTTCCTTTTGAGGAGGTTATCTCACAGTTTTTTAGGAAATTATTTTAGTTTATAGTTTTTCTACAGGTATTTTTGTTTTTATATGTCCTATAAGAAATTTTTTATAATATAAAAATGATATGATATACTGATATATTGTGATTTATATATCATTAAAAAAGAGAATACGAAGAAAAAATAATTTTTTCATGAAAAAAACCTTAAAAAACTTCTCCATATCAATATAAAATTCCCTCACATAGAATTTTCAATAATCTCTTTCTCTATATCTATCTCTATATGTTGAATCATATGATCTTTCTGGTTCGACAAGAATGATCATGGATTTCTCTCATGAACTCCTTATATAAGCAATGATAAAATTGTAAAATTTTAAAAACTATATCCCTATCTAACTAAAACAAATATTCACTCACAGAAAACATGAATTGTAACATTGATATCAAAGAAAAAATATGTTATCTTGTAAAATATAAGGTAAGCATGGTTAACCTAATTAAATATCCTCGCAGTAACACCACCTAATCATGTTCCAGTTAAAAATCATCAATTCTCCCAATCAAGGTCAACCGGCTGACTTATTTATAATGGATAAAATTCTCCTCAGATGGAAACATTTTATTATATCTAAAATATTAAAATTATTTAGGATATTTGAACGTCTCAATATCATTCAATCTATCACCTCATATAAACAATGATAAAAATTAATGATGTTATTTATTTGATAATGGTGTATAATATTATATATCAAGTAAAAAATCACTTTGGTTATCATAATATGAAAGTTGGAATCCCTTACATCCCATATCATGACTAATGATATATGTTTATTCCTTGATATATAACATATGGGGTGATGGTGTATTAAAATTTGTATTTCACATGAATATTTTTATATTGGGTTTCAAGTAAGTTTTCATTATACTATAATAAAATTATAATATGGTGATTATTATTCTAGTGTTAAAGTGGATTAAAAAATAACTAAATGGTTTAGAACCAGTTTACATGAAAACAAAATATATCACTATTCAAAACATATTTATAATGATTTCATTGAATGTATCTATAGTTTGGAAAAGTGTCATTTTTTTTAATTTTTCATGGTATATGTTTCACATAAAGATGATTTAAATTGTCTTAAAATTTTAATAATTATAAAAAGGTGAAATAACCAATTGAAAAATTATATCTATTTTATTTTTCTTAATTTTTAAATAAAAATAGCATTAAAACATTCAATTATGTTTATCTCAAACCAAAACTATATTGAGGGAAAAAATTAGATAATGAATAAAACTGATCCCAACTATGAATTATCAGTTAAAATATTAAAAAACATATTTAAAAATAAAAAAATTAGAAGGACAATCAAAATTTTTAACTTTAAAATAACTAATTGAGAGAAGTATTGTAGAGAGTAGTTTCATAGGGGATGAGGCCCTGATAGGAGGTAGTGTCGAGTTGGCTCAAGGGCTATTTTTTATTTTACATTTATACTTTTGAGAAATAAAATTCATCATTAGTTATTTATGATAATTATTCTGTATATAGATTATCATGAATTTATTTGATCAATATGGATACATTTCATTTAGATTTAATTTTCTTTCAGTTTACTCCTTCCTATAATAATAACTAGGAATACTGTTTTCTGATAACACTTATGATTAATGGGAAGAAAGTCTATATGTGATACCTAAAATTAATTGGGATGATGTGCATTATTTTGGGGACATTTATTTATATAAAGGGTATTGTATGTCCCTAGAATGGTCATTCCACTAAGGAAAAATTCCTCAAGGCCTAATGATAATCAACTAATATATAGAGACGTAAAAATATTTTTCATGATCTAAACATATAACACAATGATTCATTCACCTATATATATCATTTTATATAGTCAATAGAAAAAATAATTATATAATATAAAAATAGATAATATAAAAATTATAATATCCCAAATGGCCGAACATATGAAAATAATTGCTAGGCCATTTCAAAAAATAAAATCCTAGATCCAAAAAAACTATCATTGTGTTATATGGATAAAATGTCCTATAAATAACTGAATAAAACATCTCCATTATAAGACTCCAATACAAATATAAAAACTTCACCATAACACCCTTATAAGTCACCACCAACCTACATGTGTCTATTTCCCTTAGTTGTATCATGACAAACGAAGTTTCAATGGACAATATATGTTTATATATAGAGAATGATAATAACTTATTAGTATTTCACTAGATATCCCAATAATCCTATTGAATTTAGAATGGTAAAATTTGTATTATAGTGTCTGCGATCCAGTTTACCTCCACTATGACTAAACCGATTTCCACAGACCATAGGCGTGCTTCCCCAATTTTGAAAAAATATGACTAGAAAAAGGATCTATGTATAATGTATAGAGAATATACCCTATATATTATAAATTAGAATAAACATAGTTGAATAAATATTAACAAATCATAATAATAATATAGATCAATAATAAAGGTGGAAATTCGAGTTAAATTCTAGAAACCTTATTAAAATCAACCACGCCATAACAAAATTAGAAAGTATAATATAATATTTCAACACCCAAAATATTAGTATTCATTTCCATTAAAATAAATACTCTGTTGAATAAAAATTTTCATATGAAATAGTAAACTAAAATGAAACCATAATGATATAAAAATATATTAAATTTTACCATTATAATATATTAGTTAATTTTTTTGTATAAATTATGTAACCACATTATGAAATCTATACAGAAAAATTGATAAAATGAAATAGGGTAGTAAAGTCTTACTTATAGTTCTCATTTCTCAGAGATTGGAAAGGATATACCTTATCTATGGGTTTCCCTATTCAACTCCCAAAAAATCTAAAAAATGTGTGGATTGAGAGAAATTGTTTTTGGGAGAAGTTCATGCTCATAGAAATCAATAAGAGATCCCTTCTCAAAAAGTCTCCACTCCTGACAACAAACAATTTATATTTTATAATAATTACATATGATGTGGTCACAAGTGGATTTTTAAGAAGAATTTAGAATGATATAAATATTATATGTGTTTTATACATTTTGACTCCCTATAAAATTTTATAAATAATAAAGTTTGTATTTAATGAAAATATTTTGATAACATGTAGTAAATTCTTATTAAAAAACATATCATATTTATATAATTAGGAATAAAATCATTTATGGTCAATTTTATTGGGAACCTATTTATCATGTATTTTATATTTAATAAACTAAACTTTTTACATTAAAACGTCCATTATAAATTTTATAATATTCAAAAAACATTAATAAATAATCATTAAAAATTACTAATAAATTCGAAATTATATTAAGAATACGTAATCATTCTAAAATATATTTTTTAAAAAAAAACAGTATCTTAACCATATAAAGTATGTTTTGACACAAAAGATGAATTTATAGTATTTTAATAATTATTTTTAAAAAGTGTATGTCATTTTTAGATTCATAAATATAGTGTTAGCTTCAGATGATTTTTTTTATTTTTCTAAAATAATTCATTTATAGGTGAATAGTGAAAAATAAAATTTCTACCAATACCATAAAGTTTATGAATTAATCAGGATTTAAGTATGTATTAAACACTTATAAATAATCATTATTAATAAAAATTTTATGTAAGGTGTAAAATTAATAATTTAACTTTACTGTATTATGTTTAGAAAACCAATTTTTATCACATTGGAACATAAGTAAAATTTTACCGTTAATTATTTTTCAGTTTTTATTTTAATTATGTATTAAAATTTGTTAATATATTTTTTATTTAATTATATCCATATAAATAATATTTTGTTAATAAAAAAATTAATTTCAGTGAAATCCCTATTATTCATATTTTATGTGAAGAAAATAATTATGATTAAATATATATTTTTTTTGTAAAAACAATTTTCAGTACATTATACAATTATTAAGGTATAATAAATTTATACAACTTTTATAAATTTAATCTATAATATATTAATTCAAAATCATAATAATAAGTCCCATATTATTTATTATTTCCTGTTTTAATTTTATTTATACAAAGAAATTACTTAGGTTAAAATTTGTTAATATGGTAAAAAAATAAAATTGTTAAAGGGTTCAAGAAAGGGTAAAAGACCAAAAAAATGTTAAAAAAATTCATCCAAATTAGTGTCTTAGTGGGTCCTCATCATTATCTCATCTCATGTCAATCATTTTCCTCTTTTAGAGGCACTTGACTTGAGAATAGTGCACCTCTTATTAAACAAATACCACTCCTCTCACTTATAAAGGGTGCCTTTGACCACCCCACTTATCCTCACACCATAAGACTATTAGTTCTTTAAAAAGATAACCAATTCCATCAATAACACTCCCATCAAATTTATATAGGTTCTTGGGTCATAAATCTACCTCCAAATTCTTAATTATGTTTTCAAAATAGTTACTCAAAGGACTAATGTTGAACTTCCAAAACCATTAATTTTTATGGATATTTCATTATTTCATCATAATTTAACTAACATTATAGTGTACAATTTGAAATTAAATACAAAAATATAATTAATATACTAAATTTTAATTATTTTTAAGGAGGAATAATTATATATCTTCCTCCCTTCTCCATAGAAAAATAAAAACTCCATCCATGCATACACATTGAAAATTGCATCCCTAAACAAAGTGTTTTTTTATCACTTACATATATGTATAATTAAAAAGGGGTATTCAACAAATAAATATGATATTTTCAATATGATTAATATTTTATATGATAAATCCTTTTCAACCATATATTTTCTATGGAAATCAAAAACGTCATTCCTGTGTATGTACAGACTACCACCAGCATAGAATGGCGTATTTGATCACCAATCTTCTTGGATGATTATTATAATTAATTTATTTAATTAAAACTATTTATATTTCCTGATTATGTTTTGGGAACGTTTATATTAATGTTAAACATGATAATGATATACCCACTTTATTATCATAAAAATCACTAACAAAATCACGCGACCTATCCTGTCATCATGAATCACATATAAAACACTCAAGGAGTGAAATATTGACATTTTAAAGCATTATAAATCATTTATTCTAGTATATAAGTTAATGTATGGATGATAATATTTGTATCAATAAAATGGGATCAATATAATCATTTTAATGTATACGTGAAACTATCAAAATCACTAAAAATGGGCGATGAAATTAAATTATAACCAACAAATAAATTTAAAATAACTTAATATAACTGATATGTATATAGTGTAATAGATATGTAGATGGTTTTCAAATATCTCATTTATATTTTTATGTTTATTATAAATGATGTTAAATATATTTCATGAATGTTGGGAGTAAAATTCTTGGGGTTTTCATGATTTAAATGATTTTATCATGTAATGGTTATTCCTCACTGGACATGGTTTTACATGATTTTTTTCCTTCTATAATATTATGATATAATATATAATTTACTTCTTTTTTATATGGAATTATTTTTTTCCATCAAATATAAATTCATTTATCAATTTATTTCATTATAAAGTTTGACGATGATGAAACTAATTCCAACCATCTCCAAATAAGCACTTTCTCTTTCATATATATATTCACTATTCTCACTAAACACTACATTGATTATTTGGAAATATTAATATGAATAATTTATTGTGATATTTAAATTTCTATTTTACACTTCTAAAATGGTTTATTTATCACTTTTTTAGGATGTGAGTTTTAATAAAGTAACTTATAATATTGAAAATATATTCCCTTTCAAAGTCATATGTTTTATATTTCATTATGAATTTACTTTTGGTTTTTTTATTTTTCAATGATAATTTACTGATATTTGTTGTTAAATAATGTTTGGAAACATATTTATGAAAACATATGAAAAATTATATTTTTATAAGTGACTCATCACATCCTTTCTTTATGATAATCTTAGGAAATGTTGTCTAAAGTATCATTTATGATTATATTTCATTTTTCACTTTTAATCCAACAAACATACATCCTATAGACTTGTTATTTTATGAATAACTCTCAAACTTCCTTTATTATGTAATCTTTGGTGAATTAATTTTTCATAGAAACTGATCTAATTATTGAAGCCCATTTCAAGACTATATTTGTAAAAGATACAAAACCAATTTTATTTTCAAATATTCCTTTCTATATGATGAATTATTGATTAATTATTTCATACATATAAATGGATTATTACTATGTGATGAGTGGGGTATTTTATGTGCCTCAAATGAATTATGTAATGTTTTATATCTCATGGAAAAATTATCATTTTGTGTGTAAATAAATTGTAAATATAATTAATAAATTTTTGTGTTGAATTAAATTCACATAGCATTATTCACATATTTGGTGTATAAATTGATTGAATAAGCTATATTCAAATGTTTATTTTTTGAAAATGACTATGAGAATATTTTTTCAAATAGTGAATGTGGACATAATTGATGATAAATCTTCTCAAAATGTTTGGATTTCATATTCTTATGCCAATTCCACTTTTATTGCTTTTGTTGTATGACTATGTTATTCTCCATGGCTCTTGATTATTGGCTCATATTTCTATACTATTTTATAGTGTAATGTTTTTTATCTTTTTTGATATAAAGGTTATTTTATAATGATTTTGTAATAATATTGTTTTATAATAACATATATTATGTATGTTTCTGAATGTACTTATAATCTAACTCTTTAATAACTCCATGATAGAATTTCCCTAACAATGCCTTTGAGGTCACAACCTATTTTTTTTTTCTATCACCATTTTTATTAGAAAGAGTATAATATATGTTTTGTTTATAAGGGGACATATTATGGTGTAAATATGGAAAATTTTTCACTAGTACTGTTAAATAAGTTTCTTATGTAGCTAATCCTCAAAGACAGTAAAAATTTGGTTTATCTATTTGTAATACTATATGTGATATATAATTTTTAACATATTTAAAATATATGAAATAAATATATTTTATCTTAGGTCACCTCATTTGGGATGAATTACAGTTCATCAAATATGTTTTTAATACTATATACAGGCATGAGGGTTTGGGGAACGTCACATATTGTCATAAAAAATGAGGAGGATCACCCATGGGTTGGTCATAGGTAATATAAACAAAAAAAAATCCATGATAACCCACCAATATAGTCTAGAGTCCTTCTACAGGCTCGTCTCTATACTATAGTAATCCTATAAAACTAAAACATTATATTAATTTCTCTTTACTTTATATGTACATACAATCAGGGAGCCCCCCTTGGTAACATAGATCCCGAGAGGGGTGTGATTTTAACTCTATAAATCACCACTAATGGTTCCATTAACATGTCCAGTATAATCATGTGAATGTATAGTGTGGAATTAATATGAAATGTAAGTAATAAAATATTTTATAACAACATGTAGTAAAAATTCACCCATGTGGGACTATACATACTTTTGTTAGCACTAGGGTGTCTTTAATCACATCCCAAAATCACCAACTAGTAATATTTTCTTGAGTCATAGTCAAATCATAATAAATGAATAGATAAAATGAAATTAATCCCAATACTACATATAATTTAGATTAAATACCATACCCATGATGTTATAACTATAAATACCTAGGTAGTATACCCCAATAAAATTATCAAAATTATGCGATATGTATCCTTAATAAACTAAATTCAAGAAAATAACTCATCCAAATATCATCATCAAGAGAGGAAATAACATCCCTAGACACAAGTATAATATAACGTGGGAAGGTAATCCATAGATCCATGTCACAACACTTGATAGGGGGAATCATTTCCCACTATTACCATTCCCAGGAGGGTATCACATCTCATTCCATATAAGAATCACACCATGAGAAGGACATCCATGTTGGCACAAAAAATATGGGGAGAGGAAAAGAAATCAAAAAGAGTAAACCACGTCCTATGCGGCTTCCTCATAAAGCATATTCATAGATCCCCATAGCACCATCGTTGGCATGAAGCCTCCCCATATGTGGGCGCCACAAAGAAAAGAGGTGGGAGGCTCCATGATCCGAAAGACGTTTGTGAAGTTGCCGCCAAGATAATAGGTAGGAGGCTCCGCGATCCGAAATACGTTTGCAAAGCTGCTTCAAAGAAAAGAGGCGGGAGGGTCCATGATCAGACAGATGTTTGCAAACCCACCATGAAGTAAAGATGTGGGAGGCTCCACGGCTACGAAAAAGTTCCACGTGGCTTTGTATTGATTGATCCCTCCTCCACGCCGCCTATTTCATATAAATAGATGGATTCCCCCTATCCCAAAGGACGAATCCTCTGACCATTCGCTTTTTCAGCTCTCAAATCGTGAAGCACCTTTTTCTTAGAGAAAACTTAGCTCCTCATGGTACTTTAGCATCACGAAGTACCATTCCTTTGGCTTAAACACAACCCCTCCTCAAGCAGTGATTTTCTTAGTGAAGCCCACATGCCTTCGCAAAGGAAGGATATCCAAAATGGAACTCGGGTCTTTGGAAATCACTCATGCTTTGAGAAGTACCTTCATGCATATGTGAACCACATGATAAGGTAGAGTCACTGTGCTTCGTGAGGTATACTTCTTTGTAGTTTTATGATTCACAAGGCTCCCATGCTTCGCGAAGCCCTACTCCACAAGAGACTTTCTGCTTCGTAAATCACCCTCCATGGGCATCTATTCTCTATTCATAGGCTAGGCCACTACAATTCACAAAGAATACTAATTCGTGAAACAACTCTACAACATGGAGCACCAGAGCTTCACACGACCTCTTCATGTGATCTCCTTTGCTCCATAACCCTTTTTCTCGTACGAACCTCTAGGTCTATACGATGTGACTTCAAATTCACTTAAGAGATTATTTACATTGGGTTTCTTATCCTTATGCTTCCTCTCATAGAAATGCTAATGGCTATTGCTTCTTATCATAGCCATGATAATGTGGGCCTCCCATTGGATCACTCCACGATGCCCCCTCACAATGGCCTTGCCAGTGCATTCCCTCACCAAGGGTTAAAGCATGCCAGTTATGTATGTCCTAAGGCTGCGGAGTGAACCCACCTCATCTGAGTTATAGGACATTAAACATCCAAGAACCATCTTCCTTATCATATTACATTTAACGGTGGCCTCACCCTATACCTTCTATGCGGGGTTCCGAACCTCGAACATTCTCTACGCTCGCTGGTCTCCACGAAAGTGAACTCTTTCTCACATGGAATGAGATCGTCTTTTCTGGAGTGGTTCTTGTTTGCGGGGAAGGGAAACCATATTGGTATAATCCCCTAGCCTTCCATGCAAGAGGTAGCACCCCTACTCCTCTTTTCTTCTTTGATTCCAACAACCAGAGGAGAAATGGGCATAGGGACATTCGTTCTCCCATCCCTCTCCCTCTGGGATTTTTCTCCACCAAATCCTGCATCCTGGAGTAAGTATTAATCTCTATCTCCCAAGGCTTTTAACCAGGCGTAATCCCATGTTTCATCTATGAGATGCTAACGACGCGTAAGCCCCTAATTCCTCTTTGGTCTGCTAACCACATGTAAGTACCATTCCACTTCCCATAGACACACCTTTTGCAACATGATTGCCATGTATTTGCTGCCTCGTGTTTCTTACACCAAGCATGAATCTTGTGGGATTAGAGTAAACATTGAACATGAAATCCTTTCTTGGCCTCCTTATCATGTAAGGCCCAAACCAACACAAACTACACATGAATTTCATGATTTCCAAGGAAAGGTACATAGGAAGCCTCCATGAGGTTCAAGCCCAACACCTACTGGTACTGACCCCTTCACATCGGTTCACCAAACCATCCCAAACTACATAGACTTGGATCCTTTCCAAGTCAAGGTATGTAGAAATTCTCCCAGAGGATCATTCCCAACACCTACTGGTCATGAACCTTTCACGTCGGTTCACCAAACCATCCCTAACTACACAGACTTTGATCCTTGTCGAGGCAAGGTATACTGTAAGCCACCTAATGTTCAATATCAACACCAACTAGTTCTCATCCCTTCATGTCGGTTCACCAAACCACCCAAAACAACACATAATATGGTCCTTTCCAAGGAAAGGTACATTGGAAACCTCCCTGAGGTTCAAGACCAACACATACTTTTCATGAACCCCTTTACTTCAGTTTAACTTCACCCTTCACGACATTAAACTACATCCAGCATCTTGAACTACAGGTACGTTGATACTTGTATCCAAGGAAAGGTATGTAGTAAGCCTCAATGGGGTTTAATACCAACACCCATAGGTCCCGACCATTTCACGTTAGTTCACCCTCGTCCTACGCGATGCTAAAATGTACGCCCCAATTTCGTCCCGCATGACACTAAACTGTACCCATTTGAACTACGTGGAATTTGATCCATGTCTCCTAGGAAGGGTACCTAGGAATCCTCCATGAGATTCAACCCCATCCAACGGTAAGCTGTTGTGTTCCCCATCTAGTGGTAAGACTTTGTGTTCCCCATCTAGTGGTAAGTTGTTGTCTCCCCCATCCATCGGTAAGTCATTGTGTTACCCATCTAGCAGTAAGCCATTGTGTCTGCCATCCAGCAGTAAGCCATTATGTCCCCAATCTAGAAGTAAGTTTTTGAGTTCCCCATCCAACGATAATCCATTGTGTTCCCCAGTTTATGGTAATCCTTTTTGTTCCCCAATTGATGGTAGGTCGTTGTGATCCCCAATCGATGGTACGTTGTTGTGCATCCCAACCAGCGGTAAGACACTATCAAACCCACACTACGTTAAGATATTGTAAGACGAACTATGTGGAATTTGGTCCCCATCCATGAGGATATGTAGGGAAAATCCCTAAGTCTCAAGCCCATCAATCAGATCCCATAATGGTCTCTCCCAAGAGCCTCTATGTTTCGAGAAGGTAATGCCCCAACTCAGAGGTTCTATTTCCTCTAGGTCCCATCCATGCATCCATTTTCACGAGTCACCTCCTTAGGTGTCACATCGCCTCACCAAACTACGAAGACTTTGATGTTCTACCTTGGGGATACGTAGGATTTCTTTTTGAGGCTCAATCCAAACACTACTGTCGCCCTCACGTTAGCTCCATCTCACTCCCTACTCACTTCGTTCAACTCTCCATCATCCATCCCGATTCTTGCCTAGGCCTCCACATCCCGCTGAGATCTTGTCATCCACCTCTTCATACTACTAGTAGTACTCGAGAAACTATCCACACATAACCCCTATAATCAGTGTTCCCTCCAGGGGTTAAACCCATTTGATCCACTCCCGTCAGTGTTCTGATCAGTCTGATCCATCTCCACTGGATGTTAAACTCGTGAAATACACTATGTTAAACATGAGAAGTTGAGGATAACCTCAGAAACATTCCCATGAAAAATAATTCCAAACATTTTATATTGGATTCCTTAGGATTTTGTTCCCTCGAGAAGACCTATCATATTGGGAAGAAATCCAGAGGCACTGGTGTTCCAGCATTTATACACACCAACAATGTCAAATGTGACTCCCCCCCGACTGAAGGTTGATGACCCGATCAGACCCCTTGGAATGTCTTGACAGAAGATGCATAATTAACTGGCATCCCTGAAGACATTCCACAATGAAGAGTTTCACAAACAATGTCTTAAATCAATGAGGGAAACCCATACTAGGTAATAGAATTTGAGGAGGAATCCACTAAAGGAGGACCGAAATCCCATCATCCTGTTTCGATCAAGGAGAAAATGTCCCCGCTTAAGAGATGGATTCCACCCACCTTTGGAAATCGTGAATGCCGGGAAACAACTATGCATCCCACCCCCCTCTGAATAAGGGTCAAATGCGCACCCCACCAAAAATTTTGGAAACAGAAATGGTGAACCCAATGTGAAGTTCTTCACCACAATGTAGAGATTAGTAACGTTTGAGACATCAGTTGACTAGCATGTTACCAGAACCATGTATCTGGCACCAGGTCCCACCAAGAAAATGGTGGGCCTAGCGTGAAACTCACCAGAAATCGGGGCAGTTGAATGTTGAACATCCAAGTCTATGACTTTGTCATCATGGATCCCTCTTACCACCCATTGGATATTGAATGGAACTAGGGAACTTGACATAACTTTCCTTCCTTCATTACTAATGGTTAAATCTCTCGACTTTGTAGGACCCAAGTTTCAATGATAGGAAATCAATCACCACCCACCCACCAACTTAGGGGCCGGGGAAACGTGAATGCAACAATACTGCGTGGCCCCAGTGCTTCTACGACAACTTCTACACTCATAGTTTTTGGGAACCCACGCCCTGTCTCCCCTTCAAGAATCATTCAAAGAAGGGCAGCAAATGACCTCGTTTGGCGATATGGGGAGGATGGGATTATCCCAACCCGGGATATGGAATTTTATGACTGAGAGACTTATGCGCCTCATCACCACAACATCCCCTAGGGCTGTTCATGGAGCCACTTCTCCCCACTCTAATGCACAAACATTTCAGGAGCCTCTCCCCAAAACACTTTGATGACTCTCTCTCCTACGCAAATGTGGTGAGGTCTGTCTGGGCCATCCTGGCTGGGATCCCATTCCAGGGGATCCCAATGAGGGCTCCCACTAGGCCATGTCAATGCCGCCGCCTAGACCCATGGGCTAAAGAGAAGGTAAGATATGCGCCTGCACCACTAGCCTCTGTCCGATTAACTTGTTGCCAGTGTCATGTGCAGGATAAGGAGGACGCTCGCTGAGGGGAATAAATAGAAATGACTACCATGTCTTGTTACACTGTTGACACATACCATCAATCCCCTGTTTATGCAGAGCAGGGGAACTTATATGCCTGGCCCGGATCGAGGCCCCAACCACCCCACTGGCAGGCTGTGTCAACTCTCTGGGTCGCCGATGCAGGTGGCACCTTCCGCGGGAGGACCCATGGAAATGAAACCCAGTATGAAGGTCCTCCTTATAAAATCTCCAATGAGAGTACAGGCCAGCCTACTCCCATGTTCAGTGTGGAGGTCCTCCCCAATCCAGCTTCAATACAAATGAGGGTCCTCCCTGCTGTAGTGATGCTCAGTACAGAATCCTCCTTCATACCCATGAACACCGGTATGGAGCCTTTCTTCATGTAGTAGGTCTCCAGTGTGAATATGTTACACATATGGTCAACCATCAGCCTGGGGGTCTTCCCCATGTCCTTACAATAGCCAACGAAGGTCCTCCTCATCCTAGTAACCAAATAATTGGAGGATTTCCTCGGTTCATAAACACCCATCACAGAGGTCCTACTCATGTTTTGGTCAACCAGTACGAGGACCCTCCTTGCACCGACGTTTCAAGAGAAAATAACCATGGAGGCCCTACCCATTATCCCACCAGCTCTAGCGGAGGTCCTACCCACTCCAACAAGTCCCTCAAGGATTCCCTCGGTGCGTCAATCAGTGGACATGAAGGTCCTCCCCATGTTAGTTTTGACATCTGTCCAGGTTATCCTTGCACCCCATCTCACACAGCTGGAAGTCCTCTCCACCCCAGCACTAGTTGGGCCGAAGGACCTCCTCGAGCCAAAAATCCACCTTGTTTTGAAGAGCCATCCCGGGGCAGTCATGCAGGTTGCCGCCACCATAAAATGAATTCTGAGAAGATTTAAACCGAGATTAAATCTATTAGCTTCTTAGATTTTGAGGAAGAATATGATTTGGAAATGGAACCCTCGCATCGATCCTATGTATCAATGTCCGGGGTAGGAACGAGGTGCATCAGCCTCATCCTACTAGAATGCGAGGTCCACCAGGTCCCTACCATCCTCCGAAAATACATCTAGGAGGACAAAGATTTGGCATATCCCTAGGTCCTGGCCATGCAGTCACCACCATCATCGCTAGGGGAACTCTCTACCTTAACTAGAGATCACACAGAGTTATTCTGGGGACCGATGGAAGACAATCAACAACATGGTCCCCCGCCAGCAGTCATGGTCCCTATGCCAGAAACTATAGTCACTAGACCATCTTATCACGATGTGGTGTCCATGTCGCTGCACTATTTAGAGGATAGCCTGAGGTGGGGAGGCTTGTTATCCCACTCTCCATATTGTCCACCGACCAGCCTACCATCTCAGTGGTATGCTTTATTACCGCTACCGGTTCCCTAGCCACCTCTAGTTGATGAGTGGGGAATCCAAGGTCCAGACCCCGATTCTGAGATGAGAAGACTGTGGGACATTCTTTTAGGGGACCTTTTCCTAGATATGATTTGGCCAATTGTAGCACCAAATTTCAGTGCTCCATAATCACTCAACCAGGAGGAGGTTGGTTGCATTCACCAGATCCTCTGGGCGACTCACTTTCTTCTTCTTCATTGAAAAGTGTCATACCCCAAGATTCAGGCACACATTGAATACATTGGTCAACAATTTCATTTTGTTGATTTGGCGACACTCCCTGTGGCCCAATGTCCTGAGTCACCAAGCCACCATAGGACCCTCCAACAATGATGCATTCAGGGCATTAAATTAATCCATAGGATAATCAAGGTGGCTTCCCCTCATGTTCAAATCAATAGTTGGGGGCAGTATGCTACCCCCCATTTCAGTTCAATCCAGTGGAAGCGTGATATTCCTAGTAATATTGAGGATATTCCTCTAGGTAGAGTCACGGTTAACATGGCCGGTCTATCCAAGGAAGAGATCGACATGGAACTCCTTGGAGATAACTTACCCCAGAGGGATTACCACACCTATTGGATCCACTGGGAAGGGTTACTCACCAATAGATAAATCTACTGGGTCTTTGTGTCCCTACCGAGGCCTTTGTCCTCATTCGGAATCCTAATAAAGGAAATGAGCACCTCGGTGCCATCAAACCCTTTGACCCATCTGGATTAGTGTAGAAGATAGAGGATGATTCCAAAAAAACTATTTTGTATCAACAGATTATAGAACACAAGAAGAGGGTCAATGACCTCCTTGCCAAATGTGATGGGGAGCGATGACTAGACTACAATGATCCTCGGTTGGGGTAGCTGGGGAAGATAGAACTTCCCATGGTGAATTGCCTCAAGGTGGCCCTGACCATCCTGCCCACACATACAGGATATAGACTGAAACATATGTTAAGAGGGTGAGGAATGTGTCACCAAATCTTCCTAAGTAGCGTGATAATCCTTGGGACCAGACTCAGGTTCCCCCAGGTCATCCCACCAACCGCACCACAAGCCTTCGGGCTTGATTATCATGCTTAAGAACCTTCGAACACTCACGTGGTCAAGGATCCTTGTAAAGACAGGAACCCCGCCCCAGATGACCCCATGGTGGCACTCATTTCTCACCTCAAGACATTAAAAATTCGACAGGTGGCAATCTCTTCTGATGGAAAGCCATATCCAGTGTGGGTGGATGATATTCCATCACTCCCGGGTTTTGGAAATCCCACCGTCTCTCCCATTAATGGGACGGGTGACCCACTGTAGCATCTGGCCGACTTCATTTCAAGTTGCGGGCACATGTTGGGAACTACCACGCAGTAAGAGGCTACCAAAGTCTTGTGTTTTTACAAACATTGGATGGTCCAATGTTTGTCTAGTACAACTAGCTACCCATTGGGTCCTTAGTCAGGTGGGAATATTTTCATTGGAAATTTATTTTCTAGTTCAGTTACACCACTCGGAAGATGATTATTGCAGACCTATTCAAATGCAAATATAGGCCTGATGAGTGCATCACATACTTTGTCGCCTGGTGGAAAGGACTCACATACTCTTTGGACATGATGCTGACTCAGGAACAATTGCAAACAATGTGTGTGGGCAATTCCAAGACCAAACGGGTCCCCTCTATCATTACCCAGAATTACCTTGGGGGATTTTGGGATTTCATTGATAGGGCCAATCACCTAGAGGAAAGCCTTACATCAAGCCAAGTAGGGACATCCGTTGTCACCCGTAATTCCCACGAGGAGGGACACCAATGCTGATCCCACCATGGTGGCCTAAATAGTGGACCCTAGGAAACTGGAGTTTTTACCGTAGGATCTGCCTCTACAGCCTCATAGAGGCCCACCACCTCATGCGCAGCCTCCAATCTAGCAGTGCCAACCTCAGAACTGGCAGGCACCCTGGCATAACATGCCACCACCACCCAGGTGAGATAACTAGGTTACACCTCCCCAACATGCTCCTCCAGCCCCTTGTCAGGGTCAGGCTCCGAGAACCCCTTTCTGAAAAAGTTAATACTAACCTTCTCATTCAATGAGGATCAGGTTCTTGGCTATTTTAAAAGTACCTTGGAATAATGGATTATGCATTTTTATGAATGTAGGGGGCCAGAAGAGGCAGATCTAACTGATCTCCCCAACTACTTCCCCTATCACCAGATATGAGGGTACACCATTAAATAGTGATATGTGTTTAAATAATGACTTCAAGACTAGGTGGATAACAACATATTCAGGTTAGGCCCAGCTCTAAAACAGGTGGAATGTGTCTTCGTGAATCCAGAAAGCAGTAGTGAGAGAGAATGCTTGTGGAATCGGGTTTCTAACTGCATATCCCAGAAGTATGATGACTAGATGGCTCATAAAACAGTCACCTAGGCCCAGGGTATTATCCGTGCACATCTGAATCAAACTAAACCTTCAAAAGATTCCACGTCACCCATAACCAGTACCTCTGCATCAACATCTAAGTCATCCTCTTCCCCAAAGAGCAAGCATCAACGGTGCAAGGGAAAGCAAATTCCCTCATCGATGTTGTCATCATACCATACTCTCAGTGACTTCATTCACCCAGATATGAAAATTTCACCCAGAGTCCATCAAGTAGTGGAGGGTTCTTCAAATAACAGTCAAGGGTATGAATCGGTTAACACCATAGAGCTGGTAAACCACCACATGATTTCTGACAGTGAGGAGTGCCAGGTGGATCCTCCCAATGTTCCCAACCATCAACAACATTGATAGAGATATGGTAATATGGGTTATTGGAGTGCCTTGGTCAGTACTTATAGCCTGGATGTGCATGGCACCAAAACTAGATAGTAGGCCCAGCGTAG
The DNA here is from genome assembly GCA_963277665.1 of Viscum album. Classification (NCBI taxonomy): domain Eukaryota; kingdom Viridiplantae; phylum Streptophyta; class Magnoliopsida; order Santalales; family Viscaceae; genus Viscum; species Viscum album. Next base: position 114,752,609 of record OY728140.1, on the reverse strand, counting down.
AGCTCAGCATGCACAACCTTCTCATCTGGTGTCATCAGGTCCACCTTCACCGCCGTTTTTTGTTTCTTGATTAGGCAGAACCACCACGACCGTGCTGTGATCATACACGCTCTATTACAAATTGTTCTCAGTCATCTTTCCCCTATCTAGTAGCCACTCCATAGGCCTCGACTAGTGAGTAGTGGGATGTTCCCAACACTAGTTAGCCGTCAGTTCAACTAAAAGGTCTAGTCATTCCCACAGCCGTAGAACGACCTCCGGTAAGAATAATCTCACTCTTGGCACAAAATTATGATGTCCACAAGAATATTTATAGCATCCCAAAAAGGCTCTCCATCCATGAGGCCATTCTCCAGTTAGTAGATATGCATTAATCCCTCACTGAGGCATTAAGAAGCCCCCTACAGTTTGATATAGAAGTAGTCATTGTAGAATCCTTCCATGTTAAGGCAGTCGAGCATGCCAAATTCTAGCCCATTATCTCATTCACCTAAGAAGATGAATACTCTCTCATAAATGGGCACATCTTCCCATTATACATCACCAGCCACTTCAACGATGTTGAGGTTTGTCACTGCCTTATCAACACAGGCTCTAGTATCAACCTAATCCCAACCCAGGCCATTCGAAAGATAGGGATATCCGAGGATTACCTAATTTCCTATGACCTAAATATTCAAGGGTATGATAGGAAGGAAAATACACTGGTCGATAAGATCTATAACAACGGATGGGAAGGACATGGATCCACCTACATGCGGTGGTCCCTTCATTGTATCACTTGTGCCTCAAGTACTCCCTTAATGGTCTAGTGGGATTACTTCAAGGTGACGTGTATCCCTTCACCTCTTGTGAATCTATCTACCTGGATGCTGGCTATTACAAGAGTAAGGACAAGAAGATTTAGTCTAATGAGGTCGAACGTGCGATGGCTACGGCTGACCCGTAGACAGATCTAGATGAAACATACATTTTCCCAATCCATCAATTTGAGTCCACGATCCCAGATATGGGGCAATGTTTTTTTGTTTTTTAATCTACATAAATAACATTACCAAGTCTAAGAGAATAATGTATATCACCTATTATTCCTACACAAATCAGGCTCGGGTGATCCCAAAGCCCTATACCCTCATAAGGTTTCAGGATGTCTGCCCTATGATGATAGAAATACACCATAATTTCTTGTTTCACCGAGCTGGGATAAACAGGCCCAAGACGATGCACCACTATTTATTCGATATCATAAAGTGTGGAACCTAAGGCAGAAGACTAGATGGGATCAGATCTACGATATTAATTGTTATGGTTTTAGTATCATTGGAGTCCCTCAATGCTGTGTCTACCGCCACTCAGGCTGGTACCAGTCTCCCATCAGGATATATTGACTTAGAGGAAATTCCTCCCACTGAGGATCCCTCCTCCACAAGTGAAGAAGTGGATTTGGAGGATGAACTTCCTAAATTCGAAGAGGGTGTCTCCACCATAGTCGATGAATTGGTACAGGTGAACCTCAGTAGCGATATAGATCCAAAACCCACATTGATCAGTGCCACTATGGATATCAAATAGAAACAGTAGTACATGGACTTCTTGAAGCAACATCGTGATCTGTTTTCTTGAACCTATAACAAAATTTTGGGACTATATCCCTAGGTATCCATGCACCCACTCAGACTCCCATCAAACCACCGTGGGTTCAAACTGCCTCCATCATAGATAAATCCTTCTCATGCAACCACGGTCAATGCCTAAGTTGATAAGATCATCAGAGCCACTTTTTTTAAGTAGGTCTATTACCCCAGATAGATAGCCATCATTATTCTAGTTAGGAAGAATAAAAAATAGATCTGAGTCTTTACTGACTTCTCAGAACACAAATGACAATGTTCAAAGGATGATTTTCCCTTTCTTTTGATAGAATTGATGATCAATGATACAACTGGGTTCTAGGACCTCTCTTTAAGGGGTGGGTACTCTTGGTATAACAAGATCTAAATGGCTCCCAAGGACGAGGAGTCGATGAACTTAAGGGAACCACAAGGTACATTCTGTTACCAAGTAATTCCCTTTGGTTTAAAAAATTAAGGTGCCACCTATTAGTGTGCCATGTATCGCATATTTATGCCCATCCATGGGACATTGGTGGAATGCTATGTGGATGATGTGATGGTTAAATCTCACCAGCATTAGAACCAGCTCATGGACCTTGTGAAAGTTTTCAACTTCCCCTGTTCTCTCCAAATGAAGATGAATCCATTGATGTGTGCCTTTGGGGTCACCTATGGAATGTTTTTCAGATTTTTTGTAAGATACAGGGGAATTCAGATTGACCCAGAGAAGATCAAGGCCATTATCCAGATGTCTCCCCTGATCAACATTCAGGATCATCAAGGCTTTCAAGGCCACTTATACTATATATTCCGATTCATCGCGAAGTTTTCTAGGAAGTGTAATCCCTTTTCTCGGCTCATGAAGAAAGGCACTGTATATCAGTGGGACAAAGAATGTCAGACTGCTTTTTGGAAATAAAGCAGTAACTGTTACATCCTCTAGTCTTAATGCCACCCATTTTCTGAAAGTCGCTGGTCTTTTATGTGACCAACCTATAACGATCTCTCAGCACCCTTCTCACCCAGAAGAACAATGAGAGAAAAGAAAATAGTCACTATTTTCTCAGCTCTATGATCCTCGATATAGAGACCAGATAATCCCCAATCGAGAAGATATTCCTTGCACAGGTATTTGTAGTACAGAAATTGCCACATTACTTGTAGCACCTTGAGTTACAACTGGTGTCCCAGGTGGATCCACTGAGGTACATCCAGAACCACCCAATATTGATAGGCGTTCTAGCTCAGTGGGCAGTGATTCGCCAATAGTTCGACATCAAGTTCATCCCTCAGAAGGCTATTAAGAGGCAAGAATTGGAAGATTTCCTTACCACCCATACAAGTCACACAGACCAGTCTCTGGACCTTGATTTTCTTAATGAGGCAATCCTCTTTGTAGACTAATCCATTATGTGCTAGAAAATGAACTTAGATAGTGCATCCCAGAGCCCTACCAGAAGAATGCTCAACGAACCCATGCTCAACAGACTAGGCATGTGTATTGTCTTCATTACCCCAGTATAATCTGTTCTACCGTATTCATTCTTGCAATCATAAGGTTGTACCAATAATGAGGTGGAGTACCAGGCTCTCATTACCGGCCTCAAGTTGGCCCTCAAGATTGATGTTAAACACTTGCCTATGAAAGGGGACACCAAACTAGTCATCAAACCGATCAACAGTTACTATGTCTTCAGAAAGCCAGAGCTCGTACCACTGTTGGAATGCACCCTCCAGCCGATGGCCCAATTAACATCTCGGCCAAAAGTTACTAATGTCCCTAGATCCCTAAACGGTCGTGCTGACGCTTTGTTCAGCATCGATGCATCACTTGCAGAGCCTGACCAAGATGATTTAATTATCCACGTGGCACAATGGAGGTTCATTACCCCTATCACTTTAGATGATGATGACTGCCCACAGGTAAGTCACCTTACCATCGACGCCTCTATGTCATCACACACAGGTTCCCCCGGCGTAGTGTTGGAGGTGACTCCAGATTGGCACACCCCCTTTGTCCAGTATCTCTAGCATGGAAATCTGACGTCATATCGAGCTGAGTGCGAGAAAATATGATGTTGCGCATTGCAGTTTACTCTCCAGAGCGGTCTCGGTCTTGAGCAGATCCTATATAAGCACATGTTTGATGAGGTTATCCTCTATTCCATTCAAGGAGTTGAGATTTCATAGGTCACACAAGAGGTTCATGTCAGTTCCTATGGGGCCCATCATACTGGGCCTAAGATATCTCACTAGATATAGAGACTGGGGTATTTTTGTCCCTCTATGATCTGTGACTGCATCGAGTTTTCCAAAAGGTTCCATGCATGAAAAATTCTTACCAACTATGTGCATCGACCACTGGAGCCTCTCCACACTACCATGTAATCCTGGCCCTTTGTGGACTACGGGATCAATGTTGTGGCACTATATCCACCAGCGATATCCCACTAATGCAGTTTCATTCTTACCACTATGGATTTTATTTCCAAGTGGGTAGAGGCAGTTCCACAGAAGGAGGTCAAGGCCTATTCTATCATTGACTTTTTGAGCTCTAACATCATCTACCAGTTTGTATTCCCTCATGACGTCCTCACCGATAATGTCACCAACTTTTATAAGGTCTAGTTAAATAAATTTTACGCCAAGTATAACATTCATTCAAACCATAACACCCACTATCACGCGCAAGAAAACAAGAAGATTGAGGCATTCAACAAAACCCTCTACAACATTATACTGAAGATGGTAGGTCAGAACAAGGAAATTTTGCCGAACAATCTCCCCAACGCCTTCGGGGATTATCGAACAATGACTCACATTTCCACATAGGTGACCCCATACTCCCTGATGTACCGAATGGAGGTTGTCCTGCCCATATTGATTTAGTTTCCTTCATTGGGCACAGTTGTTTATGATCAGCAAGTTCCAGAAAAATTAGCTAAAATTCGTCCGGATGATTTGGAACCACTCAAAGAGAACATGCTTCTTTCCCTATATGATCTAGAAAGGCATCATAACTATATAGCTAGGGATTTCAACAAGAAGATTTTCCTCTACTCATTATTTCAAGGTAACATGGTTTTTTCCCTATGGACAACAATGATACCTAGTAGGAAATCACCCAATCTAGATCCCAAATTGGATGGACCTTACATCATTCAAAATTTTTACCCCAATGGCATGTACTCCCTGGTCACCATGGATTGAGAGCGCATAACTCATCCCACCAATTCCATGTTCCTGAAGAAATACTTTGCCTGAGAGAATAGGGTCCTTCATGACCATAAACTGTTATGTACCACATGACATTCAAGTGCATGTTGTCCCACAAGACGTTAAACTGAATCTGGTCCTGCATGACCTTAAACTGTTATGTCCCATATGATATTAAATTGTATGTCCTCCCGCAAGACGTTAAACTTCATTTCAAGAACTATATATGGATCGATTCCCATCCTCATGGGATGCGTAGGAACTCTCAGACACCTTTTCTTGAGTCCATCCCCAAACTCTTCTCTTTGACTACCCCTTGGATGTAATTCTCTTGGAGGGTCATGCATGGTGTAGTGTTGGCTTCTTTCCCCACACTCTAGTCAGGTTTAAGATGATTGCACCATGTCCCCTTCCTCGTTCGTCAATCCTCACACATCCTCACTACATGATGCTAAAATGTATGGACCTTTTTAGAGCTACAAGGGGATTTATTCCCATCCTTATGGGATACGTAAGAATGCCTGGATATTTTTTCCGTAGGCCCAGCCCAACATCAATATGTCCCCTTGGGTCGAAACGCGTCATGTGGTGTAGGATTTTTCCCTCATTCACATCGATTTCATCATGATCACACAATGTATTCCCCTCCTTGGAGATCTCTTCCACTTCTATTATCCTCCATGATGTTAAACAGCACAGGACCCTCCATTCTTTGTGTGTCCCATAATTTGGGTTTCAGCCATCATTCACATCCAAAAGGAACTCCGAATGACATGGATGTCTGGCATAAGGGATCTCCAAATATTTAGACCAAACATCACCAAGGATATCGAGTGGAAAATTTATACAAGTCTCGTGTTGTGAATATTGTCAATGGTCGATGTTCAATTGTTTTCCCCCAAACCATAGTCACAAAAATACAGATACTATATTGCGAACACTGTCAACAATTATCCTCTATCATTGTTGTCATTTTGTGATTTTCCACATGAATGATGATTTTCCCTCTCCACTCACCTATCCCATGAATATGACATTGAACTGGGCATATACATTCTGAGACCATTGACCTTAAACTAAGAGCATCATCATCCTCAATGCAAGATGCTAAACTGGGAACTGGTTTGGACTTCCCATCATAGACCCCTCAACCTTTTAGACCCCTTGGCCCATGTTCTCATTCAAGATTGTACGATGTAGTGTGGGCTTATGTTCTCATTTATGTCAATTTACCAACTGTTCCATATGCATCTCTTATTGAGGTACCTTTACCCTATATACATCCTTGCCACATGATGTGAAACTACACAACATCCTCCAAAAATAAGTATGGATTGATTCCCATCCTTATGGGATATGCAGGGTCAACCTAACATTTAGTATTTTGGTATATCCCCATCTATTAGAAACCTCATTATCATCCATTTCCCTTGTCCTGATACCTTCTAGGAGAGGTGTATACAATATGGAATGGGCTTATGTCATCATTCAAGTTGGGTTTGTAACAACCATGCCACATACCTATTTATTTTGAGATATCATTGCCCCCCTATCCTACACTAATCTGTTCGAGTCATTTGTTCCTAATTTGGGCCCCTCGACCCTCTTTGGAAATTAACCAATGTTCCCAGGAGTACTCTATATCAGGACCGAGAGAGTTAGATTCTACCTAGACATACTTTCACCTATTTTTTAGGCTTTTGGTTCCCCTTCATTTGGGATTCCATCATCTTTCACATCCAAAAGGACCCCCAAATGGCATAGATGCTCAGCCTAAGGGCTCTCTTACCATTTTGGTCCAACGTCATCAAGGATTTTGAGAAAGAAATTGATACAATTCCCACATTGTGAATATGGTCAACAACCGATGCTCATTTTTTGTTCCCATATAAGGTCACATGATATGGATGTTGTGTTTCAAACATTGTCAACAATTATTCTGCATTGTCACGCAAACACCATAAAGCCCTAAATTTCTGTTTCATGATTCACATTATTTTCACTTTATCATGTCCAAGTGGAATTTTGAAACTCTTGGTACTGTCCCATAGTTCACATTTGAACTTTAAGAGGAAAAAGCCATGGTAAGGCATCATTCGGGGCTCCACGTTGATTTCCCATTTCATGCATTCCACATGTTGCAAAGACCTTATCTACCCTTGTTTCCCACAACGAGTGTAGCACACGTGGGCGTATGGATCAGATTGAAGTTTTCAATCTCTAAGAAGTGTTTTGATTCTCCATGGTCTGAGCTCTAAGACCTTAAAATAAAATCTCATTTTTTGTCCTTTCCATGAGGCATAAGAATCGTAACTCTAGAACTATGTATAGCTTGATTCCCATGCTCATGGTATACGTAGGAATGCCTAGAAATCTCGTCTTCTAGTCTAGCTCAAGTTCTGCTAATTACCCCTTCTATTTGGACTATTGGTCTTGAATTTCACGAAATTTCATGGTGTGGATTACAAATTTCTTTTTAATTTACGTTGGGTTTGCAATAGCACCACATACTTCACTTCTAGGAGCTTGTCTCTCATGCCCGTCGTCCCACAAGATGTTAAAGTACACCCTTAGAACTAGATATGGATTGATTACTATCCCCATGGGAAATTTTGGAACACATGGATGTTTCATCCACAGGTCTAGCCTCATATTTTATGACCTTTTATATCCCCTAGGCCTAAGGTTTCTTCCATGAAATTGCACGTGGTGTGGTGTGGACCTCATCCCAACTAACGTCGTGTATTCTTCATCTCGTTGTTCACACTCCCCCCAACCTCATTTCTTCTATATGTGTCCAAGTTATACGACGAAAATTGTGCTACCTAGTACCACATGGCTTTAAACTGTTACATATTTATTGCACGACATTAAAATATATTAGTTGGTCCCATCATATTACCCTAAACTATGACATTATCGTCTGGGCTGCACGATGAAAAATGGAATTACATTGTGATTTCCTCACTCGAGGGGAAATCATATTGGGTATCGATCCTCCATCATACCATTTGTCAGTGCCTACATGTGGCTTTATTCCTGTAGTGAGACATGGATTCTCTATCATAGGCATATCACTTCACAAAAAACACACACACACATTCATCCTAAAAAACAAACAAGATCTATAAAATGCCACTTCTTTTGGTGCTGGGCCAGACCTACACAACAGTATTGTCCCTGGAAGTTGTTCTCAGGCCCATCCAAACTCTCATTTTTTGTCCCTCAACATAAAATTTCTCTAGGGATCACATAGTGTTATGGGGTCATATGTCCTCATTCATGTCAGTTTTTTTTCGATTACTTCACCATGTGTCTCCCTCCCCCCTTTTCCGTTTATGGTCTGAGCTCTAAGACCATGAAACTAAGATCTAGCCATCTTGGTTGTAGGATACTAAACTAAGTGACATTCTCTAGAACTGAATATGGATTTTTTCCCATCCTTATAAGATACATAGGGATGCCCGTATATTCTATCTTTTGATCTGGCCCTAGGAATCTTAAATCCTTCCCCGTTTTCATCCCCTTGGCATGAACTCCTTTGGAAAGATGCAGTGTGGTGAAAACCCCTAGGTCTCATTCATGTCTTGTTATTTGACAACCGAAACATGATTTATTTCCTCTCTCTCCCTGGGTGGGTCCATGTTCTACGACCCTAAACTAAGACCTCCCTTTGGGAACTATGCATTGGGTTCAACTACTTTGTCTCCCTATGAGCATTTCATTAAATTAGGTCCCATTTTAATGGTCCACCATATGACCTTAAGCTAGAAGCATGCGACCCCAGGACCCTTGTCCTTGAAAAGGGACTCAACTTCATCTATCTGATATGCCTTGTTGTCGTAATCATATGTGTCATGACTAAGAGACTAAAGTGTTGATTTTTTACAGGTACATTCTGTCATTCCATGTTTAAGCTTCATGAGTCCTTTATTTGGATCCCAATACAATTCTATATCTAAAGGGACCCCCTTTACGGCTTGGTCACATGACACATTGGATCACCAACCATTTTAGGCCACTTCCTTTGTAGGATTCAGGAAGAATTTGTGACAGGTACCATGTTTCGAACATGGCCAGCGGTCAACCATCATTTGTTTGTCCCCATTCTCGGCCAACACAAAATAGATACTATGTTTCGAACATGGTCAATAGTTATACTCTATCATCATGCAGCTATCATTGTGATCCAGATATCGGGCATCATGATTCACATATTTCCACTCCCTTATGTTCAATTGGAATTATAGTGCATGGTTTTACACCTCCACACATCTATGTGTGTTAATTAGGTAGGTCAATAATTTTGGGATGTCACTCACCTAGAATTCCATTTCCCATAATGAGTTCCCTCCAGCACCAGGAAATCTCATCACTACTCCTTGATTCCCACATCAATCACGAATCGTGTGGGCATAGTAGTGTTGGTGAAGTGTGTATTGGTGCATCTACGCCACACAGGCCCTTCGTCCCTCATGATGTTAAACTTTGATTCTATAACTATGTGCAGATTGATTCCCATCATAATAGGGTACGTAGGAACATCTGGGACCTTGCCTTTGGCCCAACCTAACTTTCACTTTTGGTCCCTCGACCTGAAAAAACATCTTCCAGGGATACGTGGGGTGTTACGGACTTCTTATGTCCTTATTTATGTCAGGTTTATTACTACCGCATCACATACTCCCTTCTTGGGATTTTCCCTTTCACTCCCAATCCTATCATATGACGTTAAACTGCATGAGTCCATGCGTCCATAATGCATGATGATAAATTTTAGTTATACCCTGAACTAGTTCAAGATTCCCTATATTATCTATGGGATGTGCCAATTTCCTCATCAATGAGGGTTTCCTCTACCAGTGTTGGTCTCTGACCATGCTCCGTTTATGAACTACATTTGGATTGATTCTCACCTGTATGAGACACATAGTGATGCCTAGTCATTTCGACTAAGGCCCAGCTTCATGGTCATTATCCCTTCTTTCCCATTAGCCCCGATCATGGTCCAGGAAATATGACCTTGAAACTATGTGCACCATCCACTTTGTACGATGTTAAACTACATGTTTATCATCCTCCTTGGTATGAAATAAAATATCAAGGCATTCTAAGTCCTCCCCAAAGATGTCTTGTTTAAAAGGAAGTTTGATATCTAATCAGACCGATGCACCCACTTAATGTGTTTTCACCGTGGTGGCGTAATTTCAAGAGTTTTGGACTTTATTCGAACAACTCATCCCCCCACCCTCCGCACTTTGCGTGCCCCTTATTCAAACCCCCTTTCTCTTTTTATGTTTGATGAAACCCTCTAATAGTATGGATGATTGACCTATGGATCACCTAAAATCTTGGGATAACATTCCAGAAGACAAATGTATTACATATCGAGTCAGGCCCCATGTTGAGAATATGTTCAGCGGTCAGCCCCCATTTGTTATCTCCATTTTAGGCTAACAGGTTTCGAACACGGTCAATAGTAATCCTTCATTTTCATTCCATCCCTACAGTGTTACGAATTTGGATATCATGATTCACATAGTATACTCTCCTATGTTCGAATTTATTCTAATGGTCCTGGAATTACCCTGCTCGTGCACTAGAGCATGTTGGAAGAATGGAACATTGATTGTTCTGAGAACTTCTTCCTCTTGTTAGGCCTCCCACTTTCTTCCTGGAGGTACATATTGGTTGTTCAAACCCTGGATGCTCGAAGCATGGTCGTCACTCTCATATTTGGATGGAACTATGAGATGGGCATACCTTGTTTCTCACACCGGTCCTGACCCACGTGAGATTAGGGATTGATCACTATATATTTCAAAAATGTGACGGACACACAATAGGCTGAAACAAATAATAGAACTAATTTATGAATCCAACATAAACAATTAATGAATGAAAGTACATTCAAAGGTTTATTACTATTAAAACACATGAGGATCGAACCCTCCCATGGATGGGTTGACCTCTTTGATAGAGAGTTATAGATCTGCCACTCTCTCTCTTATGGTATTCTGGATCTACTGTCACCAATTTGCATCCCACTCCTCATTGGCAGAAATGGTGTGTAATTCGTTAGCCGCAACCCGAGACTGCTCCTTGTCTACGTGGATAGTGGTCATAACCTTGGAAGATTTATTTATTCATTATTCGACCTCTTCTAGATGGGTCTTCAAGCGTGACATGAGATCTGATTGTGCGTGAAGGAAAACCGATTTCTCAACCACTCGTTCCCTCACCGCTAAACCTCCCCTTTAGCCTCCTCATGCTCACCGATTTCCTCTGATGCCATCCCACACCGAGGTTACGAGCATGATTCTGAATTTTCTTTTCCATGAAGTCCCGAATGAGAATATGGGGACGCTGGGCATATACTCCCCCAGTGCATAGCACACACATCCAAGAATGAAGCCTCGCTATCTTTTATATACATTGAATTTGAGGAGTCTCCTTGATGAAGTGCTTGATAAGATTATATGATTAAGGACAGACGATCTTGTTGTTTTCTTCATCAGAGGCCATCTCATCTTGATCTGTGGGATCGACATGCTCATATATGGGGAACACCTCAAGGAACTCATCAGCAGGATCTGCATCTGTTGTGTGATCAGGTACATCAAGACCCATGTTGTTCGGTTGATTTTCTTTGATGGATCCCGCCTTAATGATCTTAGGATCTGTCTTGCTGATGATCCCACCAATGATCAGAAGCACTACATTTTATTCAGTTCAGATGTCCTCTTCCACAACCATCAGTGTTCTCCCAATAAAGGCGCCACCAGGAGCTCCATCCAACCTCTCTAAGGAATCCCATTCCATTTGAAGAAATGTTCATACAAGGGGCATGTAATCTGATCGATGGATGACAGTTACATATTCTATGATGGATACTAACAGAGATAAATCAATTGGTATTGTTTTTGAATTATTGCCCTCAGAACCAAGAGGCATGGCCATCGATATATTTTTAGGAAGTCTGAAGGTTCTAGGAGGACCACCCTGGGTGTCGTAGCACCTCTGGACACGAAGATCATCATATCCACTAGACCAGATCCTAAAGTTCATGTAGTTGCATATACTAATGGGTGGGAGCGGGTTTTTCATATGAGGCCATCCTGTACAATTCAAATGTTAGTTTAGAAGTCCTAAACAACTAGGGTAAATTCTTTGGGGGTGTGTTTAGGATTTTACCTCAAGTTCCCCCACAAATTCTTCCAGCTCTGGGTCTGAATCACGGACCTCACCTTCCTCCAAAAGGCTCACTCCAATGGAATCCTCCATCTAGGAGGAATCATCTAATTCTTCTAGAAGAGGGAAACGTTATCTTTATTTAGAGACCGAAAACTTCGGACGGTCCATTTGATCCATAAAAACCGTTACCCGATCCCTCATTGGGTGTGAAGAAACTGAAGAGTGCACAATGTCCTCCATCTTGCCCAGGTATTACTCCCACTCTACATGGGATTCTGCAAAGTCAGCCCTTATAGGGCTGATCCTCAAGAAATCCATACTGAGATTGTTCTGGTGTTTCCACATCTTGGACAAGCGTAGGAATTTCCAGTTGACATCACAGATGTCCCATGCCTCTGGGAAGACAACATTTTATGGCCTGTATCTATGGCGCAACCGCTTCCCCAAAGCCTGAGTGGATATCCTAAAGAACCCACTGGTCGGCCTCCCCTCCGGATAACTCTTTCCATCTAGGACTGATGGATCCACTTTGGCTACCTCCCTTTCGAATGGTTTGGGCCTTGCTATCAATTCATCCCCATCACCATGGGATGTCTTCTCTACCTTTCAGCCCCGACCTTGAGGTTGGGGAGACATCCCATCAATGAACCGGTTGGGTTTTATCATTAGCATATCTCCCAAGTAGGACACCTCAAAACTCTCAGTGTAATCCTTCATGAGCTCGAAGATGGATGTTGGAAAAGGAATCTCGTCCCAATCTTCCCATAATCTAGATTGAACATGAGACATAACTGTCTCATCACACATGGGTTTTCCTCATGGTGCACCCCCAAATAGACCCGTGGGGTCAGCCGCTGCATACACCGAAACTGTCTTGCGAAATGGTGCGGGGTGTAAAGCTCATAGAGAGACTCACTGTCCAAACCACACCACTAGGACTCCACCCCGAAATGAAATGAGGTAGGACTGAAGCTCTTCTATTCCTTGTCCGTCATAAGTGAACACACTTGTTGGAAATTGGAATGACTGGATGTTGGACTCATCCATCTTATAGACAAGGTTCATAACCAACTGTAGAGTCAGCTTAGTTGGAAATCTCCCCACCACATTCAGAATGGTTGGGTAAAAATTTGATCCTAGAGGAGATATGGGGTTCGGATATTCATATATACCCCTAATATGCGTGACTATCCACCCATAAAGAAGGTGAAACGACCCACATATCCTTTGTGGTTTCTTCCCCTTGAAGATATGCCGCAAAATCTTATAAAACAATGCGAGAATTAGGATCCTAAGGTCGACCCATACCCTCATCGCCAACATGGATGCCATAATGAACGCACTCATTAGAATTCCCATGTCAGTTTCCCTCCCTTGCCGGATCGAATCGCAGATAAGCACCGTGATGAATGCAGCTAACCTGACCACTGGTTGCTGCTCGGTACTGACACCGAATCCCCAGGTTTTCCACTAGTTGTCCTCTAGGAGCCACCAGAATCAGTGGTCCTTGCCCCATTGAATCCCCATTGAATAGGTCCGAGTCCTCACATGGAACTACCCATCTTCTGGAAAATTCATGAACTTCTTGAACCAGCGTTTGAAATGGACGTTGCTCATCGACTTTTTGTCATCCCCCAGCACGAGGTCCATCAATTCCATTTCCAATGGAGGGATTTTATTTGGGTCATCCAATGCATTCAAAATGGGGTGGAACTCATCTTACATCTCGCCCATTATCCAAACCCCCGAGATATGGTGCAGGTCCCATAGGCTGATGTAGATCTCTCCATGGTGTAAATGAAAAGTGTTAGTCCTTGATGACTATCTTATGAGAAGCTCTAGAATCAATTGATTCGGCTGGTAGATATGGAATTGGGAAGCCCAAGATGCCTCGTACATGCCCACTCTCCACAACTCTACCCCCAAGTCCTTGCACGAAGCACATACCCAGTAGGCCCAAATCCAATAATCTATGAAATTTCTGCCCTAGCGTAGATCCCACTCATCGGTCCACCCATTCATTGGGTTCCCTAGGGCCGCCTTTAGGATTGAGTTATACAATGAGGGATATACCTCTGTCAGAAACACCTTCCCGTCAACTTCATTCACATGGTTGTATAGGAAATAAACATTATTGGGTGTGAAGTCCTCCCATGTATGGACGTCGTCCGCGCTGAACCAGTAGAGCTAGAATGGAATTCTCATAAACCAGTAAGCTGGCTCATCCCTACACAGCTCCGGAATGAAGATGTCACCCATCAGACAAAAGCCATACAAAGGCAGCCTTTTGCAGAGTGGGTAGTTCTTCTAGATCTCTGACAACAACTTTACCAGTGACTCAATATGTGAATTGCTTCGAATGAATTCCTCAATACCCAAGCTATTTTCCATCTATTACCTCTAGGAAGAATCCATGAGGACCCCGTGAAAGATTCCGGGTGATCCATTCAATTTTTAGAATTTGGACCATTTTTTCCTGTTTCGTGAAGCATGTTCATGGAGCCCATTCGCAGAGTTTGTTCACAGAGATTGGTCCCAAATAGAAATCGCGGAGCCCTGCCCCCTGACATAGCTAAAACAAGTCATGGATCACACCTTTATAGAATCAAAGGACTCACTCTGCACTGTGTAGAAGAAAGCCCAATTTGATGATAGTAATCACGGAGTGCGTAGAGCATCACGAATTGAGAGCACTATCTCCAAAATGGGGAGGAGAGAAAGGAAAAAAGAGAGGTATGTCTCCCCCATTTATAGTCATTGACCCCCCCCCCCCCCCCCGTGCTTCTTGGTGCGTCCTACCATAGCAAGTTTCGCGGTGATCTCAACCTACGTATCACCTCTCCACCTCGTGACTCTCCTTCGTGAGCCTTCATTGTGGTTTCCTAAAAAGTTTCAGTGATTGAACCTTATACTTACACAATCATTTTTTACTCATATTCGAGTCTGGGGGTGGGGGGGTTTGTTGGCGCCAAATATACGGGGAGAGAAAAATCAATCGTAAAGAGGAAACCACCTCCAATGAGGCTGCCTCGCGAAGCCTGTTCGCAGAGCCCCACAACACCGAGGTTGGCATGAAGCCACCCCCTTGGAGGGCGCCATGAAGCAAAGAGGCTGGAGGCTCTGTGATCTGAAAGATGTTTTAGAAGACATTGTGAAGCAAAGATACAGGAGTTTCTATGATCCTAAAGATGTTTTCAAAGCCTCCATGAAGCAAAGAGGTGGGAGGCTCCATGATTAAAAATAGGTTTGCGAAGCCACCACAAAGTAAAGAGGTGGGAGGCTCCACAATTATGAAAAAGTGCGATGTGGATTCTCATCAAGCGATCCCTGCTTTGTGCAGCCTCTTTCCTAAAAATATCATGCTTCCCCCAATCCCAAATGATGGTCCGTTGAACAGTCACCTTCTCAACTCTAAAATCACAAAGCAATTTCTGCTCTACGAAAAATGATCTCTTTATGGTACTTTAACATCACTAAGTGTCTTTCCTTTGGCTTAAACACAACACCTCCTCTATCCCGGATGCCCTTCACGAAGCCCATGGGCCTTCACAAAGGAACGAGATCCCTAAGGGGACCTAGGCCTTCACAAAGCACTCATGCTTCGTGATGTACCTTCCTTGGACATGTGAACCATATGCTAAGGTAGGGTCAATGTGCTTCACCAGGTATACTGCTTCGCAGTTCTTTTCTTTGTAAGGCACCCATGATTCACTAAGACCTACTCCACATGAGCCTTTTTGCTTCATTATGCACCTTTTATGTGCACCTATTCCCTATTAATAGGCTAGGACACTCCACTTCACGAAGCAAACCCCTTTACGAAGCTCCTCCTCTACATAGAGCACTAGAGCTTCACGAGTCCTCTTCCTATGAACTCCTTTTATTCATAGCCCCTTTTCTCGTATGACCTTCCAGGTCTGTACAATGTGATTTCAATGTCCATTTGGAAATGATTTATGTTGCATTTATTAGCCTTTTGCTTCTTTTAATAGGCCTGTTAACAACTATTTCTACTTTTCATAGCCACACTAATGCGGTACCCCTGGTTAATCACTCCATGACACCCCCTCACAATGACATTGTTGGTGCCTTCCCTTCACCATGGGTTAAAGCGTGCAGGTTATGTGATTCCTAAGGGTGCGGAGTGAACCCACCTCTTTTGAGATGCAGGACGTTAAACTGAAAAGCACCATCGTCCTCAGAATATGATGTTAAACTGTTGCCTCACCCCGTCCCTTCTACACGGGGTCCCCACCTCAGACATTTTCTATACCCACTGGTCTCCACATGAGTGGGATCTTTCTCACATGAAAATACATCCTCTTTGCTAGAGCAGTGCCTATCCACGTGGAAGGGCAACCATATTGGTGTAAGCCCCTTGCCTTTCTTGCAGGAGGTAACAACCATGCTCCTCCTTTCTTCTTAGTTTCCGTAGACCAGAAGAGATATGGGCATATAGACCTTATTTCTCCAATCCCTCTCCCTTCGGTCTTTTTCACCACCTGAGCCTCCATCCTAGAGTATGTCACAATCTTCATCTCCATGGGCTGCTAACCACGCATAAGCCCCAGTTTCCTCTCTGGGCGGCTAACCACACGTAAGCCCCTATTTCTTCTTTGGACCGCTAACCACGTGTAAGTCCAATTACACTTCCCACGGATGCATCATTAGTGATGTGATCGTCAGTTCTTTTCTTCCTCTTATTTCTCACACTGAGCATGAATCACGTGGTCTTAGAGTAAGCATCAGCTATGACATCCTTTCTGAGTCACTATAGCATGTAATCCCCAACCCATACCAAACTACACAGACTTTGAACCTTGGAAAAGAATGGTATATAGTAATCCTCCCTATGGTTCAGGCCTAACACCTACTCATCCCGACCCCTTCACGTCGGTTCACAAAACCATCCTGAACAATGCAGACTTTGATCCTTTCCAAGGAAAGGTATGTTGGAAGCCTCCCTGAGGTTTAATCTAAATACCTCATGGTCCCGACCCCTTCTTGTGGGTTCACTAAACCATCCCAAAATACGTGGGCATTGATCCTTGCTGAGGCAACGTATGTATAAATCCTCCCTAAGGATCAATACCAACACCAACTGGTCACGACCCTTTAACATCAGTTCACCAAACCATAACAAACTATGAAGACATTGATCATTTTTAAGGAAAGGTATGTAGGAAGGATCCCTAAGTTTCAAGCCCAATACCTACTTGTCCTGACCCCATTCATGTTTTTTCACCTTCATCCTACAAGAAGTTAAATAGCATACACCATCATGAACTATGTGGACCTTGATCCTTCTATCATAGGAAAGGTACGTTGGAATCCTCCTGGAGGTTCAATCCCAAAACCCATCAGTCCTGATCATTTCACATCGGTTCACCCCCATCCTACATGAAGCTAAACTGTACGCCCCCTTTTAGTACCATATGATTCTAAATTGTACCCATTAAAAATAAATGGTCTTTGACACCTGTCTTCTAGGCAGGGTATGTAGGATGCCCCCATGAGGTTCAAACTCATCCAGTGGTAAGCTTTCTTGTTCCCTATCCATCAGAAATGTGTTTTTCCCCATCCAATAGTAATCCATTGTGTCCCCCATCCAGTGGTAATCCATTTTCTTCCCCATCTAGCGTTAAGCCGTTGTGTCCCCCATCCAATGGTAATTCTTTGTGTTCCCCATCTTGTGGTAAGCCATTCTGTTCCCCAATCGAAGGTAAGTTGTTGTATTCCCCATTCGACGGTAAGCTGTTGTGTTCCCCAATCAATCATAAGCCGTTGTGCATCCCAAGTAGCGGTAATCCATTATCAACCCCATCTGACAGTAATACATTGTATGAAGAAATACGCGGTCTTTGATTCCCCTAAAACTAAGATATGTAGGAAGCCTCCATAAGGATCAATCCCATCACTCGCATCCCATCCCGGTCTCTCCCTTGAGCCTCTATGTTTCGGGAAGGTCATGCCCCAACCCAGAGGTTCTATTTCCTCCGGGTACCATCCATGCATCCATTCTCACAATTTTCCTCCTTAGGTGTCCCATCGCCTCACCTAAATACGTGGACTTTGATTCCCTACCACGTTGATATGTAGTAAGTCTTTTCGAGGCTCAAACCCAACACCACTGTCACCCTCACTTCGGCTCCATCTCGCTTCCCATCCACTTCGTTCAACTATACATCAATCATCCAGATTCATGACTTAGCCACCACATCCTTTTGAGATCATGCCATCCACCTTTTCACTACTCCTAGAAGTACCTGGGTAACTAACCATGTGTTATCCATAGCATCAGTGTTCCCTACTGGGGTTAAACCTATCTGATCCACTCCCGTCAGTGTTCTGATCAGTCTGATCAGTCTCCGTTGGACGTTAAACTCGCAGCATACCCTGTGTTAAACATTTGAAGCTGACAAAAACCTCAGAAACATTACCAAAACTTATAATTCCCCGCATTAAACATGGGATTCCTCGGGATTCCATACCCTCGAGAATCCCTTTCATAAGGGGAAGAAACCCATAAACTTTAGTGTTCTAGTGTCCAGACATGCCAGTTATGTCCAACGTTACTACTCCCCTGACCAAAGGTTTCTACCCTAACCGGAACCCTTGGAATGTCCTAATAGAAGCAGCGTAATTAACCAACATCCATGAAGACATGGAACTAGGAATAGATTCACAAAAAACGTCTTTTGTCTATGAGGGAGACATAGACTAGGTAACAAGCTCCGAGGAGTAATCCAAGGAAGGAGGAGCCAACATCCAATAATCTAGTTTTGATCAAGGATAAAACATCTCTGAGTAAGTGACATATGTCACCCACCTTTTGAATGTGGGAATGTGGGGAAACACATGTGTGTCCCCCCACTTCGAATATGGGATGGATGCGTTCCGTAGAAAAAGCGTCAGAAAAAATCCCACTTACATGTGAAATAGAAAACAATTAGGACTAATATCCATAGACATGTTCATAATAATAATAGAGTGAAAATATTCCCTTGTCCTAGGCCACATCATAGGAGAAGGAATAAAATCCCTTTAAGACTATCATCACATGATAAAATCATCCCTTCTTTGTATGTGTCACATTATTGAATAAATATCCCACCTCTAAGAAAAATACTAAATAAATTGTCATTACATCTCATTACCATCATATTTTAGACCACATGTAATTTTTTTTCTAAAAACTTATCTGAGTTATTTCCCACTATAAGGTTTATATTATCCTTGATCATGTTCTCATCACATATTGGGCATATTATCCCTCAATGGGGTAATATAAGGGAGTGGGGGGGGGGGGGGTAACTCACCCTCTAAATCTCTACCACATTTGAAAATATCAAACAATGGAAAAACAATGTAAATATTTTGTTATGAGTTAGTGTTCCTAACTAAATTCACACATCCCTTACTCAAGGGAGGATAAGGGAACCTATTTCAAGCATTTTAACACATGGTCCCCCAAGGAGATATGTCTCATTATTAAAAGACATAATTAACTATGATTCAATTTTACCCATAATCCATGTGGTGCCTAGAATCAATATACATTAAATAGAAGGCCAAATAATTTCCTTAATATCACCTACCTACTATTTAGTGGGGAACATAAATTTCCTAGTCAAAGGATCTCACCAATGTTTTTCAATAACACACCTAACATATGTCCAAGGAGAGTGAAGAACATACTCTTGGTCTTATAAACACATTCATTACTCATGTGAATCTTCAAATGGATACTGAGTATATGTTCCACTCACTTAGGTTAAATCTTATGACTATCAGTTATCTAAGAATCAATGAATGTCAATGGGAGGGTCAATCATGACCCTATACGTACTAACATTACTCATATTGGTCAAGGGAATATATTTTATTAAAATATTTTTATGTTAATCAGACATGGGTGGAAATACATATATCACACATCATAAGGAACATTGTATTAACCACATGGATTTGTTAGGGACAACCTACCTTAAAATAGAGTTAACCCCATAAACAAATCTTGACCACTATCTCTTAAACGTTATCAAGTCCATTCAAGCTCTGTTAGCTATCGTATAAACATAGGAGGCCCTAAATCCATCAATAATTATATTTAGTTAATTATAAAAAATTTAAATAAACTAAAAAATTATATCCTGTTAATTCCCTTTGTAACAATAAATGAGTAACTCACTGAATTGAATAAAAACGACGAAACAACAAGCCCTTGGGTGTGTTCTACCCCAAACACACCCTTGAGGCCACTTATAATGAAATTACTAACACACTACATCAATTCACTAATCAATTAAATTCCAAATTGATGAAACCCCCCAATAAAATTATGGAAGTTGATTAAATCACGCAAAAATACAATAAAACACAGGTTTTTAACCTCGAAGAGACTCTTATTGTCAATAAAACCCAAATCATTGTCATATATTACTAATTTCTACATGATATAGTGGAATAATCATTAATCATTTAACTCAAATTCATCAAACAATAGAGACAATAGAAGGTAATAAAGAAGGAGGAATAAATTTAAGTGAAATCACTATAATGATGAAGCTATCTCCATTGATTTACATGGATTAATGGGATTTAAAGGATAGGATGATGATGGAAATATGTGGATCTCTAATTTATCTCAGTCGAATATAAGGAAGGAGAACCCTGGTGGGGTTTTAAAATTTAAGAACCTCACATGGCCAAACTACCATCTTGTTACAAAAATTAACCATGCTAGCATCGTGTGCCATGTCTAATATCAATTTCCACCTGGAATCCTACTATGTTGATGGTACTAATAATAGGTCATATGGTGTGACTATGTAGAGCTCATGTCCCCTGAGGACAACTATTGAATGTCTTGTTGTTCCCAAAGACGTCCCTGGTGGCGCACTATAGCCACCAACATGCACCATCCTGAATCCTAAACCTCTAAAAAACATTTTTGGACTCATCTCCCTGGTAAACACAATTAAAAAATCATACCTAAATATTTAATACACATTAATAAAAAGAAATTAATATTTATAATTGAACTATTTTATTTAGACTATCTCCAAACCTATCAGAACATTGTTTTTCTATTACTCCCATAAAATATGAGAAAAACTATCACTATAGTAAGGGGTTTTTAAAATCCACTAATTGACACATCCCGCATTAAATACCAGGCCATTTTCTATTACCAATTCCCTAAAATTAACCATTTTAATGTTGATATAAAACTACATGGATTATAAAATCCATAAATATAACATGCAAGATGATACTATTAACTGATAGAAAGGCTGGATTCATAAATAAATACCTACAATGATGCACGTAAAAAAATGGTTAATCAAAATGAAATTTCCAACTAGAAGAATCCATAGTGATACCCTATAAATAACCCAACACACACCATCAAGAGCCACATCCCAAAATCATAATTCGGTTAGCCAAATAAACTACTATACAAGTTTCACCTGCATGATTGTTACATCACCACGCAACACTCTACTTATGGATATATATCTGTATAATATACATAACCAATTCTTTCAAGAGAATATATTATAACACATTACTAAAACTTCCTTCATTTCATACATTTTACATAAGAACATACCCACACTTATTATCTAAGATGTATTAACATGACTTGGTCTCAACCCTCTCTCAGGCTACCCTCAAATCATCACAACTCATCTTATTTATAGGGTTCAAGAGAGGCCTTCCACATAGATAAAAAAATCTTAATATGATAATAATCTATAAAAATCATCACTTGGATCACCAACCTACTTTATAAACCATATCCCATTATGGTCCTAAACCATGAAATAGATATCATGATTCAGTCGAAAATAACTATGGAAACTCATATATCATCACCCCATTTTGGGACTTCATCAATAGTGGGTATCCAAACTTCCATACAAATACACTCATTCAAGGTTTCCAAATATCATTGATTACCCATATACAAAACATCCCCTAAGAAGATCACGATCACATCCATAGGAAAGTCAACAATGCTAGCTATAAGAATTTGATCCTCCCAAACCTTCACAAAATTGAATAAGGCAGTAACAAGAAATATATCATGCAACTCTATTCATACCCAAAAACATAAGGGCTCACTTCCCAAGGGTACAAATCATTCCCAATATACCCGATCCTAGATTAGCTATTAGATAATTAGTGGATACACTAAATAAATTGATAAATTGATATTACATAATAAAAATTGTTTTTATTTACATATAATTTAACAATAAGTTTATATTTTAAAAAACTATATATGATTATACTAACACTATGAATAATTGTAACTCATAACATAATCACATTGATCAACCATAAGAATTTACATTGGTGAAATAAAAGGTTTTAATATTGGATTTTATGTCAATTCGGAGTTTATTGGGAGTCATGTGCAGTATATTTGAGGGAATGAGTATTTTTTTAGTGGGTATTTGATTTCTTTATATAGGTTCTAGAAGTGGATTTAAAACTTCACAGTTAAATAACATGGGTCACACTGTGAATGGAGTTGCATCCAAAAAATGTCTATTCACTCATATGTGTAATGTTCCTCTAACAGTGTACAATATTTTATCTATTATCATTTTGATGAGAACATTTGGTTGTACCGTGG
This sequence comes from Viscum album, assembly GCA_963277665.1. Taxonomy (NCBI): domain Eukaryota; kingdom Viridiplantae; phylum Streptophyta; class Magnoliopsida; order Santalales; family Viscaceae; genus Viscum; species Viscum album. Next base: position 114,729,938 of record OY728140.1, on the reverse strand, counting down.
GAGTTATAGATATGGAACAAAGTCGAAATTATGAAAATCATCTTTGTGATGATATAAAATAGTATTTTTATGGATATAGAAAACCATATGAAGGGGTCCTAGATGATTAATAAGGATTATTTCATTGTTAAATTTTAATTATTTTGTTTCCTACCCTGAGGTGTCAGCCACAACACGAGGATTTTTAGGTGAAGTAAAGTGGATTTGGAATTTTGGATATGCCTATTCCAAAGAAGATATTCCGAGTTATTGGATATTGTAAAATACAACTAATAATTTGGAAATTTTTGTCACTTATTACACATATTATTAATGAAGAATATGTGAATTTAATTGGTACTAGTAATTTAAAGATATCCAAACTATTGAATATGTTCATGCCATAACAAGGTAGATATTTTGAGAATATATATAATTTTTTCATGTTATGATACAAATGTCGTGCCCTAAATAAGGGAACAATGATTTGATTGATATACTGAGAAGAAAATAGAAAGGCCATGAAATTTTAATATTATAATATTTAGGAACTAAATTCATGATCATTACATAAATCACTATGACATTATATAATAGGATTAAAGATTGTGGGGAGGTTATAGGACCACAAAATGAAATTTCTAATTATTTAAATATTGTATTTTCTTAGAGAATATGGTTTTAGTTTTAGGACATGAATCACACTATGGTGTAGTTGATCACATCAAAGCTGGGGAATTTTTAGAAAAATTTATTCCTTAATAGAGAAATTAATGTTTTTACAAATAAAAATCCATTAAATTCATAGAGTATTTATCTATTCCGAAATAAATGTGGATATAGTTAATTTGGTTTATTTTATTACTGGATAATCGAAAATTTGAATACCCAATTAGAAAAAACTTCTGGAAAATCATAGATAATTATTTGGAAAATTGATAAATTTATTTAAATGTTGATTGAATAGTTGAATAATGATAAAATATTATTGATAGGAATATGAAATTTAGGAGAAGTATGATTGATGGATAACATCCATTGATGATCAAAAGATTGAAGTAGGAATGGAAGAAGAGAGACAAAACCCTTAGTCATCAAGGAAATATATTTTTTAAAGAATCATTATGAGTGATAATCATTTTGAATTTATTTTTTATTCATTTTCTCAATATAGTGAAAAATTTGTAGAATATGTTGGAGTTCCAATAGGTTCTATAATATATCTTTTATAAAAAAAATAATTCATACAATGGGTAGTGTTATCCATTGGTACATAGAAACACTAAAGATGTATGATTCAAGGAGTATCCATTTGTCGTGAACAAATTAAAACCCTTCCATACATATTTTTGTTTTTTGTTTTTTTGAATATCATATATGATCATGGGTATTGGATTGTTTAAATTAATAATATGATCACTAGAATAATATGTATTGTAATAAAATAAGAATTTAACAAACTAACTTTCCCACTACATAGGGTATATTGGTCATGTAGTTTTAATTAGTGGCTATATAGATATAGGGTTCTTTCATGAATAATTTATTGGAAGGGTTTTTATATAGAGAATGTGTTTAATTTAAAAGAAGTTACCTTTTTATGGAAATAATTTCTAGATATGAAATGAAGTGGAGAGATCGAAGTTTAGAACTCTTGAAATTTATGTTTTTATTATTTGAATTCATGGAATAAAAGTTCATGAAGATATAATGATATATATGTCATAAGTTGATGGGAATAATATTAATACTCAGGAAAAGGAAAATAATTATTTCTCTAGAGCCTTTTAAATTAGTATCTATATGATTCTAAGGATCTATATATCAAGAAGAAGATCATTTGGTGAGAATTAGACAAACTTTTTAAAGGAGAAAAAAATATGAAGGTATTCAAATTAAAAGTACACTTTAAAAAAGATTTAGGATTTGAATATCTTCAGGAATGATAATATTTATTTTTATTATTCAAATGTCTCATAAAATTTGTGGAATCCATCCATCAAATTAGAGATGATATTATAAATTTTTATTTTATTAAGATATTTCTTACAATACTATCACCATTCTATAATTCCACTTTTTCTAATATTGTGGAATAAAATATCATACAAATTCTACTCAACAATATTAATAATAAACTTGTAGACTATGAAATTCAATTGAACGTAGGTTATTCATATTTTAAATCATTAAAATAAATTTCCCATAATTTCAGAAATAATATATTGATTCATGATATTGGAAGAAATAATGAATCTTTTCATGACTAATTTCATTAACATGTTAAAAGAAAATTCAATTGACGAAAAGAAAGATATAAATGGAATAAAATATTTATGTAAATTAATTATAGAATGATTATATATATCACAACTAAATGTCAAAGTAATTATTAAAATGTATGTGAATATGGTGTTATACCAGGATAATAGTGAAATTTGCCCGCATAAGGAAACATTAGATAATTAAATCCTAATTGAGTGATGTTTCAATGTAAAAAATCTTAAATAAATTGGAATATGAATAATAACTATTTTTTAATGATGAAGAATTTGAATTCATTTTTGATATAAAATAATTTATGATTGAAATATTTGGAAATATTAAATCAAAAACTATGGAAGAATAAAATATTTATGGATTTGTTGCTATGAAAGTAAAATTTGAATGAGAATGTATAGTGTCATGTATTAAAAATAAGTGAAATGAAAATATTGGTGATTTATTAATGGAATAATAAAAATAAATTGATAAATTAGAGGCCAAAAAATACTCAATTTAAAAATTAGTAGAGTATCTTAATGTTTTTTAAGATATATCTGAATAAGAGTTAAAATTAAGTATAGAAATGGAAAAAAATTAAAATGATTTATGATTTTAATACTCGGATTGAAGGGAGGATTAAAGGATTTGGATCTATAATGAATAAGTTGTGACTTCCTGAAGAAATATTGAGGCCAAAGAGAAATTTTTTTTCCACAATAAGATGATGTAATTTACATAAAATTATGATTAATAGTTTATTTGAAGAGTAGGAATAGATGTTTGGATTATTTAAATTATCATAATTGAACATAGGGAAAGGACTATATGAATAAGTGTGCTTAGATATAAATCATAAACATCTATGGAATGTGGATTTATTGTATAGGGGAAAGGAAATTTTTTTGTTTCATATCTCAATACTAATAATTTCTTCTACACCCATGAAGTTACTTCACTACTAGAAACGTTTGCCGAGAAAGTAGTGAAAAAATATTTCCATTGAAGCAATACATACTGTATTGATATCATGGTGATAAAATGACATGGTACTCATAGGTAAGGATATATTTGGTAGGTAAATACCTTCCGAGTCAGTAATATAGTAATAGATAATATATTATATCATGAATAATACTTTTATAAATACTTTATATTTAATAAAAAAATCTACAATGTTTTGGAAATAGTGATGAATAAATTATTCTAATTAAAACCAAAAAGAATATGGTATCAAAAAAATACATGATATCACATTGTAAAATAGTTTCATTAAATTAATTGGGAAATAGTATTATCACACAACCTATATTGAAGAAAATAAGGGGAGGCCATACTATTACTCAACTCATCCATTAATTTATTTCTATGAAAATTGGAATATTGAGAAATATATCTTGATATATTTTACTCTTTAATAAAAAACAATGAAACATGTATCCATTATAGTGGGGGATTTTTAAATATTACTTCAAACATAAATCTGTTGAATAATGTGAATGTCAATGTTAAGGGTACAATTACATTTAGTAATTACATAGCATTATAAATTAATGGAAGTTAAATGAAAAGGATGTCTATGAGATGAGCTATGTAATACATATTTTCATCATATGGAAAACCTTTGACATAACTTTTTGGGTTTTATTAAACATTTTATAATTTCAATTGGGGTCACATTGAATTGAAAGTTATGCAATATCAAAGGAAAAACTGAAAACACATTGATGGAGGGATGTAAAATTAATTGAAACCAATACCAAGTAGATTATAAGGAGAACACTTTTATTATTATGGTAGAATAAGATATAAACCTTCCACATTAAGGGCATAGAACAAGTTAATCAATAATATGTTTAATTTTTTCCAAAATTTAATGATGTGGTTTTTATTTAACTTTTTAGATAAAATCAGTAGATGACTTTTGATTTCCATGTTAGTGAAAAGTTTGTGAGATATATCTACCACCCAAATAATTCGAGGGACTTAATTTTGTAGGGTCTTATTCACAAAATTTCTTGTGGACCCATGAATATTTTGAGAATAAATGTTGATAAATGATTAATTTTTTTATGACTATAGTATAATGTATTATCTCATGTTTCTACATAAAAAAGAAAAATGTGATTGGTTGTATCAAGTGGTTTCAAATAAGAGAAAAACAAAATTATAAGGAGAATTATAATTGTCCATTGGATTGACAAGGGCACATAGTAAACCTCTTCTGTGGTGAAAAATTACATAGATATGTGCACCATGAAGCATTAATATTCATAATTGAGAATACATTAATATAGCTATTTGGTAGAAATCTGAAATTGAGTAGTAAAAAACATGCCTAAATCATTTCTCATTGAATGTGTGGTAGAACCTTAGATTGGATTCCACCATGGGGGTGTGAATTAAGGTATTGAAGTTATTTCATTCCATTAATATAGACCTTTTTATCTGAAATTGATAAAATTTTAATTTCTCTATATCTTCCCTATTAATGAGTGATGAAATTAGTGAATAATTAAATGGACTCTTCTTTATTCATCCACATAGGGATAGTACATTGAGGATTCATATAATTGTTCCTATAAAATGCATTCACTAAATCTCACTATTATAAGTGTATAATTTTGGAGAAGTCTGATAGAACCTGATGGTTCACTACCATGATAAATTGAAAAATTCACTAATCTCCTATTATAATTAAACTAATAAATCTATTGAGTAATTCATTTATCACGCGAAGATAATTAAGAGATACACCATTGATGGAGTTTCTTTTCAGAAAAAATTATGTAAAATTATGGATTCAATTGGTTTTTGGGATTAAAAAATTCTTAGAGATTTTAACTTCTTAATAACTTATGGATACAACTCAAATATTCCTCATCAGATACTAATATATATTTTCTCTCTCTCTTTTATCTTCACAATGTAAGATTTTAATGTGTTGCGAACCTTCTGTTATTATGCTATGATGATCACATTTGATGTAACTTAAAATTTTAAGTGACATAATACAAGATTAAATTCCTCTAGATATATAATGTTAAAATTTCACTAATATTTTAGAATGAGTTAATTCACTAAGAATATCTCCACCAACCCAACATGAATTTTCAAAAAATATGGATAACTAAATCTTTAATGCATCATGATAATATCTTTAGCTTAAAAATTATTTTAATACAAATATCCCAAAACAACCGCCATATTTTATTATAAATCTAATTATAGATAACCTCACATGTATATTCATCTTCTGGTAGTAAGGGACGTTTCAATTTCGTCTAAAAAACATGTATGGTATTTATACAGAAATTCATGGAGTCAAAAATCCATGTAAATGAAATCAATGTACCTAATTTTCCAAGAATCCCACTTTCTAGGATGGTCACATATATAATGTTACTACATAGAGATTCACATTAATATTCTTGCCACATAGATGATTTCCATCTATATTTGGGCCACTAAACTACAATACATGGCTATTGTGGCCACATAATTGATTTTATCAGGTATGTGTTTCATCATAGCTAGTTCACATATTTTTTCAATCCAAAAATCTAATTTTTTCTCATACATGATTTTTCTACTTATCTAATTTCTTATATAATTAACCCTTTATAGAAATAAATAGTCCCACAAAATAAAAGTCATATTTTCCAAAAATAAACTCGTCAAAAAATGTACTCCAAACTGTAATTAGGGCGTAATAATTTCCCCCATGGATCTATTTAACAATATCTAATAGTTTAATTATAATATAACTTTAAAAAAACATTTTCACTTAATAAATAATCATTAAAAAAATAAAAGGGGTTATCTAGAGTGAAAAATAACTACATAGAACACTATATGTGGACTAATGTTCAAGCCAAATGAGCATGGGATCAATATATGGAATAAGATACTTAACTATTAGTAAAAACCCATTTCATGTAACTCACACCACCCATGATTTAATTTTGATATACCCTTCCCCTTTTAAACACTTCTCCCACTTTCAAATAGACTTGAAATTTTTTCTCTCTTTGTAAACATTCCCAAATAGATCAATTCTCTAAAAAGGACTGAATAGAGCGTTAGAGAACATACAAGGTGATTGGAGAGTACATATAGCACTTATTAATGAAACTATGGGGAGTGGGGGTATTTCCTAAAAACAATGAAGTAGATGAAAACTGTTGCACATCAAGATCCAAGTAATGATTGTTAGACACTATGTTGCATGGTTCCTTTTTCAAGATAGCATTAACCCTTTTCGGGTTGATACATACTATAGAACAAAAATTCCATTCTCCACATTCTACATTATGAAGTGAAATTTGACCTCAATGTGATTGGTATGTTAATTATCGATAATATTTTCTCTAATATTGATCACCCTTTAGATATCCCAAATAATAAAGAATTGATAAATTACCTCAACATAAACTTTATGAAGGTTATATTTCATCTCTAATAATTGGTAGCATGAATTAGTGGAAACAATATACTCAACCACCATTGTGATCAAGGATATACAATCCTAATTATTAAATTTTCATGATACACATGAACTCCCAAGATAAAAACAACCGCCTAAACATTATTGTATATCATATAATAGACCATCCAAATAAACATCAATAAAATCCAATAAATTATATTGTTATTTCTTCTGATAGAAAAACACATAGTCTTTCATGTGATGAATGTGTGAATGAATTATTTTTGTAGATTTCATATGGATTTCCTTAGGAGCACCCTGAAAATGAGCATCGTTACAAGTGGAAAATAGAATATCTAGATTAGTGGAAGTCAAATAGAGTAAATATAAGGAAATGGCCTTAAACATTATAAAATATTAAAATTTATCTAAATACTTCATTCTCATAAATTTTAGTATATTTCTAATTTATTTTTTAAAAGATTTCAAACATTAGTCATATAGATAAGAACCATATAATACAATATTTACACTTATGATTCGTATCTATTTTACTATAATTTAATAATTTTAAAATATCCTTGGATTTTTTTTCAAGAAAAATCATCAATATGTCCATCTTGAATTACGTCTTTCTCGTCCCCATTCTTAAAATCTATAATAAAATTTTAAAATATGGGATGAAAAAATCTTTATAAGGGGCATAAAAATAAGAAAAACTGGTAGAGTAGTGAAAATCATGAAAACTCATATAATTTTTACCTATATCTTTAAAGTTATTAGAATATATAAAATAAAAAATCACATGAAAAAAACAAATATCTTCTTACAAAATTCCTATAAAACCCATAACAAGAAATTTAAAACCATTTTAAGTTTCTTATAGTATCATATTCATAACATATTTTAAACCCGGGTTAGAAATAATTGGATCCTGTTAAATGAGAAGTAGAAACCATTTAGTAACTCCCTCCATCTTTCCAATTAAGACAAATAACATTTCCCAATGCATTAGAGCACTATCTGGGAACACCCATCATTTAATCTATAATGTTCTCTCCTGGTAATATCTGGGAACACCCAGCGTATAAGTTGTAATGGGATCACCCCATTTTATCTAGTCGCACCCATCATATAAGTTATAATGGGATCACCCGATGTTTTATAATTGCACACATTTATCCAGTATAATGATAAAGTACCATATGAGGAATAATATTTCATATTCTATCATTTTTAGGTCATAAATCATTTGAAAAACACTTTTATACTCAACAACATCAATTTTGGATATCAAAAATACAATTTTCATTCAATAATTCATTTTTGATACCAAAGTTCACTTTTATTTTGCAGAAAAAATTCAATACCAAAATACCCATGAAAAGGGAAAAAGGGTTTTCCTTAAATAAAATATGAAATCTTGCAAAGTAATAAATAAATGAAATAATATTTCTAGTAGTTGAAAACTTTATTATAACTATGTTTGTTATAAATTGAAGATTCCTTTTTATATTTGTGTAAAACATTCATATAATACAAATAAAAATATTAATTTTTATAACCTTTGAAAAAAAAAGGAAACAAAAAACATAAAATTTACATTATAAATATTTTATTTTCATATAAAAAAATTCATAAAATTATTTTTAATTCAATGAAAATAAAATAAAGAGTTGATTGAAAACATTAATAGATTTTTTAATGAAAAATACCTTATCACCTTAGAAATAATTGAATCATAAGCCCCTTAAAAGAATAAAAATAAACGAAAACATACATACCATTGTAATAGATAAATTAATGAATTAAATTACAAATTTTATTTATATACCCCTTGTAAAATAATATAGTTGAATAACATCAAAATATGCCTCAAAAAAAGTAAATTATGATGATTACCCTTACATTGAGGTAGACTTGTCACATGTGTCCTTATATTATTAAATAATAAATATATGTTAATTATTCAATTTATTTTGAATATTTTTAATTTTTATTATTACATTAATTTCAGTTAGTACCATGTTATATATAAGCACTTATTCATTTAGGATTACGTCTATTTTTTTTACCATATTCAACTTATGTGTCAAAAATGACTTTTTATTAAGTGGAGTACCGTCAAGTTGGATATTATATAAAAATATAAATAATGATAATCATGCCATATTTATCATCTATTTACATCAATTATAATTTTAATAAAAATATTGGAATATAGTTTTAGAAAATTAAGTAAGTTCCAAACTTGGAGACGATAAGTTGTATATACGCATGAGTAACATTTCCATTTTCCAATAATTATTCTGGAAATGATGTGAGTAATATTTTATATTTATAGAATGATAATAATATCATATATAAAATATTATTTAGTTAATATACTAATAAATATCATCTATGTGTTATAATGATGAAAATAGAGTTATGTTAATTCATGAAGGCGGTAGTCCTGTCGTCCAATAATGATGTCATCATTTCCCTGTGAGTGAACATTTAGGGAATTAAACTATAAATTTTCATTTAATAATGATAAATAATTCATAAATATAATTATTATGACATTTATATAACATATATTAATTATATTTACCAGCATTACCTTTCATGTAAACCATAAGAAATAAGATTTACATCGCTTCGAAAGGCTATATTCCATCGTACACAGGAACAACATTATCATATCCCATAATGAATGGAAACTAAAAAATTTATATATGATTTAATAAATAAATAAGAATAATTACATTATATATAGCCCATATATTCTTTATATCCATCATAAAACCCAAATGTAAGAGGTGCTAAAGGAAAAAATAATGACAATGGTTCGTGAGGCTGTAGTCCGCCGTACACACAAATGATTATTTAGTAACCCATATTATGGAAGAGGAGAATTATTGAAGTTATTATATTAATATAGTTAAATTCAATTATGTTTTACATATTTATTTTATTATATTTTAATTTTATGTGAATAATTTATGATGGAGGTGGAAGAAATAAAATAAAAACACTAATTAAAAACATTTCCTCTTCTTCGGGTAACTTATTTTGGTTTTCACCAATAAAAATACTTGGTTGGACTTATAACCACAATAATTATTAATATAATATATTAGAGTATTTGGGAATTTATATGGGAAGGTCTTATTTGATCCCAAGTTGTTTTTAGGAGTAAAGAATATTGGAGAGTGGTGGCATTTTATAATTGACGAGTGACATTTTTGTATATACTGAAACATTTTAAATAATGGGAGATCAATATCACATAATGTGGCTCAAATTTTAATCAATAAAATATGGTAGTGTGTTTGTGTTCTATAAAAATATCCAATATAATAATGAATCATATTTTGAATAAGTTATTTTATAGTCTTTATGTTTAATCAATTTTACCCTTTTAAATTTTACCCTGATAAAATGTATCCTCTTGTTTAACTTGGTAATTTATCCTTTAAGACTAAAATTAAATGATTATTATTTTATAATTTGTACCTAGATAATCTGAATATTAAATCCATTATATAATATAAAAAAAATCATTGGTTTGTGTAATATTAATTTTCACACAAGTGTATATAACATGTAAAACCCTGTTTTAACCTTCATTGGGAAAATTATTTTTTAACTCTTTTCAAAAATAATTATTGCCAAAATTTAAGTTGTAAATATTAGATAATATAAATTAATCTTATTAAAAAAAATTAATCCATTTTATCAAAATCGGATCATTTAAAAGGAAAATTTTAATTTAAAACAAAACTGATAGAAGCGTTGAAATAGTGAGTCATTTAGTAGAGTGTTTTTTGAGAAAAGATGATTTTATATTAACACTATGAATAATAATAAAACTTTTATGAGACTAAATTAATATTTATTGATATTTAATATATACCATTAATTTACAACATTCAACATTGTGGTTAATTTTAACTAATTAAAAAGTAGAAACATTATGCATTTTAATACAGATTTTAAAAAACCCCATTTTAAACAAAAAATCAAGATTATACTAAAATCCTATATAATGATTATTCAAAAAAAATATGTGGATTAAATAAAAATAAGTAAAAATAAATTTACATTAAATAGTTTTCAAAACTCATTTCGATTTGTTTATATAATTAAATTTTAGAAAATAGATGAAATCATTAAAAAAATTGGCATTTTCACTATTCACATAAAAATCAATATTTACTGAAAAATTTAAAAAATTCACTATAGGTAAATTTTGATACTATGATTTTAAAAATGAGACTAATATTTTAGAATTAAATATTTTAAAATATGGAAATTAATATTTGTATTAATCCATATAAGGAAATATTTTAGTTAAAAATTATTTCATTTTTGATCAGAAATGAAATAATATTTTTATAACTAATAAAACTATCTAATTCAATTTTATAAATATGAAAATTATTTTTTATATCATTAACTATGTTTTTAAATTCATCGACCCTTTTATAAATTTCTTCATCACAATTTTATTCACTTATTAAATAAGTGTGTATATATTTAAATTATAACATTTTCAAATTCTCATATTTCTTTCTCACCAATATGGGTTTTATTTTAAACCTTAAGCAGGTGAGTCAACTTATTCTAAAACACATTCTCTCTATATTCAAGAATATGAACAGACTGTACATCATAATAAATATTCTCTTCTAAATTGACTACTTTAGGGCTCAATACATGAGATAAATCTAGAAAATATTATCATAACATTTAAACATAAAATACATTGTGTACTTGAGATAAACTCAAAGGAAAATCCAGTAAGTAGAAAATTGATCCAAATTTATCTAGTATTTCATATGTTATAATGAACTATATACTTATCATCCATTTCATACCAAAGCACATAACACTTTTACATGGTGAAAATTCGAGGAAGACACAATCACTTAACTCGAAAGTAAGATCAATCCCCCAGTTATCCACATAACTTTTATGCCTCCTCTAGGATGTACTCATATGTTTCTAAATAATATTCATAGTCGCATCAATTTATTCTACTAGATATAGTTCCATCAACCTCAATTCTCTAGAATCATCCCAAAAGTTGGTGTTTGACACTCTTTTCTACATAATTCCACAGATGGTGCCATCTATATACTGGAATGAAAATTATTTTTTAAATAAAATTAATCTTGAGAAATATGTTTATCCCAACTTCCCTTGTAATCCATTGAACATGAATGAAGCATATCATCTATGTTCTAAATAATCCTCTTAGACTATACATTATATTGAGCTTGAAAATTCATTTATTAACCAATAAACATACAAAATTTAATTACATTTTAATGGTATTAAATGTTTATTTTTAATCTTATGGTCCTGATTTGGTGAATTTTAATTTTGAACATCCATTCTCATCATTTGTGCACTTCATGCCTAATGTACACCAATTTAGGCCTAATGATTAATCGGATTTTATGGAATCTAATAATCCATATTTTAATTTTATATTTTGGGAAATTGATATAAACTTAAATATGAACATTTTTTATTTAGGTATCAATGGAGGATTCATAAAGGATAATGGGGATATTTGGCGATGAAAGGAAACAATTCTGGAGAAGGAATATTGGACACCAGCCCACTGATGAGAATGTGGGGCCCACAATATAGACCCACAGAACCCCAAATGTCGTGGGATGATAGAATAAATATAGAGGAATTTATAACTCTCTAGGATCCAATGCTAATTTTTCCTCTATTGTGGTTATTAATGTGGCCCAATTTAGAGATTAAATTATGGGCCAAATTCTCCGGCCCAAAAAAACTGCCCACCAATTTAATCATATCTCAGAAACCAAAAATCTATTTCACTGCAATTTTATAGATACCTAGGAGACATCTAGAGCTTCACTTTTTTCTTTTATGGCCCACTCCAATTCTTCCATCTAAACGACCATTCGAACGTGTCTGTTTGGTGGCTGAAAGGTGGCTGCCACCTCGGGTCAAGGATAATGAAGTCCACTCTCCCTTACATTCCAACACCCTAGGCCTTCCATAATAAATTGGAATGATTTGTACTGTTGGTCTTTCTACTCATTCCTCTTGGGATGTCTATTTAAGTCAGTGGTGGTGGAGGAGTTGATCATCTTTGGTGCGTGGTTTCATTGTAGTGTTATGTTGCCGCTTTGTGTTTGTAATCGCATTTCGTTCTCATGTAAGTTGTTCAAATCTCCTTAGTTTATTAATAAAAGTTATTCCTTTAATCTTATTATCTTCTTATACATATCACATCGATACAACTTCCAAAAATTTTGAATTTATTCACACCATACCTTTTGAGATTTGTCAGAAAACGGTGGAGTGATCAATTTTTGTTGTTGTTTTTACTTCTTCAATTCCACCCTCATAAGTCTACTTCCCGCTTCCGTTGAAGACATGTCATCAATGGAGGGATAACTATTTTATAGGTCTATCCAATGGAGTATCGAGGGTCAAAATTTAATATTATTTCTCACTCTCTAAATTATTATTAATTTATTTTATTTGAGTTTTATATTCAATTATTTTCACTCTTCCTCTTCCATATTGAATTTAATCACCCCACTTTTATGTGCTAATAAAAAACATTACCTTGTATTGCTCATGAAAATGATCCAGAAGTGTATAGGTGATTATCATGTGTTTTTGAAGGTTTTTAACCAGTAGGTGATGATGTTTGTTTGAAGTCATTGAATGAATCCTTCTAAAGTTAATGAAATTTAAATCATTAAAAAAGGAATTCATCCAATCCACCCCAAGCTATAACCTAGGATCAACCCATTATCTTAATTTGAATTAACTTAAATCAGTTAGTGATACTTTGAACCCATATAAAATCAACCCAGAGTTTGAAACTTCATATCAACAAATCCACCTCATATGTTGTGTATCTTGGGTATCTTCTTAGGTCTCAGTGGATTCGACAACCCAATCTAGAATACAAGGACCATTCTACCTTCATCTCTTGGGTAAATTTGAGCGTGAATTAGTTATAATTTTATTTAATTCAACACACAATTACTTATAAGTTCCTTTCCAATATTTGTATGTGAACCTGAGATCATGGTATGATATAATAAAGATAGGAAATCCATGTAACTTATCTATATCCTTTAGATACATATGAGAAATATGATATAAATTAATTTTATCTCAAATTATAAGGAAATGTGAAAATTTATTTAATCAATCAATAATAACATATATAACATTATTATGTTGAAAATAGATTATAAATACAACCAAAAAATCCATTATTATATTTTTCCCATTCCAATCTAGAATAAGAAAATTTTAATAATTTCCTATGGTAACAATTGCTCGGTATTACCCTTCTGACAATTCATGCATTTCATGGTGAAGTCATCAATATCACTTTTCATTCCATCTAAAAAGTGATAAAATTGAATGTTTATGTAAATCTTAGTGATCTGTGGATGAATAGATTATGGAGAACTATAATCTTAACATAATAAGTCCTTATTCAATTAGGAATACAAATACCAACATAAATATTTTCTAAATTTAATGTCACCTTATTCATTAATATTAAAATCTAGAAACGTACCCTTTATAATAGAATATACATTTTCCAAAAAATATTGATCCCAAATTTGAGATTTCTTAATTATTTCTCAAAAAATCAACTGCATTGAAACCTAAAAAATGTTATTTACCCATATCCAAAACATGTAGGCCAAAATTTATCGAATCATTAACTAAAGGGACATGTTCCAAAAGTATCACTGTTAATAGAACACTATTTTTTTCAATTCAAATCATTACACACTTTTTCATTTTAGGATGGTAATGAATCATGTAATCTTAATCCTTGACCAGTTCTAGAAATATTATCTATCTCATGTTCAATTATTTATGAGTGAATATATATTTAAATTTTTTTGACAAGTATATATTTCCCAATTTACTCCATATAAATGATACATCAAAAATTTTAAAGAAAAACCCACAATAACTAATTACAAAATCATATGCAGGTTCATTTAACTCTTGAGGTTTCAATGGAGGTGAAGCATAAGAAATTAACTTATCATTATAAATTAAAAAACATCCATCTCCTTTCAAAGAAAAATCATAGTAGATGATAGATTCACCATTTTTAAAAGGATGATCATAAAATGAAGTATTCAAAAATCACCTTTTGAGTTCCTGAAAAGTGTCGTGATATTTTTTTATAGATAAAATTAAATCCTTTTAGGGTTAACTTAGTTAGTGGTATAGAAAAAACATAGTTTTAAAATACCATCGATATTAACTCAATATTCCTAGAAAACAATGAATATATATGTTATTGGTGATTATTTACCATTTTTCTAAAATTGTTTAGCGGGTTTAACTGTTATTCCATCTTTAGAAACAATATGTGAATGGAAATAATTTTTTTTCAAAAAAAATTAATATTTACTAAAATCCCTATATGGTTATTTTTATTTTATGGTCTAGAAAAAAATCCATATTTATCTTTTATGTCCCTCTTTAATTTTAGAATATAAAAAAATTTCATTAATATACACAAAAAAATCATATCAAAGAAATCATGAAAAATACTATTCATATGGTTTATAAATAAAATAGGTCCACTGGACAACCTAAATGATATAAAAAACTCATTAAAACCATATATAATAAACAATGTTGTATTTGGAATTCCATCCACTGTAAACTTCACCTAATGGTACCCATACCACATATCAACCATGAAAAAATACTATGCTCCCTGGAGAAAACCAAAAAAATAATTCATATGAGGGAAATGATCCATGTTATTAAAATTTGTGTTATTAAAAGCTCTAAAATAAATGGAAAATCGCATTTTACAATCTTTATTTTTAACAAAAATAATTGCACCCATCGGTGATGTTCTAGGTTGAATGAAACCATTATCTTACAGCTCCTTAAATTTATTTTCCAGTTACAAATTTTCCACATAGGAAATTTGATAAGGGGCCTTACAAAAAGACTTTGCATTGAAAAGTAATTCATTGGTAAAATCAACATCCTAATAATGAATAAAACCAGAAAATCATCATGATATACATGTAAGTATTCATTTAATTCAAGAAAATCACTAAAACAAACAATTTCTTTATTTTTAATAATATCAAATAGGTGACTTTCACCACCACCTAGGATCATTTTCATAGCTTCTTGGTAATTAATCGAAGGCATGGAATAAAAAAACACAACATTAGTAGCTCTAAAATCTATATTATCATAATAAATTGAAATTCTATCCACACCAAAAATGATATCAAACTGTGCTATTGGAAGATCAATAAGATTTATTGGAAAGACCATCCCACTCATAACTGTTTGAGGATTTCAATAAATATTAGTTTCTATAATATTTATAGAAGATCTTTCCCCAGAACATATATATATTTTTCATGGGGAGAAATTCAAATTCAACATAAAAAGTTATCATAAATGAAAGAATATGAAGATCGATAGTCAAATAGTGTGTTGGCATAATTCAAATACACAAGTAACATACATTTCACCACTTAATTTTATGGACCAACATCAACCATAGTCTTAAGAAATGAATTTTATATACCTTTATATTTTCAATAATGACGATTTCTATCCTTTAAAACCATCTTCAAACATGTTAACATAATGTCCCAAATAATTTCAACTAAAAGACAACAATTTTGTATGGCTATCGGTTACAAAATTCATTTGTCTTCAATGACTTTATCTTTAGTATAACATGCCCTTTTACCAAACTGATCAGACTAGAAACCATTCACAAAGCCTAAAAACATTCATTTAAACATTGTTTTTCACACTTGGAACATTTTAGTGTCTAACCTATAGATTTATTAGATGATTTATTCTTATTTTCATACTGCCTTCACCTTTTCTTAGTGTTGTTTTCCCAAAGAGAATACATGTTAGAAAACACTATCTAAAATTTCTCATCAAAACAGACCACTTTTTCATATGTTTTAAATGATTTTAGTGAAATTTCTATTCATAAAAATAGTTTTAACACTGATTAAAATATATTATTTTTACTACCAGTGTCCCAAGTAAAATCTTCCACATACATATCCAATCTTGTTTTGTTTTCTTCTAATTCTTCTAATCAATCATTATATTTTTTCCTCAATTCAAGGGATTATATTTCCATCCATATTCAAACAACCTTAGGGAAGTATTTATCAAGGAAAATATCTTTAACTAATTCCCATTCCATGTAATTATGATCATATTTCTCTCCTGTATTATCAACCAAAGACAACCATTGATCAAATTCACCTTCATAATGATAAAAATTAAGTGTTACCTTTTGTTGTTTTAAAAATCACACACAATCAAATATATTCTCCTAAAAATGATCCAAAGTTATGCTTCCACAGGGTTAGATGACCCACAAAATGATGGGGGATGTTTCCTCACGAAATGTTTCACAATAGACAAGTTCCTTTATGGTAGATTACGTTTCTCTTAAGCATGGATACCACCACCATTTATATATTTTTATAAATGATCCATCAATGAAAAATTGTTCTATTATAATTTCAACCATCCCATGATTCTAATTTTGAGGTATAAATTCCTTGATACCTTCCCAATATAGCTTCCATGTTTCCTCTATGGAAATCCATTCC
The DNA here is from genome assembly GCA_963277665.1 of Viscum album. Taxonomy (NCBI): domain Eukaryota; kingdom Viridiplantae; phylum Streptophyta; class Magnoliopsida; order Santalales; family Viscaceae; genus Viscum; species Viscum album. The sequence goes on along the minus strand of OY728140.1, from coordinate 114,712,616 downwards.
GAGCAGACATAGTTTAGATGAAGAAACATTGTAATATTTAAATTCTATTCACTTAAACTTATTTGTAAGTTCAAATTGTTCAATGTTATTACATTAACATTATCCTAACCTCTAATCTTATTGAAAACTTCCTTTGAGACAAATTATAAGAACCTGATCTTAAACATTAAATAATATTATATTTTAATAAAACAATTCATTCTCTTATATTTGAGTTTCTTTTTAGGTTTAATGTTTTAGTGAATTATGTTAGAAGCCATATATATCAAAACCACACTATATAAAGTGGAAACATCGGATTAGAATCCATTTTAATCAATAAATAAAACATAAAAAACATGATTTCATTTCATGGGAAATATTCATGACTTTTAACTTGATTTATTGATTTCTAGTACCAATTCTTAATAAATTTGAGAGACATTATAAAACATTTGATTATCACCAAAATACCATAAATGGAAATAAAAATGTAGTTAGTCTAATAAAAATTATGAAAAAAATGTAATGTCTACCTTTATCTTAAATATTTTATGGGAATCTAAAATTAAATATATTCACATGAAAAAATAATTTGGTTTCTCCTATAATCCTTTAAGACCCATAACACGGGAAAAAACCTTTTCAGTTACTTAGAGCATCAAATTAAATTCCCATTTAATATTTGAGTTATATGTAACTAGAGCCCAGTAAAATATATAAGAGGAAACCACTGGTAACTACCCCATTCAACCATTTTAAGAAAAATAAAAGCACCCAATGTATTTTTCATGACCCTACTTCTCCAAGATGAAGGAAGGTATGGAAAAGTGTCATGACAATTGTTATTCAAGATGAAAAAGAGATAATGACCCCCTTAGTCCGGCCTTCAATAGGCCTTAGGGTGGTGACCAACACTAAGGGTATTTAATCTCACAAAATGGGAGGTATTACCCTTTTTATAGTAACCATGATTGAGAGATATGATGTATCAGACTAAAACACTCCTTGATATATATATAAAATAAGTAAAAATCTATCCCACAATCATGTTTAAAGTAAATCTGCTAGAAATACAATGAAAACTCCAATGTAAATACCAAAAGAACAAAAATAAGAAGCGACACGACAACTGTCCCAATGTATGAGCTAGTAAACTCCAGCATGATATATGTAAGCTCACTAGAAACTTGTAAATGGTTTTATATACATAGGGTGAGCATACAAGTATACTCATTACAAAAATACAAAGTTATTCATGGAAAAGTGGTAGAAGCATACTAGTGCCCTAGTTAGAAAACAACAGAAACTCAAAAGAACCTAACAAGGTATACTATCCACCTCAACCTCACCAAGGAATTCTCTCCAAATAATGCATGTAAATTAAAGATAAGTACTAAGCACATCGATATTTGGGTACCCTGCACCACTTCCCATTGGTTAAGTGCTCATCCCTAATGTTAAACATCATGACGCTTCCACACTCTTCCACAATCCCCACCATCACATCCTACCCACACACACCTAGACCACATACCACATTCCGCCCACAAAAACCTTGGCCACAACCACATCACAATGCACCCATGGAATTTTGGGCCACAAAACCACAACCTCACCGTGAATACACCAGGTAAAGTACAACATATCCCATCCCAAAGACACCTGAGAAAAACACCGTTCCTACAAACACCTGGGCCTCACAATCACACCACAACCTTCCCGAAGATTCTAGGGATACCAATTCCTAGAAGATGAAGCATAGATGAGATAATAACTAGGCATCCATCCTTTTATCAGGGGAGTTGGGAAAGGAAACCCTCCCCCATAACATTGGATTGTTCGGTATGTAGTTCTCAACATGGGTGGGGTGTGTATAGAAAGTACAATGAACTAAATGTATATATATATTGGCACCAAACACTCAGACCAAACTTTGGGTTTTCTAAAAAAACAACCAACCCATAGAAATACCATTGTTTCTACCTCTAAATTGACATACCAACACGATGTACGGTCACTTCCATAAGTTGATAAATGAACACTGCTTCACTACAAACCACGAATAAATACATACCCACAACTATTTAATTTAACGAGTTCTAATTCTGCATTATCAATTAACTTATTTACTTATTCCATCCCTACCCTGGTAACTACCAAGAACAACACACCATAGAAACACCATAACCCACACACACTTTACAAAGTCCATGGGTACTCTAGGTGAAAGGGACACACATGGTAACACTATCCTTATTCAAAATCATCCCTCCTAAACCATCCCTAGTAGCCCCACTACATGAAAAACACCATATATAGTGAAACAAAACTCACCCAGATTTGAGTCCCATTTCACACTCCCCTCTATTGAACAAATGTTCAACCACTCACATAATTATTATTCGACGTAATGTCACCCTGTACGTACAATAAACAAAGAAACCCCCATACACCTCATAACTACCACACTCAGTAGCCCCACTGCATAATGAAACTACACCCAACATACCTAAAGAATTAACATAACACTACCCAATCCTGTACCCCTGCAACCCAACCACTGTTCAGATGCAGTCCCATTATATAACAAGTTCATCCATTACACAATCAACCAAAATCTAAACCTATGATTCCACTACAACACTCATACCAGCCCATACTCACAACCATACTACCATCCAAAACACCACATGACAATCACAAAACACATAGTTGAACTGATCCATACACAACACAAGACCACACCAAATAGAAAGGTGTATTCAGATTTAATACACTCATTATTTAATTAAACTTTGATAAAACATGGATTATCACGGATCATGTTCGATCATGGAAAAAACTATAAATGAATTATTGATGGGTGAGTCAATGACACGAGTCACTGATAGTGAGTCACTAACACCTGACTCATTGATTTGATTCACCGACGCTAGAATCACTGACAAGAGTCAACGACAGGACCTATTGATAGCGAATCACTAAGTCTACTCACCAATGCCACTCACTGAAGCCACACAGTGATTCCGCCCATTGAAGCCCGTCCTACCAAATCTCGACCTTCCGACACATGACTTAACTAATGCCTGAACTATCAAATCCTCAACCTACCAACGTCTCAAATCACCGATTCTAAGCTACCGATTCTGAGTCTCTATCTCATCCTACCATTGAAAAAACTAGAAATTTGGAAAACTCTTGAAATGTGCTATCGATGCCTCCTAGGACACCCAAAACACTGGTTTTTGAAAAAGTAATGGATTTAAGAGGTCCAGACCATTACATTAGATTCCTCTCTAACTATTCTAGCCCTCATAATTCAAAACCAAACCTATAATAAAGAGGGGTATAAAGAACCACCTTCTAAGATACCTCTCAATGATAATCCACCTTGTCTTCTTTGAAAGCTGTATTGAAACCTCCACATCCAAGAACACCTCATACATTATCTATTAACCCAAACATCCAAAATATACACCACTCAAGCAACAACTAACTTGACACTTGAATTAGGGAATTCATTCCTCCATGTCAAGATACCATGTGCTCTGGGCTGCACTAATTCACTCGTACGATTTGAATCGAATCTAAAATAATGAGTATCGGTTAGGAATCTAGTCTCTCCCTTTCCACATGTTAGGACTTCACCACACACTACAGAATAAGAAAAAAAAAATATTAAAACAAACCAGGTTCAATAACTATATCACCAATGAAAAAACATAATAAAAACTCATAACAACTCTGGGAACATGGCACACATTTGTGTCTCTCTCTCCCAAGTACTATCCTTCAGGCAACTATGCCTCCAAAACACACAATCCATAAGAATGATCTGTCTACACAACCCCTTCTCCAATTGATCCTAGATCTACACTCGCTTCTCCAAAAATGTTGTGTTATCCTTGATATCCTACTCTCCCTAGTCAATGAAATGGGATTCATCGTGAAGATACGGATGAATCTGAGAGACATGAAAGACATCGTGGATCCTCCTCAACTTCTGTGGCAATATGAACTGGTATTCCACCTCGCTAACTAACCCCAACACATCAAAAGGTCCGATGAACCAAGGAGAAAGCTTACTCCCTTAGCCAAACCTCCACTATATATGTCACAGGGAAACCTTCAAGAACACATGGTCCCCTACCTCGAACTCCAAGGGTCTTCTACAATGATCAACACATGACTTCTTCTAGTCTTATTCAGCCTTCATCCTCTAATGGAAAAGCCGCACCTTATCTATCGTACTATAAGCCACATTAAAAAAAGAAGAACTAAATCCCCAAATTCCATTCAGAATAATGGTGAACGACATGACCTTCCATATAGCAATTTGAACAGATCCATGATAATAGAAGAGTGTAGTCGTTAGTGTAATAAAACTCTACTAAGGGAATGTTTAGTACCAATGATCTACCACAGTACAGAACACATTCCCACAACATGTCCTCCAACGTCTGGATGGTCCTCTCCATCTACCCATCTATTTGTTGGTGGAAAGAAAGTTTGAGGCATAATTGAGTGCCAAGGCATGCTGAAATCCCCTCCAGACTCACGAGGTAAAACATGTATCCAGATCTGATATGATGGATTTTGGAACCCCATGATGCTCCACCACCTCATTCACACACGTCAACACTAAGGCATCCACTACAGCTGGCTCTATGATCGCTAATAGGTGATCCGATTTTGATAGATGGTCCACTACTACACATATTTCAACACACCCTCCCTAATCCATGGGTAATCATGTGATGAAATACATTGATATATCATCCCACTTCAACATGGGGACAACTAGGGGCTGTAAGAAACCACTCGGAACTTGACGCTCAACCATTACTTGCTGGAAAACTAGGAACATTTCCGAAAACACCGCCACTACCGACTTCATCTCGATACACTAGAAGTATTACCTCAACCGATGATACATCTTGGAAACTCTTGGTTGTACAGTAGGGGTGATCTATGAAACTCAAAGAGAACACCCTCATGTATATCCACTGGAACAAATAGGTTCTCACAGAACATTATCTGATTCTGAACATCAACTGACCATCCCTCCAGAGCATCTCCATAGTCAATGTGAACATGAATTACCTTTTCCTCTGAGTCACGCCACTAAGACTCCTTCACCTAATGACTTAGAGATTACTGTTCTATCATATAAAATAGATAGGATCTGATGTCATCAATTTTGGAATCTAAGTGAAAGGATACCAACTCCTCCACCACCTTTAAAGTGTCTGAAGATTCCCAACCCACCACCTTTTGTGGCTTCCTGCTCAAAGAATCAGCCAAAACATTCTCATTTATGAATGTGTAGGAGATATCCAAATCTTAATCTAAGAGAAACTATATCCACCTCAGCTAAAACATGTTCAGGTATCGCTTGGAAAAGAGATACCTTCAGTTCTTGTGATCTGTGAAGACAAAAAAGCTATCTTTAATGAGATAATGTCTCCACATCTTCAGCGTGAACACAACCGCCGCTATATCCAGATCATGGGTGGCACAGTTACATTCATGGAGATGTAACTGCCTAGACCTGTATGAGATCACTCATTTTTACAACATCAGCACACATCCCAAGCCTAAAAAACAAGCATTGTAAAACACCTCAAACATCATCCCTTCCCCTGGAAATATGAGCATTAGAGAAATAACCAACATCCCTTTCTAATAGTCGAACACTACATGGCACCGATCTGTCCACACAATTGTTTTGCCTTCTATGGTCAAAGTTGTCAATGGGGCTACTAATCAAGAGAAATTAAGTAAAAATAATGGGTAATATCCAGCCAGATTGAGAAAGATGTGAACCTCTACCACATTCTCAAGTACTTCCTAATATATAATTGCCTTGACCATTGATGGGTCCACCCCTACAGTCTAATGAGACACCACTTTTCCACGGATGTGGACCTATAGTGTCCAAGTCTTTCACTAGAACAACTTCCCATAGAACTGGAGGCATAGAAGGAACTCTAAGAGAGTTATGGGATTCTTAGTATGATCCTACTCTAACATCAAGTAGACCAGGATGTAATCAACGAACACGATGATGGATCGGTCTAAGAACACCTGTAAGACGGTGTTCATAAGCCCCATGAACCTGACTGGTGCATTTGTAATATAGGATGACATAACCATGAACTCGAAATTCCCATACATGCACCTGTTAGCATTCTTCAGGATGTCACCCTACTTCACCCACAACTGGTGATACCCAGACTGTATATTGATCAATGAAAACACACTTTCTCCCCATAACTGGTCGAGAGGGTCATCAATCCTTGGGAGAGTGTAACATTTTTATACCATCACCTATGTTAACATCTGATATTATATACACAGCCTCATACCAGGATCTTCCTTCTTTGGAAACAAGACCGGATCACCCCATGAAGACAAACTATGAAAAATAAATCCCTCTATCATCATAGTGTCAATCTGAATCCTTAACTCCCTCATCTCAAAAGGCTTAATCAGATGAGGATGCATCAAAATCAGACTAGCACTAGATTTTAAGTCTACCATGAACTGAATGTCACATCAAGGAGGATGATTCAAAACCTACTTAGGGAAAACATACATTAAATACTCAAAAAAATCTGGGAACCCACACCATCCCAGTAACCACTGATTCCAATGATAGCTCGACTAACACAGAAATGAAAAATTGCCACACGCTGACTGACCATTAGACAACTTTGTTTTCCAATGAAATCTGCAGCTTGTCCAGCTATGTATGAAAACATGACCCTTCTATAGAATCAGTTGATAATAAGATGAAAATATTACAACCAATCGATTCCATGGATAACACTTTATATCCTCATTTGTAGCAGAAAGAGATCCCCACTGTATTGATGTGGCCCCAACATCAATCCATATGCCCATAAAACATTAGTCAAGATGTTATTACCTCCTACTCGAATATTTTACACCAGGGGAATGGAAATCATCTCTTTATCCAGTCGTAATGCATGGTCTAGAATAGGTGTAACAATGGACTGTGAAGCTCCTAAATCAAACAAGTCATAAAAAAGAGTACTAAAAAAGTTGATCATACCTCAAAAAATCTTTGGACCTACTAGAAATGATGCCTCTGTAGCGTGAAGCTGAAAATACCTAGCTCCTATACCCCTATATTATAGACTTCCACCTTAACCAAGCCAAGGTCGAGGTCCTTGAGGAATAGTCTGAGGTAAACCTCCACCTGCTTCATCTCCCTTTGATAGAGTAGGAGCCTACTATCCCTTTTGTTGAAGTGGACTGGTTGGAATCTCTTACTGAGGTGGGTGCTAAACCTTCCCACCAATTCCATACTAAGCTCGAACATGGAACTTACTCTGAAGGTTCCCTCATCTTCCACAAGTGAGACACCTCAATCCCAAGCCTACAGGAAAAGGATGAGGATGATAAGGTCTGAACTGAAACTATTGGGGTCGGCACCCCACTGGCCAAATCTTGGAAGTCCTAATGTCGGAGACCATCTTCTAATAGCCTTCCCATTCAATGAACTTGATTGAATCCCCTTTCATAGTAAACCTCCTTATGATATCATCCTTTACACTACTTGAGATTTCTTTTACACCTATATGTATGTCGGTAAGGTGAAGGGAGTAACTTCTTATTGGGGAGAGGGATGAAGTGCCTAATCTAAGAATCTCACACAAGACTCCTCCTCTAGACAGAGGTATGGGTCAAAGATAAGAAGATCATTAAACTTGATTCCCATCTCCCACACCCAACATACTCCCATTCTTGAGGGAGAGTATAACCTGCCTCTTCTTGGCCATCATATATAAAGAATGGAATTCCACTCAGAACTCATTCAAAAAAATGATCCACAGAACATCACCCTCATTTCTCTCCCCTTGGTACAACAACCATCACTGACCCACAAATCCCCACATTTGACTAACCGTCAATAAAACCCAATACTTTTTCGGATCCCAGATCAACATGAATGTGATCACCAGCTCATTAAGACAACTCTCCACCTTTGTATATAATTTTTTTTTCTTAATTTCCTAGAGTCTTCTGTTGGAAGGAATGAAGGGTCTTATTCCACTAATAATCCTGCCCCACTGGGTCAACCCTCCTTCAGTCAACAGGGTCAGCCTACTAAGCCTCCACTACTCGATCAACTCATGGTTGGAAATCGAGTGCACAAGATGAATTTCAAACAAGGAACTATTAATCCCATTTATTATATAATTTATTTAGGGTAAATTTTACCACTTTTCTTATATAGATTCCCCCAAAATGGCCCAAAAATAGCCCCAAAAGTCAACATGAGGCATTACATTTCCTAGGGTATCTACCTTGCAAATGTTTTATCCCAACTTCATCGTTTGGTAGGATCATAGTCCTTAAATCGACTCATGGGAAGGGGGGATAAAATCACATGTCCTAGCTGGTCTTCCCTGGCCTATGTAACACACAAAAATCTCCTAACACTACTTCCCTACCATCCTATGTAATCCTCTCTATGCCTTAATCCAAACTCCATCCTATCTCTCAACCATCACCTATGATACCATTATATCACAGCCCTCATTCTTAAATATGATGGAAGGAATGAAAAAGTGTCTTGACCTTCCTTCTTCAAGATGAAAAAAGGCAATGACCTCTCAATTCCTGCCTCTGATTGGCCCCGGTGTGGTGACCAACACCAAGTGTATTTAATCTCCCAAAATGGAAGGAATTTCCCTTTTTATAGTAACCAAGATCGTGAGATATAATATATCAACCTCAAAACAACTTTAAGAAATATATAGAAAATAATTAAAAATCCATCACAAATGCATGTTTACAGTTAATATGATGTAAATAAATAAAAAAATACAATTGAAATTCCCAAAGAACAAACCTAAGCAGCGACACAGAAACTATCCCAATGTGTGAGATTGTAAGGTCCATCATGGTCTGTTTAATCTGCCTGGAAACCTAAAAACAGTTTTATATACATAGCGTGAGCATGAAATTATACTCAGTTGGAAAATAAAAATTCACCCATGCACAAGTAAGAGAAGAATACTAATGACCTTGAGGGAAAATAATAGAAAATCTAAAGATCCTTACAAGGTATACAATCTACCCCCAAACTCATTAAGGCACGCCCACCAAATCGCATAAGTCAAATCAAGTAAAGTAGTAAGCATATCGATATTTGGGTACCGAACCCCACTTCCCACTGGTTAACTGGTCATCCCTAACAATAAACATCCTGATGCTACCACACTCTTTCACAAGCCCCACTGTCACAACATACCTGCACACACTTGGTCCTTATACCATATCCCGCCTACCAATACTTGGGCCAAAACCATGTCACATCCCACCTGTAAACTTATGGACTGAAAAACCCGAAACTCGTCCCAAAGACACCTAGAAAAGTACAACATATCTCATCCTAAAGACACATGGGAAGCAGACCCCACCCACAAACACCTGTGCCTCTCAACCACACCACAACCTGCTCGATGAGTCTAGAGCTACCACTGTCTAGAATAGGGAGTAAAGAAGATCCAATAACCATCCATCCATACTCCCACAAGGTTTTTGGTAAAGGAAACCTTCCCTCATAACAATGAGGTGTCCGATATGCATTGATCAACATGTGTGGGGTGCATATAAAAAAAAGAAACTACAATTGTATATATATACGTTGTAAATACTCAACCCAAAGAGTTTTCAAAAAATAGCAATCCCACAAAACTACCTTTGATTCTACCTCTAAATGCATGTATCACTATGAACAACTACGACTTATGTAAGTCGATAAATGAATTGTGCTTCACTAAAATCCAAAAATCAAAACATACCCCCAAAGAATTAATTTAACCTACTATTAGTGAACATTATCAATTAATTTATTTTCTTATTCCATCCCTACCCAAGAAACTACCAAAAACAACACACCAAGAGAACATCAAATCCCATACACACTTCACAAACTCCATAGAAACCCTAGGAAAATGTCCCATGAAAGGTAACCAAATAATTTGTCAAAATCATCCATCCTAAACCATCATCGGTAGCCTTACTGCATGAAATTACCATATCCAACAAAACAAAACTCACCCATCTTGTAGTCCCACTGCACAGTCCCATTTATGGAAAACCTGGTCAACCACTTCCACCATCATTTTTCAAAGTAATGCCTCTATTACCTTACCCTTAACAAGAAAATCCCCAACATAACACATCCCTACCACACTCAGAAGACCTGCTGCATAACAACACCACACCTAGGACACCATTTAGAATCAACATAACACAACTAGATCCTGCAACCCCATTTCCCAACCACTACCTAGATGCAGTCCCACTACATAATAAGTTAATACATTCCACAATCAACCAATCTATGAACCTAAGATTCCACTAAACCACCCACACAACCCCATACTCCGAACCACACTCCCAGCCATTGCACCACATGACCCATATAAAACACACGATCAAATAGATCCATACATAGCACATAACCACACCAAATAGCAAGGTGTATTAAAATTTTATACACCTGTTCTTTAATTCCACTTTGATAAAGAACGGGGTTATCACATATCAAATTTGATCATAGATAATTCATTTAATTAACAATATATACGTGATTAATCATGTTTTTCAGGTTTACATCCATTCAAAAATAGATTAACAATAAGAATTCAAGGGTCCGGTGCAAAAAAAGAGACCACCAATTGACGATGATTTTCAAAAGAGTATTCCCAACACAATTCACAACATTTATAAAAGACAATAGATAAAAACAACACAAAAATTATCATAATCTTCCCATCACATCATTTTTTAATTCCTTATATTTGTGTTAAGCTATTTTCACAAGAATACATCATTACACACTTCCCGCATGATAAATAAGTAAAAGAGAGATAAATGAAACCCCCACATAGAAGAACACGTGACAAAAAATTCTTCCTTGTGCCAAAATATGGGGTGAAACATGTAGCAGGGAAGACTCCAGGGGAAAACTAAATAGCCTACTATAGCATGGGCACATGACTCCTCGGGGAATAAAAGTTCTTGGCACAATAACAAAAAATTAAAGGGTCCAAAGGAAGAGAGGATATCAACTTTAGAAAAGCCAGATCATATATCAATGAAAGGAAATACTTCGAAGGTATATTCAAGTTAGATCCTGATAAAGACCATGTTGTTTTACTATTTCTCTATCCCCACAGTTGTAGGATATTAAGGATATAATTAATATCCTTTGAAATGAATTTAGAGATTCAAAAAAAAATCTTTAAACTCGATTTAAAAAAAATAAAACATATGAGGGGTGAAACTGAAAAAACTGGGGAAAATGAGAATGACTCACTGATGGGTGAGTCACTAACATGATTCACCAATTCTTGACTCCCTAACATGAGTCACCAATGCCTGAATCCGTGACACAAGTCACCGATGTGACCTACTGACAACGACTCACCAACGACACTCACTACCACCACCCACCGACACAACATATCAAGACCACTAACTATTTCTCATCCTACCAATTCCTGACCTACCGATGCCCAACTAACCGATAGCAAACCTACAGACACCTGACCTACCAATGCCTTAACCTACCAACACCTAGAACTTCTGATTCCTTGACCTACCAATGCATCGAAATACCGATGCCTTGACCTACCGATGCCTCCACATATAGACGCCTCGACTCACCGATGCCAATTTACTGACGCTGAGTCATTAACACATCATACTATTGACAAAACATGAAATTTGGTAAAATATTAAAATGATCTACTGCTGCCTCCCAAGAAACCCAAAAAAATGGATTTTTGCAAAGTAATGAACCGAGGATGTCCGATCCATTACCGTATTAGAGAACTATATGGGCATAACCACCATTTAAACTATAAATGGATCACCTGACACAATCTTGTCACACACATCATATAACCTATAATGTTCTCATCCAACACTATCAAGGCACACTTATCATATAATCAATAAAAGTCTCACCTAGGACTATTTGTGTAAATCCGTTTCTGATGTATAATTTTAAAGAACCTTATCAGGATTAATTTATTTTTTTATTTCACTTTTCCATAATAAAAAACTTCAAACACTATTTTATAATTTTAATAAAATCACTATTGGATATCTAAATACCATTTTCATTTAAAAACACATTTTTGATACTAAAATACACAGTTCTTTTGGGAAAAAATATTTATTACGAAAATACCCAAAAAAAGGAAAATGGGTTTTCTTTAAAGAAAACAGGAATGAATTAAATGGAATATAGAAATCAAAAATCATTCATGTCAGTGGAAAAATTTATTATCTCTCTTTATTTTAAAAATATAATATTATTTTTTTTGTCAAAACATTCCATATAAAACACGTAAAACTATTCCTTTTTATTTTTTTTAAAAAGTAACAAAATAAAATGTACCTTATAAATATATTAATTACATATAAAAAAATTCACAAAAAACATTTTTAAATCATTGAAATTGAAATGAAATTTTCTGAGGGAATGAATTAAAATATTTGTTTTAAAAGAAAAGTACATTATCACCTTAGAGATATTTGAATAATAATCCATGTGAAATAATAATGGTAATAAATATATTAAATACTAGTAGAATATATAAATTAACTTTAAAAAGTTTAAATGGGTATGTATATAAAACTCATTAAATAATATAGGTGAATAACGTCAAAATTTTCCTAAATGAAAGGAAACTGAGATGAAACCCCTTACCTTTTGGACAACTTGTCACATATATATTTGTATCCCAGAATAATAAAATTATGTAATATATTTAATTAATTGATAAAAATTTCAATTTTATTAGTATTTTTATTTAATTTTTAACATGATATATAAAATAACTTAATCAGTTAATATTATGTAAGATGTTTTGAGCGTATTCATCTTATGTGTCCAAAATGAATTTGGTAGGTTTACTATGGTAAAAATGGACATTATTTAAACAAATCATGAATAATAATCATAATATATTTATTATATTTTACCTAATTTATAATTTTTTTATAAACAATGAAGTATGGTTATGTGAAATTTTGAACATTACAATCTTGGAGATGGTAGGCCATACATTAACATAAGTAAAGCTTCCATTTTTCAATGATAATTATGGAAAGTAGGAAAGTAATATTTTATCTTTATAGATTTATCCTAGTATCATATATACAAAAATATATATTTAAATATTCTTATATATATCATCCATGTGGTATGGTGATGAAAATAGAGTCACATCACTTCGTGAAGACGACTGTCCACATGCTCACGAATGACATTATCATTCCCCTTGAGTGAAAAGGGAAGAAATAAAATGATATATTATCTTTTAATAATGATAAAATGTAATTAATATCAATAATATTTCATTTATATGACATAAATTCATTATATTTTATAGAAAACTAGGATTAACCTACATTATAATTACATCATTTTAGATGAATATTTGCTACAGAGCAGAAATACATGCCCAATGACCATAATAGATTAGGGACTTTGGAAACATAGAAACAAAATCATCTATCCTAGAGAAATATATTAAAAATTTCCCATAAATAAATTCACCTTTATTAGTTCTACCTAAAACAATTATTTATAACCTGGAGAATGGAAACATAAGAAAAGGGTGAGCTCAGAAGATCATTATGGGTAAATAAAGGAAATGTGTAGGAATAACATGAAAAAATAGTGTATAGAACTTGAAAATAACATTTAAAGAACATACCCTACTTATTAGATGCCATAATAATTATTGGAAGTTTATAATACATTGATCATAAGATAATTAGGAGAAGAATTCATGAAATAAGAATATAGGAATAAGATATGGAAATCGTGGCATGAACATTATTTTATAATTTTGTGAACATGTATAAGTAGAAAATAGTTCACTCATTAAGATAAGGACATGAAATCAAGCCTCATTATCGACCAGTGGACATGAAACCTGGTCCATGGATAATATTGTAAACGTGTAATCATGTTCACGCATAACTATATGGACATGAAACCAGCTCCATGCATAACATTGTAAATGTGTAATAATGTTCATGCATAAACATATGGACATGAAACTAGTTCTATACATAACATTGTGGACATGTAATTTGGTCCATGTATAACATTTTGAACATGTAATTAGGTTTATGCATAATCTTGTGGACATGAACCCAGGTCCATGCATACCATTGTGAAAATGTAATAAGGTTCACTCATAACATTATGAACATGTAATCATTTTCATGCATAAACTTATGAACTTGAATCCATGTGTATGCATAACATTTTTAATGTGTAATTATATTTATGAATAACATTTATACACATGAGTCATCCATCTTTACCCAATACATTACCGGGAGATATAGGTCCCACCCATCTTATAATAAAATACATTATCCCTATGACACAATAAAATTCAATCTTTCATCATATCAGGACCCATAAAAAGTAATATTTTTTATAAACATAAAATCATAACCCACAAAATTAAATGTGTATCTATAAAATTTCATCACATCATAAAATATGAGAAATAGATAGATTGCATAATAATTTGATCAAATCATAACCAATGAAAATAGGTTGGTTTCAAATTCATATAACCCATTTAAGTGGGATGAATTTCATAAATGTATAACCCATAAAATATAAATAGGTATCATAAGGACCATGAAATTATGCATAAAACATTCATAGAAAGAATATAAATGGAACCTTTAGACCATTTCCTATAAGGGCCTAAGTAACATCAAAATATATCATCATAGATGGAAAATAATTTTGAAAGATCTTTAAAAAAAAGTTCGTGAGGAAAATAAATATTATTATTTCAAAAAATATTTTTAATACACAAAACGATTTAAAAATAATTTTCTTATAAAATTCCTATAAAACATAGAAAGAAGTATTTTGATAATTTTGAAAACCATTTTCCTATAAAACATATAAAATAAGATTCAAGTCATTTTAAAAATATTTTTCTTTGAAAACACATTGAAATATTATAAAGAAGGCTCAAAAATGTTTTTAATACCATTTCCTTGATAATAATTTGAAATCTTATAAATAATTCACAAAAACATTTTTAAAAAAAATCCATAAAAAATTATAAAAAAAGGTTGAAAACATTTTGAGAAAAATATTCCATGTAATTTAATTTTAAAAAAATCATAAAATGTAAACTCTAAAAAATGAAAAGGATACATCAAAGAAATGATGGCAGATAAATCACGACATGTCCTGCAAGGTAATGAGAACATTCTTTTTTCATGGTAAAAAGGTTATAAAAATTCCTTGTTTGGAATGAAATTAGATGATTCCTTTGAAGAGATTGGTAAAATAAAAAAAAGTGTAAAATTTTATTTTAAATATTATGGTATAATGGTATAATATTCTTGGAATCATTTATTAGAAGACATGTTTTTAAGGAAAATAGATTTCGGATATAAGATATGGTGAAGTTGGGTTTTTTTAAAAACACATTCTTAACTGTCTTATATACCGAAGACTGCAATTAATGGTACCATAATATGAAAAAAATAACTAGAGGAGAAGAAAAGTCATGAATTTTCTTGAGATATGGATCATAATATTTCATAAAAAAAAGCATAAATATAATCAATCTCAAAACAAAATGATATTATCTCAATAAATTATTATAACATTGTAACTTGGGTTCATACTCTATAAGTAAGAAAAGAAATTAAATGATGATTAAAAAAGCATTAAAAAAATTGATATTCTAATATATCTTGTAAAATGGAAGTATATACACCATAATGAAATAGATTAGTTTCATAACAAAACATGAGTCTCAAAGAAGGATAATTGAAAAGAAACTATTTTACCGATTTGGTAACATTTGAAACTAAAACACAATGAAAGAAGGATAATGGAATTGATATGTCAAAACCCATAAATTTATGTATAAGATATGTAGAATAGAATTAGTGATATAATAGAAAACAAACAAAAGGAATGACTAGATAACATAAAATGTATCTCAAAAAAATAAAATGTGAGATGAAATCACCTTACATTGTGTCTTGACTCTTTTCATACTCATACAAGGTTCCTCTTAATTGGGTAACAACTTCTGGTTTGTTCCAAAAGGATTCCTTGAATTTCCATCTACCAAAGAGAAGGATCCTATTAGTATAGGATAAATTTTGGTAAGTAGATTAGGCAGATCAAGGACATACCTAACAGGTTTGAGAGTTATGAAGATGAGGGAGACATAGTGGCCTTTTATTGGGAAGGAAAAGGATTCACCTATAATTTTTTAAAAGAAGTTAGTTTTACAGATATTCTTAACTAAGAAAATTAATTCAAAACCAACCTAAATAAATAATGGAAGGTTTATTGATGAATAATTTCTATCCAAGGGTTTTTGGACAAGTGGGTAGGTCATTTGGCACCCTAAAATTGAGGTTTAGGCCCTAAATAATCTTAATTTGACTTTAATCGATTGAAATTTTTAACCACTTTTACTAATATTTTTGATAAAAAAAGACGTTTATATTATTATAATCTAATTATTATATAGATTAAAATTTTGTATGTTTATCTTTTGAAATTAAATTTATTGAAGCATAAAAATTAAGATAAATGTTAATCTCGCAGATGTAGTGAGAAAGTGAGTTTTTAAAGTAAAACATTGACACGTTTATCAAGATTTTACGATCAATTTCATTGTGAAAATGATTATAATCACATAAATATTATTAATATATTTATAATTGAAATAATTTTTCCTTAAAAATTATTTAAAATATCCTACACTGTTAATAATTATTTAAATGAAAGAGCATTATTTTTCACTATTTATAAAAAAAGAAGTTTCTCAAAAAAATCCAAAAAAATAACCTTAATCTAATTTCAGAATTATAAATTAAAATTAAAATTAAAATTTATCAAATTCAATTTTGAGATTTTTCTAAAAATAATTTTATTGTTTTTTTCATTGAAGGACATGAAGTGTAGTTCATTTTAGAAAATAGTATTTTTTTGACATATAAGGTCTTTTCCAAAAATTATCTCCTCCGTTACCAATATATTTCATTTATATACAACCATTATAAAAAATATTTTATAATTATTAATTAATATTAATATTATTATGTTTAATGGCTATGTTATAATTATCTCATTTAATTAATTATAATAGTAAAATGATGTTTTGTAGAAACTTCAATGTTGTGTGTAACATACAAGAAGTCATGGTTGCGTGTAACATACAACGAGTCAATGTTCCATGTATCATATGATGACTTGTTTTCATATAACTTATTCCATGTCAGTGTTGCATGTAGAACAAGCCAGGTTAGTGTTGCATGTAGAGAAATCGAAGATGGTATTGTGTGTGGTGAAAACCAGCTCAATGTTGCTTGTAGTGCAAGCCAGGTTGGTATTGCATTTAGCACAAGCCAAGTAAGTATTTCGTGAACCACAATCCAAGTTGGAATTACATGTAATGAAATCCAATTAGGTTCTGTGTGAATGTAATGTTTGACTTAGTATTTTAATATATATGTATATATATAACTATATTCTGGTGTCACGTGAAATGAAAAAAATAAAAATGATAAATTAATTTGAAAAAAATAACTCAAAAAATATCTAGTTGTTACATTCTATCCCCCATAAAAATAATTTCTCCCACAAAAATTGTCTTGGATATCAAAGGACTAATACATGAAATTTTCCTTAATAGAATCCCTCATCGCAAAAATGAATACTAAAACTTCCTTTGAAAAGTGAAATTTAGAACCATAACAGTTACCCAAAGTAACATATAACTAGGTTTCATCGTAGGAGAACATTTTTGAGGAGTGAAGATTTTAAATAGAGGGAAAATTTAAATATTTAAGGGGAGTGACTGATGTCATAAATCACAAACAAGTGAATGATCAAACAAAAGTTAATGGCCTAAAAGTCATAAATTTGTGGTGATTTAAAATGCCATCAGTTCAATAAGAAATTAAGGTATTAGGAAAACACATTTTTATTATCATTATAATATAACTAAAAAATTATTTTTATTTACCAAGAATATAAGGTAATATACTTACTTTTTGTTAATACATTTCTTATACACAATCATATAATTTGGTTATAATTTGATAGATTTCCACTTCATATCATATCCTAATAAATAAATGAGAAATATTTTTTTTACGAAGTACTAACAGATCATGAGATCAATGATAAGTCAACCTATATAAATTTAGTTACCATAAAAAAAATTAGTTTGAACATGGTATCCAATAGCATAAATTCTCATATGGAATGATAACACATTAATCTTATTCACTTCATCTGATGTTTAACTTAGATTTTCCATAAATGGTTTACCTTATGATTATTTTGAAAGATTAAAAATAAAATAATTGGAAGAACTGTCATGAAATTAGTTTAATATTGATCCCCCATATATCACAATGTATAACTTGGTTGTCACATTCCAAACAAGTGAATACTCTCATCATATATTCCCTTGAAACTTAATAACAACCTTAATTACCATAAATTCTACTAGAAAATATGCATTATTCCTTATTCAAAAGGTTATTGGATATATTCCTCAAATTCAATAAGTTATAAACTTCATCCATGATGACATAAAGCATTTTTCCAACAAATCAATAATCAGATCTAACGTAATTAGTTCTATCAAATTTACTTTATCCAAATAATTCATCTCTTTATCCAAGTGAAAAAAATTATCAACATCTTGATCACATTAAGGGAAACCTTCCTTTAATAAAAATTTCATTTTTCTAAGTATTCATCACCATTAGAAAATTCCTTTTTAATCATTAATTAAAAATTATACTAAAAATACGTATATACTTCATGATTCATATAACATAATCTTTGAATTCCAAAAAAGAAGTACTTTAGTCATCTGACTATTATTCTTAAACCATTACTCATTATTCATCAAATTATTCTTTAGTAATTCTTTCATATAATATTAAATATGAATCATTTATTAAGGTTATTCAAACTCAATCTAATAATTATTCTTATGATTAATTTATAAAACACTTTTAAGAACATCATATAACTTTCACATGTCTTTGCAGTATCCTTATCTTTATAAGTATTACCAATACTTATACCATATTCATGATTCTCTTTATGATATTTCCACATGGGAAATAGATTTTCATAAGGGACATACATTACACATCTGAAACATTCAATTTTATCTATTCTACTGAAATTTCACTCCGTTGACTAAAACTAGAAATCATAGGGTGAGAAACACATTTCAATGAAAAAAACAAAATAATCATGAAAAATTACTTATAGGAGGTCAAAATCTAGAATCCTACCATTAATCGATGGCACCATAGAATTATCCAATTTTATTCATAAATAAATTATTCCTAAATTGTAATGTCTCGGATTTTCAGTTTATTATTTTTAATTATTATATTGAATTATTTCGAGACCGGGAACAAAGACGGCACATCATTCTGAAGTCCAGTGAGCCTGTAATGGTAGTTTGAACTTTTTTTAGTTAGGTGAGTCGGCACTAGTGCGCGGTTGTGGCAGTTTCCAAACGAATGCCTGAATTAAAAATCTGAGCACATCGTTGCGTCTAGGACAACGAATTTACCTAAGAATAAGGCTAACCTTGACCAGCGTGGGTCGAGGGAAAAAGTTAATTTTCGGACGTTTTAATAGTAAAGTAAAATAAAATAAAAATGTAAATATTTATTTTATTTTATGAAAACAGCCACTGTAGCACGTTAAAAGGGCAGTTGTTTTCTTTAATTAAATGTTGTGTCATAATGGAAAATAAATGGAAACTTGGACTCTTTAGTACGCAGCGATGGGACGTCTGTTTCCTTAACTAATGGCGTATCATAATGACTCAAGATTAGGCAAGTAGGAGTCATTAATATCGCCCTGTAACTACGTGCCAATCTTGTTACCCTTTTTAATGGGGTGAACAATTGTTGATCTCTGGAAACTTTTGAGAGGAACCTCTGCCGAATCTGTGGTGTGTTGGAGAGAACTCTTGGCGATGAACGATGACAGATCAAAGTTGAGAATCGTTACGCTAACAACATTGAAGGATCTCGATGACAACGACAGAACGGAGCCTTCGCCAATGATCGATCCTTTCAAAAGGTAGGGGTTTTTTATTTCAATTCCCTTTCCCCGTTTTTGAACTTATACCACAAACTTGGATCAACCATGAACAAGTTGATCCGTGGATTCGTGCATTCATGTGGGAGGGATTTCTTTGGGATGATTTTGGGGATTTGATCCATGCTTTATGTTGTTGTTGATTCTTGCTATGTTTCCTATTAACGGGAGTAGATCAACGCCGTGAGGAACGACGACGAAGGTTTGTTCCTCAATTTTTTTATTTGTATTTCTTCCCCCTTCTTTCCTCGCACAATCTTCACGTTCTTCACGGGGCGACGAACAATGGATCGTTTCACATCCGTTATGCGACGCAATGATCCCAAATCGAAGTTTTGACACCGCAATGACCATGTGGAGGAGCGACGACGATGGAGGACGACGAATCAGACCAGATCAGAAAGAGCTTTCTTCGAGCATTCTTCATGCGGGAAGATTAAAACATGTTTTCAGAGCCGATCGGAGGTCTGAAAACACTGGAAGTGCCTTCGTGGAATTGGGGAGACCAAAACCTGAAGGTTTCGTGGCAATCGGATGGCTGGATAAATGATTGGAGCCGCAGGGGAGGCGTTCCGGTGAAGAGCACCGTTTCTGGTAATTTCCAGAATACACGGTGTGTACTTCCGAAGAACAAGCCGTGTAGTAATGGCGGCAGCGGCTGGGGTTTCGGGGTCAGAGAAGAATCACACGGCGTGTGACCCTGGTCACACAGTGTGTTGGACCTTCCCCGAAGCTTGGCTTGTACTTTGGGTAGTACACAGACACGGGATGATCTACACAGCTTCAGGCGACACGGCGTGTACAACTTGGCAGAAGCAGCTACGTGGGACTCAGCGTGCATCTCGAGGATACGCGGACATGGGATAGAGTACACGACTATGCACTCCATCACAGGGCCAGGCGAGACCAGCAGCATGGGTCACCCCGTGTGCGAATTACACGGGTTGGAGTACACGGGTTGATGACTGTGTACGGGCACATGGCCAGCGTACACGGATCCAACCCCAGTTACCCAGACACGGCATGTACACCGTACTACATTCCGTGTACTTAGTTTTTCCTACACGACCATCCTATGACATGGGCCGTTGTACATGGGAAGTACCTGGGGTTAGACAACACGGTGTGTATATTTTCTACACATCGTGTACTTTTTGGAAAATGGAATGGACCTTTCATTCACCGTACCTTGGACATCTTTAGTTTGAGTTAGTTCCCCTTCTTCTTATTCCCCTAAAGGTCAGACATCATTTCCCACTCATGAGTATTATCACTTCAGTAGGACTTTCTGTGATAGAGTCAGGCATCCATCCGAGAGGCCCGGATCGAGATCCTCTATCCATTCCTGACCCTAGGTAGAGTCAGGCATCGATGTGATGAACCTTACCGGGAGTTGATCCTATACCTAGATGGTATATCACCTAACTGGTGAATCTAGATGAGTCGATGTATCTGCCATGGCCCTGGCAGTGATCCTCATCTATGTATCATGATCTTTCCCACTCAGGAGTGTGTCTCCCGTAATGAGTTATTCTATCTATCGTAACCTTTCCACTCTGGAGTGTGTCTCTCATAATGAGTGTAACTATCTCTCATGACGGTTCCCAATGAAAAACACTTCTCAGACGGACATCATTAGAGCTATAATACTGGTGGAGTGTGTTCTCCCGGAAACGAGTGCATCACATATTTTTTCGAACAGAATCCTTAACGGGGGTATGCGGTTGTGTGACTTCTCTCTAGACAACGGGTCTAGGTTTTGAGTATATCTGGTTTGTTCTATATGTTCCGTAGACATATACTATGAAAAGTTGATTGTACCTTTACTTTGTGTGTTTCTTTGTGGTTTTTGGGGTCCTCTACTGAGTATTGTTATACTCACCCCTGTACGGGCTTTGCCCACACGTCTGGTGTCTTGTGCAGACGAGCAGCCTTTTGACAGAGTCCTAGGCGGACCAGGACAAGACCGAGCTTTCTGAGTTCCCTATAGGCCGAGGTGTTCCTATGGCTTCGAGCAGAAATCCCAGTACCTTTTTTACTTACAAGTTGGACATTGTAGTTTACATAATCTTGTTTGTTTACTTTTTGGTGGGCTTGTATTTTTGGCCTAGTTTACTTTTATAATACTCTACCTTTCATCGTACTCTGTTGGTTGGGTTTAGTTGTATGCATGCATTCTTTTTTCCTTAGTGGTTTTTATACATTTCAGCATTTGTGGGCTTATAGATGTGTGTGTGTGTACATGTACATAGGCAATGCCTCCAATGTTAGTAATATGCCTACTCGGTGCTACTCACCAGCCCCAGGCTTGTTGGAGGTGGGCTTGGGGAGTCATGGCGTGGGCCCCACAGGGATGGGTCATGACAGAGTGGTATCAGAGCTGGTCAGTTCTACCTTTGGACCAAGAGTCTGTGATTTTGGTTTGGGGCAATAGTGTTAAGTGTTTCGGGTTCGGCTTTCGGGCCAGGGACCCCAGTGTTGGTGCAGCGGCCGATGTATCCATACACCAGGACTCTGATAACCTGCTTCTCGACTCGGTTCACGAAAGCACTCGTTGCGGGGAAATAAAAAGGTACATGCATCATATAAGAATGGGTTGTGTTTTCCATGTCCTTTGTGTCAGCTATCCAGATATAGTCATTGACCATGGTACATCTTGTTTGTTTACAGGATGCCTCCGCGACGCATACCCACTAGGATTCAGCAGCACGATCATGAGGATGAACCCCTCAGTGAAGAAGCTTTGATATAGGGACCAGCTCCCCTGGTGTTGACACCAGGTAGTGCACCTGCTATACCACCACCAGTGGAGCAGCCATTGGTACCCGCGATACTAACCAGCAAGGAGAGTAGGCTCAGCGCGCTCCATGAGTTTTAGAGACAGAGCCCCTTAGGTTCCTATGCGAGCCTGACCCTTAGGCGGCTGAGGACTGGCTTGAGGTGGGGACCATAGTTTTCCGTCTAGTGATGACACCAACAGACTAGATGGTGATCCTAGGAGCGAGCCTTCTTCAGGGTTCGGCAGGACGATGGGGGAATCTGACCACACAGACTCACGACGAGGAGACTATTTCATGGATGGAGATGAGAGACTCTTCAGTGAGGAGTTCTCTCTGGTTACGCTGAGCGTTGTGCGCATCCAGGAGCTTCTTCAACTCCAGCAGGGAAGTATGATAGTGGTTGACTATTCATCCAGGTTCACCAACCTCGCCAGGTACTCAATTGATATGGTCAGGGATCAGTACTTCAGAGCACAGACCTTTGAGAGAGGTCTACGGCCTGACATCCGAGATAGTGTCGTTCCTCTATGCATTTCCCCTTATCATGGAGTGCTCGAGCGAGCCTTGGTGATCGAGAGTATCTTGGAGGAGCAGAGATAGCCTCTGGCAGTCAACAGCAGGTAGACAAGAGCAGAGACACCGGCAGTAGGGAGCCAACGTCAGAAGCAGGGATCAGGATGTGAGAGACGTCGGAGGAGGACCCAGGACAGGGGATCGATAGTCCAGGTATCTTAGGCGGGATCCAGTCGACCTAGGGAGAAGCGATGATACACATGCGACGGTAGGGGTCATCTCGCTAGATATTTCCCGACCCGTTGAGCTGCTAATAGGGAAGCGGTGGATAGACCACCAAGGCAGAGGCAGAGAACAGGGCAGGTAGACCCACTAGGCGGCGGACGTGGCAGAGGAGTAGGGAGAGCTGTAGGCGGTGGCCGACGCTTTGATTTACTTCCACCGCCACCCCCAAGAGGTCCTCACCAGGCTCAGGGAGCTGGGGGACAGGGACGGGGACATCTTCATGTGGTCGAGGCATACGACCCAGGGGCTCCATGGATGATTGGAAGTACGATCTGTGTCTTTTCTATCTTAGCTTCCGTACTCATAGACACAGGTGCCTTTCATTCCCTTATAGCCACATTTTTTGTCCAAAACCTCGAGATTCCGGTAGAACCGTTGACTCGATCCTTACGCTTGGAGACACCTACGGGAGGAGACTCGACAATCACACACCTTTTGCAGACAGTGTAATATTACCCTTGGAGGTGAGAGTTTTGGTTGGAACCTCTTGGTGGTAGCATCGAGGCCTTACGACGTCATTCTCGGTATGGATTGGTTATCTTTGGTCCATGCCCAGATTGATTGTTTTAGGTGAAGGGTGCGATGTGTATGCCGTGATGGGACAAGGTTTTCCTTTTTCGAAGAAAAGGAAACCCAGACAGCACAAAATGGGATCATGCATAGGAGTGTGCAGCTGATCACTCATGAGTTGGCTAGCCATACCCTCGGAGCAGTAGATGTTGTGAGCTCTCAGTTCCCAGTAGTGGTGGTGGAGTATGAGGACGTCTTTCCTGAAGATGTTCCAGGACTACCTCCCTACCGAGAAATTGACTTCTGCATCGACTTACACCTCGGGACGACACCGATTTCCTCATCGGCATATCGGATGGCTCCTGCAGAGCTTTGCGAGCTAAGGATGCAATTGGAGGATTTGCAGAGAAAGGGTTTCGTGAGACCCAGGGTTTCACCCTGGGCGGCCCCGGTCTTGTTTTCCAAGAAGGCTGACGGGAGTTTGAGACTGTGCATGGATTACCGGTGCCTTAACCAGGTGATGGTGAAGAATAAATATCCACCTCCAAGGATCAATGACCTCTTCGATCAATTAAGAGGGTCACAGTGGTTCTTGAAGGTTGACCTTTGATCAGGCTATCACCAGTTATGAGTGCGGGATGAGGATATATCGAAGACGTCTTTCAGATGCCACTATGGTCACTATGAGTACTTGGTGATGCCTTTCAGTGTGACGAACACCCCCGCATTGTTCATGGGTCTGATGAACCAGATCCTTCAGTCGTACTTGGACCGATTCATAGTGGACTTCATCGACGACATCCTTGTGTACTTGGTGTCAGAGGACAAGCACATGAGACACCTGCAGATAGTTCTGGACGTACTTCGGGAGCACCAGATTTATGGGAAGCTCTCAATGTGCCAATTCTGGATTCAGGAGGTCCACTTTCAGGGACATGTCATCTCAGCAGATGGAGTAGCTGTGGACCCATCCAAGGTGGAGGCTGTGTTAGCATGGTAGCCACCTCGGATCGTAACAGAGCTGTGAAGCTTCCTTGGATTGGCATGATATTACCGGAGATTCATTCCTGATTTCTTTCAGATATCAGCACTGATGACGTCCTTGACCAGGAAGGGGAAACCCTTCATGTGGACAGAAAATTCCAGCAGGCTTTGGAGCAGCTGAGACAAAGTTAGACGAGAACCCTAGTCTTGAGATTTCCAGAGGAGGGTGTCGAGTACATAGTTTTCTATGACGCATAAGGGACCGAGCTCAGCTGTGTCTTGATGCAGCGGCATGCAGTGATTGCTTATGGTTCGCGCCAGCTTAGGCCACATGAGCAGAACTATGGGACCCATGATCTCGATTTAGCAGCGGTAGTCTTCGCATTGAAGATGTGGCGACACCACCTTATGGGCGAGCAGTTCATTGTCTACTCGGACCATAAAAGCCTCAAGTACGTCTTCTCACAGAAGGATCTATATCTAAGTCAGAGGCGTTGGATAGAGTTCCTCCATGACAATTGTAGACGCCGAAAAAAAGTTCCATAACTCCTCGAGGAAGTTTCAAACTGATGAAGCGAAGTTATATTAGGACTCAGAGGCCCAGTCCGGAGGACCCGGGAGTTGTGCGCGAAATTAAGGAGGACTTGCACAAAAAAATGATGTTCGCGCGAAGGACTCCTGGGTTTCACGAAAAAGCACCGGGGTGGCGCGCAATTTTGTGCGCCCGGTTCCATGCGGGGAATCCTTGCACGCCGACGGGTCCTGGCGCGAAAGATTTCGCGCGCCGCCCTATTTTCGTGAATATGAATGCCTATAAATAGAAGGTGAACTCAACCGTTTAGGTGATGAGGAATTCGTACTAGTGCTCATGTGTGTAATTCGGACTCCCGCGCGCGCAAGATGAGTTCTAGGTAATTCCCCTTTTCAAGCAACCTTGCCCCAGGGTTCTCCTTTGCGCGTAACCCCACTGGCTTAAGTGAATATGAAAATTCCTCTGGGTTCTCCATTTGCGCTCAATCCTTGACCCTAAGGCGCAATCCCCTCCAATTGAGCACAATCCCTTCCAAATTGTGCACAATCCCTCTGATAGGTTTCACCATGACTTAGGGATCGACCATTGCCCCCGCATGAAATCCAAGCCCTTTGCGCGCAATCCCCTATCTGTGCGCCATCCTTCTGCCCCAATTGTGCGCCAACCTGGAGTTTTGCGTGAAAACCTCCTCTTTGCATGCAAAACCCAGGATCCCTCACCTTGACGCCCTCGGGTGCCTCTTTGCGCCAGCACCTGATGTCTTCCATACCGGGCATGCACGCCATGCGTTGTTTTCCCGTACGGCTTTCCAGGTTCGTACGAAGTAACCTAAAGGTCCCTTGGGCGGTGTTTCTCGCTGCGTTGCTTTGCCTCATGCTTCTTCGCCTAGGCACGCTAACAGATATTGCTTTTTCGCATAACCATGCTAATGTGGACCCCTCGATGGTTCGCCCTACGGCCCACCTTCACTACGGCCTTGTCGATGCCTTCCCTCCCCCAAGGGGTAGAGGGAATTGGGCATGTAAACCCTATGGGTGTGGAGTGAAACCACCTCGTCCGAGCTGCAGGACGTTAAACTGCCAAGCACCTCGTCCTTAACACATGACGTTAAACTGTGGCCCGACCCCGTGCCTCACACGCAGGGTCCCCCCGGCTCGGACATTCTTTACGTCTCTCGTCTCCACGGGAATGGAATCTTCCTCACATGGAATGATATATTCCTTTTGGAGTGGCGTTTGTCCACGGGGGAAGGGTTTCCTCAGAGCATAAACCCCTTTCCTCTCTTGCGGAAGGTTTCACCCATGCACCTCCGTACTTCCCCACTACCAAGGCCAGTGGAGTCCCTCTCCCACTGTGCCTTGTCGCATCACGGGCCTCCATCCTGGAGTAAGCCCCAGCACCAAGGGATACTAACCACACGTAAGACCCTATTTCCTCATTGGGCCACTCAACGCGTAAGCCCCTCTCCTCTTCTCATGGACACACCTTTTGCGACGTGATCGTTTGGTCCCTGCCGCCTCTTGTTTCTCACACCGAGCATGACTCACGTGGGCTTAGAGCGATCATGGACAATGACAACCTCCTATGGGCCTCCTCAGAGCGTAAGCCCCATCCCAGCGAACTATGAGGACATTGATCTGTGTGATAACACGTTGTACGTAGGAAGCCTCCACAAGGTTCAAGCCCACCACCCGGTCGTTCCTACTTCTTCACGTTGGTTCGCCAACACTTTGCGCTGCCTTAGAGCGTAAGCCCCAAATTGCTTGTCCCGCATGATGTTAAATTGTATGCCCTCATCCTGCATGACGTTAAACTGTATCCCATCCCGCATGATATTAAAATGTATGCCCCAAACTATGTGAACTTTGATCCGTGCTAACGCATAGTACATAGGAATCCTCCACAAGGTTCAATCCCATCACCCAGTTGTTCCGACCCCTCCGCGTCAGTTCACAACCACCGTTATGGGCCGCCTTATATAGTAAGTCCCATACCCGCCATCATGGGCTGTCTCAAAGCATAAGACCCATACCTCACACCCATGTCTCATCCTGACCTCTCCCTCGAGCCCACGTGCCTCGGGAAGCTCATTACCTAGCCCGAAGATCTTACTTCCTCCAGGCTTCAATCCATGCGTTCATTCTCACGGGTCGCCTCTTCAGGTGTCCCACCATATCACCGAACTACACTGACTTTGATTCCCTGCCATGGGGATATGTAGGAATCCTCCATGAGGTTCAAGCCCATCTTCTCCCCATTACCCATCCTGATCATTAGCTGAGCCGCCACATCCCGGTGGGATCATGCCACCTCATTCCACTCCACAGTATCTGGGAAGCTGCCAACGTGTTGGCCTCAATATCGGTGTTCCGCCTAGAGGGTCCATTAATCTGATCCTCTCTCAGTGTTCTGGTCAGTCTGATCTGTCTCCGCAAGATGTTAAACTCACGGCATACCCCGTGTTAAACATGGGAAGCTGAGGAAAACCTCATATGGAACACAATTCCCCGCGTTTGATGTGGGATGCCTCAGGCTTCTGTGCCCTCGAGAAGCCCTATAATAAGGTACAGAAGAAATACATGCCAATCCCCCGGCGTCAAGGCATGCCAACGACACCCCAGCGTGACCATTCCCCTCACCGAAGGTTGCTGCCCCGACCAAACCCCTTGGAGCATCTCAACGGAAGCAGCGTAATTAACTGGCGTCCATGCAGATATGGCGTCGGGAATGAGCTTCACGGACCCGTATTAAATTTATGAGGGAGACCCGGAATAGGTGATGAGCTCCGAGGAGGAATCCATGGAAGGAAGAACCAACATACCATCATCCCAGTTTCGATCAAGGAGAAAACATCCCTGATCAAAGAAGAGATACCTCCCGACTTTGGAAAGCGGGAATGTGGGGAAACATGCCGCGCGTCCTCCCCCCGCGTAAAGGAAGCGCGCGTGCCCCGGCTTAAAAGCATCGGAAACAGAAAATGGAGAACCCAACGTGATACTCTTCTCCTCAATATGGGGACTGGTAACATTCGGGGTGTCTAAATATTATCATGTCACTAGGTTCGGGCACCTAGAACCGGGACGTGAAACCCACCAGGGGTTGAGGCAGTCAAGATGTTGAGCACTCCGTTTTGCGACGTCGTCAGCGTGGATCCCTCACACCGACCATAGATGGTAGAATGACACTGGTCTATTGGTTAACAATTTATTTTCCTGTTAGTACTAATGGGTTCATCTCCCTGATTCTAGGAATCAGATTGTTGCATCTGGAGCTCGATCGCCACCTTCCCACCGGCGCAGGGGCAGGGGCAGTACCGACGTGGCCACCCTGCGCGGTCCTGCATTTTCCACAGCCACTCCGACTCTGACCGTCGTAACTGTCGGACGCTCACGCCACCTCTCCCCGTCATAGATCATCCAACGAAGGGTGATCAATGACCTGGTTCGTAGGTATGAATAAAAAGGGGTCATCCCCACTAGGGACATGTCCCATTGGGAACTAGAGGCAGGTGTGCCTCACCACCATCGCTGCCCCCGAGGTCAGCGCAGGGAACCGCTGCTCCCCACTCCAACGTTCAACCGTTTCAGGAGCCTATCCCCGGAACTCCTTGACACCTCACGCCCCTATGCCAATGAGGTGAGGGATGTCTGGGTTCGGCCGATTGGAGACCCTCCCCTGGGGTTCACGACAAGATCCCCCGCCAGGCTACATCGACGCCACCGGCCGACTCTCTAGGCCGAGGAGCAGGCAATCTCTATGCCCACACCACTGGCTCCAACCCACCTGACCCGACGCCAGCGTCTGGCTCAAGCAAAAGAGAATTCCTGACCTAGGGCACCGATATTAGCAATCGTTGTGGCCCGAGCCACTACTGACTCCTATTACCAGACCCCCACATGCGCTGAGCAGGGGTAGTTACATGCCCGACCCTGATCGAGGCCCCGAACGCCCCACAGGAAGGTTGGACTGACTCTCTCGGTCATTGGCACAGGCAATGGCCACTTCGGACCAATTCTCGGTAGTGACATCCAGCATGAAGGCCCACTCTGTGCCACTGATCTGGAAAACAGAAGGCTTCTCCATGACAGCTACACTCCGGGTATGGCTTTTTCCAGCGCTCACTGCACGGGGTACGTGGTCACTTCCCCTGTCACTGGCCACGAGTATGGAACCGTTGCATATCCGGTCAATCGTCTATATGGAGGTCCTCCCAATGTCCCTTTCGACATCTTTCATAGTACTCCTCTCACCCCAGACTCCAGTCCTCTCGACCCCAGCATTATTGCAGCCAGAGGACTCCTTGATGGAAATCAGCCTTGCCCCAAGGAGCCACCCAGGGGCAAGAAGGTGGGACGTCAACGCCATAAGAGGAATGTCAGGGAAGTCCAGATGTAAATCAGACCAGTCCATTTTTCGGACTCTAAGGTGGAGTACGACTCGACGACGGAGCCTTCCCCCCAACCCTTTGAGTCGAGGGCAAGGATGGGAACGCGGCGCATCTATCTCGTACTCCCTGAATACAAGATCCACATGATTCCCACCTCCCTCTAAAGGTATATCCAGGAGGACGGGGACTTGGTGTGCCCCAGGGGTCAAACATGCAGTTACCGCTGGCCTCCATGGAAGCACCTTCCACCTCAGTCAGAGAGGGGGATAACTTTTCTGGGGATCGATGGAAGAGTTGCGACATGACACACCCTCGACCATCACTGACACTGTGACAGGAGGCTTGATCGCAATCCCATCCTATCGCAACATGGTAGCTGGGACACTGCAACCCTTGGAGGATGACTTAGGATTCGGCGGCCAATCGGCCTACTCACCGTATTCTCCGCTAGCCCGCCCACCGGCCCACCGGCCTTCCTCGGCACCACTGCTAGTTCCCCGACCATTCCTAGTTGATGAGAATGGGAAACAAGGGACGGATCTCTAACCAGAGTCATGGAGCTTATGGACCATCCTCTCAGCGGGCCACTTCCCCGAGAAGTTTGGCCGGTCACAGGATCTGATTTTGACATTCCAGAGTCGCTCACACCAGGAGAGTTTGAATGTTTCTGCCAAACTCTCCGGGTGACTCACTCCCGTATTCTCCATCACCTAGTGCCTTATCCCGGGAGTCAAGCACATCTCAAGGATATCGGCGAGCATTGCCGTCGGGTCGACCTGGCCGTGCTCCCCGTGGTTCGGCACCCTAAGTCACTTGGCCACCACAGGGCCCTCTAGCAACAATCCATCCGGATTTTTCAAGTACTCCACAAAGTTATCGAGGAGGCTTCCCCCCACGCACACATTCGCAGATGGGAGCAGTACGCCGCCCTTCTTTTCAGTGTGATTCTCTAACATCCTGACTCACTGGGAGGCTCTGAAGGAATATCGCCAAGGGCAGTGGCGGTCAAAATGGCCGACCTTTCGGGTGAGGGAAACGGTGTGGAACTCCTCCATGGGGACTCACCCCCTGAGTACAAGTCGTTACTGGACCCCTCCGGGAGGATTACTCGCCAACAGAGGAACCTCATGGGTCTCCCCACACCCATCAAAGCATTAACACTAAGACGAATCATCGGCAAGGGTAAAGAGCACGTCGGGACTGTCAAGCTCACCGAACCATCTGCCTCGGTACAGAAGGCAGAGGAAGATCCCGAGAAGGCCACGCTACACCAATATCTTGCTGAGAAAAAGAGGCTGGTTGATGAGGTCTTGGCCGAATGCATTGTAGAGCGGCGACCTAACTACGGTGATCCTAAGCCAGGACAGGAGGGGAAAGAGAAACTACCTCTCGACGAGATTCCCCCAGGAAACCGCGACCATGCCACGTTCGCCGATAGGGGAGAGGCCGGATCCCATGGCAAGAGGGCACGATACATTTCTCCGAACCCTCATGAGCGGTGTGATCACCCAAGGTACCCCACTCGGTTTCCTCTTGCTGCCCCGAGAGTAGCTCTACCTGCC
Source organism: Viscum album (assembly GCA_963277665.1). Classification (NCBI taxonomy): domain Eukaryota; kingdom Viridiplantae; phylum Streptophyta; class Magnoliopsida; order Santalales; family Viscaceae; genus Viscum; species Viscum album. The sequence goes on along the minus strand of OY728140.1, from coordinate 114,680,866 downwards.
GCCCCGCGAGCTGCTGAGCTTGACTACCGGATTGAAGAGCCCAACAATGTGCTTGTGTTTAGGGATCCCTATCAGGATAGGAACCCACATCCGGACGATCCAATGGAAGCACTCATCGCCCACTTAGAGGCTTTGGAAACTCGGCCGGTGGCAATCCAACTAGACGGTAAACCATACCCAACATGGGTGGATGATATGCCGGCCCTGCCGGGATTTTGGAACCCCACTTTCTCCCCCATTAATGGGACTAGGGACCTGACACAGCACTTGGCCCACTTCAACTCGAGGTGATGTCCTATGTTAGGAACTCCGGCGTAGCAGGAGGCCGCCAAGCTCCGTTGCTTCATTCAGACAATAGAAGGACCAGCATTCGTCTGGTACAACCAGCTCCCTGTCATATCTGTGACTATATGGGTCGACCTTCGTAGAAAATTCCTCTACTAGTTTAGTTCCACAACCTGGAAGACGAACATCGCAGACCTCTTCAGGTGCAAACAAAGGCCCGACGAGTGAGTCGCGGACTTCGTCGCCTGGTGGAAGGGGCTCACATACTCCCTTGACATGCCACTAACATATGAGAAGTTACTGACAATGTGTGTAGGTAATGTCAAGGAAGAGTTGGTTCCTTCTCTAGTCACTCAGAATTACCCCGGAGGGTTCTGAGACTTCTCAGACAAGGCTCAGTGCCTCGAAGAAGCCCTGCAACAAGCCATCTAGGCACGCCCACTGCCTTCTATAATCCCTACATGGAGAGCTTCCAAAGCTGAGCCCACTACTGTGGCCCAGATAGAGGCCCCCAGACAGCTAGAGTTGCTACCAGTGATGCCATCTCCGCAGCCCCATAGGGGTCCACCCCCATGGGCACAGCCTCCAGGCCAACATCGACCACCTCAAAATCGGCAGGCGCCTCCACGTAATGTACTACCGCCACCTAGGCGAGAAAATCAGGTTCCACCTCCTCGACATGCTCCTATATCCCCTCGTTAGGGCCAGCCTCCTAGAGCCCCCTTTCCAGACAAAAAGAATTTGATTTACTCGTTCGACGAGGCCCAGGTTCCCAGTTATTTCCGTAGTACCTTGGAGCAGAGAATCATGCGGCTGCCCGAGTGCTAGAAGCCGGAAGAGGCACATATCACTGATCTCCCCAACTACTAACCTTATCACCAGACCATGGGGCACACCATCCAGCGATGTTACATGTTCAAGGACTGGCTCCAAGACCAGATTGACAACAATATAGTCAGGTTGGGCCCAGCCCCGACACAAGTAGCAGGTGTCTTTGGGAGACCAGATGGTGGTAGTGGAAACAAGGATGAGTGGTAGTAGGTTTCCGACCGTGGGTCCCGGAAGTATAACGATTGGATGGCCCGCAAGAAGGTCACACATGCCCATGACATCATCTATGCCCGCCTGAATCATCCAGAGCCCTCAGAATCTGCGAGCGCTACCTTGGCATCGTCATCCCAGCCTACCTCTTCCCAGAAGAGAAAGTAGCGGTGCAAGAAGAAAGAACGTGCCCTGCAAGTACCGTCATCATCTTGAACTCTTGGTGACTTCATGCCCCCAGAAATGAGGATCCCTCCGTGACTCCGTTCAGTAGTGAATGACTCCTCAAGTGATGGTTCAACACACGCTTCGGTTAACACCGTAGAGTTGGTAAATCCCTTTTTGACTCTCGACAATGAGGAACGCTAGATGGACCTTCCCAAAGTCCCCATTCATCACCAGCATCGGCAGAGCCGCGACCACGTGAATCATCGGGGCACAGTAGCTGGAACCTCTAGCCAGGCCGTGTGTGCCACTGAAACCAGGCAGCATGCCCAATACAGATCTCAGAGCACGCGGTCCCTTCATCCGGTGTCGACAGGTTCACCTTTACCACCGTTTGTGTTTCTGGATCAGGCAGAACAACCTCGGCCGTGCAGCGACCAGCTCTGCCCTACCACCGGCCGACCCCAGCCTTCCGGTCCTGATCTGGTGGCCACTCTTCGGGCTTCGACTAGTGAACAATCGGACATGCCTAGTACCAGTCAGTCACTAGTCAAGCCGGCGGTGCCCGTCATGCCTCCAATCGCAGAGCGGCCTCCTATAAGCAGAAGCTCGCATTTGGCATGAAAGTATGATGTCCTAAGGCACCTGACCGACATTCTGGAAAGGATTTATATCCTCAAGGCTCATCGCCTATCGCCTGAAATGTGTGAGGTGCTCGCCGAGGCCTTAAAGAGCCCCCTCTAGATTGAGATGGAGGTAGCGGTTGCAGAAGCCTTCCATGCCGAGGCAATTGAGAACGCCGAATGTCAAGCGGTTATCTCATTCTCAGGTGAAGATGAATACCCTCCCATACAGGGGCACATTCGCCCACGGTACATCACCGTCCAGTTCAATGGTGTGGAATTCCAACGCTGTCTTGTCAACATGGGTTCTGGGATTAACCTAATCCCAACTCGAACACTGAGAAAGTTGGGGTTGTCTGAGGATGATTTGACTCCCTCCAACCTCAGGATCCAAGGGTATGACAGGACCGAGCAAACTCCACTCAGCAAGATTCGCTTGAAGACCTAGTTCAGCAACCTAATTTCCAATACCAAATTAATGGTTGTCTCTCAGGACACCGCCTACAACACGTTAATGGGCAGGTCTTGGCTCCACCATCACGCAACGGTCCTCTCATCGTATCACCAGTGCCTCAAATACTCCCTTAAGGGTAGAGTAGGCGTGCTCCAAGGAGATGAATCTCGTTTTTCCTCCTGCAAAGCCCGTTATCTAGACGCCGACTATTACAGGAGCAAGGACAAGCAGATCCTGGCAGGTGAGGTTGAGCCCGCCACTGTCACAAGTGATCCCTGGGCAAGTTTGGATGACGCTTATGTCTTCCCAAACCATCGGTTGGTGGCCACAACCCCCGACATGGGGTAGTGCTTTGTTGTTTCAGGTACCAGGGAAAGAAATATTTCCCAGTCCAAGCGACGAAGGAAAATCACCTCATACTCCTACACCAACCTAGCTCAAGTGATTCCAAAACCTCCTACCCGTGTACGATACCGGGACGTCAGGCTCATGGAAACAGTGGTACGTCATACATTTCTCTTCCGCCGGCCCAAAATCGACCGGCTCAATCCCATGCGTCACTACGACTTTAATGTCATAAAGCGTGTCCCCTTGGGCTGAAGGCCAGATGGTATTGGATCAACTGCCTTTGTCGCCATGGTCTCCGTAGTGCATGAATCTCCGGACGTGACGACCACTACTGCCCAAGCCGGCACCAACATCCCATCAGTGCCTAGCAGCCCTGAAACGGATCCCCCGATGGATGATACCTCCACAAGTGGAGAGGAGGACATGGAAGATGCACCCCTGCCTTTGAGGAGGGCGTCTCCACCATGGTCGATGAGTTAGTGCAAGTGAACCTCGGTAGCGAGGAGGACCCAAGAACCACATTGGTCAGCACTGCCATGCCCCCTGAGGAACGACAACAGTATGTAGACTTCCTTAGACCGCATCGAGGTGTGTTTTATTGGAGTTCTAATGAGATTCTAGGATTAGATGCTCAGGTAGCCGTCCCCCGCCTTGGCCATCCGACAAACCATCGCGGGTTCAAACAGCCTCCAAGAAAGATGCACCCCTCTCACGGTGCCCTGTTTGAGGATGATGTTGATAATATCATCAAACCCAACTTCATTAAAGATGTTCAGTACCCCAGGTGGCTAGACATCATTGTGCAAGTCCGGAAGAAGAACGGGCAGATCAGGGTCTGTATCGACTTCCGTGATCTCAATCGCCACTGCCCGAAGGATGAATTTCCCCATCCAGTGACAGATTTGTTGATCGATGCCAAAGCCGGGTTGCAAGCCCTCTCCATCATGGATGGGTATTCTAGGTACAACCAGATCAGGATGGACCCTGAGGATGAAGAGTTCACTGCCTTCAAGGCCCCCCAGGGTACTTTCTGTTACCATGTTATGCCCATCGGCCTGAAGAATGCGGGTGCCACCTATCAGCAGGCCATGCATCGCATATTCAAGACAATCCTCAGAACACTGGTGGAATGCTATGTGTACGACCTGGTGGTCAAATATCACCCGCACCAGGGCAATCTCAAAGTCATTGAGAAGGTGTTCGGCTTCCTCCGCTCTCGCCACCTGAAGATGAACCCGCTGAAGTGTGCCTTTGGGGTCACCTTTGGGAAATTTCATGGTTTTGTTGTAAGACACCGAGGCATCAAGATCAACCCAGAGAAGATCATGACAATCATCCAGATGCCTCCCACATGTAATATTTGGGAGCTCAGAGGCCTCCAAGTCCACTAATCCTATATACGCCGATTCATTGCGAATCTGGCCGGCAAGTGTAAGCCCATTTCCCAACTCATGAAGAAAAGCACCACCTACGAGTGAGACAAAGAGTGTATGATCGCCTTTGAGGAAATCAAGAAGTATCTTCTCCAACCTCCGGTCTTGATTCCACCCGTTTCCGGGAAGCCACTGGTCCTTTACATGACCGCCCTGGAATGATCCCTCGACACACTTCTTGCCTAGAAGAACAACGAGGGAACAGAGAACAACCTCTACTGCGTCAGCTGTATGCTCCTCGATACGGGAGTTTGATATTCTCCCATCGAGAAGAGCTGCCTGGAACTCGTATTTTCCGTGAAGAAATTGTGGTACTACCTGCAGCACCACGAGGTACAGCTGGTCTCTCAGGTAGACCCGTTGAAATACATCTTGAATCAACCTATGTTGACTGGCCAACTAGCGTGATGGGCAGTGATCCTCCTGTATTTCGACATCAGGTTCGTACCTCAGAAGGATATCAAAGGACAGGCATTGGAATACTTCTTATTTGCTCATCCATCCTACGTGAATCAGCCACTGAATCTAGGCTTTACTGATGAGGGAATCCTCTCAGTCGACCATGTCATCCCATGCTGGTAGATTAACATTGATGGTGCCTCCCTGAGCCCCACCGATAGAAGGATCAATGATTCTAGGCTCAACAGAGTGGGCCTAGGTTTCTTCTTCATCACCTCAGAGCAAGCCATTCTACCATATTCGTTCCTGTTGTCAGAAGGCTGCACCAACAATGAGGCATAATATCATGCCTTCATCACTGGCCTAGAACTGGATCTCAAGATTAACGTACCCCATCTGCATATGAAAGGGGACTGTGAGATGGTTGTCAAGCAGGTCAATGGTGACTATGTTGTTAGAAAGCCAGAACTCGTGCCATTGCTGGAGTTCACCCTCCATCTAATGGATAAGTTCCCCTCTTGGCCAGAGGTCATTCTTATCCCCTCAGTCTCAGAACAGTCGAGCAGATGCTTTGGCCAGCCTGGCTGCGTCACTTGCGGAGCCTGAACAGGATGACCTAATTATCCACGTGGCACATCAGAGAGTCATTTCTATTGTTATTCCGGAGGATGATCGTGGTACGTGGGTGAACCATCTCACCGCTGGTGCCCGTACATCAGGATCCCCTGGGACTTCATATGCGGTAATTGAGACAGTTCCTGACTGGAGGACGTCCTTGGTTGAATACCTCCAACACGACAATCATCTTTCAGATCGAGCCGACCGTGAGCGAATCTGATGTCGCACACTGCAGTTTACCCTTTAGAGCAGTCCCAGTCTTGAGCAGGTCCTTTACAGGCGTGGATTTTTTGGTGTTCTCCTCCGTTGGCTTCATGAATTCGAGATCCCACAGGTCGTGCAAGAAGTTAATGCTGGTTCCTATGGTGCCCACTAGGCCGGTTTGAAGTTGTCCAACCAGATTCAGAGGCTGGGGTACTTCTGGCCCTCCATGATCTACGACTGCATCGAGTTTTCCAAGAGGTGTCATGCGTTCCACGTTCACAACAACTTTGTGCATCGGCCACCAAAGCCTCTCCACACTACCAAGTATTCTTGGCCCTTTGCAGTCTGGGGGTTGGATGTCATAGGACCTTACCTGCCAGTGACGACCTGCCAGTTCCAGTTCATTCTAACTACTACAGATTTATTTTCCAAGTGGGCAAAGGAAGTTCTGCTCAAGGAAGTCAAAGATCGTTCTATTGCTGACTTCATGAGTTCCAATATCATCTATCGATTTGGAGTCCCTCACGCTATCTACACGGACAACTGAACCAACTTCTGAGCAGTCGAGCTGAATAAATTGTACGCCAAGTACAACATTCACTCTAACCATAAATCCTGCCATCATGCACAGGCGAATGGATAGATCGAGGCATTTTACAAAACCCTCTCTAACATTTTGCAAAAAATGGTTGTTCAGAACAAGAGAAGTTGGCTGGAAAAGCTCCGCAATGCCCACTGGGCTTATCGGACGACAAATCGTAATTCCACCCAGGTGACTCTGTATTCCCTGGTGTACGGAGCTGAGGTCGTCTTGCCTATCGAGATTCAGTTTCCCTCATTATGCACATCGGTCTACAACTAGAAAGCGCCAGGAAGAGTTTCTGAAATCCATCTAGCTGAATTGGAAGCGTTGGACGAGAATAGGATTCGTGCTTTACATAACCTGGAAAGGCATCAGAGCAGGATGGCTCGAGCTTTCAACAAGAGGGTTCACCTCCGCACCTTCCTGCAATGTGACCTGGTGCTGGCTCTCAGAGCGCCAATTTTTCCTAGTAGGAAACCACCCAAATTGGAGCCCAAATGGGAGGGACCTTTCATCGTCCATAAGGTCTATCCCAATGGCGTGTATTACCTGGTGACTATGGATGGTGAGCGTGTCACTCCTCCCACCAACTCTAGGTTCCTCAAACATTATTTTGCCTAAATCTTAGGGTCTGAGTTCTAAGACCTAAAACTAAGATCCTTTCGTTGTCCCGCACGACCCTAAACTGCACCTGGTCCTGCATGACCCTAAACTGCAACCACGGTCCCCCATGACCTTAAAGTAGATTGCTATCTAGCACGACCATAAACTACACTAGTCCCCATACTTGGGCCCCTCCGGTCCGAGTTCTAAGACCTTAAACTATGACCCTTACAGTCTAGGGTGACCTTAAACCGCATGCCCGTCCTCACTGCAAGACGTTAAACTGCAGGCTGGTTAGGCATCCCTGTCCAGGCCCAGCCTCAGGCCCCTTGGCCTTCTCGGGCCTCTCATCCCCAGCCATCACCTGGAGCGTGCGGTGCAGTGTAGGATTAGGTCCTCATTCGCGAAGGATTATACAATGCGCCATGAACACTCTCTGGAAGAAGTGCCCTTTATCGTCCTACATGACGTTAAACTGTGCTTCAAGAACTATGTACGACTTGATTCCCATCTTTATGGGATACGTAGGACCACCTGAACACCTAGATTACAGGTCCAGCCCCATATCATGAGAGATCCTATGATCTCCTAGTCACCTCAGTATTTTGGCCTATCCTTCTCCGTGGGGGGATATATAGGTGTGATACAGGGTCTTTGGCACCATGCCCCCCTCCTCCCGGGAATCCTCCATCTTTTGGCTGCTCTCAATCCAAGCCCTTCGACCCTTTCCAATGGTCTACTAATGTGTTCAGAGTACTCTGGTCTAGGACCTGGAGTGTCAGATTCGACTTAGGAAAGTTTTCATCCACTTGCCAAGCTTCATGCCCCCTTCCATCCGGGACCCCGTTATCTCTCACGCCCAGAGGGACCCCCAAAAAAACAGCTTGGGTACAACGGCTAAGGGATCTCATACCATCACGGGCCAATGCCCCCAAGGGTTCCGGGAAACAAATTGATAAAAATCCCGCGTTGCGAATATGGTCAGCGGTTGATGCTCATTTTTCCCCCTATCTTTACGCTAACGCGATGGGATGCTGTGTTGCGAACATGGTCAGCAGTAATCCTCAGTCGTCATGCTGGTTCCTTCGGGCCCTAAGTGTTGGTTTCATGATTCACATTATGTTTCACCCCACTTTATAAAAGTTGAATCTCAACACTCCTCGCACTAACCCTTAGTGCACCCCCACATGTCAGACGGACCAAGTTACGTCACGGTGCCTCTCGGGGCTCCCGCGATCTGAGCGCTAGAGTACGTGCTTGGGTTTTCTCTAAGGATTACGTGCAGATTGACCCTCATCCCCATGGGAAATGAGGAGTCACCCAAACATTGTGTTTCAGTCCCAGATTAGCTGGATGCTAGCATCTCCTACCCCCTGATTGTTGAACCCTCATCGGCCCATTGGCCCGAGGCTCATCTCTCAGAGTCGCACGTAGTAATGGCATGGGATTATGTCCTCGTTCACATCGGGTTTGCCTCATCGCATCATGCATATTCCCCATGTCCAAGCCATACGACCTTAAACTATGTTGTTGTTCCTACCACAATACCATAAATTGTGATGATATCATCCTAGTCGCAAGATGGAAAACGACACTGCATTGTGGTGACCCCCCCCCCCCAAATAGGGGAAATCACGTCGAGTATTGGTCAAATTCCATTCCATTTGTCAGTGCCTGTTATGGCTTGATTGTTGTGGAGACGCCAGGGTTATCTAACCTAGGCCGGTCAATCCACAAATAAAAAACCATTCACCTTCAAGGACAAACAAGATATATCAAATGCTGCTTCTTTTGGGGTGAGGGCTAGACCCTCACGTCTCCTTCTTCCTTTGCACAGACGCCATTTCGTGCCATGCTACTTCTCAAGAACTACATACGGCTTGATTCTAATCCTTATGAGATATGTTGGAGTGCCTGGGCACTTCCCCATGGGCCCAGCCAAACAATTCATTTTCGATTCATCGGCCTAAACACGTCCCTAGGAGCACATTGTAAGCAGGGCCTTGCCCTCATTCACGTCGGGTTTGACAACATCTTTACCGTGTGTCTCCCATTCCCTTTATCCTTGGGTCTGAGTTCTAGGAACTAAAACTAAGATCCTTTTGCTGTCCTACATGACCCTAAACTGCATTTTTCCCTACATCTGGGCCCCTTGGGTCCGAGCTCTAAGACCATAAAATAAGATCTCTCAAGAACTACGTCTGGATTGATTCCCTTCCTAATGGGATACGTAGGATTTCCCATACCTTCGGTCTTTGGGTTCAGCTAGATTTCATCTAGTTCGTCTCTTCGGCCCTGCTTTGGGGACCCCACTACGGGACTGCGTGGCATAGTGCAGGATAATGTCCTCACTCACGTCGGGTTTGCAGCAGCTACACCCCGTACACCCCGTTCTAAGAATTTTCCTTCTTGTCTTATCATCATACATGACGTTAATCTATGCTTCAAGAACTATGTATGTCTTTATTCTCATCTTTATGAGATACGTAGGAAGGCCTGGACATTTCTTCATGGGTCCAGCCCCATGGATTACCAAATCCCGTCCCTCATTACTGTCGGCCCCTCGTCCTAGCTTATGGGGGAGTTGTGTAGTTGTGACATCTACCCCGAATAAGTTCATGATGCCCCATAGTAATGTTGGGAAGCGGCAGTTCTCTTGCCAGAGAGGTCCGATATGACAATTGGGACGATTCGTGAGCAAGTTAATATGTCCGCCTAATGTGCCTCCATCACGGTGGCACAATTTTGGGAGTGTTGGAATCTGTTTGAACAAATCACCACTCCACTTTCCACGCTTTGCGTTCCCCTTTATTGGGATCCTCATCCTCTTTCAGGTTTGAGGGGACCCCCTAACAGTATGGATGATAGTCTTTGGTCTGCCTGCTACGATAATATGGATGATAGACCTTTGGTCAACCTATTGTAGCAATATGGATGATTGACCTATGGTCCGCCTACTGTCCTGGGCCAACATCCTGGAGGACTGGTCATGTTTGATGGGACCCCCTAACAGTATGGATTATAGACTTTGGTATGCCTGCTGCGAAAATATGGATGATAGACCTTTGGTCTGCCTATTGTAGCAATATGGATGATTGACCTACGATCCACCTACTATCCTGGGCCAACATTCCGGAGGACTGATTGGTGATATTTTAGTTAGGACCCATGTTTAGAACATGGTCAGCAGTCAGCTCTCATTTATTATCCCCATTTCAGGCCAATGTGATATGGATGATACGTTTCCGCTACAGTCAACAGTTATCCTCTATCACCATGCCACCTTCATAGTGTTCCGGATTCGGGTAACGTGATTCACCTATTTCATCTCCCTATGTTCAGATAGATTTCAATTCCCCTAGAATTTCCCCTCTCATGTGTTAGGGAACGTTGAGGAGATGATACATCGATCGGTTTGAGGTTCCCCCACCCGTCGGCTGGACCTGCCTCTTCTCCTCAGAAATCAAGGCCCGATTTCAGAAGCCTGAAGCCTGGTTAATGCCCCACAATTAGATGGAATGATGAAATAAGCACCCTTTATTCCTCACATTGGGTGAGACCCACAAGAGCTTAGGGGTGATTTGTTATTCATTTTATAATTATGGTGAGCATATTAAACCAAAGGTACAGATAAATAGATTGGTCCATACATTGGATCAAAATTTTAAGCAGTGGAAGCAAAAAGTTCATGAGATGGACAAAATAGAGCCCTCAGGGATCAACGTGATGGATTGATCTTTTCGACACTGCTACCCTTTGGCTGGTAGCCTCTAGGACTGCTTCTCACTCCTTGAAGACCCTTTCTTCATCAGATGCCACAGAGCGCGACTCACCAATCCTAGATTGTTGCTGCGCCCGCTCTGTTTGAAGTACGGTCATCTGGTGACTCACCTACATCAGTTGTTCTTGGGCGTCAGCCATTGGGGCCGCCAGTTGTTCCAAGAGCTCAGAGCATGTTGCAATGAAGGCCTCCTTCTCTGCCGCCTGCCCTTCGAGGCGCCGAACCTTCTGCTCTTCCCTCAGAAATGATTGAGTGTTCGCCGATCTTTCCCAACACTGGAAAATGTTGGTGCGTCGGCTGTTCTCACGAACCTTCTCAGCCATGTAATCATGGACCATCAAATGAAGGCATTGAGCATCAGCCCCTCTGGAACACAGGAAGCGCAGCCAGGTCTGAAGTGATCCCATCTGCCTCAGCCAATCCGACTGGGGCTGCCTGAGAAAGCGCTGGATACACTTCCACCCTTTTGGGTTATGTCATCTGGCTCTCCTCGGGCACTTTTTGAGTTCGAGTCGTCTACATCCTCGGGATCAGCTGGCCGATATGCAGGAAAGGCAGCCAACAGTTCGGCAGCAGGATCTGCCTCAGGGATGTCTTCATGAGGAATAAGATCCTCGACATCCAGGCGACCTTCCTCTCTTGCCCCGATAGCGACGGTGCCTCCGTCAGCTTCCAGCCTCACCTCAAGGAAAGCGCTGTTGATTTCTGCCACCCCCTTCTCAATAATTGTTGGGGCCTACTGAGTGTGGGGAGCATGTTCTGAATGAGGTGGTATGTCTGCCGCTGGTCCGCTCATGGATGGCCCGGGCTCAGTAGCTCGACGAGCGTCCAATGTTGAGATCACTGCCCAAGAAGTACCCTGATTAGTTGGGATCCTTGATAGTAAGCACCAGTAGTGAAGCATGGGATATACAGAATGCCAGAGCGTCAGCGTCCAGTGTTATGTCTGCTACAAAAGCAGCCATGACAGGAGACCCCTCTGCTCTTGTCAATTCAATGATGGGCGTTGGAGCCCTATCTTGTCCCACCGGTTCCTCTCCTCCCTCTATTGGGGACGCGTGATCAGCACCTAGGTGCTCCTGAGTGAGATAGAGAGATGGGTTAGAAATTGTAGAAGAGAATGGACGAAGAAGGAAAATGATTAAGGATAGAGACAAACCTCGATTATCTCGGTTATGTCGAGATCAGAGCCGACAATCTCGCCGCTCTCCCGGAGACTCCCTTGGTAGGTCTCCCCCTATGACCCCTCCTCTTCGGGTTCTCCTTCTCCTTCATCTTCTCCTTCGCCTTCATCTTCTCCTGTTTCCTCTTCTCCCTCCGACTCCTTGTCACTATCGCCTTCTCCCAGCGACATCACTTCCGGATCATGCTCATGGACGAGCATCACTTTCACTAGGAAAGGTGGCTCTGCACACAGACCCCTTTGGCGCGCGTATGTGTCCATGGCCATCAGATAGGCATGCCGCCAATGGAAGTTCACTCTGTCGGTAACTCGAATGAGCCCGACCTATGGCAGCTGGATCCCATTCTGCATTATCTTCTTCTAGACGGGTTCAACACTCATTGATTACTGCAGGGTCATCCAGGATGACCACAGTGCTGGGAACATTGCATCTTGGGAAGGTTCAAGCTGGTATCTTATCTGCTTCTTGGGCAGTTCTCTGGTGGCCTCATGTGACCCCCTATAGGAAACGAGGTTGTGGAAACACCTTGTGATGTCCCCGCCACTAAGGTCCCGGCCTGCGCAGGCCTCGCTGCCTGACGCGCCCGTGGTTTCCCCCATCTAGCAGAACCTTGCCTACTCCCCCGTAGCCCGGTTTCCATGCGGGTGGTCTCGAGTTTCCATACTCACTTGCGTAAGAGCCCCTTGGGGTACGTGATGGTCCAATGCTAGGCGTACTCAGTTGCTAGGCCAGCGTCGACCCCGGTGGGAGGAAGAGTGATGACATCGCCGAAGCCAAAAGTGGTGAACATCAACCACATTTGGCGTAGAACACATGGAATCATCTCCTCCCAGACAGCCGTGAATACCTTATTCGGCATTCTTTGGAGGCACCCGAATTGCCTGGCGAATCGGGATGGAACGTAAGGCTCGCAGATTGCCTTCCCGTTGATCCGAGCCACGAGCATCCTGCCCCGGATGCTCTGAAAATACTCCTGCTGCTCTAGTGAGCCTCGCCCGTTATCCACCATCTGGCCAATTGGGGTGGAGAATGGGATGAAGTTGAAGTTGGTGTGGTTACCAATGTGGATCCTCACGCCATTCTCATTGAGCTTCATCGGCGCCACCTCGGAGATGTTCAGCAGGGATGGTCGCAGTCCATTGCCCGGAGGACGGATGACATTCGGGAAAGTATACCCACCAAGATGAGCGGCCACCCAGCCATGGAAGATCTGGAAGGGGCCACATACCCTCCGAGGCGACCACCCTCATGAGATGTGTCCTAGAATGGCATACAGCTTGGACAGAATGGGGACCCACATGTTGAACCTTTTATTGGTGACCATGGTGCCTGCCATCACCAGTGTTGCTGGACGGACGCCCATCCTCACGTCCCGCCCCTGCAGGAGCCACCCGATCAAGAAGGCGGTAAGGAACCCGGCGTACCGGACGTTTGGGTCGCGAGCCTCAATGACGTGGTAGCTCTATGATTGGTATTTCCCCACCTCCATGTTCCTCTAATATGACCCATCCTTGCTCCTCTAAGCCACAGTTGGGAACCATTTTCCCCGTCCCAGCATCTTGATTGCTGGGTCCTTCTCTAAGAACTGGCTGAACCAGCCCTTGTAGGCAATTTCCTTCAGGGAGTCCTTCACCCCCAGCCTCTCCTTGGACAACTCCCATAGGTGCCACATCATCATGGGGGTCCGTGACCTGTCTTCCAAGGTGTTCTTTGGAGGAACGAACTCGTCGTATTGGTAGCCCCCCAGTTGGATACCTCCGATGCAGTGAACGTCCCAGAGGCTGATGCCAACCTCGCCATGGTGAAGGTGGAATGTGCTGGTATCAGGGAACCACCAGTTGAATAGCTCTGGCCCGAGCTCAGGATGACGGTGGAAGTGGAACTGTGATGTCCATACCGCCTCGAAAAGGCCAATATGCTGCAGCTCGGCCCCAAACTGGTCGCAAGTATGGTGAACCCAGAATTCCCAGGCCCACTAACGGGTAAAGTTGCCTCAGACCGCAGGTCCCAATCCTTCAGCCAGCCCTTAGTTTCATTCATGATACCCTGACAGAACGTGCTTGCATAGAGGGACGAAGAATTCTCCACGGTAGGCTCATCCCCGATAATGGTCCTGGTCCTCGGGTTCAAGACATATACATCCATGTGCCTGGTTTCCCAGTAAGTATAGACGTTGTTCGTGATGTTTTAGCGAGGATGGTCGTCCTCCTGGGTCACCCTTGACCGCGGTGTGTCCACCTCGAAGCCCGACAGAGGAACCTCCTCCAGGATGCCAATGTTCCAGAGCAGGAGGTTGTCAGACAGAGGATACTCCTTCTGGGATGGGGTCAGTAGGTTGAACAAGGTTAGGTTGTTGGAAACGACCACCTTGGCACCATAAAAATCTTCATTCGCCGCTATTTCGGCTCTATGGGCGGCGACTTCCCCCTCATCAGCTTGGTTTGCAGCCATCTCGAATATTTCGGGAGTTGCGTGAAATCAGGATGAAGTGCGCGGAATCAGAGAGAGTTGCACGAAATCTGAAGCTGCGGCGTGAAATCCAGGAGTTGGGCACGCAATCAGCACACTAGGTGCAGAATATCCCGAGTAGGCGCGCAAATGAGGCCGAAATTCAGAAGGAATTATGCGCTGCCAAAGCGTTATTACGCGCAGCCGCGGAAGCAATTTCGCACACGAGAGCATTATGCCTATCGCGCGGAAAAGCTTGAGTACAGAACTTGGGACCCAGCACCCCTTTTTATAGGTGAGGCCAGAGTTTTGTGCCGCGCGGAAAGCGAATTCCACGCTGATCTGTCGTTTTGCGCGCCCCGTTGTAATTTTGCACGCAAAGTGCCCAGGAGACACACCACTAAGGCATTTGGGCGTTTCCCACTGAATCCAACCATTGCGACCTCTCACTGATCCATTTCCGAGGGGGGGAATTTGTAGATGTCGAAAAAAGGTCCGTAACTCATCGATGAAGTTTTGAACTGATGAAGCGAAGTTATATTTGGACTCAGAGGCCTGGTCCGGAGGACCCGGGAGTGGTGCGTGAAATTAAGGAGGACTTGCATGAAAAATGTATGTTCACACAGAGGACTCCTGGGTTTCGAAAAAAAGCACCGGCATGGCACGCAATTTTGCGCGCCCGATTCCTTGCAGTGAAGCCTTGAGCGCCGACGGGTCCTAGCATGGATGATTTTGTGTGCCGCCCTCTTTCCGCGATGGTGAATGCCTATAAATAGATGGAAAACTCAACCGTTTCGGGGTTGAGGAATTCGGACCAGCTCCCGTGCGCACAATTCGGACTACCGCGCGTACAAGATGACATCCAGGTAATTCCCCTTTTCGCGCAACTTTGCCCCGGGGTTCGCCTTTGCGCACAACCCCACTTGCTTAATTGAATTTTCTAACTCCACTGGGTTATCCCTTTGCGCGAAATCCTTTCCACTTGCACTAAATCCCCTCCAATTGCGCGCAATCCCTTCCAAATTGTGCGCAATCCATCTGATAGGTTTCTCCATGACTTAGGGATCGACTATTTCCCCCACGCACAATCCAAGCCCTTTTCACACAATCCCCTATCCGCACGCTATCCTTCTGCCCTAATTGCGCTCCATCCTAGAGATTTTTGTGAAAACCTCCTCTATGCACGCACAACCTAGGATCCCTCACCTTGACGCCCTCAGGTGCCTATTTTCACCGGCGCCCGATGTCTTCCATACCGGGCATGCACACCATGTGTTGTTTTCCCGTACGGCCTTCCAGGATCGTACGAAGTCACCTCAAGGTTCCTTGGGTAGTGTTTCCCATTGCGTTGATTTTCCTCATGCTTCTTCACGTTGGCACGCTAACAACTATTCTTTCTTCGCATATCCACGCTAACGTGGACCCCTCGATGGTTCACCCTGCGGGCCCCTTCACTACGGCCTTGACGATGCCTTCCCTCCCACAAGGGGAAGAGGGAATTGGGCATGTAAGCCCTAGGGGTGTGGAGAGAACCCACCTCATCCGAGCTGCAAGATGTTAAACTGCCAAGCACCTCTTCCTTAACACATGACGTTAAACTGTGGTCCGACCATGTGCCTCACACGCAGGGTCCCCCCGGCTCGGACATTCTTTACGCCTCTCATCTCCACGGGAATGGAATCTTCCTCGCATGGAATGATATCCTCTTATTGGAGTGGCGTTTTTCCACAGGGGAAGGGCTTCCTCAGAGCGTAAGCCCCTAGCCCCTCTTGCGGAAGGTTTCACCCATGCACCTCTATACTTCCCCACTACCAAGGCCAGTGGAGTCCTTCTCCCACTGTGCCTTGTCTCACCACGGGCCTCCATCCTAGAGTAAGCCCCGACACCATGGGTTGCTAACCACGTGTAAGCCCCTGTTTCCTCTTTGGGCCACTCAACGCGTAAGCCCCTTTCCGCTTCTCACGGACGCACCCTTTACGAAATGATCATCTGGTCCATGCCACCTCTTGTTTCTCACACTGAGCATGACTCATGTGGGCTTAGAGCGAGCATTGACCATGACGTCCTCTTATAGGCCGCCTCAGAGCGTAAGCCCCATCCCAGTAATCTACGAGGACTTTGATCTGTGCTAACGCGTGGTACGTAGGAAGCCTCCACGAGGTCCAAGCCCACCACCGGGTCGTTCTGACTTCTTCACATCGGTTCGCCAACACTTTGGGCCGCCTCAGAGCGTAAGCCCCAATTGCTTGTCCCACATGACGTTAAGTTGTATTCCCTCATCCCTCATGACATTAAAATGTATCCCGTACTGCATGACGTTAATCTATATGCCCCGAACTACATGGACTTTGATCTATGCTAATTCATGGTACGTAGGAAGCCTCCACGATTTTCAAGCCCATCACCCAGTTTTTCTGACCCCTCCGTGTCGGTTGACAACCATCGTTATGGGCCGCCTCAGAGCATAAGCCCCATACCCACTATCATGGGTCGTCTCAGAGCATAAGCCCCATACCTCTCACTCATGTCTCATCCTGACCTCTCCCTCGATCCCACGTGCCTCAGGAAGCTCATGCCCTAGCCTGGAGATCTTACTTCTTCCAGGCTTCAATCCATGCGTTCATTCTCACGGGTCGCCTCTTCAGGTATCCCATCGTATCACCGAACTACGCAGACTTTGATTCCCTGCCATGAGGATATGTAGGAAGCATCCATGAGGTCCAAGCCCCTCTTCACCCTATTACGCATCCTGATCCTTACCCAGGCCGCCACAACCCGGTGGGATCATGGCACCTCATTCCACTCCACAATATCCGAGAAGCAGCCCACGTGCTGGCCCCAATATCGGTGTTCCCCCTAGGGGTCCTTCAATATGATCCACTCTCAGTGTTCTGATCAGTCTAATCCATCTCTACAAGACATTAAAATCGTGGCATACCTCGTGCTAAACATGGGAAGCTGATAAAAACCTCAGATGCCACAAAATTCCCCGCGTTCGATATGGGATTCCTTGGGCTTCCGTGCCCTCGAGAATCCCTATAATAAAGGAAAGAAGACATACATGCCAATCCCCCATCATCAAGGCATTCCAACAACACCCCAGAATTACCATTATCCTCACTGAAGGTTGCTGCCGCGACCAGACCCTTTGGTGCGTCTCGACCGAAGCAGTGTAATTAACTGGGGTCCATGCAGATTTGGCGCCGAGAACGAGATTCACGAAACTGTCTTAAATCTACGAGGGAGACCCGGACAAGGTGATGAGCTTCGAGGAGGAATCCAAAAAAAGAAGAACCAAAATCCCATCATCCCGGTTTCGATCAAGGAGAAAACATCCCTGAACAAGGAATATATGTCGCCCGCCCTTAGAAAGCGGTAATGCGGGGCAACAAGCTGCGTGTCCTCCCCCCGTGTGACGGATGCGTTCGCGCCCCGGCGTAAAAGCATCAGAAACAAATATGATTTTGAGATTATATACACTCTTGGAAAGGGGAATAAGGTGGCAGATGCTCTTAGCAGAAGGTCGTGCTCACAGCTGTTGAGTGAGATGACACAACAGTTAGCTGCATTATAGTTATCCTTCGTGGATGGAGAGGTTACAGCTTACCTACAGTCAATGGTTGTCACCCCTCCACTCTTACAGCAAGTTAGGGAGGCACAGGTTGGGGATGTCGACTGTGTGGATTTATGTGCGCAATTATCCACAGGACATGCTCCTGATGGATATTCACAAGGTGGGGAGCACGTACTTCTTTTCAGAGGACGCACCATTGTACCAATGGCGTTGTAGGAGGAGTTCCTAAGGGAGTTCCATACATCCACTTTGGCGGTACATCCTGGAGTGGAAAAGATGTACCAGGACCTCCGATGGCAGTTCTGGTGGTCTGGAATGAAAAAGGCATTAGCAGAGTTCGTTTCTCGATGCCTCACATGCCATCAGGTGAAGTCTGAGCACCAGGTTCCAGTAGGATTAGCTCAACCCCTAGATGTCCCAAAGTGTAAGTGGGATGGAATATCGATGGACTTCATGATAGGCTTACCACAGACGTCCAAGGGGAATGATTCTATCTGGGTGATCGTTGACCGACTCACCAAGTCGGCCCACTTCCTAGCAATCAGGGAGCAGAGTTCCGTAGAGAGCATGGGATGCCTCTACGTGCAAGAGATAGTTTGGCTTCATGGGGTCCCCTTGACTATAGTCTTAGACCGAGATTCCCGGTTCACATACCGGTTGTGGAAGGGATTGCAGGAGGCTTTTGGGACTCAGCTACACTTGAGCACAGTGTTTCATCCCTAGATGGATGGTCAGAAGGTGAGGACCATTCAGGTTCTAGAGGATATGTTACGAGCCTATATCTTGGACTTTGGTTGAAGTTGAGAGGACCACCTACCACTGGTGGAGTTTGCGTACAAAAACTGCTACCACTCCCCCATCGGTATGGCACCGTTCGAGGCCTTGTATGGGAGACCCTGCCGGTCACCTATTTGATGGACCGACCCCAGAGAGGAAGCACTCATGGTTCTAGAGTTAGTGAGAGCTACCAGAGAGAAGGTGCAGATCATCCGGGAGAGGATGAAGACTGCCTAGAGCCAGCAGAAGTCTTATTCTAACAGGCGACAGAGACCTCTGGAGTTCAAAGAGGGAGACCACATCTTTCATCGGGTCTCACCTAGACGAGGGTTGTGGAGATTTGGCCGAGGCGGCAAGCTATCTCCGAAGTTCATCAGACCATTCCAGATTCTGTGCAGAGTTGGTGAGGTGGCATACCGCCTAGATCTACCACCCCAGTTGTATCGGTTACATGATGTCTTCCACGTGTCGCAGCTGAGGAGGTACGTGCATGACCCATCACATGTCATCGACTGGGGTGAGCAGGACATCGAGGATGGAGTGACCATTGCTGAGTACTCGGTGGAGATTGAGGATCGATAGGAGAGGATCCTTCATGGGAGATCGATTCCCTTAGTGCGCATCTGGTGGCAGCATGGGAATCTTCAGGAGAGCACGTGGGAGCGGAAGGCTCAGATCCGTGCCCAGTACCCTCATCCTTTTTAGTAGCCCTTGTTTTTTCTTTTCGGGGACATAAAGCCTCAAGGTGGGGAGAATTTAATGTCTCGGAATTTCCGTTTATTATTTTTAAATATTATATGGAATTATTTCGAGACCGGGCGCAAAGAAGGCACATCATTCAGAGGTCCAGTGAGCCCAAAATGGTGGTTTGAACTTTTTTTAGTTAAGTGAGTCAGCACTTGTTCGCGGTTGTGGCAGTTTCCAAATGGATGCCCGAATTAAAAATCTGAGGACACCGTTGCGTCCGGGACAATGAATTTACCTAAGAGTGAGGCTAACCTCGATCGGCGCAGGTTGAGGGAAAAAATTTAATTTTCAGATGTTTTAATAATAAAATAAAATAAAATATAAATATAAATGTTTATTTTATTTTATGGAAACAACCGCTGCAGCGCGTTAAAATGACATATATTTCCTTAATTAAATTCTGTGTCATAATGGAAAATAAATGGAAAGATGGAATCTTTAATATGCAGCGATTGGGAATCTGTTTCCTTAACTAATGGAACATCATAATGACTCAAGATTAGGAAAGTATGAGTCATTAATATCGCCGCATAATTAAGTGCCAATATTGTTTCCATTTTTAAAGGGGTGAAAAATTGTTGATCATTGGCAATGTTTGAGAGGAACCTCTGCCGAATCCGCGGCGCGTTGGAGTGAACTCTCGGCAACGAACGAAGATGGGTCAAAGTCGAGAATCGCTATGCCAACAACGTTGAAGGATCTCGACAATAATGATGGTGATGTGCCTTCGTCAATGATCAATCCTTTCAAAAGGTAGGGGTTTTTTATTTTAATTCCCTTTCCCCATTTTTGAGTTTATTCCACGAACAAGGATCCACCACGATCAAGTTAATCCGCGGATTCTTGCATTCTTGCGGGAGGGATTTATTTGGGATGATTTTGGGAAATTGATCCATGGTTTATGTTGTTGTTGATTCTTTATCCGTTGCCTATTAACGTGAGCGGATCAACGTCGTGATGAATGATGGTGGAGGTTTGTTCCTCAATTTGTTTATTTGGATTTCTTCCCCCTTCTTTCCTCACCCATTCTTCACGTTCTTCGTGGGGCGACGAACAACGGATCATTGTGCATCCGTTCTGCGACACAACGATCCCAAATCGAAGGTTCGACACCACAATGACCATGTGGAGGTGCGGTGACGATGGCGGACGACGAATCAGACCAGATCGGAAAGAGCGTTCTTCATGCGGGATGATCAAAACACATTTACGGAGCCGATCGGAGGACTGAAAACACCAGAAGCGGCTTCGTGTCATCGAGGTGACCAAAACCTGAAGGTTTCGTGGCAATCGGACGACCGGTTCAACGATCAGAGCAGCATGGGAGGCATGCCAGTGAAGAGCATTGTTTCTGGAAATTTCCAGAATACACGGCGGGTACTTCCAAAGCACCCGCCTTGTAGTAATGGCGGTGGCAGCTAGGGTTTTGGGGTTAGAGATAAATCACATGGAGTTTGACCCTTGTCACATGGAGTGTTGGACCGTCCCCGAAGCTCGGCATGTACTTTGGGTAGTACACAGACATGGGAGGATCTACACGGTTTCAAGCGACACGACCTGTACAACTTGGCAGAAGATGCTAGGCAGGACTCGGCATGAATCTCAGGGATACGCGGAAACGGGATGGAGTAAACGACCATGCACTCCATCACATGGCCAGGCGAGACCAGCAGCACGGGTCACCCCGTGTGTGGATTACACGGGTTGGAGTATACGGGTTGATGATCATGTATGGGCACATGGCCAGAGTACACAGAGCCAACCCCAGTTACCCAGACACGGCGCGTACACTGTAATACACACCATGTACTTAGTTTTTCCTACAAGTCCAGCCTATGACTCAGGCCTTTTTACATGGGTAGTACCCGGGGTCAGACAACACGGTGCGTATCTTTTCTACACGCCATGTACTTTTTGGAAAATGACATCGTCCTTTCATTCACCGTACCTTGGACATATTTCGTTTGGGTTAGTGCCCCTTATTCTCGTTCCTCGGAAGGTCTGGAAACACTTCCCACTCAAGAGTATGATCCCTTTAGTAGGATTTTCTGTGATAGAGTCAGGCATCAATCTGAGAGGCCCTGATCGAGATCGTCTATCCAATCCTGACCCTAGGTAGAGTCAGGCATCGACGTGACCAACCTTACCGGGCATTGATCCTCTACCAAGCTTCTGTATCACCTAACAGGTGATTCCGGATGAGTCTTAGTATCCGCCATGGCCCTGTCAGTGATCATCATCTGTGTATCGTGATCTTTCCAATGAGGAGTGTGTCTCCCATAATGAGTGCTTCTATCTATCATAACCTTTCCACTTAGGAGTGTGTCCCCCATAATGAGTTTAACTATTTCTCTTGATGGTTCCCGATGAACATCACTTCTCATATGGATGTCATCAGAGCTATAAGACTCATGGAGTGTGTTCTCCCAGAAACGAGTGCATCACAGAATTTTTTGAACTGAATCCCTAACGGGGGTATGCGGTTGTGTGACTTGTCTCTAGACCATGGTTCTGGGTTTTGAGTATATCTGGTTTGTTCTATATGCTCCGTAAACATATACTATTCATAGCTGACTATACCATTAATTTGTGTATTGCTTTGTGGTTTTCAGGGTCCTCTACTGAGTATTGTTATACTCACCCCTGCACGGGCTTTGCCCGCACATCTGGTGTCTTGTGCAGATGAGCATCCTTTTGACAGAGTCCAGGGCGGACTAGGACAGGACCGAGATTTCTGAGTTCTCTACAGGCCGAGGTGTTCTTACGGCTATGAGCAGCAGACCAAGTACCTTTTGTGCTTACAGGTTGGACTATGCTGTTTTCAGACTCTTGTTTTTTTTCTTTTTGGTGGGCTTGTAATTTTGGCCCAGTTTACTTTTATAGAACTCTACCTTTCTTCGTACTCTATTGGTTGGGTTTAGTTGTATGCATGCATTCTTTTTTCCTTAGTGGTTCTTTTACATTTCAGAATTTGTGGGCTTAGATATGTGTGCGTGTATACAGGTACATAGGCAATGCCTCCCATGTTAGTAATATGCCTACTCGGTACAAGTCACCAGCCCCTGGCCTATTGGAGGTGGGCTGGGGGAGTCATGGCATAGGCCCCACTAGGACGGGTCATGACATAAATCCTTCATGATGGTTCATGAAGAGATTGTGAATTCCTAAAGAATATCCCCTAGGAGTGTCAAACCAGGTGTGCTGCAAGGCCCATTGTTGTGTACCCAATTACTATGAGTCATGCTTGGAACATCTTATCGGAGTTGTTAACTCCAGTTAAATCTGTTCCAGATCCAGAGAAACCCCTAGACATATCATTAGAAATATAACTAGGTATATCACTAAAGTTTTATCATCCATGTTTCTAATGGTTGACTAAAAATTTTCTTTGATACCATCTATTGTGACCCAGGATGAACATACATGTATATTACATCATTTTAGATGAATATTTAGTACACTAGAAAAATATATGCCTGAGGACTGTAATAGTTTAGTGTCTTTGGAAACATGGAAACAAAATATTATATCCGGGACAAAGATCATCAGTATCTCCTGTAAATATCTACACCTTTATTACTTCAACCAATGATTGTTCTTCATATCCTGGGAAAGCAAATATAAGAAAGGGGAGAGCTCAGATGCTCAATAAGGGTAAATATAGGAAATGTGTAAGCATAACATAAAAAAGGGTATGGAACTTGATCAAAACATTTTGAGATCATAACCTGCATATTATATATCATAATAAAGATTGGAAGTCTATAATATAAAGTTCATAATATAATTAAGAGCATAATTCATGAAAGAATAATATAGGAATAAGACATTGAATTTGTGGAATACACATTGGTTTATAATTTTCTGACCATGTATAAGTATAAATAGATTCACTCACTAATTTAAGGACACAAAATCATTCCCCAAAATAAACTTGTGGACATGAAACAAGGTCTATGCATAACATTGTAAATGTGTAATCAAGTTCACGCATAACCTTATAAACATGAAACCTACTCCATGAATAACAGTATGAACATTTAATCATGTCAATGCCTAACTATATGGAAAGGAAACTAGGTCCATGCATAACATTGTGAACAAGTAATCCAGTTCACGCATGAAATTGTGAACATGCAATTATGTTCACGAATAAACTTATTGACATGAAACTAGGTCCTTGTATAACATTGTTAATACATAATAAGGTTCACTTATAACATTGTGTACAAGTAATCAGGTCTACACATAAACTTATGGACATGAAACCAGGCCAATTCATATCATTATGAACATATAATCATGTTCATGCATAAAATTTATAATAACGAGTCATCAATAATTACCCAACTAATTGATGGAGATATAGGTACCACCCAAGTTATAATTAAATACTTCATATATGTTTTAAATTAAAATTAAAACTTTCATCATATCTTGACCAATAAAAATAAATTAGTTTTAAAACCATCAAATCATAACCCATGAACTTAAATGGGTATCCATAAAATTTATTCACACCATAACCTATGGAAAAGTGATAGGTTTCATCATAATTTCTTCAAACCATAACCTGTGTGAAGAAATTAGTTTCAAAATCATAAAACCAATGAAAGAGAAATAGATTTCATAAATGTATAACCCATGAAAGTATAATGGGTTTCATAAACACAATGGCACTAACTATAACCCATTCATAGCAAGGATGTGAATGGAACCTTTAAATAATCTCCTAGAAGGGAATGAGAAACATCAAAAAATGTCATATTAGATGGAAAATAATTTGGAAATATCGTTCAAAATCAATTTTTTGCAGAAAATATCCTTTATTATTTGAAAAGGGAAATTTAATACATAAACCCATTAAAAAATAATATTCATAAAAAAATCCGTAAAAAACTATAAACAATAATTGAAATATTTTTTAAAACATTTTTCCACAAAAACATATAAAATAATATTCATAAAATTTTAAAGAATATTTTTAATGAAATTTTTTTGAAAACATATAAAGAAAGATGTAATTTTTTTAAAACTATTTCTTATAAAATACTTTGAAAGACTCAAAAAAATTTTGAAACCAATTTTCCATGAAATTTAATTTAAAAAACCCTTTTATTGAAAATTAACTATTTAGAATATGTAAATGAATAATTAAATAAATGAATGAAGAAAATTCGAACATGTCTTATGAGGTAAAAAGAACATTCCCTTTTCATGGATAAAGGTTAGAAATATGCATTGATTAGAAAGTGAAAAAAATTTCCATTGAAGAGAATGGAAAAATTTAAAAAATGCAAAAATATCTTTTAAATATTATAGTATTTTGGTATAATATTCATGAAAACCCTTTTTAGATTTTTTTGAAGGAACGTAGATTTATGACCTAAGAGTGGGTAAAGTCTTGTATTCTTAAAAATACTTTCTTAACCATCTTATGTGACAAAGAGTATAAGAAATGGTACCAATATATGAATAAATCATGAATAACTAGATGTCAAGAAAATTTATAAATTTTCTTAAGAGATGGATCATAATATTTCAGCAAAGGAAGCATAAACATAAACAATCTAAAAAATCAGTGATATTGTCTCAATAAACTCTTATAACTTTGTAACATGGGATCATACATTTAATGAAAAAAATAAAATTACATGAATCATATAAAATCATGAATATATTTAGATTAACGATTTGAAATGTAAAATGGATGTATATAAACTTTGATGAAATATTTTAGGTACATAAAAAAATATTAGTCTCAAAAAGGAAAATTGAGTCAAACTATTTTACTGATTTGGTAACATTAGATACAAAAACCCCCTGAAAGAAGGATAATTTAATACATATGTGAATACCCATAAATTAATGTATGAGATAAAAATAATTAAATATTGGGAAGTAAATACAGTAAAAAATGAAATAGTACATAACATAGCATGTATCTCATGAAAATAAAAAAAGAGATGAAATCAGTTTACCTTGTGTCTTGATTCTCTTCATACATGTACATGTTTCCTCTAAATTGGATAACTCCTTTTGGTTTATTCCAAAATACCTATATGGATTGCCTTATGACCAAGGTATGGAATTAATTAGGAAGGGAGATATGTTGGGGAGTGGATTTGAAAGATCTTGACTGAACCTAAGAGGTTTGAGAGGTATGAAGAAGAATGAGAGGTGGTCACCTTCTATAGGGAATGAAAAGAATCATTTGAATTTTTAGAGAACCAGTTAGGTGTACACATGTTCTTAGATAAAACATTAAATAAAAAAATCCTAAATAAATAATGGAAGGTTTAACGATAATTCATGGAAATCCAATGGTTTATGGACAAGTTCATATATCATTTGGGCCCTTAAGATTGAGGAATAGTCCCTAATTAAGGTTAATTTGACCTTAATCGTTATGATTAATTTTAATCACTTTTACTAAAACGTTTTGTCAAAAATTATGATTTTATTATTATAATATAATTATTATACTGATTAAAATGGTGTGTGTCGGTTTTTTAAATTCAATTAATTGAAATGGAATAATTAATATTAATGATAATCTCGTAGATGTGGTGAGAAAGGGTATTTTTAATGTAAAACATTCAATTTATTTACGTTTTTATTTTCAATTTCAATGTGAAATTTATTATAATGAAATAAATAGTATTAATAGATGGATAATTGATGTAATGTGTCCTTAAATCAAATTTAAAAAATATGTTAACATTATTATTTATTTAAAAAAAGAGGAGTTTTTAACTAAAATCAATATTTTTCACTATTCATCAAAAAATGATGCTTCAATGAAAAAAAAAATTCACCATAAGATAATTATAGAATTATAAATTTAAAAAAAAATATTTTATCAAATTCAATTTTTATATTTTTCTAAAAACAATTTTTTGTGTTTTTAAAACATGGACATGAAGGGTAGTTCATTTAAGAAAATAGTATTTTTGAACATATAAGGTCTTTTCCAAAAATTATATCTTCCATTATCAATATTTTTCTTTTTTATAAAACCATTAATAAAATTCTTTAAAATAGTAACTACTATTCATATTACTAAGTGTAATGACTAATTTATACTTACATCATATAAATAATTATTACTGGAAAATGATGTTTTGTAGAAACATCAGTGTTTCAAGTAACATAAAAAAGTCATTTTTGTGTGCAATCTATGTCGATTCAATGTTCCTGGTATTGTATTCTGATTTGGTTCCATGTAACGCATTCCAAGATGATGTTTCATGTAACACAAGTCAAGTCAGTGTTTCATGTAGCGCATGTAACAACCCAATGTTTTCAATGGAATTTTCTTCTTATAATTATGTCATAATATTAGATGAAAACACAATATAATGAAATACTAAGTTCTATGTGACCTTTAAACATAATTTTGTCACTTTGTTTTATGAATTTCTAAAATCTGATAAACATGGTTGTGATCAGTAAGTTATTTGAAGTCCAATAGGGAAAACCAAATTTTTCGTGAATAGTAACATACACTTATGAATAGAAACACACGATTATGAATAGTGATATACCCTAATGAATAGTAAACTTACCTATGATAGTATAAAAATAATAATAATGTAAAAGTATGATGTACCAATATTCTAGAAGAAGTAAATGATTGTTTTAATACCATTTTTATTATGATTTTAATTAAATTTTAAATTAATCAAATTTAGAAAATTATCTTTGAAAAATGGATTTCATTTTTTGATTCTACATGTCAAAAAATGGATAGGGTGAATTTTTTGGATTTTTCTAAAATACTTGACTTTTGATGAATATTAAAATCTAATAATTCACAATAAAAGCTAAAACATGAATTTCTTCATCATGCTTGAGTTGTGGATGATGTAAATAGACATTGGTTCTAAATCATATGAATTTATTAATATTATTGGTAATGGAATACTTAATAATTATTATATTGTGAAGAAATAATAAATTATTTATTTTAATATTATGAAAACCATCCTCTCCTCCACTATAACCCCCTCCCCCTCACTCCCTCTTCTCTCCAATCCTCTCAAGCATTGTGCCGTTACGATATTTTGACCAAATATAACCCCAGGCTCCTCCCCCACGTCCAATATCCCATATTCTTTTAAAAATACCAAAACCCCTCCCCTTAAGAGGTTCTAAAAGGAGATAAACTCAAGAAGTAAATTTCACTTTCCAATTCATTTATTTCATTTATAATATTTTATTCTCTTGTTTCTTTCCTCACCTAAATCCACTAAAATGGTATGATAACTCCCATAAAATACATGAAGTTTAATGTTTTTATGCTAATGTGATAGTTTATTATCATCTCTCCTTTCTCCATATTTTATTTGACAGAAATGGAAACACCGTTTGAGATGTGTTAATTTATCACATTCAAGGAAACCTGTTTTTCAATTTCTACTATCATATTTAATTATGGTCATGAGACAATATGAATTATGGTTGAAACAGATTATTATATATTCAATATATCTAATTTAAGGATATTTAATCCTTTTGTACAAGTGGTATTATGTTATAAATAAAAACATGTTCATTGTAATCAAACCCACTAATTAACCAAAATAGTTATCACTAAGGTTTTATATAATATCTCAACTTTACTCCTAGTAAACAAATGAATTTTTTTAACCATTTAATCTCTTGGAAGAAAAATCATAACAAAAAACTTAAATTCTAGATAACCAGTTTCATCATTCATGTTTATCCGAACATAAATATAAGTGAAATTGTCATTAAAACCAAGTAATCAAATGGACCCGAAAAATGAAACTAAACCTCATAACCAATTAAAATGGTTATAAATGAACTCAAAATGATTATAATAAATATTATACATATATAATAGTTTATTTAGTTATTAATTAGTAGAAATAATTTTATTATTATGGTCATTAATTTCAATCAAAGATCACCATCATATTTTATGTATGGGATCCGCTCGATTTCCCTTTTATTAAAGAGTATCCTCTATGTAATTACCTTTTATGTGAAATTCCTAGTGGTGGGGTACAATTATGTATCTCCCACATAATTTCATCATGATTTATAAAATATGAAAAATCCCTTTCTCTCTCATTATTCCCTCTTAAGTACACCAGATATCATGCCAATAATCCATATAGATTTCTACTCGAACCGCCTTTATTATTTCTAACTGATTTATCTTTCTTTTAACCCAAATGAATTTGTCTATTACATTAATGTAAAACTTCTAAATCCTGTCTATATGCTCCAAAATCATGTTTACTGATCCATCCCTCATACTCTTTTGGGGATATACATTATTTTAAGTTATTCCCTCCTCGATACTTCCTAGTAAGCAAACTCATTTTAAGGGAACATCACCAATTTTTACCCAATTTCAAGTGCACTCTATCCTCTTTTTTAATAAACCATTGTATTTATAAAATAAGTCTTTTTATTGTGAAAAACTTCTTGGATTAATTCTGGTTTTATATAAAAGATTTTCCTCTTTTCCATTTTAAAAACTCTATAGTATTTTCCTTAAAACTGCCCAAAAATGTTTTGATGCTAATAAAATTCCTACATATTGTCACTTCTGTTTGAAATAAATATCCATGATATATAACTATTTCATCTTATTAACTTCCATTTATGTTCTAATTCCTTTATTTCATGGACACTTTTAGGATATGCCCATTGGTTATGCTTTAAATCCGGATTGTGGTACCCATTTCGTTCCATGGGTAACACTTATGTTTATGTAATATTGATTATGTATGATTCATTATGTTGAAAACATATTAATGAATTGAATGTTGGGTGAACCCAGATAGCACTCCAATGCATTGGTTAAAGTTATGTCTCATGTGATGTAATGTGAAACTGTCGTGGTGGTTAGAAATGACTTGTGTTACTATGGAAAACGTGGTTGGCAGTCAGCCTTGGACCATACTACAATGGGAAATATGATTTGCAGTTAGCCTTGACTTGTACTAAAGAAATGTTTTATGTTTCTACCAAATTTATATGATTTCATTTTTTAATGACTCCATGTTTATATGTTATGATCCATTATTTTTCATCCCTGTTTATTTCATTATGTCATGTTCTTAACACATGTGCTATAGATTTATTCTTATTCTTATTTCGATACTAGGGTTTTAGGTCATCCCTCTATCCATGTTATCCCTTGGATATCCTATAAATATTCATGAGAACAATGGGAGTTATGGGCTCTTTATGAAGACTAAATAATGAAATGTTTTATTTAGTTCCATGTTTTTAGTGTTTTGTGCCTAGTCTTCCAAGACACCGGACTTCACAATACTTGGCTTGTACTATGATATATAATTATTTATAAAATCATGTATTGTTATATGTATAAGGATAAGGTCACTATATTTGGTATCAAAGGATTTTCTAGTTATTTATGGAGATTAGGAATATTTCACTTTAGTAATAACTTTAATGATGAGCCGAATTATAAGAAAACACCCCTAAGTTTTGGTATGTATAGAGTAAGTGGTTTATCAAGAAAATACATTTTTGTCTGGATACAAATAAGTAGAGGTAGATCTAGAACAGATTTACCAAGGAGTAAAAACTCCAACAATGAGTTTCAAGATTGACCTGGGGTATCCTGGTACATGACAACATGCCTTGTTGCACTCTTGGTATTGACACTCTCAGGGGATATGATTTGGAAAATTCATGAGCTTAGTACAAAATATTATTAAATGAATATAAAAAACCTATAATAATTTAAGATAAGAAATAGATCAAGGATAACCTATATTTAAACATAAGGAATCACAAGATAGGACGTACTTCTCATATACATGCTTATACTTTTATGTTCAAAAGATTCTTTCTTATGTTCAATAAATAAGTATTCATGCTATCTAATTGTATGTTATTTTTTCATAGTTAATGGAGTGAAATTGAAGAACACATTCCAACAACCAATGTGATAGAAAATGTGAATATTTATCTAGTGATATACCTTATATGACGAGAATAGTTTCTAAGAACATCATGACAATAATTTATCAGCTTTTAAAGTTATGAATAATAACTTGAATCAAGTGGAACAACCTCCTCCTCCAAAGAAAGAGTATGTTTCCATTAAATCATTCATGTGGAAAATGATTCCCATGTTTAGCGGATCTTCTGATCACCTCCTAACGGAATGGTGGATTAAATCCATTGAAAATATAGTCTCTGTCCTCCAGTTCCTGGAAGTATAGAATTTTGTAATGGAATTCTATCATTTTTATGGGGAAGCTGATCAGTGGTGGACACTGATCTAGAATACAAATTCCCAAGAGGAAATTGATTCCATGAATTAGGATGAATTCAAGAGGATGTTTTTGAATAAATACTTTCCCTAAAACATTTATCTCATTATGGGAATATAGATCATCAGACTCAAGCAGAAGGAAGATGAGTCCATTGGGGTGTATGAAGAAAAATTTACAAGGCTTGATAGGTACACCTCTAGATTTGTCATAAACACCGAATGAAAGGTGGATCACTTCTTTAGCAAGATAAAGATGAGTCTACGGAAGGTGTAGGTGATCTAAGACTTCTAAAGTTATGAGGAGATTATCCATTGTTACCTCAAAGTTAAATTGGAGATCAGATAATCTCAGTGGTCTCGTTGGCCCGGTCATAAGAAGTGAAAAATTGAGAACAATATGGGTGGTTCAACAAAAAAATCTCATGATGGAAATAAGCCATAATTTCCCACTTGTAAAAGTTGTGGGACGAAGAATCCTAGGAACTATCTGAAGGGGACCGTGAATTTCTTGAAATGTTAAACGTTAGGTCATCAGGCTAAAAACAGCTGAAAGGATATGAAAAATCTCACTAATGTGAAGTAAGAAAGGAAGGTTCAGATCAATGCTTAGAAATTGGTGCAGTGTTACAACTACAAGGAGCATGATAATTATACAAACAATTTCCCTAATCCAAGGGTTATCAGAGGAAATCAACAACAAACTCCAAGATAACAAGGAAGGGCTTATGATATCACTACTTCTGATATGGATCTTGAAAATGACATGGTGAAATGTACGCTAGTTATTCATTCAAGAATAGAGATCATATTATTTTATTATGCTTTTACGCACTCTTTCATATCTTGCATGTTTAGTAGAACTATAAAACCACCACCTCAAAATTTGGAGAAAAATTTTTCAATAATAATATTGAATGGGGAAATTATTTCATTCATGGTTTGTATCTCCTCCCCAATTAATTTTTGTGGACTAAATCTCCTAGAAAATCTCATCATACTTCCTTTAGTGGAGTTTGACTCAATATCGGGAATTGATTGGATATCTTTATACAAGGACAACATCAAATATCAAAAAAGAGAGATCACTCTACAGATCCCTAAGAATCATCTGATTCATTACAAGTGAAAGGATGAAGATAAATTCCATTTAGAATCATCGTCTCAATTGTGGATATTGTTTCCTTGTGATCAGGAATATCTAGCTGAAATGGTTGAGACAAAGGATAGAGTCATACTTGAAGACATGCTGATTGTGAATGATTAAACTAATGTATTCCCAGAAGAGTTTACTAGTCTTCCTCCTGGACGAGAGGTTGAATAATCAATTTAACATATCCTTGGATATCTGCCTATATTAAATACACCTTACAGAGTGGCCACTATAGAGCTAGAAGAGCTGAAAAAGAAGTTATAGGAGAATCTAGGGAAGGGTTTTTTATTACCTAATGCTTCACCATAGGGTGTGAGAGTCCTCTTCATCAAGAAGAAGGATGGATCAATGAACCTCTTCCTTTATTATCGTGGGCTCAATAAAATCAGGATAAAGAACAAGTATCCCCTTCCACAGATAGATGACTTTTTCGATCAGGTTTGTGAGGCCTGTTATTTCTCTTAGGTGGACCTTCAGTCAGGATATCCCCGATTAAAGGTGAGTAAGGAAGATATTCCCAAGACTTATTTTAGAATGAGGAATAGACACTATGAGTTCATAGTGATTCCCTTATGACCCACTAATTCTCCACCAATTTTTAGGTATTTAAGGAATAAAGTATTTAGAGATTTCCTTGACAAATATTTGGTAGTATTTATTGATGATATTCTGATATACTCCAAGAGAAAGGAGGAACATGAAGAGCATTTGGATACATTGTTAATTACTTTGTGAAGGGAGAAGATATATTAAAAGTATAGTAAATGTGAATTCTGGATAGAGGAAATATCATTCTCAGGGCATATTATCACCAGCAAAAAGATATATGTGGACCCCTCCAAGACAAAGGCAATTGAAGAGTGTCCCAGGAAAACATTGTAATGGATATCCATAGATTACTGGGTCTAGCCGGGTATTATTCAATATTTATGAAGATATTTTCATGATTTTCATACCTAATGACCAAAATGAAACATAAGGGAGTCATGTTTTTCTGGACACAGAAATGTGAAGACTGTTTCAAGGAGTTGAAAACGGGGCTTATTACTGCACCAACACTCACACTCAACACAAGTAGATAAATATTTGCGGTTTAAAATGATGCTTCAAAGAAGGGATTAGGTAGTGTTATGATTCAAAATTATAAATTGATATCTTATGCCTCATATCAGCTGAAAATCCATGAGCAAAACTATCTCACGCATGATCTGGAGTTGGAGGATGTGATCTTTGCACTGAAAATATTGCAGCATTATCTCTATGGAGAAAAGTGTGAGATATATACTGACAAAAAGAGTCTAAAATATATATTCACACAAAAATAGCATAATATGCACCAATAAAGATGGGTTTGTCTCATCAAGGATTATGACTACTCAATACACTATCATCCTGATAAGGAAAATAAGTTGGCAGATGCTCTAAGTGGAAAGGATCATGCATCTTTATCAATGATGAGAATTGAAAAAGATCTGATCTTCATAGATTTGTAGTATATTGACATGGGAATCATTTAGGGAGGAACATAATCAATCCTTTCTCAAATTATTTCTCAACCATCCCTCATGGTGAAAATAAAATATTCTTAATGAAAATATGTGGAACTTTTGAAATGGGTGGAAGATATCAGAAGTGGAAAATCCAATGAGTTCATGATTGATGAGGATAGAGTTACAAGATTTGGGTTATGATTATGTGTACCAGCTAATCCAGAGATAAAGAAGGAACTTTTGAATGACACCCATAGATCGACCTTCTCTATCTACACATGGATCAAAAAGATGTATTGAGATCTCCAAGAAAACTTTTGGTGGGACAATATGAAAAGTGAGATTGTTGAATATACATCAAGGTTCCTGGTATGTCAGCAAGTGAAGGCTGAGAGGCAAAGGTCTAAGGGGATGATGCAACCCCTAACCATACCAACATGGAAGTGGGTGAACATTACCTTGCACTTTATCACTAGACTTCTAAGGAAATATAGAGGAAATAATGATATATGGGTCGTTGTGGGCCATCTTACAAATACATCTCACTTTATCACAATTCAAGAGGACTTATCATTGGATCAACTTGCATAGATTTACTTCAATGAATTGGTATGGCTCCATAGAGTACCACTATCTATTGTATCCAATAGTGATCCTAGATTCACCTCAATGTTCTGGAAAAGTCTCCAACAAGATCTATGCACTAAACTGAACTTCAGTATGACCTATCATCCTCAAACTAATGGCCAATCTGAGCAGACTTTTTATACACTCCAAGACATCTTGCGAGCATCTTCTATGGAATTCAGAGGAGGATGGGACCAACATATTCCACTTGTTGAATTCTCCTACAACAACAACTTCTACTCGAGCATCTGAATGGTACCATATGATTCCCTTCACGGGAAAAGGTGAATAACACCTACATGTTGGGATGAAGTCAGTGAAAGTAATCTGATAGGACCTGAAATGGTTGAAGAAATGGTGGAGAAGGTAAAAATCATACAGTAGCATATCAAGGCATCCCATAATCAACAGAAAATTTATGCTGACAATCGTCGACGATACCTAGAGTTAAAAGTTTGAGAATAGTTATTTCTACACATATATCTGTGCGAGCAGGTCATTAGGTCTATAATGAAAGGGAAGTTAAGTCCTAGGTACGTCGAACCCTTCGATATTCTTGATCGTTTTGGGGATTTGGACTATTGACTAAAACTTCCACCTATCATGGACAAAGTACATAATGTCTTTTATGTATCCCACTTAAGGAAGTACATAGCAAACCCTTCACATGTACTTTCTTCAGAGGTGGAATAGTTGGAGGATGGTCTTTCATATGAGGAGCAGCCAGTGAACATCTTCGATCACAGAGATAAAGTTCTACGTAACAAGACTACTCTCCTGGTCAATGTTCTTTGGAGGAAATATAAGTACGAAGAGGCAACATGGGTATTGTAGGAGGGAATAGAGGAAAATTACCTGCACCTGTTTATGGCCTAGATATAAAACAAAATTTCGATGGTGAAATTTCATAATGGGGAAGAATGTAATGACACAATGTTTTTGATGGAAAATTTCTTCTTATAATTATATCATAAAAAACATAAAAAACATAATGAAATACTAAGTTCTATGTGACCTTGAAACATATGTTTGTAACTTTTGTTTTTGAAATTTCAATAATTCGACATACACAGTTGCGATCAGTAAGTTATTTGGAGTTCGATTGGAAAAACATAATTTTTTGTGAATAGTAACCTACCCTTATGAATAGTAACATACCCTTATGAATAGTGATATACCCTAAATAATAGTAACTTTACCTGTGATGGTACAAAAAAAATATTCTACTAAATGTATGATGTACCAATATTTTAGAATAAATAAATGAATGTTTTAAAAGTTTTTTTAATTGTGATTTTGAATTAATATTAAATTAATCATATTTAACAAATTATTTTGGAAATATGGATTTCATTATGGGATTCTACATGTTGAAAGAAGATTAGGGTGAATTTTTGTGATTTTTCTAAAATAATTGAATTTTTGATGAATAGTAAAATCTGATAATTCACAATAAATGCTATAATCTGAATTTATACATCATTCATGGGACATGGATGATATAAAGGGCCATTGGTTTGAAATAAGATGCATTTATTACTAATATTGGTCATGGAATACTTACTATTTCTTTTCTTGTGAATAAATAATAAGTTAATGTTTATAATATTATGAAAACTCTCCTCTCATCCACTATAACCACCCCCTCACTCCCTCTTCTCTCCACTCCACTGAGGCCTTGTGCCCTACCAATATTATGCCCAAATCTCTCCCCAATCTCCAACATCATGTCCAAAATCCCCTATTCTATTAAAAATACCAAAACGTCTCCCCTTAAGAGGTTTTCAAAGGAGATAAACTCAAGAGGTAAATTCATCTTTCCAATTGTTTTATTTCTTTTATGGTCTTTACTTTTCTTGTTTCTTTAATCACCTCCCTTTACCCAAATGGTATGATAACTCCAGTAAAATACATATACTGTAATTGTTTTTATGATAATGAGATATTCCATTATCATGTCTCCTTTCTGCATCTTTTATTTTATAGAAATAAAAACACCATTTGAGAAGTGGTAATTTAACACATTAAAGGACAACAATTTATCAATTTATATTATCATAATTAATTAAAGGCATGAAAATATTTGTGTTATGGTTGAACCAGATTATTATATATTTAATATATCCTAGTTATGGTTATGTAATCCTTTTGTACAAATGATATTATGTTATAAATAAAAAAATGTTCATTGTAATCCAACCTACCAATTAACCAAAACAATTATCACTAAGGGTTAATATAATAACCCATCTTCACTCCCAAAAAATGAATATATTTTTATAACTATGTAATCTCATGGATGTTCAATAACAACAAAAAACTTCAATTATAGACAACGACAATAATTATAAATGTTTATCTGAACATACATATAAGTGAACCGATCATTAAAACCCAGTAAGCAAGCCGACCCAAAAAATGATATTTATCCTCATAACCATTAAAAATGATTATAAATGAACTCAAAATGATTATAATAAATATTATACATATAGAAGATATTTTGGAGTTGTAAATTAATAAACCTAAATTTTAATATTCAGGTCATTAAGTTCAAGCAAAGATCACCATCAGATTTAAGGTAAGAGATCCTCTCCATTTTACTTTTATTCAAGATTGTGCTCTATGTTATGCCCTTTAATGTGTAATTCATAGTGATGTGGTATAATTACACACCTCTACATTTTGTCCTCATGATTCATAAAATAAGATAATTCACTTTATCTCTCATTAATCCCTCTTAAGTACACCTGATATCATGTCGATAATCCGTAAGGAATTCTACCTGAACCTCCTTTAGTCCTTCAGGTTGCTCAATATTTCTTTTTACCCAAATAAAGTAGTGTTTTCTTTTTATTTAAAACTTTTACATTATATTTATATGCTTTGAACTCATGTTTCAAGATCCAACCCTCATTCTATTATAGGGGTATAAAATCTTTTAAGTGATTCCCTCCTCGATACTTCCTAGTAAGAAAACTCATTTTAAGGAAACTTCACAAATTTTTACCCAATTTCAAGTTCACTATATAATCTATTTTAATAAAAAACTATATTTATAAAATAAGTATTTTTATTGTGAAAACCTAATTCTTTAATTTCTTGTTTTATATATAATATTTTCCTCTATTCTATTTTAAAAGCTCTATAGAAGATTCCTTAAAATCGCACAAAATGTTTTTGATGATAACACATTTAAAACATGTTATCACTTCTATTTGACATCACATTCCATGATATAGGCCTATTTTACATTATTATTGTCCATTTATGTTATAATTACTTTCTTTCATGGAAAAAATCATGATACTTCCATTGGTTATTCTTTATGTCATGATTGTGGTACCCAATTCGTTACATTTGTAACCCTTAGGTTTATGTAAGATTGATTATGTATGATTATTTATTTGGAAAAAATATTCATAAAACGAAAGATGGGTGCACCTGGAACAAGCTCCAAATCATTGGGTAAAGTTAATTATCATGATATGCTCTATGAAACGGTCTTGGCAGTTATCCATGGCGTGTGCTATAATAGGAAATGAGGTTGGTAGCTAGCCTTGGACTGAACTACTATGGGAAACGATATTTGAAGTTATACTTGACTCATAATGAAGACATGTTTTATTTTTCATCCAAATTTCTATGATTAAATGTTTATATATTATTATCCCTTATGTTACAAGCCTTTTTATTTCATTATGTCATGTTCCTAACCCATATTCTACAGATTTATTCTTAATATTATTCCCTTACTAGGATTTTAGGTCATGCAGTTGTCCATGTTATCCCTAAGTTATCCTATGATGATGTATTAGTACAATGGGAGGTAAGGGAAATTTAGGAATACTAAATAAAGAAATGTTTTATTTAGTTCTATGTTTTTAGTTTTGTGTGCCTAGTCTTCCAAGACATTAGTATTCACGATCCCTAGCTTGTACTCTGATGTATAATTATGCTAAAAATCATGTAATGTTATATGTAAAAGGATAGGGTCACCATAGTGCAATCCAAGTTGGAATTTCATGTAGAGAAAGATAAGTGAGTGTTCTGTGTAGAACAAGCTAAGTTGGTATTGCATGTAGCCCAATCCGAGCCAGTTTTGAGTGTAGCTGAAGCCAAGTTTGAATGACATATAGCTCAATCCCAGTAGGTTCCATTTGAATGTATGTTTTGAATTAGTTTAAATATAAATATATATATAAGGAACTATATCTAGTGTTACGAGAAATGAACAAGCGGGTTTTAAGAAGATTATCTTTTGAGAAAAGGATGATTTTTAAATTAACACCATGAGTAATAATAATAATTTTATGGAAGAAAATTAAAATTTAATGAAATATAATATATAATTTTATTTTAAAACATTATCAATTTGGGATTATTTTAACTAATTAAATTGAATAATCATTATGTATTTTAAAATAATTTTGTTAGGAATACATTTTTAAACCCACAAACAAAATAATAGTAAAAACAATAATAAATTTGAGTAAAAAGTAACTAAGAGGACTAAATATCACTAAATAATAATAAATTTACTTTAAATAATATTCCTAATATATTGGTACTTGTAAATTTAAATAATTATTGAAAAGAAAATAATTTTTAAACTAAAATAGGTTTTTCTCACTATTCAATGATAAAATATTATTTTATGAAAATTTCAAATATTTAACCACAGGTAAATTTTAATATTTTTATTTCAGAAATGATATTAACATTTTAAAATTAAAATTCTAAAATTTATAAATGATACTATAAACAAACTTATAAGAAAATGGTTTGTTAAAACTATTTCATTTTTGATTAAATATTACTTAATATTTTATAAAAAATATTGCTATATAATTCATATAAATAAATATGAAATTTCATTATTCTATCATTATATGGGTTGCTACATTAATCTAACAATTGTTTTCTAATATCTAGTTGCATCGAACATATTTCCTTTCTTATCTTTGGAGAATTTTATGGTTTTCTCTACCAGAGCATCAATGGGCATGAAATTCACCATTTGAAATATTCATAAAAATATTTGGAATATATTCATAATGAGATAAATTTCCAATAAATTATATTAATAAACTAGAAGCTATGGGGAAGTGACATTTCACTATTTAGAGACATCTCAAATTCACACAACATGAGTTCTTAAAACTGCTTGCATTGGATCTAATCCAGGCCTCAATGTTTTTTGTCATTATTGATAAGAACCATTTATCATTACTCATTCTCTTTCTTTATGTAATGTTTTTCTTAAAATAATTATATATAAAAATTGAGCTTCATTAGACCTATATTTTACATGGAATACCATGTTTATGTTGATTATTTAAGGCGATAAAATACCTTCTTCAGTCGATATACATTTCCTTCATCTTCATCATTAAGAAACCCATCTGGTCTCCAAATGGATACTTCCTATTCAAGTATAAAATTTAAAAAGGACTATTTTAAATCCATTTTATATACATTTAAAATAGTTTGAATCACCAAGGGTATGAATAATCAATTTTTTAACTGATACTATAGTTTCATACATCATATAAATTTTAATTCCTATAATATTTGAATAAATGTTGAAATCAATTCCTAAATTGTTCCAAATCACCTTATATTATTAATTAAATATATTTTTGAATAACTACATGGTTCTAATGAAATTATTAATAGTTGACATTTGGAAAATATTCCCATGTTTCAGTTTTTCCTATTTGGTCAAGAACTTCATATGTACCCCTGAATGGACTCCAACTATTTAAGGATTCATTAAAATATTTCTGTTCCACCAATGATAATAATGATACCTTCTATTGGGACTTCATTATTTTAGTTTGGATAGGGTATGTTTAGTCTGTAACAATGGTTCATTCGTTGACTTTCAAACTATTTTTTTGTCTTCTTGAGCCTCTACTAATTTATTCAATTTCTTTATAGTCTGAGTTTTTATCAAAACCCTATCCATTATAGGTTACCCCCATTGAATAATGTGATTCTTCATCACCTTAAAATTAAAAAATTGGCCAGTTTTCATGTGAAATATTTCCATATTATATTGTTATCTTTTCACTATCAACCACCAAAACATAATTTATATTAATTATATTTTCCTATACCTTATTAAAACCCCTATATGATCTACCATTTGATGGATATATTAGAAATATTTCTCTATATCCCCCATAATAAATTTTTCAACTCCACTCCTTATGTAGGAGAAAACACTTACTTCAAAATTCCATAAGTAGTTCATTATCGGATTCCTTCCATAAAAATGTCATAAGGAGTTCTCCCTTCATTTACATATAGAAAATATTTATTGGATATGTACACCACTACAAGAATTGATTATTTGAATTATCATTTTGTAATATACTTATCAATCAACACTGTTCATTCCATATTATTAATTATGTGATTTCTTATTTCCAATAAACTATTTTTTATATGGTGTTCCAATAGCTTCAACTTGATGTTAAATTCTAGGTTTCCCTATATATTATTCAACCTAATGATTCTAAAATTCTATCCAATTTTCAGTTTTCAATTTTTGATTATTTATAACATGTATCATTTATACTCTTATATGATGTAGTGTGACACATATGTACACCTCAATCTTGTATTAGATATGAATAATCAGTAACATATTGTTGAAATCATAAAATAATATCACATATTACCATACTCGATCCATTTCATCAGGTGACATTATCCCAAAAACATCCACTTGCACAATATCGCGAAACCTCAATGCATTCATCTTCTGTGGAATGATTTGTAAATCTAGAAAATATTTCCCTTTTTTCATGAGTCACATATGTGTTGGTTATATCCTATATGGGGAATATCATTTACTCTATTTATCATTACCAACCTATCAAGATATATTTGGCTCAGGTGGCCATGTCGCCTTTGCTATATCCCATTTTGTACCCCTTTGGACAAAATAAAATATTATTCACCAATAGGGTAGAGATATCCATTCATTATTATTACATATGGACAAAGTGAAATGTCTTTTGATTTGATAGTACAAGCCATTTCATTGAACTTCACTATATGTATGTGGTCACAAAATTGGTTGAAACTAAGGAGATTATAACTTATCCCATCAGAGAA
Source organism: Viscum album (assembly GCA_963277665.1). NCBI lineage: Eukaryota > Viridiplantae > Streptophyta > Magnoliopsida > Santalales > Viscaceae > Viscum > Viscum album. The sequence goes on along the minus strand of OY728140.1, from coordinate 114,639,917 downwards.
TAGAATGATAGTCTTCTTGATATATTTTCTTTAAATCATGGATTTTATAAAAAAATACTAAGACCCTCATCTTTACAAAAATGAGTGACACCATCTTTTGTTCTCTAAATTCACTATGAGGTCTTTATTTCTGGTTATATGGAATGCACAACCATTTTCTACTATTTGTGAGCTTTACTAGTCCATTTACCTTAAGGAAATACAATCAACACGATTTGTCTATGAATGTAATTTCATTACCCATGTTGTGGATAAATTATGTTCTCTATTAGATTTCTCTTTGAAATATTCAACAACATATAGAAAAAAGATTTTTTTTGAGTGTTATAAAAAGTTTCCATCCGTTTCTTTCTTCCAATTCTAAGTTTTCTTGATGTATTTTTTTCATTATTGTTACATAATTGACTTCCTTGTTCCTAAAGGCATAAAAAATAGTGCACATTGAATGAAATGAAAATATTATAAATTTTATTATCATTATTGGATTGGTTTTTCTCCCTATAGGACCTTACATCAATAGATCACACATAGTAAGTATGCCCCACATTTCTAAATAAAACATCTAACACTTAAAGAATTATAATTTTCCTTTAAACATGGGTAGTTTGATATAAATGGTTGTAATGTTCTACCTTCTTTTATAGAGTCAGTTCACATGAATTTGAGAGAAACATATAATATACATTATATTTGAAGTGATGAACATCATGAATAGTTATGTGGGCTTCCTCATATGTACATTTAGCTTGACTTTATGTTTATTATATTATGTTTGTTATCAATATATAAGATGTTAATAATTGTTCTTTAAATTTAAAATTCTATATCTAATTCATAACGTATTGTTATATATACTCAATTATCTCACCTCTAGGAATGAAATTTTTATCCAAGCCATTAATGATATGGAATTTTTCTCCAATTTTGAGATTAAATTCTACTTCATTCATTGAGTTTATTGAATTTCTATATTTTATTTTTTCAATCATGTTCTTTATCTTTATCTTCTATTATTGTTATTGTCTCATGTAGATCATAAAATCATAAACCACTATATTTTCAATCATCATATTTTCCCTCTAAACATCAAGTTCTTAGGCGTTACATTATTATTTGACTGCAGATCAAACATTCCAAGAAAACCTTCATTATCATCATCAAAATCATATTTCATTTTCCTATTTTAAATAAAAATCCACAGAACATTATCATTACAATTCTCAACTTTATATACGTCACTTTCTCTATATCGATCTTCTTCTAAAGATAGATTTTTTTCTAAAATGATGTCATCCACAAAGTATTATTTATTCTATACTCATCTTATTGGGTTAGTTGTATTTATCATCACATCCTTGAATGCTCATGGGATATTCAGGAAATTGATATCCCAAATTTCTAAATTTGGAGAAATAAATATGATTTTATCCTTAATCCTCCCAATTCTAAATTTAAAATTAGAATATAGAAATGAACTAACCTCATCTAAGTCATCTAATTCTATATTATACTTGATTGATTTTTTTTAATGAAATTAATGGCCACATATAGAGGACTTCCCTTAATTGTAGACTCATTATCTCAATTTATCATCTCATTGGCTAGAATACTATTGTTAGGATGGTATGACTCTGAGTATGATATACTCTATGATACCAAACGTAGGATGGAAATAAGAATGAGATTCTCAGATACAAGAGGGGGGGGGGGGGTTAATTGTACGTTTTAAAATTCCATTTTGAAATTTTAGGATGGTTATGTTTTACAAAGTTAAAGAAGACAATTCAAAAGACCTCTATGAGTACTAAAGACTGGCTAGATTTCAGAATAGTGATTCCGAAAATGGAACTTAACAAAAGTTACAAAGATTAAGATTCTACTTTAAAGAATATAGAATCTAACTATATCAGAGTACAAGTAAGGATGTATATGAAAGTTATACATTCCTTATCAATACAAAAATGCAGTGAAAAAACAAGTAGTAAAACTACATGTAAAAAATAATAACTCTTTTAACCCAAAGAGAAGGGTATCCAACAACCTTGGATAAAGGTCCCTTGATTTATACTTTCAAGAAAGTCTGTCTTACCCACACCAGGGTAATTCCTCGATATGAAGATCGGAGTCTGTCTTGCTATCCCCAAAATCCTTCAACTATCAGGTAGTCAGCACCTCTATCTTCCTCAGCAAGGAATCCGTCAACTTCAAGGTGTTGGAACCTCTGTCTTCCTATCCCCGGAATCCCTCGATTGTAATCAGAAAAAATCAAAGTTGCACAAAGAAAGTCTGCACAAGGAAAATTTTGAACAGGCTGTTCAAACTTTCTGCACGAAGCTATGAGACTTGATAAGAGCCTCTCTCTAGAAATCACTTCATGAAGTTCTGATCACCAAAATTCCAAAAGTTGTGAGCATGTTCAAATGAGCTCTTATTTATAGGCGAAGCTCCAATGGTCAGCTCCTTCCTCCAATGGTCATATTTTTCCTTGAATTTCGGAGGGACCTGTACACATGTAACTCAACCAATAGTTAGTCAATAACTGAATGCACGACATCGTTTTGTAATGAAACAAGTGTAAGAATAAGTAAAACTGAAGTTCGGAATGTAAGAAAATAAAAGTTTAGAGTCTAACCAAAAAGAAATTTACAGTCTATAGTAAAGAGATATTCAGATTCTATTTTAATAAGAATTCGGAACCTAAATTCTATAGATGTCTGGAGTCTTAAATTCTAAGGAAATTTAGAGTCTGGATTCACTAGAATTAAGAATCTGAACTTATAGAGTTCGGAGTCAAACTTATAGAAGTTCTGAGTCAAGCTAGTAAAAGTTCGGAGTCGAACTTATAGAATTTCAGAGTCTAAATAGTAAAAGTTCGGAGTCGAACTCATAGAAGTTCAGAGTCGAACTCATAGAAGTTCGTATCCATAATTCGGAGTGGAAATTTATGAAAGTTCATATCTAGAATTCAGAGTGGAACTTTTTGAGAGTTTGTATCCAGAATTCAGAATGGAACTTCATTAGAGTTCATATCTAGAACTCAGATCCTAAAATAGAATACTTCATATCTAAGTATTATATGATTCCGCGGTTTTATGTGTGAATCTGATTTTTATACTTAAGAACAAATATTGGTATGAGTAATGAAAATATGGTAGGTGAAAATTACGTGGGGAAGGAAATTTTCCTTATAGAAGTAAAATAAAGATTTACTTAAGTATAAATTTTTTGTGATTTTCAAAACAAGAAGGAATGGAAAAGTTATAAGGAAAACCTTATTGACTCAACAATCTTCCCATTTTTGGAAAGCACAAAAAAACATTTGAAAAGGAACATAAGGACTTAGAAATTTTTTTATTAGACTTTGAAATTAAAAATTATCTCCCTTTGTTCATTGATGATGATGAATACAACTAACTACCCCTTAGGCTTAGGAACTCTAAGGATTGTATTCTGAATTTCCGGAATAAAGTTTTCATTATCATGGGAATGAAAAACTTCGTAATGAGAAACTCCCCCTTAGATAAGCTCCCCCTTACTTAGGGATAGTTCATGAAATAGAAATTTTTCTTCTCCCTTTTAGATTTTCCTTTCTCCCCCTTTGAGTAGTTCTTTTTTTGTCTCCCCCTTTGTGATTTTCAAAAAGAATTTAAGGGAATGAAAAAAATGATAAAGTAACTTAAACATTAGTACATAATAACACAAGATACAACAACCAAGGATTTCATTAGAGTTGAATGAATTTTTACAAGGAAAGGCATTAAAACAAAAAATTGGATTTGTCTATTTGTCTTCCTTTTCCTTGGGGACTAACTTTTTCAATAAAATTTTTAGTTTCTTCAAGTCTTTCTGGTCCTCCTCAGCTTGCTTCTCCCAAGATGTTATCCTTTCTTCTTGAGCCCTCAGGTCCTCTACCTGAGTATTCATGGCCTCTTCTTGCATCTTTAGTATCTCATCTTGCTTTCCTAGCTTCTCTTCAAACTCAATCCGAAACTCTATATCCCCTTTCCAGTTTTGAGCAACCGAGTTAAGTTTTCCATTAAAATCCCTGACCTGTTGATTTCGAGAATTTTCCACAAGGTTTAGATTATCCTGAAGATTCATAATCATGGAATCCTCGGTATCAAAATCATCTTTTACATCAATCTGAAAATGATCAAACTCTGCCAAGTCATCACCTACTTTCCTTGACCATAGAGTGATTTTGCTAAAATATTTTCTATGAACATCATAATTGATAAGGAAGTTTCTTTGATCAGCCTCAATCATCACACACTTATCCATCACCATGGATAAGGATTCTGATTTCTTATTTAGGCTATGTTAAAGAATCTGGAAACTGGAGTCTATAGTGGGAAAGATCGGAATTGTGTCCACCGACTTCTTCCAAGACTCAACAGAAAAAATCATGACCCAGTGCGGATGATTCCAAATCAGACACCTTGCTTGGGGATTTTTCTTCTTCAACTTCCACCAGCTTTCTTCTAGAAGAACCACCAACATCTTTCTTCCTAATGAGATCTTTTTTTGAGGTGTCCATAAGCACTTTCTTCTCCTTATCAACATTCGAAACTACCTTATCAGGAGATTCTTCCTCACTTTTAGATAGTTGAACAATCATATATTCATCTGATTTCTCTTTCTATGATCATTCGTCAAGAAAATGTTTCTCATATCTTTCTTCCTCAAATAGAAAATTCTATTCTTCTTCTTCTTTGTCTTCATATTTATGACCTTCTTCCTCACCTCCCTTTCCTAGAGTGACAAGATTTGAGGACTCAGCCTCAGAAGATCGGAGTGGTAGTTTTTCTAATATGTTTGCCTTCTCTTGATAATCCTCAACCTGTTTAATTAACTCATCTAGATCACCACTTCCTCCCTCTACTACTTCTTCTTCTACTACTTCCTCCTCTTCTTCAACTCTTTCAACAACTTATTTCTCACTAGGTTTTCCTGGAGAGAAGTAGTTCCTTCCAGGAGTCTCTGGTAATAGTTGAACAATATAAGATTCTGGTACGGGAATCTTCTCAGAAGATACTTCTTTGGCTTTCAAAAGAGATTGAACAATTTCAGTCTCAGACATTTTATTCTTCATCTTCTTCTTCATTGCTTGTTTCTCTAACTCATCCACAGCTTTTTCTCTTGAGGCCTTAGCTTCAGCTGGGTCCAATCCGAACTAAAGATCCCCTTCTATCCTTTTCTCCTTATCTTCCCACCACTTAGAGGCCACCTCATTTAGATATGTTTTCTATTTCTTCAGCTTGGGAGGTGCAGATTGGGTTTCCTTAGCTTTAGGGTTCTTGTCTTTAGCCACCACTTCCTTCAGCTTTCTCTTCTTCCCTGCCTTCTTAGATGGTTCTGTTTTCTCTATATTTTCCGGAACAACTTTTGTCTCCTTCTCTGGAATATCATAAAACTCACATGACTCTTTTAAAAAACCAGCTTGCATCCTCTTTAAAGTGTCATCACTTATCAACATCATTTTACAAATTATCGGCTTGGATGTGCAAGCAACTTTGAACAAATCAAGAAACCGAATAATAAGCTTGGAGATAAGATCAAGATACATAATAATTTCAGCTTTCAAAGTCCCATTCTTGATGTTCTAAACTGTAATAAGAACGTGCCTTATCAAATTGATCTTTCTTTGATTTAACAAGAAATCCAAGACGTAAATATCACTTTTCATTAGATTATCCTTATCTCCTCTTCTCGGAACAAAAAAACCTTGAACCCAAAACTGCAGAATCCAGTTGTTAGTGGAGAGATGAGAAATATTTTTTGTCTTATCATCTTTAAGTCAAAGGCATTCCATTTCCTTCACTTTGATAAAACTTCTTTGCACATCCGGTAGCTTATGTGAACAAAATTCTGCTTCACAGTCATATGAGAGCCCCACCATGTTTGCATCCTTGGTGTAAGATAACTTGTAAGGCTTACCATAGCTCGTAAAAGAAAATTTTTCTCTGCCATCTTCTTCATAGAAGGAAACAGACTCATAGAATTCTATAAGAAAATTTGTATAAACATCATCCTGATCCCCTAGTTTGGATATGTAAAAATCTTCCCATCGATTGAGTATGATATTATTGGATATTAAAGAATCACACTCACTGAACAAGTTCGGAGGGAACAACCTTTCCCTGTATACTGACCATTTTGAGATTGGAATCATTATAGACATATCTTGGGATGCGGCTTTTACATATATTTGGAATGAAGAGCACTGAATGATTCAGAATGGGCTTTAAGAACAAAGGCATTGTTTCATCACATGAGAGCTTGAAAATGAAGTGGGTCGCAAATGGGGGTGCCCTCTATATAGGCGATGGAGATGACCTTTCAGATTCCAAAAGAAATCTAATGGGTGAGAATTTCTCTAAGATGATCTGATAGTTGAAATAATACCTACAAGGAAATATTGAATCCGATCTTTTGATGTTTTAACAAAAACATTCAAATTTAAGAAGAAATGAATCCGAGAAATTTTATAAGAAAAAGAAACTACCAGCAACTAAAAAAATTACAAGAACTTAAGTAAGGAAGTCATACCTTTCGGATTGTCTAGGAAGTTTATTCGTAATAGGTGATATTCTTCTTGAAGAAAATTTGACTATGAAAAACTCATTATGAAAAACTCACTATGAAAAAAATATGAGTACAAAAATTTCCATTACGAAAATTCTCATTATGAAAATTCTCATTATGAAAATTCTATGTACGAAAACTTCATTATGAAAATTTCCAATACGAAAACTTCATTACGAAAATTTCTATTACGAAAACTTCATTATGAAAAATTCCAGTACGAATACTTCATTACAAAAATTTACAGTATCAAAACATCATTATGAAACTTTTCAGTACGAAAACATCATTATGAAAAAAATTTGAAAGACTCATTACGAAAAATTTTGAACGACTCATTACGAATTTTTTTTTGAAAGACTCATTATGAAATATTTTTGAAAGACTCATTACGAAAAAATTTTAAAAAAACTTTATTACAAGAAACATGAAAAACACCAATACAATTTAAAAAAAAACATCATAACAGATGTACTCCCCCTATGAAAAAGAGTTTATTACTGTAAGGAGAATGGTTCAACAAGAAGTTAATGAAGGAATATTACCTCATGATTATCATTCCTTACTTCTATTTAATATATTCAAATCTATCAGAGGGTAAATATTTTGTGAAAATATCAGCAAGTTGTTCTTGTGTTCCGATAAACTGAAGAATGTTATCACCTTTAAGTGTGTGATCTCAAAGAAAGTGATGCCTAATGTCTATGTGATTTGCATGAGAGTGATGTGTAGGGTTTTTATTAAGGTCAATGTCACTTGGGTTATCACAAAAAATTTTAGTCTTAGTAAAACTCAGACCATAATCTGTGAGTGTGTGTTGCATCCACAACACTTGATCCCAACAACTTCCAGCTGCTACATATTCAGCTTCAGCAGTGGAGAGTGCTACAGAATTTTGCTTCTTGCATGACCAAGAAACTAATGAATCTCATAAGATATGAAAATTTCCGGATGAACTCTTTCTATCCATTCTACATCCACCAAAGTCAGTATCTAAAAAGCTCTTTAAAATAAAATCATTTCCAGAAGTATAAAATAGTCCTAGATCCATGGTTCCCTTTATGTAGCGAAAAATTATTTTCACTGCCTTTAAATGAGATTCCTTAGGATTGGACTGATATCTTGCACATAAGCATATTGAAAACATCAAGTCTGGTTGACTAGCTTCCAAGTAAAGCAGACTTCCTATCATACATCTAAATGATGTTTGATATGCTATTTTCCCAGCTTTATCAAGATCAAGTGTGTTTGAGGTACCAATAGAAGTACTTATATTCATAGTGTTGTCATACCCATACTTTTTAAGAATATCTTTACTATAATTATGTTGGGATCTGTAGATTCCTTCTAGTTTTTGAGAAATTTGAAAACCAAGGAAAAATGTTAACTCTCCCATCATACTCATTTCAAAATCAGATTTCATTAGATCCGAAAAGGAATTAGTTAAAGATTACCGAGTTGAACCAAATATAATGTCATAAACATAAATTTGAAGAATCAAAACATTTTTCTTATCTTTCTTTATAAAAAGGGTAGGATCTTCATTTCCTGTAACATAGTTATTTTGAAATAAGAATCATGTAAGTCTATCATACCAAGCTCATGGAGCTTGTTTAATTCCATACAAAGCATTGGTAAGTCTAAAAATATGATTAGGATATTTTGTATCTTCAAAGCCAGAAGGTTGTTCAACAGAAACATCCTCTTGAACATAACCATTAAGGAAAGCACATTTCACATCCTTTTGAAAAATTTTAAAATTGAAGAATGCTGCAAAGGGAAGTAGAATATGAATAGATTCAAGTCTAGCTACTGGAGAATAGGTTTCTTCATAGTCTATTCCCTCTTGTTGATTATAGCCTTTAGCAAATAATTTAGCTTTATTTCTAATAATGACTCCATTTTTCATCACATTTATTTCTAAAGACCCATTTTACTCTAATAATAGAAGTTTCATTAGGTCTTTCAACCAATTTCAAGACTTTGTTCCTTTTGAATTCATTTAGTTTACCTTGCATGGATTTAATCCAATCTTCATAACCTAAAGCTTCATCAGTTCTTTTTTGATCCAATTGGGAAAGTAATGCTAGATTCTCTACTTCAATTATTAAGGAACTTCTAGTCCTTACAGGTTGAATCACATCACCAATGATACTATCCCTAGGATGATTCTTAAGAGATGAATGATTTGGATTTTGTAAAACCTGTTCATCAACATAGGGTAGGAAATCTTCTAGGGTAAATGTTTCAGAAGTATCTTCTTGAACATTTTTCGTATCGAAAGATTTTCTAACAAATGTTGATAATTAGTTTTTGAAAACACATCTGAAGATTTAGGTCGGGGTTGTTTGAAAACAAAATGGTCAGTTTCATCAAATTTGACATGTACCGTCTCTTCAATAGTACAAGTGTTTTTGTTAAAAACTCTATAAGCCTTAGAAGTTGTGGAGTAGCCTATGAAAATCCCTTCATCAGATTTTGGTGAGAATTTATGTAAGATATCATTAGTATTCAGAATGAATACTTTTCATCCAAAAACCTTAAAGTAGGAAAGTCTAGGTTTTATACCATTCCATAACTCATAAGGAGTTTTATCAAAAAAAGGTCTAATTAAAATACGATTTATTATATAACAAGCAGTACTTACAGCTTCAGCCCAAAAATTTTTAGCTATAGAATAATCACTCAACATGGTTCTAGTTATCTCTTGAAGAATTATATTTCTTCTTTCAACAACAAAATTTTATTGAGGTGTTTCGGGTGCTGAAAAGTTGTGAGTAATACCTTTTCTACTACAAAAAGTTTCAAAATCAGAATTTTTGAAATTCTCTTCCATGATCTAATTAATAGTTTTCAATGGAAGGTTTTTCTCATTTTTTACTTGGGCTCAAATTTTTTTGAAATAAGAAAAAGCTTCAGACTTCTTTGCTATAAAATAGACCCATGTAAATCTTGTGTAATAATCAACCAAGAAAAATACATAATAGTTTCCTCCAATGCTTCCAATTTTTGTTGTACCAAAATGATCCATGTGCACCAACTGTAGTGCATCAGTAGTTAAGACTTCACCAATTGATTTAAAACTTGATTTATGTTGCTTTCCATATTGATAATGGTCACAAACTTTTGAAGAATCAAATCTATTCTCTCGTAAATCCTTATGTAAACCTTTATTATAAAGTTTTCATAAGTTCCTAAGGTTATAGTGTCCTAACCTTATATGCCACAACCAAGAATGGTCTTCCTTTGCAATAAGGAAATGTAAGTCTTGGCTCTTAAAGTCTTCTAAGTTAAGTGTATAAAAATTCTCTAGCCTATGAGAAGAAAGAACAAATTCTTCCTTGGAATTGTGTACTAAGAACTTATCATTCCTAAAATACACAAGGTAGCCTTCATCACATAGTTGACTTATGCTTATGAGGTTGTGCATAAGACTTTTAACAAACAAAACATTTGAAATCAATGTTTTTCCATGAAGAATGATATTACCTATACCAATAATTTCTCCCTGAGCATTATCTATGAAAGTTACTTTTCCTCATTTCGTCTGGATAATATTTTCTAAATAGATTTTGTTACCAGTCATATGCCGAGAACATCCACTATCTATATACCAAGTATTACAATTAGAAGTTTCCCTATTTTCCTGAAAATAAGAAAATGTTAGGTTTTTGGAATCCAGACTTTCTTGGATCCGGAATTGTTAGACAACAAAATTCTGGGTATCCACATTTGTTTAGATAAATATGCTTTATGAAACCCAAGAGATTGGACACTATTTAAGGAACAATTTTTCTTCCAATGCCCACCACTTTGACATTTAGTGCAAAAAGGGGCTCGAGAAGGAACAAAATTTGTTTTTTGGAAAACCGGTTTTTGGTGAGTATAACCAACTCTAATAGTGTTTCCTCACGATTTTATTTGAGAATACATCTTGTAAAAAATTTCCTTCCCAGAGGTAAATTTTTCAAGAAGCTTATTAAGAGAAAATATTTCATATTTTAGTCTGATGAATAAATTCATATCCTCATGAATCATTGCCTTAGAGTTAGATTTCTCCTCAAAAGTTTTCTTCTCTAAAATAGCATTCTTAAGATATTTAAAAAGCTCTTCCTTAATAGAATTTTCCTTCTCAGGGTCTTTAGAAAGTTTTTCTAAAAGTTATTCTTTATCTCTATGATTGGTAGTAAGATCTGAAATATCTTTTGTACGAATTTCTTCCCTAGTATTTTCCTTATCTAATTTCATAGAAATTTTACATTTTTTTCTTCATGTAACTTGGAAAATATAGATACTTCGTTATATAAAGGTTCTTCATTTTCTGAGGATGAATTATCTTCATTAGAAGTAATATTTTCAGAATATTAATTCATATTAAGAGATAAATTTGTTAAGGCCTCGGCAGAGCATACCTTGGCCATAAGACAAGTATGTGGAAAATAAGTAGTAGTAATGAATCCCAAATTCTTCTGAGCTAATGAATCATATTCTGAAGATTCACTTTCTGAAGAGTCTCCACAGCTAGCACTCCAATTAGTATTAGCTTTGAGGATTTTCTTAGCTTTAGCTTTGTAAAACTTCCACCTGTTCCATTTAGAATGCATCTCTTTTCTTTATTTCTTTTTAATCAAAGGACAATCCGATCTTATGTGTCCACTTCTCTTGCATTCATATCATGTGACCTATGAATCATTCTTATCTTTCCTTTCTTTCTTCTAATACTTGGATTGGAAATTTATCTATCCATCTATCTTGTTCATCCTTTGAGCATGATTAGTTAACTCGTTTTCTGAGACTTAACTCTCACTTGATTCGGATTGGATAGTAACTTTATTAGATTTGGATCAAGTAACATTCTCAAGAGTCTTAGATTTCATGTTATTTGAAGTTGTAGTAAAATCAACACTACCATTTCCATTATTCTTCTTTATGTTGTTAGCATCTCTCTTCATTCTAGTCTCATGTTGAAGAAGAGTTCCAAATTGTTCATAAAGAGAAATTTGAGTAACCTTTCTATTTTCATCGATTGCTATCCTCTTTGATTCCCACTCATTCGGCATGATATCTATGATCTTATCCACAAGAGACTCATCATCCAAACCTTTTTATCCCATTGATTGTAAGTTGTTCATGATAGTCATAAACCTTTTCTATTCTTTGCTTATAGGTTCTCCATAAGGAAAATTAAATCCATGGTATTCTGCTCTCAACATAGCTCTTCTTGTTTCTATGACTTTGGATGTACCAAAATGTGTAACTTCAAGTTTCTTCCATATATAGTTAGCTATTTCACAAGAAGAAATTTGGCTATATATGTTCCTATTCATTTAACAAATTAAAGTATTGTGTACCTTATAATTGAGTGGGTATTCATGATTTTCTTGATTAGTAAAAGCACTTAATTCCTTATAATGAATCTTTTATCCACCAGTATGTATAAAAAGGTTATCTACCCCATTATTGATAATGAATGTCTTCACACGATCTCTCCAATATTCATAATCATTACCATCAATGACAGGTGGTCTAGTAGGATTTAGGTTGTGGATAGAACCAACAATTAAACCTACAATCCTTAATAAAATCTTTGGCACAAAAACATATTAGCAGTCTATGTCTGTAAACAAGAGAAAATATTCTAAGCAAGAAAAATTGTATCACTAATTAAAAAGTGAATCTGAACTATGATTCTGAAAAATAGATTCTGAAAAGTATGAATCCAAAAATATGAATCTGAAAAAGAAATTCTGAGAAATCTCTTATAAATATAATCATTAGATTAATTTAGATTGGACCAAATCCTCTGATACCAATTGTTAGGATGGTATGAATCTGAGTTTGATATACTCTATGATACCAAATGTAGGATTGAAATAAGAATGAGATTCTCAGATATAGGAGGGGGGGGGTGAATTGTAGCTTTTAAAATTCCTTTAGGATTTTTTAGGATGGTTATTTTTAACAAAGTTAAAAAAGATAATTCACAAGACCTCTATGAGTAGTAAAGACTTGCTAGATTCCGAAATAATGATTCTGAAAATGGAACTTTACAAAAGATACAATGATTATGATTCTACCTTAATGCATATAGAATCTAACTATATTAGAGTACAAGTAAGGAAGTAAAGAAAGTTATACTTTCCTTAAAAATACAAAAAATTCAGCGGAAAAAAAGTAGTAAAACAACAAGTAACAAAGAATAACTCTTTTAACCCAAAGAGAAGGGTATCCAACAACCTTGGATAAATGTCCATTGATTTATACATTCAAGAAAGTCTGTCTTATCCACACGAGGGTAATCCCTCGATACGAAGATCACAGTCTGTCTTGCTATCCCTGTAAGCCCTCAACTATCAGGTATTCGACACCTCTGTCTTCCTCATTAAGGAATCCCTCAACTTCAAGGTGTTGGAACCTTTGTCTTCCTATCCTCGGAAGCCCTCGATTGTAATCAGCAACAATCGGAGTCGCATGAAGAAAGTATGCACAGGGAAAAGTTTGAACAAGTTGTTCAAACTTTCTACACGAAGCTTTGAAGGTTGATAAGAGCCTCTCTCTCTAGAAATCTCTTCAGGAAGTTCTCATCACCAAAATTTGAAAAGTTGTGAGCAGGTTCAAATGAGCTCCTATTTATAGGCGATGCTCCAATGGTCAGCTCCCTCCTCCAACGGTCATATTTTTCCTTGAATTTCAGAGGGACCTGTACACGTGTCACTTGTAATGAAACAAGTGTAAGAATAAGTAAAAATGATGTTCATAATGTAAGTAAATAAAAGTTCGGAATCTAACCAAAAAGGAATTCGGATTCTATAGTAAATAGATATTGAGATTCTGTTTTAATAGGAATTAGGAACCTGAATTCTGTAGAAGTCCGGAGTCTGAATTTCTTAAGAAATTTGGAGCCTGGTTTCACAAGAAGTCATAATTTGAACTTATAGAGTTCAAAGTCGAACTTATAGAAGTTTAGAGTCGAACGTATAGAATTTCGGAGTCGAACTAGTAAATGTTCAGAGTCGAACTCATAGAATTTCGTAGTCGAACTCATAGAAGTTAGTATCCATAATTCAGAGTGGAAATTTTTGAAAGTTCGTATCTAGAATTTGGAGTGGAACATTAAGAGAGTTCGTATACAGAATTCGGAATGGCACTGTATTAGAGTTCGTATCCAGAATTCAGTTCCTAAAACAAAAATGCTTCATATCTAATTATTATATGATTCTGAGGATTTAGGTATGAATCCGATTTTTATACATAAGAAAAAATATTGGTATGAGTAATGAAAATATGGTAGGGGTAAATTCCTTAGGGAAGGAAATTTTCCTTATAGTTGTAAAATATAGATTTACTTAAGTATAAGGTGTTTGTGGTTTTCAAAACAAGAAGGAATGAAAAAGACATAAGGAAAAACTTATTGACTCAACAACTATTATACAAACTATTAAGAGAAATTTATTTTCAATATTTTTCTTATATAAATAAAACTTTTGCATTAGTATAAGGAAAGAGTCTTCTCATGATCCACTTCACAGTATTATTATCATTATGATACTCATAGAGGCCTCATATATCATCAAAAATAATATTTATACAATTGAAAAATGTTTCAATAATATAATTTGAGTTCATAATCAAATGATTTTATTTTTTCCATTGAACTTGTACTCAACCTCTCAAAAAATATAATGACAATCATAAATATTAATATTATTTTTCCCCCAAAACATGCTAGGTTTTATTGGGAACTGCCATTGTAAAAATGGAATAGGAACGAGAACTACATAATGAAATTATGGATTTGGAATATATATTAAATTAATGATGACATGCTATATCAAGGATATGCCTTCAATTTTTGTGGTGATTTAATATATGGCCATTGTATAAATGTCCATGCCCAAGGATCTAAAATATTTTTTAATAGAGATTTTCAAAAACTAGAAAATACACCTTTAAAGATGGGGATATATTTTAGGTTGAAAAGTGTTTCAATTATTCTGTGAGGGAAAAAGAATATACACCGCTATTATATAAAATGTTATAATATTATGTAGGATTACACCTTAAGGGGGTGAGTGAGGATGGATCATGACACTAATGATAAAACATATCATTTCCTTTTTTTAGTGTAGTGCTCTCTTACCTTAAGGAACACTTTAATTTCCTTATATCTTCTCTTTCAATGAAAAGTAAATGTAATAAATAACATAAAAGATTTTATAGATTCACCCAAACTAGGATAGTCCCAGGAATAATCATAGAAATACAGATATAGTCCAAATTCACTATATATGGGTGCATTATATAAAGACATTGAACCTAGAGCCAGTGGTTAGATTTTTACATTTTCACTGGAGACAAGTAATTGTATCTCAAAGGGTCAAATAGTTTAGTAATATGTAAAAACCATATTCATATATGATTCCCATATATCATTTTAAATATGAAATATATATCATGAAATAGTTCTTGTAACCTTTATATTATTCATAATACACTTCTTCATATCCAGGGGAAAATAAGTCAAATAAAAGGGTGAGCTGAAATTCTTAGCAAGGGTATTCCCATAGTGTAATTTGTAAAGAATATATAAGTAAAACCCAACCAATAAAGGTAAATATCTAAAAATAAATTAAATTTAATAATGGAAATGAGCATAAAGAATGATTTCAAAGGAATAAATAATGATTAAATAATTCTATACAAATAATCAAATGATTTATATACATATTCATGGATATCATAAAAAATAAAATAATCACATAGACATTAATAAAATATTTTATAATGATGGAATTCATAATGATGAAAATTTTAAATTTACTATTTAGGACTCATCCAAGAAATATGAAAATACCATCAAGTCTTTGTTTCATGGTATCTACAAAAATGGGAAAGGGCTCGACCAAACCCCAAACCAATTTATCTCTTTAGACCTATCGATGCATCAATGTTCTATATTGGGAACCAAACATCACATAGCAAGTCAAATAAATTTTTCATATGAATGATTTTAAAAAATCCACATAAATAAAAATATGTAAAACTAGGTTATGAAATATTAATATATTCTCATAATCTTTAACCACCTCGTTATATATAGATAATAGTTTAAAAATAGAACTTCTCTAGTAAGACTAATCATAAACTATATAATTAAATATTTTGTATTGTATCTTAAGATTATAAACTCTTTAAATCATAATATTCTACAAAACATGATTACATAGATGAAATAAATTAAAAATTCTGCAAAAAAATTGATCCAAAAAATACAGTTTTCACTTGGAAAAAACATATTTAATATAAAAAATATCCAAAATATTAAATAAATTAGTTTCATTTTTTTACAATTTCAAAGGAATATTCTATCTGTGAGAGGTTATGAAAGTGAAAAATTGTTTTCATGCGGTAAAAGTTAAAAAATATTTATTTTATACTATTATAGAAATTTCAAAAGGTACCTCGTTTAGAAAAATAAAATTATCACTTTTAGATGATTAATAAAATGTAAAACATGGGAAAATTTGACTTTAAAAAATAATTTTTGAAAATTAAAAAAAATACTGAAATATTTTTTTGAAAACAAGTAGATATAATAGAATGGATACTTGAAAGAAGAAAGAAATAAAGTCAAATTTTCTTTAAAAAAATTAATCATTTTAAGATCCATCTATAAAATAATGCAAATATTACTTGGAAGGAAAATTAATAACAAGAGGATAATAAAATAAATCTATATTAATATATGCATATCAATAAATTAGCCCCATGGGAGACTTAACCATAAAAAATGACGAATAAAGTTGAGACTATGAGGTAAACAATTACCACTTTGGTATAATATGAATTGAAAGTCCCTCGAATGAAATAAATTAAAATGGAACATATAAATATGATGAAGGTAAATATTATCATGATATAAAATATAAGAGTGGAAGCATATAAACTAAATAAAGGATATAATTTCTGGATATAAAATATGACTCATAGAAGTAAAAGTGAGATAAGAAACCCATACCTCATGTACGACTTCGATAGTATGAATTCAAACATCCTATATGATAAATATATATTTTTTATACATAAAATACATAACCATATTCATATATAAAATTACATATGTTATTTATTTATAAACTTTTATCACCCATTTATTATTATTTATTTTTTAAAATCACTCTTCCATGTGACAACTGCTTCGTTTTTCAGGTAAGTTTTAGTTCGGTTATTTTGTGAAATGTACATTATTAATGGCTATATCATATAATTTTTTTAATAATGATATAATTATAATTTATTTTAATTTTGTATATTTTCAGATCTATTTATATAATTAATATATAGAAAAACGAGTTATATTTTTCTTTGAGATGGTAGCTTGTACATATCCATGAATGCTACTTTCTTTTTCTGATGGAAAAAATGAAATAAAGGTAAATAAAAATTATCATTTCCAAAATAATTATTATATATAATAAATCATATATATATTAATAAAATCCATCCTCATTATTTTCGTAGTAAATCCGAAATGAAAAACAAACGATGTTGTCTCATGGAGGTGGTAGTTCATATGTATGCACGAGAGACATTATTGTATTACAATGGATATGATGGTAAGATGGTAGAATTGATATTATAATTACATGGGTACAATTATATCATAATTATCTTATATAAAAAATCAAAACTCTAATGAACTAGGCTTTCTATAAATGGATATTAAATCATTTTAGATGAATAATTAGTATATTACAAAAATACATACCCAAGAATCGTAACAGTTTATTATCTTTTGAAACTGAGAACACATTATTCTAAATTTTTCAAATATCTTCAAAAAATTCCATAAATATACCCCACTTTAGTACACATACTTAAAACATGTCTTCCTAACCTGGGGAAAGGAATCTTAAGAAAGTGGCGAGGTCAAATGCTCAGTAAGGGTAAGTAATAGAGACACGTAATCATAACATAAACATAATGGATTGAGAACATTAGAATGGAATTTTAAGATCATACCATTCATACCAAAGAACAAAAAAAATTAATCAAGGAGTAAATATTAGAAGTTCATAAGACATTAATCAATAGGGAATCAATATCATAGGTCATGAAAGCACAATATAGGAATACGACATGTAATTGTCCAAAACATATACACGTGTAATATCATTCCATTTAAGTCAAGGAAATTTTACAAAAATTATCAAGGTACTTAATGGGGACAACAACAACTGGGTGGGACAGATCGCCATCCCCAGTCAGATTCCTTTCCTTTTAATGGATCATATTTCTCCATTATCCCATAGCGAATCTAGTTTCCATATCTTCCCATAGTAGATCAGGTTTACCCAACATCCCTAGTGTATCAAGTCCATCAACATGATTCCCATCATTAGCTAAAGTGAAATAATTCATTACCCAATGCATTAGAGTGAGATAAAGGTTCTACCCATCACACGATAAATTCAAACATACATATTCCATATGATTATAAAACATTAATCATATCACGACCCTTAAAAATAGATGGGTTCAGTAAACATTATATTATAACCTATAAAATGAAATGGGTATCATAAATTTTTTTTCATATAATTATCAATGGAAAAGATATAGGTCTCAAAATCATTTCATCGAACCACAAACCATGAAAATTTATGTGTTTTAAAATCATATAACCCATGGAATAGAAATGTGATTCATAAAAAGTTTTCGACCAAAAAATAAACAATTCAAAAAATAATATTAATGGTATTATTGGATCATATCTGTAGTAAAGAATAAACAATAACAAGGTATGTCATCTAATATGTAGAATTATTTTTAAAAATCATAATGTAATATTTCTTAATGAAAAATACCATTTCATTTAAAATATCTTATTATAACATGGAACTTTTCAAAATCCATTTCCTTGAGAATAAATTTGAAAACATACAATTCAATCTTTTATAATCATTTAAAATGGTTCTTGATTATAAAATATTTTTGAAATAAGTTTTATTTGAAAACAAATTTTAAAATAATGAATTTCCCGAATATTATGGAATTTTTTTTGTAAACATAAATCTTGTAAACAAGAAATGGGAGCTTAAAAGGACGGTTAGGAGTGTGGATAAATCTATACATTCCTGACATTCACTTTTCACCACCACAAGTTTAATAATGTGCCTCAATTAAAAAATGACAACCGGATTATTATTTTTATATGAATTTTTTTAAAAATATAAAACATGGGTAAAAGGATCATTTAAATAATATAATAGAACTGTATAATTTTTATTTGAAAACATTTATAGAAAACATGGTTTTAGAAGACATCATATTTCCAAATGAAAATAGAAATAAAGTGTGATTTTCTTAAAAACACCTTATTAATTATCTTAAGTACTGAAGAGTGAAAAAATTGTACCATTTCATGTAGATATTATAAATAAATATAGGAGAATAAAATTCATTAAATTTCTTGAGAGATGGATTAAAATATTTCATTAATTAAATCATAATCAGAAACAATCCAAATAATGATCAGATTATAGCAATAAATTATTACAAATTTGGTAACATTGAATAATAATACCCATGAAATAATGAAATAAAATGAATCTTGAAATATAATTAAAATAATCAGATACATGATATAACATTTCAACCAGAATAATATACACCACACTAAAAAATATAAGTTCATAACCTGGAATGTTTCTCAGATAAGGAAAATTGAGACTAAATTAATTTACTGACTTGAATTATTTGGAACCATAAAACCCATGGAAGAAAGATACTAAAAAATATATGTAAATAAAAATAATTTCAATTATAAAAATAATTTAATTCATTCACAATATGTATATAATCCAAAAAAAAAGAAATGGGTGTTGAATAAGGCTCAAGTCTCATAGAAATAAAAGTGAGTTGAGAAAACCCTTACCTCAAGTTTTTACGCTCTTTTTTAACATTCAAAACTCCGGTATAATAAATATATGTTTATAATAAATCAATTATGGAAACATATTATTATATATAATACCATATATGTTTTCATTATTATTTTATATTAATCATTAATTAATAATTCCATGTTAATGTTATGTTTCTTGTAAAATACGCATTGTTTTTCATATATGTTTTGAGTTTTTATTCTGGATAGATATAAAAAGATAATGATTTAATTATTTAAATAATTTAAATCATGATATAAATATAATATATATTCATTAGATTAATATTTATAATAATCTACTAATGATAGAAATATGAAATGGAATACATCATTAATGGAGAGGGTAGGCCATATGTGTGCATGAGCATTGTTTCGTTTTCATGTTGTATTGAAAGAAAGAATATATATATATATATATATTTGTTTCGGTGCGGATGTGCGTCGGGTTTCTGTTCCGGTGCTGTTCCGCCAGGACGCGTTTGCGCGTGCACCCGTCGACCCGAGGGGATGGGCGCGCGCGGCTTGTGGTCCCGCAGTCCCGCTTTCCAAAGGCAGGCGGCATCCGTCCCTTATTCAGGGGCGTCTGCTCCTTGATCGAAACCGGGATGATGGGATGTCGGCTCCTCCTTCCTTGGACGTCTCCTCGGAACTCGTCGCCTAATCCGGGTCTCCCTCATAGATTTAAGACATGCTCGTGAATCTCGTTCCCGGCGCCATATCTTCATGGACACCGGTTAATTACGCTGCTTCCGCCCGGACGCTCCAAGGAGTCTGGTCGGGGCAGCAACCTGCGGTGAGGAGACCAGGTGGCTCTGGGTGTTGGGGGCGTGTCGTAACACTGCGGCTCTGCATATCCGTCTTTCGTCCCTAATAGGGCTTCTCGAAGGCATGATGGCCTGAGGCATCCCGTACTGGGTGCGGGGAACTGCGTCACCTGAGGTTTTCCTCAGCTTCCCATGTTTAACACGGGGTATGCCGCGAGTTTAACGTCCAGCGGGGACGGCATCGGACTGATCAACACAAGGAGTGGATCAGATGACAGAACCCCTTGCGGGGAACCTCCGACGCTGGGGCCAGCACATGGGCGGCTTCCCGAGTGAAGTGGAGTGGAATGAAGTGGCATGACCCCACCGGGATGTGGCGGCCCGGGTAAGGATCAGGGTGGATGATGGAGTGAAGAGCTTGGACCCCGTAGGGGCTTCCTACGTACCGCACGTTAGCACAGATCAAAGTCAGCGTAGTTCGAATATACAGTTTAACGTCATGCTAGACGAAAATAGAGAAAAAGAAAAAGGGGCAGTGGGGAGGCACAATGGAGATACACACGTGCTGTCTTCCACAGGGGCGGACTCATAGGTGAATCGACGCAAACGTGAACCCAGGAAGGGTCCACTGATGGACGAACCGACGTGAAGATGACCGGGACGACCAGGTGGTGGGCTTGAACCTCAGGAAGGATTCCTACGTACCCTGTTTAGGAGACAGGGATCAAAGTCAACGTAGTTCAATCGGTAACACTCTACCCCCAGGGGAGAAGGCCACTCCAATCCCGACATCCCTGCAGAGACGAGCGGGTGGGGGCCACACCCAAACCAGGAGGGGGACCCTGCGTGCGAGGCACGGGATCGGGTGAAGTGGACGGTTTAACGTCTTACCGGACGAAGTACAGTTTAACGTCATGTGTTGAGGACGAAGCGGACGGTTTAATGTCTTGCCGGACGAAGTACAGTTTAACGTCGTGTGTTGAGGATGAAGCGGACGGTTTAACGTCTTGTCGGACGAAGTACAGTTTAACGTCGTGTGTTGAGGACGCAGCGGACGGTTTAACGTCTTGCCGGACGAAGTACAGTTTAACGTCGTGTGTTGAGGACGAAGCGGACGGTTTAACGTCTTGCCGGACGAAGTACAGTTTAACGTCATGTTGGACGAATGCAGTTTAACGTCGTGCGGGACGAAACACTTGGCAGTTTAATGTCTTGCAGCACGGACGAATGTAGTTTAACGTCGTGCGGGACGAATGTACAGTTTAACGTCGTGTTGGACGAATGCAGTTTAACGTCGTGCGGGACGAATGTACAGTTTAACGTCGTGTTGGATGAATGCAGTTTAACGTCGTGCGGGACGAAGCGGACGGTTTAACGTCTTGCCGGACGAAGTACAGTTTAACGTCATGTTGGACGAATGCAGTTTAACGTCGTGCGGGATGAAACACTTGGCAGTTTAACGTCTTGCAGCGCGGACGAATGCAGTTTAACGTCGTGCGGGACGAATGTACAGTTTAACGTCGTGTTGGACGAATGCAGTTTAACGTCATGCGGGACGAATGTACAGTTTAACGTCGTGTTGGACGAAGTACAGTTTAACGTCATGTTGGACGAATGTAGTTTAACGTCGTGTTGGACGAATAATGGTGCCGCCGAGGGGTCCGTGTCACTTCGCGCGAGCCTGGAGGGCCGCGCGGGAAGACAACGTATGGTACGGGCACCTGCGATGAGGATCATCGGGCGCCACGCAGGCAGATACCCTCAGGGGGTCAAAAGGGGCGACCCCGGCGGATTGCGCGCAAAAGAGGAGCTTTGCGCGCAAAACCGCGGGTCGGCGCGCGAAAGGGCGGGCTGGCGCGCAATTGGGCCAGCGCCTTGCGCGCGGATGATGGAGATTGCGCGCACCGGGCTTCGGATAGCGCGCGGGGGCAACGGATCATTCTTTAATGAATGGCCACTTGGAAAAAGGGGGGTGCGCGCAATCGGGCTGGATTGCGCGCACCCGGGGGGCAATTGCGCGCAAGAGGCTTCTTTTGCGTGCGAAGGCCTTTAGGTCAAAAGTTATTTAAATGAAAGGAGCCAAAGGGATTGCGCGCGAAGGCGAACCTCGAGGCTTTCTTGCGCGAAAGAAAGGAGGTTACCTAGAGTTCGACATTGCGCGCGGAAGGGGTTGAATTGCGCGCGCGAGAGACCTTTCGAATTCCAACAACCTTTAAAACGTCGGGGGTCGCCTCATATTTATAGGCAACCCCTGGCGCGGAATCCGGTCTGCTGGCGCGGAATCCTCTTCGCGGGCGCGGAATCGGGCCCGGCGCGCAAGGGAGTCGCGTGGGCCGCTGGCGCGCAAAATTGCGCGCCGACCCAGCGCATTGCGCGCATCTCGGGAGGTTTGCACGCGGCTCATCAACTTTGCGCGCGGGCTTCTAAAATTCCGCGCAAGGCCTCCGGGCCCTCCGAAACGTGCTTCTGACTCCAAATATGACCTCGCTTTCCGCATCCGGAGCTTGGTTTGGGAACAACGGACTTTTCCGGCATCTACAAAAGCCCCCCCTCGGAATCTGATCGGCGAGAGGTCGCAACGATCGGGTTCCGAGGGAGACGCCGGAATGCCAATGTCCTGGGTGGCGCGGGACTGTGGCGCGCAAAAAAGGGCATCGGGCGCGAAATCCGCCGTTGCGGTCGCGTAAAGCGCTTTCCGCGCAGCGCGGAGACCCGGCCTCGCCTATAAATAGGGGCCATGGGTCCCCCGCACCATACACTGGCCTTCCGCGCGATAAGCATTCGAGCTCTCGTGCGCGAAATTGCCCTTTCCGGTGCGGAATTCACCCGTTCGTCGCGCAAAACTTTCCGGATTTCGGCCTGTCTTTGCGCGAATACCCAGGGTTTTACGCGAAGGACTTCCCGATTGCGCGCCGTCCACTAGGATTGCGCGCCAACTCTCAAACTTTTCCACCAGCCTCGTCCGATTCCGCACGCTTCATCCCTTAGCCCGCACGACTCCCGAAGCTTCTGAGATGGCCGCGCATCAAGGAAATGAGGGGGATGCCGCCACTCGCAGAGCTGAGATGGCGACGAACGAGGAGGTTTACGGAGACAAGGAGATTGTTTCCAACAATCAATCCTTGTTCGACTTGCTGACGCCGGCCCAGAAGACATATCCACTGTCGGACAACCTGCCACTCTGGAACTTTGGCCTCCTGGATGAGGTTCCAGTGCCAGGGTTCGAGGTTGATGCGCCGCGGACCTGGGTGACTCGGGAGGACGAGCTTCCCCACTATAACATCACCAACAATGGGCATCCTGCCAGGGAGACCAGGCACTTGGACGTCTATGTCCTGAACCCGAGGACGCGAACCATCGTCGGGGGTGAGCCTACATCGGAGAATTCTCCAGCCCTCTACTCGAGCACATATCGCCAAAGTGTCACTGACGACACCAAGGGCTGGCTGAAGGACTAGGACTTGCGGTCTGGGGGCAATTTCACCAGTGAATGGGCCTGGGCGTTCTGGGTATGCCACACCTGTGACCACTTCGCGGAGGAGCTGCGGTACATCGGCCTGTTTGAGGCGGTGTGGACGTCGCAGTTCCACTTCTACCAGCAGTCCGAGCTCGGGCCGGAGCTGTTCACCCGCTGGTCCCCGGATACCAACACCTTCCATCTTCACCATGGGGAGGTCGGCATCGGTCTCTGGGACATCCACTGCATCGGAGGTATCCCGCTGGAAGGTTACCAGTACGATGAGTTCCTGCCTCCGAGGAACACCTGGGGCGACAGGTCACGGACTCCCATCCTTACATGGCATCTGCTGGACCTGGCTACGGAGCGGCTCGGGGTCAAGGACTTCCAGAAGGACATAGCCTACAAGGAGTGGTTCGGCCAGTTCTTGGAGCATGACCCAGCGGTCAAGATGCCAGGCAGGGGGAAGCGGTGCCCGACTGCGGCTCAGAGGAGCCGGAACGGGTCGTACTGGCGGGTCCTGGAGACGGGCGACTACCGCTCATGGGGGTACCGCGTCATCGAGGCCCGGGACCCAAATGTCCGGTACGCGGCGTTCCTGGCCGCCTTTCTGAGTGGGTGGCTTCTGCCAGTGCGGGACGCGAGGATGGGCGTCCGCCCGGCGACACTGGCGATGGCGGGCGCCATGGCTGCCAATAAAAGATACAACCTCGGGGTCCCAGTGTTGGCTAAGCTGTACGCCATCCTGGGATGCATCTCGCGAGGGGGGTCGCCACGAAGGATCTGTTGGCCCTTTCAGTTCTTCCACGGTTGGGTGGCTGCTCACCTTGGTGGGTACACGTTTCCGAACGCCATCATTCCTCCGGGCAACGGCCTGCGACCCTCCCTGCTGAACATTGCGGGGGTCGCTCCGATGACCCTAAGTGAGGAGGGCGTGAGGATTCGGATTGGCAATCATGCCAATTTCAACTTCAGCCCGTTCCCCACTCCCGTTGGCCAAATGATCGACAACGGGCAGGGTCCGCTGGAGCAGCACGAGTACTTCCTGAACATGCGGGGAGGGGTGCTCGTGGCTCGGATCGACGGGAAGGTGATCTGCGAGCCTTAAGTACCAACCCGGTTCGCCAGGCAGTTCGGGTGCCTTCAATGGATGCCGAAGAGGGTATTCACTGCTGTCCGGGAGGAGACGAACCCTGGCGTCCTTCGCCAGATGTGGCTGATGTTCGTCGCCTTTGGCTCTGGCGACGTCATCACTCTCCCTCCTACCGGGGTTGACGCAGGCTTGGCAACCGAGTACGCCGAACACTGGGCCATCGCGTACCCCGAGGGGCTTCTACGGAAGCCAGTTCGGCGGCTCGAGGTCACCCGTGCGGAGACCGAGCGTCAATGAAGGAGGCGAGGCGCCGCCACACGGGGGAGAACGGAGGCGCGCCAAGCAGCGGAGCCGGTGCGAGCAGGGGCTTCGACGGCGGGCACATCGCAGGCTGCCGCTACGACCTCGGCGCCCAGAGAGAGGGCACATGCGGCGGTCGGGGAGCGGCCCGGGAAGTAGGTGAGACGTCTGCTCGAACCCTCCCACGATGCGGTCTTCCCGGCGCTGTGGTCGGCCTGGATGACCATGCGGCAGTCACTGGGGACCGACGCCATCTGGCGAAAGATACTCAGAGAAGGAATCTATCTGCCAGAGGTCGGGCGTCTCCAGATCGCCGACAGGGTGGACTTCAACCGGCAGTATGCGTATCTGACGGCCATGGACGAGTACGCGCGCCAATGTGGTCAGCGTGCGGAGCCATCCCTTCTAGTGAAGGTGATGCTCGGTCTAGAGCCTGCTCCAGAACAGATGCCGCCGGAGGAAGATGACAGTAGCAACGACTCCGAGGAAGAGGAGGAGACGGGGGAGGATGAAGGCTCCGAGGGAAGGTCCCATCAGGGGAGCCCGCGGGAGAGCGGCGAGGTGGCCGGCTCTGACAATGTCGATGTCACTGAGCTCCTCGAGGTCCGCTTCTATCCCTACTCAACCTGCTTCATCCATTCTCTTATGCAGCTTCTAACCTATTTCTCCACCTTTCTCAGGAGCGCACGGATGTTGGTCAGGCGTCCTCAACGGGAGTAGGAGAGGCGCCAGCAGGACAAGGCGGGGGCCGGACACCCATCATTGAATTGACAAGTGCGGAGGGGTCCCCTGCTGCAACTGTTCCTGCGGCGGCCGGGGCAGCGGAAGATGACGCTCTGAACTCCCGTAAGTCTCCTTACTTTACTGCTGGTGCTTGCCATTGACGATCCGTGACTAACCACGGCATGCCCTGCACAGTGATCTCAACCCTGGAGGCTCGTCGGGCTGTCGAACCCGGGCCATCCACGAGTGGACCGGTGGCAGACATGCCGCCTGCTCCGGAACAGACTTTCCACACCGAGCCGGCCCCATCAACTGCTGATCAGGGGGCTGCGGACGTCGGCGGTGCTGACATCGGAGAGAGGGGGGCTGAAGAGGGTGTCAACGCCGCTGGGGCGAGAGAAGAAGGTCGCCCAGATGTTGGGGAACCTACCCCCCATGAGGACATCCCAGGGGCGGACCCTGCAGCAGACCTGCTGGCTGCCTTCCCTGCCTACCGGCCTGCCGACCCCGAGGAGATGGACGACTCGGATGCGGAGGCGGTCGAGGAGAGCCGGATAACGCGCCGCAGGGGGTGGAAGTGCATCCAGCGCTTCCTCAAGCGACCCTCATCGGAGTGGCTGGGGCGCATGGGATCGCTTCAAACCTGGCTGCGCTTCCTGTGTGCCGGGGGAGCTGATGCTCAACGCCTCCATCTGACGGTCCGTGATTTCATGGCCGAAAAGATGCGCGAGAGCTGCCAGCGTGCCGACGTCGCACAAAGTCGGGACATGTTGGAGAGCACGCGGGCGCTCCTCGTGGCGGAGCAGGAAGTCCGGCGCCTCGAAGGGCAGGCGGCAGAGAAGGAGGCCTTCGTCGCAGCGTGTGCTGAGCTCGTGGAGCAATTATCGGCCCAACTGATCGACGCCCAGGTACAGCTGACGGAGGCGGGCCAACAGATGATCACACTTCAAGTCGAGCGGGAGCGCGCACAGGCCAGGATCGACGAACTGCGTGCGGCGACCGCCGACGAGGAGAGGGCACGCAGAGAGCGAGAAGCAGCCCTGGAGGCCGCCAGCCAAAGGGTAGCGGCATTAGAAAGACTTATTCAGCACGCTAATCCCTAGGGGCTTTGTTTTTGCCACTCCCAGAACATTTTGCTTCCGCTACTTTGATCCATTTGTATGAACCAATATATTTATCTGCATCTTTTGGCTTAACATGCTCGACCACAATTCATTGTCTCGTGGGGCGTTAACCAAGCTTCAGGCATCCATAATTGGGCCTGGATTTCTAAAGAAAAGAGGGAGGTCATTCCTAGGAAAGGAGACCTCAGACCTAATCGATGTGTCATCCCCCCAACTTGTTCCAACACACGAGCGGGACAATGCTAGGGGCGTTAAGATTTTATCCGAACATAGGGAAATGAGAAAGGGTGAATCGCGTGTCCCGAATCCAGAAATCCACGACGGTCGGCCTTCTAGGAAATGCCCAAGATGGCAAGCGGACAATGGATCAATCGACCATACTACTGTAATAGACGGACCGAAAGTCATCATTCATATTGCAGGAGGCGGATCACATGTCATCATCAATGCCGCTTTGGGGGTTCCTCCAGGCACAAGGTTGGAAATCCAAATCAACAGGGCATGCGAAGCGTGGGGCGAAGTGACGGTTTGTTCGGACAGAATCCAACGCTCTCAAAATTGCGCCACCGTGGGGAAAGCGTATTAGGCGGGTGCACCAATCTGGCCGTGAATCACCCCAATTCTCAGACAGAATCTCTTTGACGAGGAAACCGTCGCTTCCCACCATTGCGATGGGGCATCCCGAGCTGAATCGGGGAGAATATCACAACCGCACCACTCTACCCGAAGTCAGGCCAGACGGCCGGCGACGAGGAGGGGCGGGACTTAGCGATCCCTGAGGCTGGACCCGAGTCGAAATGCCCAGGCATTCCTACGTACTCCATCAGGCTCGAGATCAAGCCATACGTAGTTCTGAAGGTGCAGTTTAACGTCATGCAGGACGTAGACCCTCATTTAGGGAGATCTTAGTTTAAGGTCGTAGAGCTCGGACCATAAGGGGAGAGATATTAGTTTAAGGTCTTAGAGCTTGGACCATAAGGGTAGATCTTAGTTTAAGGTCTTAGAGCTCGGACCATAAGGGTAGATCTTAGTTTAAGGTCTTAGAGCTCGGACCATAAGGGACCTCAAAGCATGCCACATCGTGGTCCTATCCCCTGGATATGCGAAGATGCACTGAGGGATAGTGTCAAGAGTGTCGAGGTTTTGCCTGGTCAGAACGGGAGGTGGAAAATGTGAATCATGCGGCCATTCACTCAAGGACTGGGGGCACCGGCGTAACGATATGGGAGTACTGCCGACCGTGGCGGAAAAGCAGCATCAATATCGCACTGACCGTTGATGGAATGAGGCAGCAAACGAGCATCGACCGCTCAAGCGCAGGATTCATATCGACTTGCTGCCCAAAGCCCTTGGGGGGAACCAGCCCGAGTCAATGGGAGAGCACTGGGGCATTGTATCCGAACCGCTCACGGGGGTCCCACCCAGGGCGCAGGCGATGGGTCCGAATGAAATGGAGCATGAAGCCTGAAAAGTGGAAGGAACCTGAACAAGCTGGACCTGACCCTCCTGGCAATAAACCAGAGTACTCTTGACACCGGTGGACCACTGCAAGGGGTCGAGGGACACGCCTTGAGGGTGACCCGAAGGCGGCGGACTCCCCAGAGAAGGGGGAATCTTTAAGAGGTGGGGGGCTGGACCCGAAGTTTCAGATATCCGGGCGTTCCTATGTATCCCATAAGGATGAGAATCAAGCCACACGTAGTTCTTGCGAAGAAGGGGACACGGCGGACCCAGCGGAGGTGGGGACATACCCCAGCCCTGCGGTCATGCACGATTCCAGGAGAAGGTTCCCGGGATAGGGGTCTGCGTATGTCCATCACCCGAGGGGCAGAGATGCTAGCCTCCAGCTATGCTGGGCCCAGAACGCGATTGCTCGGGTGACTCCTTCCTCCTTATGGGGATGAGGGTCCAGCTACGCATGGCCCTTAGGGAGGACATCCGCATATATCCTTGGTGCTCAGATCGTGGGAGCCTCAAAAGACACCATTACCCTGGTTGGCCTGCCTAACATGCAAAGGTGTACTACAAGTCAGTATGAAGAGAGTGTCGAGATTTCACTACAACGCACAAAGGCGGAGTGTGATGAGGACTGCGCAACCAATGTTCAGAGCCTGAAAGAGCCGACATGGCGATCAAGGATGTCGCTGACCATGTTCGCAACACAACACCCGATCGCGTCAGCCTAGGATGGGGCAAGCAAACGAGTATCAACCGCTCAAGCGCAGGATTCATATCGATTTGCGGCCCAGGACCCGCCGGTAAATTGACCCGGAGTGGTGGGAGAGCGCTAAGGCATCATACCCAAACCGCTAACGAGGATCCCTTTGAGTGAAGGCTCGAACAAGGAAAAGCGCAAGGCCTGACAAGCAACACAGGACTTGTCGGGATTGAATCCGACACTGTGGGTCATAGACCGGAGTACCCAAAACATGTTAACAGATCACCGGAAAGGGTCGGAGGACTCACCCTGAGAGCAACCAAAAGAGGGCAGATCCCCGTGATCAACCAGGAGACGGGGCTGGACCTGAAACACAAGCGTCCAGGCGGTCCTACGTATCCCATAAGGATGGGAATCAAGCCGTACGTAGTTCTTGAAGTGCAGTTTAACGTCATGCAGGACGATGAGGGGTGTGAGGTAGTCCCACACACGGGGGAGGCGTACAGCGCGGCCAGTAGACCAACGTGAATGGGGACATAATCCCCCACTCACGTCATACGCCTCGCACAAAAAAGGAGGGGAACTTGGGCCAGGGGCCCAATGCGGGATAGAGATTCCCGGGAAATGGGGCTGGGCCTGAAACATGAATGTTCAGGCGGTCCTACGTATCCCATAAGGATGGGAATCAAGCCGTACGTAGTTCTTGAAGTGCAGTTTAACGTCATACAGGACGAAAAGAGAAAGAAGGGGGGAGCAGAGGGCATCCCCAAACGTGGGGGGCGTACAGCGTGACGAGAAAACCGACGTGAATGAGGGCATAGCCCCGCGCTCGCACCATACACCGCACACCCGGAGGCAACCGGGCCAAGGGCCCGAGATGGGATGGAAATTCCCGAAGGATGGGGCTGGGCCTAAAACACGAATGTTCAGGCGATCCTACGTATCCCATAAGGATGGGAATCAAGCCGCACGTAGTTCTTGAAGTGCAGTTTAACGTCATGCAGAACGAAAAGAAAGGAGATCTTAGTTTAAAGTCGTAGAGCTCGGACCATAAGGACCTCACATACGCCACTTCGCGGTCCTATCCCCTGGATATGCGAAGATGCACTGAGGGATAGTGTCAAAAGCGTCGAGATTTTGCCTGGTCAGAATGGGAAGTGGAAAGATTGTGAATCATGCGGCCATTCACTCGAGGACTGGGGGCACCGGCGTGATGATATGGGAGTACGGCCGACCGTGGCGGAAAAGCAGCATCAATATCGCACTGACCGTTGATGGAATGAGGCAGCAAACGAGCATCAACCGCTCAAGCGCAGGATTCATATCGACTTGCTGCCCAAAGCCCTTGGGGGCACCAGCCCGAGTCGGTGGGAGAGCACTGGGGCATTGTATCCGAACCGCTCACGGGGATCCCACCCAGGCCTTAAGCGATGGATCCGAATGAAATGGAGCATGAAGCCTGAAAGGTGGAAGGAACCTGACCAAGCAGAACCTGACGCTCCTGGCAATAAACCAGAGTACTCTTGACACCGGTGGACCACTACAAGGGGTCAAGGGACACGCCTTGAGGGTGACCCGAAGGCGGCGGATTCCCAAGAGAAGAGTTAATCTTCAAGAGGTGGGGGCTGGACCCGAAGTTTCAAACATCCGGGCGTTCCTACGTATCCCATAAGGATGGGAATCAAGCCACACGTAGTTCTTGCGAGGCAGTTTAGCGTCGTGCAGGACGTAGATGCTTGGCAGTTTAACGTCTTGCAGTGCGGACGGGGTACAGTTTAACGTCATGTTGGACGAGGTGCAGTTTAGCGTCATGCAGGATGAAACACTTGGCAGTTTAATGTCTTGCAGCGCGGACGAATGCTGAACAGTTTAACGTCTTGTAACTTGGACGATACGCTAGGCAGTTTAATGTCTTGCAGCTTGGACGTGGTACAGTTTAACGTCATGTTGAATGAATGTGCAGTTTAACGTCATGCGGGACGTGGTACAGTTTAACGTCATGTTGGACGAATGTGCAGTTTAACGTCATGCGGGACGAGGTACTCAGGCAAAATACTGCTTGAGGAACCTAGCGTTAGTGGGAGGAGTGACACGCTCACCATCCATAGTCGCTAGGGAGTACGCGCCATTGGGATAGACCTTGTGGACAATAAAAGGTCCCTCCCACTTGGGCTCCAACTTGGGTGGCTTCCTGCCGGGGATCATTGGCGCTCTTAGGGCCAACACTAGATCACCCTGCAGGAAGGAGCGGAGGCGAACCTTCTTATTGAAAGCTCGAGCCATTCTGCTCTGATGCCTCTCCAAGTTGTGCAAAGCGCGAAGCCTATTCTCATCCAGTGCTTCCAACTCGACTAGACGGGCTTCAGCAGCTCTGTCTGGTGCTTTCTGGTCGTAGACCGCAGTGCGCAAGGACGGTAACTGGATCTCGATGGGCAGGACGGCCTCAGCTCCATACACCAGGGAATAAGGGGTCATCTGGGTGGAATTGCGAGTCGTCGTCCGATAAGCCCAGAGGGCGTTGTGGAGCTTGTCCGGCCAACTCTTCTTGTTTTGACCAACCATCTTTTGCAGAATGTTAGAGAGGGTCTTGTTAAACGCCTCAATCTGTCCATTCGCCTGCGCATGATAGCGAGATGTATGGTTCGAGCGAATGTTATACTTGGCGTACAACTTCTTCAACTCGGCTGCTCGGAAATTGGTTCCGTTATCCGCGAGGATAGCGTGAGGCACTCCAAATCGATAGATGATGTTGGAGGTCACGAAGTCAGCGATGGAACAGGATTTGACCTCTCTGATCGGAATCGCCTCTGCCCATTTGGAGAAGAAGTCTGTGGCGGTCAGAATGAACCGGCACTGGTGAGCTGTCGCCGGCGGGTAGGGTCCCACAACGTCCATCCCCCAGACTGCAAAGGGCCAGGAATACCTGGTAGTATGGAGAGGCTCCGGCGGCCGATGCACAAAGTTCGCATGAACCTGGCACGCATGGCACCTCCTGGCATACTCGATGCAGTCATGGATCATGGAGGGCCAGAAGTATCCCAACCTCCGAATCTGGTGGGACAGCTTCGGCCCAGTCTGGTGGGCGCCACATGAACCAGCATGAACCTCTTGCATGACTCGTGGGATCTCGACTCCCTGAAGGCAACAGAGGATAACACCATCAAATCCGCGTCTATAGAGGATCTGCTCCAGGCCGGGGCTGCTCTGGAGGACAAACTGCGATGCGCGGCGTCGAACTCGCTCGCGCTCGGCTCGATCCGATGGGAGAATGCCATGTTGGAGGTACTCAACCAAAGGCGTCCTCCAATCAGGGGCTGGTTCGACAGCCATATCTGGGGTACTCGGGGCTCCAAGCACAGGGGCAACCACGGTGAGATTACTTACTGATGGGCCGCGATCTCCCTCCGGAATAACAGGAGCGATGAGCCTGCGGTGCGTCACGCGGATGACCAGGTTGTCCTGTTCAGGCTCAGCAAGTGACGCAGCAAGGCTGGCCAAATCATCTGCTCGACCGTTTTGCGACCGGGGAATATGGACAATTTCTGGCCGAGAAGGGAACTGGGCCATCAGAAGGAGGGTGCACTCCAGCAATGGCACAAGTTCCGGCTTCCTGACAACATAGTCGCCATTGATCTGCTTAACGACCAACTCGGAGTCCCCTTTCACACACAGATGGGGCACGTCGATCTCGAGAGCTAACTCGAGGCCGGTGATGAGGGCATGGTATTCCGCCTCATTGTTGGTACAGCCCTCTGACAACAGGAAAGAGTATGGCAGCACGGCTCGCTCCGAGGTAATGAAGACGATACCCAAGCCCACTCTTTTGAGCTTAGGATTATCGAGTCTTCTACCGGTGGGGCTCCGGGAGGCACCGTCAAAGTGCATCTGCCAGCATGGATCGGCTTGATCGACCGAGAGAATGGTCTCATCAGGAAAGCCTAGATCCAGCGGCTGATCCGCGGAGGTCGGGTGAGCTGCCAGAAAGTCTGCCAATGCCTGCCCTTTGATGGCCTTCTGAGACACATACCTAATGTCGAACTGCTGGAGAATCACAGCCCACCGCGCTAGATGGCCAGTCAACATATGCCGGCTCAGGATATATTTCAACGGGTCTACCCGAGAGACCAATTGTACCTCATGGTGCTGCAAGTAGTGCCGTAATTTCTGTACGGCAAATACGAGCGCCAGGTAGCTCTTCTCGATGGGGGAATACCTAACTTCCGCATCGAGGAGCATGCGACTGAGGTAATAGAAGCTATTCTCTGTTCCCTCGTTGTTCTTCTGGGCGAGAAGGGCACCAAGGGACCGTTCCAGGGCGGTCACATAAAGGACCAACGGCTTCCCGGATACAGGTGGCATCAGAATCGGAGGTTGCAGCAGGTACTTCTTGATTTCCTCGAAAGCGGTCTGACACTCTTTATCCCATACATAGGTGGCACCCTTCTTCATGAGCCGAGAAAAGGGCTTACACTTGCCGGCCAGATTCGCGATGAATCGGCGTATATAGGCTAAGTGGCCTTGGAACCCTTGCAGTTCCCGGATGTTACCTGGGGGAGGCATCTGGCTAATCACCCTGATCTTCTCTGGGTCGATCTCAATACCCCGGTATCTTACCACAAATCCAAGGAACTTTCCGGAGGTGACCCCGAAGGCACACTTCAACGGGTTCATCTTCAGGCAGCGAGACCGGAGGAAGCCGAACACTTTCTCAAGATCTTTGAGATGGTCTTGACGCTGGCGCGATTTGACCACCAAGTCGTCGACGTAGCATTCCACCAGTGTGCCGAGGATTGGCTTGAATATGCGGTGCATCGCCCGTTGATAGGTGGCTTTTGCATTCTTCAGGCCGAAGGGCATGACCCGGTAACAGAAGATACCTTGGGGGGCCCTGAAGGCGGTGAACTCCTCATCCTCAGGGGCCATCCGGATTTGGTTGTATCCGGAGTATCAATCCATAAAGGAGAGGGCTTGGAACCCTGCCGTGGCGTCAATCAACAGCTCTGTCACTGGAAGGGGAAAATCATCCTTCGGACAGTGGCGGTTGAGATCGCGGAAGTCGATACAGACTCTGATCTGCCCGTTCTTCTTCCTGACCGGCACAATGTTGGCCAGCCATTTGGGGTACTGGACTTCCCTCACGAAGTTGGCCTTGATAAGCTTGTCAACTTCGGCCTCAACCATGGCACCGTGGGATGGGTGCATCTTCCTGGGAGGCTGCTTAAACCCGCGATGGTTCGCCGGGAGACCAAGGCGGTGGACGGCTACCTGAGGATCTAGCCCCGGCATCTCGTCATAGCCCCAAGCGAACACATCACGGTGCTGCCTGAGAAAGTCCACGTACTGCTGCCGCTCCCCAGAGGGCATGACGGCACTGACCAGTGTGGGTCTTGGATCTGCTTCGGTTCCAAGGTTCACCTGTATTAACTCATCGACCGTGGCGGGGACGCCCTCCTCAAAGGCTGGGGGTGCATCCTCCACGTCCTCTCCACTCGGGGAGGGATCGTCCACGGGAGAGACTGCGCTGGAAACTGCATTGGGGCTACCAGATCCTGCTGGGCCGCTGGTGCTGGCACGGGCGGCCGCGGTCATCTCATCAGGAGACTCACAGGCCGCCGAGACCATGGCCACGTCCAGCCGTTGAATCGGGAGGACGTAGGCGTCATCCAAACTTGCCCAGGGATCACTTGCAACAGCGACAGGCTCAACCTCATCTGCCAGGATCTTCTTGTCCTTGCTCTTGTAATAGTCCGCGTCCAGATAGCGGGCTTCACATGAGGCAAAAGGAGAGGAATCTCCTTGAAGCACGCCTACTCGACCATTAAGGGAGTATTTGAGGAATTGGTGGTATGATGAGGGAACCGCCGCATGAAGGTGGAGCCATGGCCTGCCCATCAATGCGTTATACGCAGTGTCCTGAGAGACTACCATGAATTCGGTGTTGGCAACCAAGTCACCGAACTGGGTCTTCAAACGTATCTTGCCGACCGGGGTTTGCTCAGTGCGGTCGTACCCCTGGATCCTGAGGTCGGAGGGGATCAAGTCATCCTCAGACAACCCCAATCTCCGGAGCGTCCGAGTGGGAATCAGGTTAATCCCGGACCCCGTGTCGACAAGACAGCGCCGGACTTCAAGGCCATTGAACTGGCCAGTAACATACAGCGGACGAATGTGTCCCTGTATAGGAGGGTCTTCATCCTTACCAGAGAACGAGATAACTGCCTGACATTCGGCGTCCTCAATCGTTTCAGCGTGAAAGGCCTCTGCAGCCGCAACCTCTGTCTCAAACTGGAGGGGGCTCTTCAGGGCTTCAGCGAGTGCCTCGCGCATCCCAGATGACATGCACAGAGCCTCAAGGATGGAGAGCCTTGCTGGGATGTCGGCCAAGTGCTTCAGGACATCATACTTTTTGGCCAAGCGCGAGCCCCTGGTTGCAGGAGGTTGCTCTGCGGTTGGAGGCATGACGGGCCTTGCCGGCTGGACCGGCGGCCGACTGGTACTTGGCGCATCTCGCTGTTCACTGGTTGCAGTCCGGGAAAAGGTCACCGTACTGGGGTCAGGAGGCCGGGATGGACTCGTGGCAGGGCGGAGCTGGTCGCGACGCGGCTGAGGCGGTTCTGCCTGGTCCCACACCACAAACAGTGGCGGAGGCGAATCCGTCATCCCCGGATGGGGGGGCTGCGCACGCTGAGCTCGGTTTTGAGCCTGCTTCCTAGTCTCAGTGGCGTGCACGGCCTGGCTGGAGGTACCAACTGCTGTGCCCTGGCAACTCCTGCTGCTGCGGTTCTTCCGACGGTGGCGACGACCGGGGACACTAGGGAGGTTCACCTGGTGTTCTTCAACGTCGGGAACCGAAAAGGGATTTACCAGCTCGACGGTATTAACCGAAGCGTACCCAACACTGTCATCGGACGAATCATTCATCACCGGGTGGATCCGGGGAGGGACCCCTAGGCCATCGATGTCGTGAGACGGAGTGCCCGATTTCCCTTCCCCAGCCCCTGGCGGGTAAAAACTGAATGCTCAGCCGGGCAACATGCTGGTCTTACAACACCTCTGAAAGCCATCGGTCTTCGTATTGAGGAGAAGAGATTCACGTCGGGTTCAACATTTTTCTGTTTCGGTGCGGATGTGCGTCTGGTTTCTGTTCCGGCGCTGTTCCGCCAGGACGCGTTCGCGCGTGCACCCATCGACCCGAGGGGATGGGCGCGCGCGGCTTGTGGTCCCGCAGTTCCGCTTTCCAAAGGCGGGCGGCATCCGTCCCTTATTCAGGGGCGTCTGCTCCTTGATCGAAACCGGGATGATGGGATGTCGGCTCCTCCTTCCTTGGACGTCTCCTCGGAACTCGTCGCCTAATCCGGGTCTCCCTCATAGATTTAAGACATGCTCGTGAATCTCGTTCCCGGCGCCATATCTTCATGGACACCGGTTAATTACGCTGCTTCCGCCCGGACGCTCCAAGGAGTCTGGTCGGGGCAGCAACCTGCGGTGAGGAGACCGGGTGGCTCTGGGTGTTGGGGGCGTGTCGTAACACTGCGGCTCTGCATATCCGTCTTCCGTCCCTAATAGGGCTTCTCGAAGGCATGATGGCATGAGGCATCCCGCACTGGGTACGGGGAACTGCGTCACCTGAGGTTTTCCTCAGCTTCCCATGTTTAACATGAGGTATGCCGCGAGTTTAACGTCCAGCGGGGACGGCATCGGACTGATCAACACAAGGAGTGGATCAGATGACAGAACCCCTTGCGGGGAACCTCCGACGCTGGGGCCAGCACATGGGCGGCTTCCCGAGTGAAGTGGAGTGGAATGAAGTGGCATGACCCCACCGGGATGTGGCGGCCCGGGTAAGGATCAGGGTGGATGATGGAGTGAAGAGCTTGGACCCCGTAGGGGCTTCCTACGTACCGCACGTTAGCACGGATCAAAGTCAGCGTAGTTCGAATATACAGTTTAACGTCATGCTGGACGAAAATAGAGAAAAAGAAAAAGGGGCAGTGGGGAGGCACAATGGAGATACACACGTGCTGTCTCCCACAGGGGCGGACTCATAGGTGAATCGACGCAAACGTGAACCCAGGAAGGGTCCACTGATGGATGAACCGACGTGAAGACGACCGGGAGGACCAGGTGGTGGGCTTGAACCTCAGGAAGGCTTCCTACGTACCCTGTTTAGGAGACAGGGATCAAAGTCCACGTAGTTCATTCGGTAACACTCTACCCCCGGGGGCGAAGGCCACTCCAATCCCGACATCCCTGTAGAGACGAGCGGGTGGGGGCCACACCCAAACCAGGAGGGGCACCCTGCGTGCGAGGCACGTGATCGGGTGAAGCGGACGGTTTAACGTCTTACCGGACGAAGTACAGTTTAACGTCGTGTGTTGAGGACGAAGCGGACGGTTTAACGTCTTGCCGGACGAAGTACACTTTAACATCGTGTGTTGAGGACGAAGCGGACGGTTTAACGTCTTGCCGGACGAAGTACAGTTTAACGTCGTGTGTTGAGGACGCAGCGGACGGTTTAACGTCTTTCCGGACGAAGTACAGTTTAACGTCGTGTGTTGAGGACGAAGCGGACGGTTTAACGTCTTGCCGAATGAAGTACAGTTTAACGTCATGTTGGACGAATGCAGTTTAACGTCGTGCGGGACGAATGTACAGTTTAACGTCGTGTTGGACGAATGCAGTTTAACGTCGTGCGGGACGAATGTACAGTTTAACGTCGTGTTGGACGAATGCAGTTTAACGTCGTGCGGGACGAAGCGGACGGTTTAACGTCTTGCCGGACGAAGTACAGTTTAACGTCATGTTGGACGAATGCAGTTTAACGTCGTACGGGACGAAACACTTGGCAGTTTAACGTCTTGCAGCGCGGACGAATGCAGTTTAACGTCGTGCGGGACGAATGTACAGTTTAACGTCATGTTGGAAGAATGCAATTTAACGTTGTGCGGGACGAATGTACAGTTTAACGTCGTGTTGGACGAAGTACAGTTTAACGTCATGTTGGACGAATGCAGTTTAACGTCGTGTTGGACGAATAATGGTGCCACCGAGGGGTCCGTGTCACTTCGCGCGATCCTGGAGGGCCGCGCGGGAAGACAACGTATGGGACGGGCACCTGCGATGAGGATCATCGGGCGCCACGCAGGCGGATACCCTTAGGGGGTCAAAAGGGGCGACCCCGGCGGATTGCGCGCAAAAGAGGAGCTTTGCGCGCAAAACCGCGGGTCGGCGCGCGAAAGGGTGGGCTGGCGCGCAATTGGGCCAGCGCCTTGCGCGCGGATGATGGAGATTGCGCGCACCGGGCTTCGGATAGCGCGCGGGGGCAACAGCTCATTCTTTAATGAATGGCCACTTGGAAAAAGGGGGGTGCACGCAATCGGGCTGGATTGCGCGCACCCGGGGGGCAATTGCGCGCAAGAGGCTTCTTTTGCGCGCGAAGGCCTTTAGGTCAAAAGTTATTTAAATGAAAGGAGCCAAAGGGATTGCGCGCGAAGGCGAACCCCGAGGCTTTCTTGCGCGAAAGAAAGGAGGTTACCTGGAGTTCGGCATTGCGCGCGGAAGGGGTTGAATTGCGCGCGCGAGAGACCTTTCGAATTCCAGCAACCTTTAAAACGTCGGGGGTCGCCTCATATTTATAGGCAACCCCTGGCGCGGAATCCGGTCCGCGGGCGCGGAATCCTCTTCGCGGGCGCGGAATCGGGCCCGGCGCGCAAGGGAGTCGCGTGGGCCGCTGGCGCGCAAAATTGCGCGCCGACCCAGCGCATTGCGCGCATCCCGAGAGGTTTGCGCGTGGCTCATCAACTTTGCGCGCGGGCTTCTAAAATTCCGCGCAAGGCCTCCGGGCCCTCCGAAACGTGCTTCTGACTCCAAATATGACCTCGCTTTCCGCATCCGGAGCTTGGTTTGGGAACAACGGACTTTTCCGGCGTCTACAATATTATTGTATAAATATTATTTCATACATATCATATACATTTAGTAAACTCATCCTTATTAAATTCTATGAAAAGTTTTACAGAATCACATTACTCTGAGAAGGTGGTAGGCCACACGTCCACTAACAATGTTATTTTATTTCAATAAAATGGAATGTATGAATTTATGTTTTAGATAATAATTATATAGGAATAAATAAATAATAAATATCATATAAAAAAATTATTTCCATTATATTTACTAACCAAGATTGGTGGTAATGGAAAAATGAACATTATCATTTCAGGAGGCAGTAGTCCTCCATACACACAAATAGAAAGTTTGTTACCCATTTTATCAAAGTGTGTTATGGTATATGTAAAAAAAGAATAAAAATATTTCATTATATTTATGACAGTAATTGTTTTATATAATTAAGTAATTAGAATGATTTTGGGGGTGATTAATAAAAATAAAACAAAATATCTTGTGGAAGGATGTTACCTCTTCTTTGGGAAACTACTCTAAATTTTCACAAGAGGGATTCCTTGGTTGGATTTATGCCCAATGGGAGCCTTATGGGATTATGTGATATAAGTTGAGAGCATATTTGGGAAGGTTTTTGATGACCTAAAGTTTCTTGAGAGGTGTGAGGAAGCGGGTAAGTGAATGCAATTTTATGGAGAAAGGGAGGTGACATTCTGGTAAATACCAAATGGTAAATGTTTTTGGGAGGTCTACCTTACCTAATGTGTTTAAAAATGGAAATATAATGTATTAAATAAAATTTATGGACGATCCAAACAATCAGTACACAAAAATAAGTACATTTGTATAATTTTGTACATTAACTTATATGCTTCCCTACTTATAACATTTTGGTTTTCAATTAGGTAACTAAATTTCTAACATATGTAATATAACCATTAAGAATAAATTAAAGTAATATTTATTATAAAATAAATTTAATTTTAATTATAAAAAATATATCTATTTTTTAAAAAATAAATTGTATTTGTGTTGTAAATTAATTTAAAAAAATTACAGGTAACTTGCAAAAAACATCATTAACCCAAACCGTGCTAACATTTATTTTTATATTTATTGGTTAATATGTTATTTATAATGACACATTTGGTCAATTAATAGAAAATATTTATTATTGATTAACATTTCAAAAAATTGAATAATATAAAATGTTTAATAAATTTTAAATGTTTTAACAAAATATCATTTATTATAAAATAAAAGTAGTTCCAATTTTGACATTATTTAATTAATTTAAATTTAAAAAATATCAAAGAAATTATGGAATCTGAATCTATAAAGTTAAAACCTATTTTACATAATAAATTAATCCAAAAAATTAAATAAAATACTTCAATCAATTTACATTACTTTTAATATTTTTAGTATCATTTATTTTAGTTAATTATTTACGAAATAATTACCGCATTTGGAATTCATTTATTATTTAATATAAATAATTCATCTAAAAAGATAAAATATAAATTAGTATGATGAAAAAATTATTTTACCCTTCAAAATAATTTGTATAACCAAACTAATATTTTTTGGACCATATCTCAAGGCTTTATAAATGTTAGAGGTAAGGAAGGCTTGGTTTTTGTCTTTTTTCTTTACATAACATATTATATAGATGACTTTCATCGTATAGTGTTCGAATAACTAATGAAATTAGAAACATTATGCAAT
This sequence comes from Viscum album, assembly GCA_963277665.1. NCBI lineage: Eukaryota > Viridiplantae > Streptophyta > Magnoliopsida > Santalales > Viscaceae > Viscum > Viscum album. The sequence continues at coordinate 114,599,133 of OY728140.1, read as the reverse complement.
ATTATCAATATATGGGCATCTAATGGCTTTTATATAAGTGTATAAGTCATTTTAACCTTTAGGAGTAATGTTTAACTACAAAGTAAACTAATATTTTTCTTAATTACTGAAATAAATTTTAATAAATTTTAGTAATATTTCTAGTCAAAAACTAAGTTGGCTTTAGTAAAATTTATATATTATCCTAATTTAAAATATGGATTCCATTTTTATAAATTATAAATATATAGGTGGATGAAATTAATTTAAAATCAATCTAGAAAACGTGTCATGAAAGAGGGCCATTTAAGCTATAAATGATTAAATGTTTGAAATGTTTTCAAATCCAATTTCATTAAAACATTGGTTATAATGAAATAAATTGAATCAAGTGATGAAAAAAGGATCAAATAAACATTAAAATAAAATAAAAATAAAATTTAACAATATAAATAAATTTGATGAAATATATTTTTTGAATTAAAATTTAGTATATTCCAATATTCATCAAAAAATAATGTTTTCTAGAAAAAACCAAAAATTAACCCTAGAAAAAATTTGACATAATGAGTAAAAAAATAATTTTATTTTACTAAATTAATTTTCTAAAATTTGGTAAAATTAATTTTATTATTGTTCATAGAAGGACACAAAAGGAATATAATAAATGAAAATAATATTTTCAAACATATAAATACTTTAAAAATATTTACATGTTTTGAAGTACCTTTGTGATAAAGTATTTTTAAAAATGTTTTTTTTATATTTTGAAAAAATACTTTTTTTATATAAAAATATTTTTTTCCATAAAAAATGATGTTATCGAGAATGAAGTTTCTGAGGAAATAACTTGATGAAGGAAGAATTATTTTGGTACTGAAGAATTTTGAATGATGATAACGTTGAAGTGTGAAAAGTTAGAAGTTAGAAAAGTTCTCTAACATTATAAATAAGACCAGATGATCCATTACTGATCATGAATATCTCACAAATAATGATAACTTTCAGGATAAAATCTTTTGAAGAAATGGTGGAGAAGTTTTAATGGATTATAATCACTTAAAGAAAGATAAAAAATGGATACAGAATCATTGTTATGAAAAAAGAAACCAATATTCTATGAAAATAATAATCAATATTTTGAGAAATTCGGAACCTGTTTTTGTGAAATTCAGAACCTAATTTCTGTGCAATTCATAACCTGGTTTATGAGCAATTCAGAACCTAATTTCAAAACAAATAAGAACATTATTTATAAGAATTTAAAATCTTGATATCTAAGAAATTTAGAACATGATTTCTAAGAAATTATGAAACTAATTTCTGAGCAATTCTGAACCTATTTTTGAGAAAAGAAGAACCTATTTAATGAAGAAATCAAAATCAAATTTCTGAGCAAGTTGAAAAATGATTTCTGAGAAAATCAGAATTTGTTTTCTAAAATAATCGAAATCACTTTTCTAAGAATACTTCTGGAGAAAAGTTGTTTTCTAAGAAAATCTGAACAACCATTCTGAGTATGTTTCTGAGAAAATTTGAAAAACATTCTTGAGCATGTTTGTAAAACAACTAGAACAAATATTCAACATTATCATACTGAGAATGATTTGAAGAGTTGAAGTAGTCCAACATGATGTCAAATCTTGTGTAAATATCATAGAAATTTAAGGAGGTTTTAAAAACTGAAAGATAATGTTTTAATGTGAGATATTTATGGAATTTTTGAGATTTTAGGAAGCATGAAATTTTTTCAAGTGTCCTAACTTTGTTTTCCAGGTTTCCAATAAATACTTTCTCATATCATTTGTTTATTTTTGACTTTTCGCATGCGCAAAAGGAATATATCTTGAGAATTTAAATTGTCATGTATACACTAGATTGAAGAAGGTTTCATTGAGTGTTTTAGTAGGTAAATTTGAAATCATATTTACCATATTTAGAATATTGGACTTATCCAAATCATACTGAGGATTCAGACTGAGAATTTGTGGAGAAGATTCAAAAAAGATTTTATTCTTTTGTATGGATCAATTTTTCTATAAGAAAACATTGTAAACTAACCGGAGTCAGTATAATATTTCCTATATAGAGATAGAAAGTGTCTAATTGGATTTGGGATAATTTTTATTCACTTCATCATTATAGTAGATTTCTATATACCCACATGAGTGGCAGTGAAAAGGATTTAGGTTCTCCCATTGAGGTCGAACCTTGTAAATCATGTGTGACTTAATTTTTTTTACAATTTTTACATGAAATAGTATTTTCAAAATGTTGATAAGGAAATAAATCATAACTTTTTTCAAGGGATAAGTTTTATATTGGTTTGAAACATATAAAATGTGAACAACTGATTCAACCCCACTTCTCAGTTGTTATTAGATCCTTGTAACTTTAATTGGTATCAGTGGGATGTTACTTTATTGAATCTTCATCAAGGATAATATCAATTCTGTCCACAATAGAATAATTCCTACATTATATGGAAAAAATTATTATGTATTAAAAATAGGATGATTTCTTATCTACTATCTCTTTTCTTGATTGTTTTAGTTTCTTCTATTATTGACTTCCCACCTATTGGGAATAATTATCATATGACATTTGTTGATAAGAGAAATATAGAAGTTTATGGAAAGGCTAGAAACTAAATCCTTATTTCCTTATCGAAAAATGTTTATCATAAGTTGATGGGTCTCAGAACAGAAAAATGTATCTGGGAAAAGCTGTAAATTGTTTTCAAAGGGAATACTGAAGTCAAGGAAGAAAATCTACAAATATGACATAGAATTTATTAAGGTATCAGAATGAGGGATGAAGAAACAATTGATGAATACTTCACCAGAGTAAATGAATTTTTTTACAACCTTAGAGGATTTAGAGATATCATATAATATTCTGCAATTGTGATTATAATTATGGGAAATATTTCAGACATGTTTGATTATAAAATTTATTTTTTAGATGATAAGGATGATTTATCTCTTGATTAATTGCATAACTTTCTTGTTTCTTATAAAATAATAAAATCCCCAATTTTTAAAAATAAGAGGATTGATGAAATGGATTTTAAAGCCTTGAGAAAGATGAAAATCCAAGATATTGAAGATTTATATCCTTGTGAGTATAAAGATAAAGAGGATGACTAGATGAATGAAAAAAAACATGTCTCTTATATCCAAGAACTATCAAAGAGGAAGAGGAAAGTATATAGGTAAAAATAATCTCAATCGTTTTGAGTGTGGTGTAATTAGAAACTTTTCTATGAATATCCCTAAGAAGCAAGTTGTAGAATATCGAGATGATTCTAATGAAAAACCTTGATGGAAGAAGTGGAACAAAAATGAAAAAGAAGAAAATCCTTCTAACGGATGCACAAAGAATTTTACTGGAAAATATTGTTTATTGAGTAAGAAAATTTTAAGAGACTGAATTAAAAGTCTTTCATCTAAATATTATTGGTCAGAAAAATTCATAACCTTCATTTTATAAGTTGAGAAAATAAAAGATTCCTGATATAGAAAATAAGGTGGTGAATAATCTTATAGAGTGTATCAGCTCAGAACTGAACTCCTTGCATGTCTTGCACAAAATAACTCCCAATAATGAAATTAGAGTAATGAAGAAAGATCGTGAAGAATTTTTTGAGGAAAAAAAGGTTTCATCAAGAAGGAGGATGAATACATTCAGGAGATTCTAGTTTACAAACATAGAATTTATGAATAGTTAATCAATATTAAAGATCTTAGCAGAAGTTGCATGCTATGGAAGAAGATGTTAACAAGTTGATACCAAAATATCTTGAGTTTGAATGTACCTTGAGTAAGATGAATGAAAACATCAAAAAAGTTTAAAAAGTAAAATCTGAGACATCAAATGTTATGGAGAAGGCCATATATGAAAATTAGGTGAAATTTTCTCTTATAAAAACAATGTTTCGTCTTGTTCATTTAACTTTTTAGGTTCTGTAAAAAGTATTCGGAAAACATGGGTGGATACATAACGTGAGATCCTATCAATTATAAAGAAGTATCAAAATCACTCAAATGAAAAGATGGTCCACATACTAAACATGTTAGATTTGAAAGAAGTCACCATCCTCAACAATTTTTCTATAGAGAAAGATCTTTCTTGAATAGAAAATCCATATTTGATTTCTTTTTCTTGTTTTGTGGATTCTATGGCATCAATTATTATATTTTATGGCAGAACATTTCTTTACCTAAAATAGGGTTTGAAATAAATGGAAGAAATAGTCAAATAATAATTAGTAACTTTCCTAACTTACTAGAAGTTGAAAAGGTGAATTCTCTACATGTTAGAAACATTCCAACGAATAATCAATCTGAATGTCTAGAAGAAGTTTGTGGAAGATGTGATCAGTCTAGAAATCATGCCAAAATATGTATGACACTCCTTCTAGAACAAGTTCTTATGCTAGAAAAGGAAAGAAAAAGGTGGAGTTAAGAGAATTTGTTGTTGATACACTTTTTAAGGTAACTATGAGGAAAACACATGTATACAAGATAGTGGTTGTTCTTCAACTATGATAGGTGATATAAAAATTTCAAAACATGTTAAAAGTCATAATTGAGGAGTAGTTGTCTTTGGAAATGATAGTTCCTTAAAAATCAGAAGGATCAGAACGACAGAGACTGAAGAAGGGAAATTGAAATATAAGGAAATTTAACTTGTTGATGGGGGTAAATGTAATGGTCCGGACACTCCTGGACCATTACTTTTCCAAAGTGAGGCTCCACCAAAATGGTGGCACCGTGAGGGTGACACCGTGAGGGTGAAACTGTGAGGGTGACACCGGTCACGGTGGCACAGTGACAGTGGAACTGTGACAGTGGCACCGCGAGGGTGACACCATGAGGGTGACACCATGACGGTGGCACTGTGTCCCCTCACCGAGCCTTTCATTCACTTTTTCTAGTACCTGACTTTTCCGCACCCGCAAAGTAAGTTTCGATGTAAATTAATTCTTTTACTCCTTTTAAAACCATTTAATGTCCATAATTAATTCCTCAAAATCCCAAGAGACCTCCGTTTGTAACTACCCTACCGCATGGTCAACCCATGAACCCCACTCCTTACGCGGTTTGGAATTCTCATCTCAACTGTCCGCAACTCGTATAAACTAAGGGTTAGCCGTGGTTTCTTCTTTCCTTGATCGCAGCTTTTCATGAACAGCTTCGGGTACATCTGGCAAGCCGTATCATTATCCGTAACGTTCCGCGCCTGGCCTAAGCGTCGATCGTCTATCAACAAGTAGGGAATTTATCCTTTGTCTCTCTCTTTTGTGTATCATGCGGGGTGGGCATTCTTTGTTTCTGTAGAATTGGATAAACCAGACCTAATAAAGATAATGAACTGATTCTATAAATAAAGAAGGTGGGGCTGTGATTGTTGATGCTGTTTTATATTATGATCTTCTTCCTGAATTATGCGGGCTTACGCCTACTGAAAATCATGACCGTTGGTGGTCTTTATTTGTGCATTAATGAACCCCTAGTGATTTTCTAAATGGCTTATTTATGGTTGTGAAGTCCTTCCGTGAAATGTAAATTGGTTAATTACGTATATTCGGCTAAGTAAATTGGAAGCACTCGGATCAACCCTTCTGTGATAACGCCCGGTTAAGACACACAAAATTGAAATCATGGAGTGTGTTAAATCTTATAAATCTGAAAATATGGGGATGTCCCTGCTTAGTGTTGGTGGCAGTGGTTTGGTTGTTTTCTTTCAGGGGCTGATTGGTGGAAATGTGGGAGGGGATGGGATGCCCTGTTTTTTTTATACTCTCGGTGGTTGTGTGAAATTGGGGATGGGATCCCCTGTTGGTATGGATTCGGTGGTAGTGATTTTTAAGATCGGGTGGGTACTTGTTTATATCAATAATTGGGGTGGGATCCCTTGTTGATGAGAAACCATTTCACGGGACACAGGGTAGTGTCTCGAGGGTTTTTCTTTGGTTCTAGTACTTCGAGGGATCTCACTTATTCCTTGTTGTTGTAACATTACAAGAGAACCGGGTGTGAATGTTTAAATTGACAATTGGATGGATTATTTTCCTTGGTTATGCTTATGATGTTAGTTTCCCAGTAGTGCATGAACATATTTTAACATTATCACTGAACATGAAACAAGAATGGGACAAATGTGTTTTTTTGGCGAGAGTCGTGACTCGGACTTGAGTGCAGTTGTGATCAATAGGCTATCTGAAGAAAAACCTAGATTTGGGTGAGTGCTTTTTACCTATATATATACTTGTAGCTTTGTGTTTCTTAATCACGCCCCACCCAAGTTGATCACATAGTGCCGAACACCCCCATTTCATGGGGGAGGGTGTTTTTCCCAACACTATTCTTAGTGGCTGGTTATTATCTCCTTTTTGCTCCCTTTCTCGGATAGCCCAAGTATCTTCAGGCATGATGTGATGGCCTGAGGTCCATTATTAGCCCAAGAACCTTCGGGCGGGGTAGTGTGATGGTTGGCCAGGTGTGTGCGGTAGGTGGTTTCCCAAGTGTCTTTGGGATGATCCCCAGGTGTCTTCAGGTGTGGAAGTGGATGTTCTAGCCCAGGTGTCTTCGGGCATGGTGGTAGTTTTTCTGGCCTAGGTGTTTGTAGGCATGGTTATGTGTGACAGTTGTGGCCCAGGTGTGTGCGGGCGGGTGAGGCAGTGGGACTGCGGTGACAGAATGGCGGGATTGGTTCGATGCGTAGGATGTCTCAATAACCAGTGGGAAAGTGGAGCGGGGTACCCAAACATCGATGTGCTCTTATTATATATATTACTTGACTTGCGTTATTTGGGGAGTGTGCCTTGGTGAGGCTTGGGTGGATAGTTTACCTTGATTGGTATTTGGTTTACTCCTTTTCTCACGGGACTTTAGTACGTTCCCCCACTTGTGCATGAGAGTCTTTGGTTTTTCCCTACTGAGTGTACTTGTATGCTCACCCTACGTATATAAAACTACTTTCAGGTTTCCAGGAGGACTTCGGGGATCAGGCGGGACCATACTAGCTCGAACCTTTGGGGCAGTTGCAGTTGCTGTTTTTCTTTCTTTGGTACTTACCTTTGTAGTCACCTTTTGTGGCTTTTACTTTTGGAACATGCATGTGGGAATGGTTTACTTTTGGTTTTAATTTTCTTTTACCTTGGTGTTATTGGGTTTCATCTTCTTATCTCTCGATCCTATAAAACAAAAAGGGTAATTCCTTCCATTTATCTGTAATTTATATACCCTTGGCGCTAGTCTCCACTCTGAGACCTATTGAAGGCGGGTTTCGGGGGTCATTATCTCTTCTTCAACTTAAAAAAGGAAGGGCCTGGAAATCTGCTGACCCTTCCCTCCTTTTGGTGAAGGCGGGTCATGACAGAATGGTATTAAAGGGAGGTTGATGGTTGAGAGATAGGATAGAGTCTGGAGTTAGGCACAGTAAGGATTGCATGGGATGGTAGGGCAACAATGTTGGGTGACCTCGGTGTGTGAATTAGGCCAGGGAAGACCGGCTGTGACATGGGATTTTAGGGCCCCCTGTGATCCGATGCAAGGACTCTAGACCTACAGAACGACCAAGAAAGGGAACACTGATTGCACGGTAGAGACCCTAGGAAAGGTACATGCATCATAATGACTAGTGTTCTCATGTTTATGGGGTGTCTTGGGAATTAAGAATAAATAATAAGTTTGTGAAATTTTAAGAACAATATTCTGCACTACATGGGCTTAGGCATTCCTTGATTACCTTACAGCTATGGCACATGGAAGGTGACCACGTGTAGTACAAGTGATCGAGGCCCCGGAGACTACTTTTTCTGATCGGCAGAGAGCTGATCGAGAGGAAGAGGATGACTAGTGGAAGAAGAAACTTCGGGACTTATAGCGACAGACACTCAAGAAGTACGAGGGCATCACCTCTGACATGAAGACAGAAGGCTGGATAGAGGAGCTAGTGATAGCCTTCGGCCTGATTCAGGCCCCGACCGAGTACTGGGTTCCTCTGGCCGTCAGCCAGATGCCGGGAGCGGCACGTTAGTGGTGGACGCTTTACATATGGGAGAGGAGAGAGGCTGAGGTGGCATGGGCTGATTTCGAGAGGGAGTTCCGGGCGGAATTCCTCTCCTCGAAGATGAAGGCAGAAAAGAGACAGGAGCTACTCTCCCTCCAACAGGGGAGTATGTCCATGAGGGAGCTAGGGATCAAGTTCAAGGACCTCCTATATTTTTCTCCGGACCTCTTTCCTGACGAGGAGTCTTGGGAAAGATGTTTGGAGGAGGCACTCCGACCCTCCCTTCAGTATGCTATTACCCCCTTTACCCTGCCGACGTACTTGGAGGTCCAGAAGAAGGCCGAAGTGGTGGATAGGATGCACGCTCTAGGAGGTGTGTCATGAGAGGGGATCCAGTTGGGACCATTGAAAGGGAAGGCTGTCAGCACCAGGCCTCTAGCGTCAGGACCCTCCAGGTTCCGACCAGCAGGGAGCATACCAGAGCAGTTTCAGTTTCGATCCCCCGGTCCTCGCCCTTTTACTTCGAGCCTGGGACCGCGGTGCTTCGTCTGTGGGAGCCCTAGACATCTCTGAAGTCAGTTCCCGGACCAGGTGCAGTACCATGGTGGCGGACATCCCCAGCACTAGCCCGAGCAGCAGCTTCTAGCCAGACCTTTCCAGCAACAAAAGTAGGGACAGCGAGCTCACGCTCCTCCGAAGACAGACGTGGGAGGAGGGGGCTACCTCAGGGTGCTCCTCAGGGCCCTCGACCAGGGCAGGGTCGGGGAGCTGGCTGACAGCCGAGGGACAGAGGAGTCGGGTGTGGACAACTACATGTCACGGAGGCTGCAGTTGTAGTAGTGTCGGAGGTTGTTCGAGGTACAATCACTTTGTTTAGCACTCTTGCTTATGCCTTGTTCGATACCGGAGCTTCGCACTCCTTTTTTGCACCCAGTCTAGCCCGTTCCTTGGGTCTAGATGCCGAGAGACTTCCAGTGCCCCTGGTGTTGAGCACACAATTCGGAGGTCAGACCGACTTGTTGTTTGTTTGTCGAGGATCTAGACTGATGATATGGCCACATCAGTCGGTCAAGGATCTTCTCATACTACAGATACAACCATACAATGTCATCCTAGGCATCGGATGGCTATTCTCTGCGTGTGCCATCATCGACTGTTTCTAGGGAAGGGTCGTGTTCTCAAACTTGGGTGGCCGGCGTGTTACCTTCACCGGCGAGTGGGGTGGTCAGAAGGGCAACAGGTGAGAGGAACCCCTCCTCTCCTTGATAGCCGAGCTGCTAGTAGAGTCAGTAGATGTTGAGATGGTGGAGGTTCTAGAGGTTGTCTGTGAGTTTATGGACATCTTTCCTGAGGAGGGGACGACTCTACCCCCAGGACGTGATATCGAGTTCGGGATAGACCTCCATCCCGGCGCTCGTTCGATCTCGAGGGCTCCTTACTGGATGGCACCTTCAGAGCTACGAGAGTTGCGGATCCAGATTGACGATCTGATGAAGAGGGGTTATGTTCGGCCAAGTGCATCACCATGGGGTGCTCCAGTCTTGCTCGTAAAGAAGGCAGATGGTGGTCTCAGGTTGTGCATAGAATGTAGGAGGCTGAATCAGGTAACGTTCAAAAATCGCTACCCTCTTCCAAGGATAAGCGATATTTTTGACTAGCTGAAAGGGGAAGGATGGTTCTCGAAGATCGACCTGTGGTCTGGGTACCACCAGCTGCGAGTGAAGGAGGGCGACATCCCAAAGACGGAGTTTAGGTGCAGATATGGACACTTCGAGTTTTTAGTCATGCCCATCGGTGTTACGAATTCCCTAGATGTGTTCATGGGGCTTATGAACTCCATCTTCCAGGAGTACCTAGATCGGTTTGTAGTGGTGTTCATCGACGACATCCTGGTCTACTCAAGATCAGAGGAGGACCATGCGGAGCACCTGAGGACAGTTTTGGAGGTCCTTCGACAGAAACAGCTCTATGGTAAGTTGTCAAAATGAATGTTCTGGACACGGGATGTTCACTTCCTTGGGCATGTGGTGTCCGAGCAGTTGGTAGCGGTGGACCCATCAAAGGTTGAGGCAGTTGTTTCTTGGGAAGCACCCAAGAATGTGGTAGAGGTCCGTAGTTTCCTCGGGCTTCGGGTTACTATCGGAGGTTCGTACCCAAATTCTCCCGAGTTGTAGCCCCTTTGACAGCCCTGACCAAGAAAGACCAGGTTTTCGTGTTGAGTGAGCAGTGCGAGTCATCCTTCATCTATCTAAAGGAGAAGTTGGTCAGTGCCCCAGTGCTGAGTTTTCCAGAAGAAGGGGTGGCATATGAGGTGTTCTGCGATGCTTCAGGAGAGGTCCTAGGAGGTGTGTTGATGCAGCAACAAGGGGTGATCTCTTTAGGGTTGAGGCAACTATGACCTCATGAGCGTAATTACGCCACCCATGACCTTGAGCTTGCAACGGTCATTTTTGCGCTAAAGTTATGGAGGCACTACCTAATCGGAGAATGCTTTGTGGTCTTTATAGATCACAAAATCATGAGGTATATCTTCTCCCCGCGGGACCTAAACATGCGAGAACGAAGATGGGTGGAGTTCCTCTAGGTTTACAACTTCGAGATCTCTTATACTGAGGGAAAGGGAAATATAGTGGCCGATTACTTGAGCAGGAGGACGCAGAAGGATGCGGTCCGAGAGTCGGAGGACACCTGGAAGGTGATGGAGGAGTTGGCTGCTTTACACTTGGATGCGAAGATGGATAGCGGCAGAGGCTACCTATATCAGATGAAAGTGCAGTCATCTCTGTTTCAGCAAGTGGAGGAGTCTATGTGGGGCGACCCGGAGTGCGAAGTGATGTGCGACTGAGTTGACCAGGGCAATGCTCCAGAAGAATGGACATAGGATGGTTAGAACCAGATGCTTTTCCAGGGAAAGCTGTTTGTTCCGGAGGCGGTGTGCAGCAAGGTTCTCAGTGAGTTCCACAACTCACCCCTGGAAGTACACCCAGGAGTTTCCAATATGTACCAAGGAATGAAGAGGCAGTTTTGGTGGCTCGGAGTTAAGTGAGAGGTGGCAGAGTTTGTGGCCAAGTGCTTAGTGTGTCAGCAAGTGAAGGATGAACACCGAGTTCCAGGCGGCCTACTGCAGCCTCTAGATGTCCCCGAGTGGAATTGGGATGACATCTCGATGGATTTCATCACAGGACTACCCAAGGTCCAAGGGGGATATGACACCATCTGGGTGGTAGTGGACAGGTTGACGAAATCGGCTCAATTTCTGGCAATCAGGGAGTCGAGTGCAGTGGATGCTTTGGCACGAAGGTATGTGGATGATGTGGTGCAGTTTCATGGAGTTCCGAGGTCTATAGTCTCGGATAGGGATGCACTATTTACCTCGCTGGTCTGGTAAGTATTGCAGCATGCTTTTGGAACATAGTTATGCCTTAGCACTGCTTTCCATCCCCAGACAGATGGACAAACTAAGCGCACCATCCAGACCTTGGAGGATATGCTGCAGGCATGTGTTCTGGACAGAGGAGGATCATGGGTTCAATACTTGCCTCTGGTAGAGTTTTCCTACAATAATATCTACCACTCTACCATTGGCAAGGCCCCGTTTGAAGCTTTGTACGGGAGGCCATGCCGTTCACCTGTGTGTTGGGCCGAAGTAGGAGAGGCAGGCATCCTTGGACCAAAAGCGGTGCAGAGAACGATAGAAAAGGTTAAACTCATATGGGAAAGGATGAAGGTGGCCCAGGACCGACAGAAGTCATATGATGATACCAGAAGGAGGCCCTTGGAGTTTGAGGTTAGAGACCACGTGTTCTTGAAGGTCTCCCCTCGGACTGGGCAGCGGAGGTTCGGAAAGGGGAGTAAGCTTTCTCCCAGGTTCATCGAACCCTTTGAAGTGTTGCGGTGGGTCGGCGAAGTGGCTTATCAGCTAGCGTTACCACCGCTGATACTGAGGATACATGATGTCTTCCATGTGTCCCTTCTCCGTTGGTATCTGCATGATGATTCACACATCCTTGATTGGGGTGAGATGGACATCGAGGATGACATGACTTTTGTGGAGAGACCAGTGATGATCGTGGATCACAAGGGAGAATGTGCTTCGTGGGAGAAATATTCCCTTGGTTCGTGTGTTGTGGAGTCATGGTGGGCTTGAGAAGAGTACATGGGAGAGGGAAGCACAGATGCATACCCAGTACCCAGAGTTGTTTTAAGTTTTGTTCCTTGTTGTACCTATTGTGGTAGATTTTTTGGTCTTTTTGGCTATAAAATGTACTGGCTCTTTTTCCTCTGAAGGTGTGTGAAAAGCCCTGGCTATGGGGAGGAGAGAACCCGACCCCTAATCAAGATGCATTAAGGTGGATGCGATTAAACCCGTGCGGGCGAGTTAGTGCCGCCCAAAGTAGATAATATCTTAACATGGGGGAGGAGACTCCCCAACCCACATGCCTGGACAGTTTGGCATGGTATGTTGCTTGGTTCTTGAGATGGAGGCGTTTCTAGATAAGGACGAGGTTCACTCATGAGAGGTATCTTTCGAGGTGGTTGTTCGGACCCACTCTTTTCTTCTAGTTTATTTTGATTCTTGAGGGCGAGAATAGTTTGAGAGGTATCTAATGTAATGGTTCGGACCCTCATGGCCCATTACTTTTCCAAAGTGAGCCTCCACCAAAACGGTGGCACCGTGATGGTGACACATTGATGGTGGAACCGTGACAATGGCACCATGAGGGTGACACCGTGAGGGTGACACCGTGACAGTGGCACCGTGTCCCCTCGCCAAGCCTTTCATTCTTTTTTTTCCAGTACCTGACTTTTCTGCTCCCGCAACGTATGTTTAGACATAAATTAATTCCTTTACTCCTTTTAAAACCATTTAAATCCCATAATTAATTCCTAAAAAACTCGAGAGACCTCCTTGTGTAACATCCCTACCGCGTGGTCAACCCATGACCCCCTCTCCTTAAGCGGTTTGGCGTTCTCATCTCAACCATTCGCGGATCTTATAAACTAAGGGTTAGTCATGGTTTCTTCTTTCCTCGATCGCGGATTTTCACGAACAGCTTCTGGTGCATCGGGCGAGCAGCATCGTTATCCATAAAGTTTTGCACCCGGCCTAAGCGTTGACCACCTATCAACAAGTAGGGAATTTATCCTTCATCTCTCTCTTTTCTGTATCATGTCGGGTGGGCGTGCTTTTGTTTCTGTAGAATTGGATAAACTAGACCTAATAAAGATAATGAACAAATTCTATAACTAAAGAAGGGGGGCTGTTATTGTTGTTTCTGTTTTATATTATGATCTTTTTTCCTGAATTATGCGGGCTTCCGCCTACTGAAAATCATGACCATTGGTGGTATTTCACTGTGCATTAATGAACCCCTGGTGATGTTTTAAATGGATTCTTTATGGTTGTGAACTCTTGCTGTGAAAAGTAAATTGGTTAATTATGTATATTCGGCTAAGTAAATTGGAAGCACCAAGATCAACCCTTCTGTGATAACCCCTAGTTAAGACACAGGGAATTTAAATCATGGAGTGTGTTAAATCTTATAAATCTGAAAATACGGGCATGGACCAGCTTAGTGTTGGTGGCAGTGGTTTGGCTGTTTTCCTTCATGGGCCGATTGGTGGAAATGTGGGAGGGGATGTGATCCTCTGTTTTTTTCTACTCTCGGTGGTTGTGTGAAATTGGGGATGGGATCGCTTGTTGGTATGGATTCAGTGGTTGTTAGTTTTAAGACTGGGTGGGTACTTGTTTATATCACGAATTGGGGTGGGATCCTCTGTTGATGATAAACCATTTCAGGGGACACAGGGTAGTGTCTCGAGGGTTTTTCTTTGGTTCTAGTACTTCGAGGGATCTCACATATTCCTTGTTGTTATAACATTACAAGAGAACTAGGTGTGAATGTTTAAATTGACGATTGGATGGATTCTTTTCCTTGTTTATGCTTATGGTGTTAGTTGCCCAGTAGTGCATGGACTTATTTGAACATTATCAATGAACATGAAACAAGAATGGGATAAATGGGTTTTGTTAGTGAGAGTCGTGACTCGGACTTGAGTGCTATTTTGATATGTAGGTTGTCTAAAGAAAAACATAGCTTTGGGTGAGTGCTTGTTACCTATATATATACTTGTAGCTTTGTGTTTCTTATTCGCGCCCCACCCAAGTTGAGAACTTAGTGCCGAACACACCCATTTCATGGGGGAGTGTGTTTTTCCCAACACTACTCTTAGTGGCTGGTTATTAGCTCCTTTTTTGCTCCCTTTCCCAGATAGCCCAAGTATCTTCGGGCAGGCTGTGATGGCCTGAGGTCCATTATTATCCCAAGAACCATCGGGCAGGGTAGTGTGATGGTTGGACAGGTGTGTGCGTCAGGTGGTTTCCCAAGTGTCTTCGGGATGAGGCCCAGGTCTTTTCTGGCATGGCAGTGGATCTTCTAACCCAGGTGTCTTCGAGCGTAGTGGTAGTTGTTATGGCCTAGGTGTTTGAAGGTGTGGTTACGTGTCACAGTTGTGGCCCAGGTGTTTTTGGGCAGGATTTGGCAGTGGGACTACGTGTGGTTGTGGACCAGGTGTGTGCGGGCGGGTGAGGCAGTGGGACTGCGGTGAAAGAATGGCGGGATTGGTTCGATGCGTAGGATGTCTCAATAACCAGTGGGGAAGTGGCGTGGGGTACCCAAACATCGATGTGCTCTTATTATATATATTATTTGACTTGCGTTATTTGGGGAGTGTGCCTTGGTGAGGCTTGGGTGGATAGTTTACCTTGATAGGTATTTGGTTTACTCCTTTTCACACGAGACTTTAGTACGTTCCCACACTTGTGCAAGAGAGTATTTGTGTTTTCCCTACTGAGTGTACTTGTATTCTCACCCTACGTATATAAAGCTGCTTTAAGGTTTCCAGGAGGAGTTCGTGGATCGTGCGGGGCCATACTAGCTCGGACCTTTGGGGCATTTGCAGTTTCTGTTTTTATTTCTTTGCTACTTACCTTTATAGTCACCTTTTGTGGCTTTTACTTTTAGAACATGCATGTGGGAATGGTTTACTTTTGGATTTACTTTTATTTTACCTTGGTGTTCTTGGGTTTCATCTTCTAATCTCCCAATCCTATAAAACAAAAAGTGTAATTCCTTCCATTTTTGTGTAATTTCTATACCCTTGGTGCTAGTCGCCACTCCGGGACCAATTGAAGGCGGGTTTCAGGGGTCATTATCTCTCCTTCAACTTAAGGAAGGAAGGTCCTGACAATCTGCTGACCCTTCCCTCCTTTTGGTGAAGGCGGTTCGTGACAGTAAATCATAACATAATTAGTGTTTGACAAATTTGTGATGATGGAAAAGAAGTAATCATCTTAAAATATTCTTGTATCATCAAAAGTATGAAATATGAAAAATTTATTACAAAAGAAGAAAAAACTAGTGGAAATTTCTTTCAAATATATGAATTCAATAAATCATGTTACATGAGTGCATAATATGAAAAAAAGTTATGGCACTGAAGACTTGTCCAACTTGGGCATAAAAACATGAATAAAATTTCTAAAGATGATACTATCAAGAATTTTCCATAATTGAAATGAATAAATGACGTTGTTTTTATTACTTGTTAGGAAGGAAAAATGAGTAACAAGATTCAAAAAATAGTTTATATTCAATCTACCAGTCCACTTGAGATTATTCATTCTAATTTTTTTTGACAAATGAGACATCAACCAACAAAAGGATAATTATAATTTATCACATTTATTGATTATTTCAATTGGATAACAAAAATATTGTTCATGAAGCACAAGTCATAGGCTATTGAAATGCTCAAATTCTTCAGAAAATATGTCTAGAAACAATTGGGTATTCCAATTAAAAAGTTAAGAAAAAATAATTGTATCAAACTCTCAAAAAATTATTTTGAATATTATCTGAAGAAAAATGGTTTTAAAAATCAGTATAGTGAGCCCAATATTCAACAAAAAAATCAGTATCTGAAAGAAATAATATAAGATTAGTGGAAATGCGAATAATTATGTTATCAAAATACAAGATTTTAAAATTCATTTGGAGAGAATCTATTTGTACTGTTGTACATGTTCAAAATATAAGCTTGCTGAGACCAAAAACAAGTATGACTTCTTATGAAATATGGTATAAAAAAAACTTCATTGAAATACTTAAATATTTTTGGATGTCCATGTTTTCTCAAGGTCAAAATTCCAAATTTGGGAATGTTTAATGAGAAATTTGAGGAAGGAACATTCATGACATATTAATGAAATGGGAGATGAGATAATGGTTGGAATAAATATTTTAAAAAGTTTGTGAAATAATATGTTGTGATGGTAATTGAAAATTAATATTCCTGGACAATTATTTTTTAGAGTTCCGAGGAAGATAAATTAGAGATTTCCAACAATAGTGAAAGTAATTTAAAACATTCTGGTCAGGATTCAGAAGAATCAAGTGATGAGAAAATTCCATCTAAGAATCAAACATTGAAATTTCCTAGATTATGAAAACATGTTGAATATGAAAACATTATTGGGAATCTGAATTCTCCAGCTAAGACTATAATGATGTTGAGATGATAAAATCAGACATCACATATCTCAAAAGTTGAACCAAAATCAGTTTCAAAGGCTATTCAAAATAATTAATGGTTTGATTCTATGAACAAAGAGTTGTATCAGATTGAGAATAATGAATCATGGGAACTAGTTCCAAGGCCAGAAAATAAAAATTTTATCGTAACCAAGTGGGTTTATAGAAACATATTTAATGAGGATGAAGAAGTATCAAAAAACAAAGCAAGACTTATTTGTAATGGATACGTATAGTTAGAAGTTGTGGGTTTTTAGGAAACTATTTCCCTCATTACAAGCCGAGATACTATTCTAATGTTCCATATAGTGGATGCTCATTGGAATTAAAAAGTCATTCAGATGGATGTAAAGTCATATTTATTAAATAGTGAGATTGAGGAAGAAGTTTACATTGAGAATCCTTGTGGGTTTCTACTTGATGAGGAAAAAAAGTTTGTAAATTGAAGAAATGTTTTTATGTGCTGAAAGAAGCCCCACATGCATTGTATTTGAAGCTTGATAATTTTTAGAGAATGTATAACTTTTCTAAAGGAAATGTTTATATCAACTTGTATGCAAATGATGTTGATTATAGAACATTAATTGTAATTGTTTATTTGGATGATATAATTTTTGTTGGGGATAACGAAAATGTTTTTGAAGAGTTTCCTTAAGAAATTAATAATAATTTTAAAATATCAATGTTGGGAGAATTAACATTCTTCATTGGATTACATGTTCAAGAAAAAATATATTCCCATCTCAAGAAAAGTATGCTACGGAATTGTTAAAGAAGTTTTGGGTGGATGAATCCAATGGAGTTTCAACTTCTATTCTAGTGAGAACAAAGTTTAGTAAATATGAATATGGAATAAGTTTGAATCAGAAACACATTCATAAGTTGATATGAATTATTCATCACCTTATATATTGAAGGCCTTATATTTTTTATGCTATGACATTATGTACCAAGTATAAAATTAATCCGAAAGAGTCACATATGTTGTCTACAAAGAGGATTTTGAGATATGTCAAAGGAACAACCTCACATGGGTTATTATCCAAAATAAATACTGAGATGAAGTTTATCGGTTATACTAATGCTAATTGGCCTAAATATTGTAATGATATAAATTTAACCCCAAGATGGACATTTTTTATAGGTGAATGTTGTGTGAGTTGTAGTAGAAAGAAACAAATTTCACCAACTTCGAGCACAGCTAAATTTGAATATATCTCAGCCACATCGTGTTGTAATCAAATGTTGTGTATTAATGTTCACTTGTAATATTTTAATGTAAAAGTTTCTAAACCATTAAATATAATTTTGGACAATTAGAGTTCAATTTATCTTTCTAATAATCCTATCCATCATTCAAGATCAAGACACATTGATATAAAGTTTCACTTTATAAAATTGAATGTTTCTTCAAGAGATGTTTTGCTAGAATACATTCCTAAAAATTATCAAATTGTTGATATATATACAAAATCCATGTTGGAGGAAAGGTTTGTTAAATTGAGGTAGTAACTTCTTGTTCATCATCCTACCATGTATTCCTAAACCTCATATGAAATGACCCCTACCGTTCATTGGACTATGTTTACAAATGGGGAGATAGAGTAACAAATTTTATGCTTTTTAGGATGTTTTAGTTATCTTAATTTTTAAATTTGAAGTCATGGTTATCATATAATGGGGGAGAGGAAAAGAAAATCGAGGAAAGAAAATATTTTATTGAGAAAAGAATAAAATAGAGGGGGATTTTTCTTTACATGGCCACAAAATTTTCATTATATTGAGGGATGTAATTACTTCAAAAACATTACTTTATATAGTAGTGTGGTGTTACGACAATATATTTTGAAAAAGGCTATGTTTTTTTATAAAATTAAAAAAATAGGAGAGGCTTGCAAAAGTTGAGTTGTGAAAAAATATGAGACGTTGAATAGTTGTTAATGAGGGTTGTCAACAAATCCAAAAAAGGAGATTAAAGTACATTCAAGATAAATTCTTTTTAAAAAAGTTTTTGTGTTTTTTGAAAAATAATTTATCTGAATAAAAATGTTTTTATTATATATGAAGAATGAATTTTCTGAAAAAAACGTTTCTCAAGAAAAAAGTTATTAAATGAAGAATCCTTTTTGTTGATGATGAGTTTTGAAATAGGATGATGTTCATGAGGGAAAAGTAGGAAGTTATAAAATTTCTCAAACATTATAAAAAAATTATATGATTCTTTTTATATCATGAAGTTTTAATAATTCATGAAAAAATTCATGATAATAACTTTTGCAGAAATGGTGGAGAAGTTTGAAAGAATTTGTATCACTTAAAGGAACCTGAAAAAAAGATCTAACATCATGGTTATAAAAAAGAGAACCACAATTCCATAAAAATCAAAACCACTTTTCTATGTAATTTCACACCTAATTTTTGTGCAATTCAGAACGAGATTTCTGGGCAATTCAAAACCTAATTTCTGAACAATTCAGAACCTGATTTCTAAAAAATTCAAAATTTGATTTAGGTGAAATTTTGAACTTGATTTATGAGAAATTCATAAACTATTTTGTGATCAATTGGGAACCTTATTTCTATGAAATTCAGAACCTATTTTTTAAAGATATAAGAATCTCATTTTTTAGTAATTTTTAATATAATTTCATGGAAAACCAGAACTTTTTTTCTAAAGAAACGGTAATCACATTTCAAAGATGATTTTTTGAAAAAATATCTACTTGTTTTTGGAGAAACTCTTTACCACTTTTTGAGCAGGTTTATGAGAAAATAAAAACAATATTTCTAATCATGTTTCTTGTAATGCCCAAACCCAAGTTACCCAGAGTCGTTTCATTATTATGTAACATTGGGATGATAAAAAAAGATCAAGTCTCGAGAGATCGATTAGTTTAGTAGCCTTGCAATCACTAGATACATTCATAAAGTTTAAATTACATCATAAAATGAAAACTACAATAACATAGTCTCCATAGTCCACACTCATAACCCCTCATACTATCCCTTCAGGTCATTCATAAAATACTTCTTCACATCCTGGGAAAAATAAAACATAGAAAGGTGTGAGCTCGAATGACCAGTAAGGATAACAACATAGCCAAAAATTTCATAAATAGGCATAAACATTTACTGAAATTTATAACTAAAACAAAAGCCTTTTAAACATGAACTTCAGAATAATATGGCAGAAATAAAAGGAAATAATTCCATTTAATTATTCACATGGATATTCTAGTAATTGAATAATCACATGCAATATCAATAACCACTTTCATAATGATGGAATGCATAATTCCAGACTGTCATAACAACATAGTCAAGCCCTAGTGCCAATACTACAAATAAGATCTTGTCAAGGCCTTGTGCCAAGACACTAGTTTGTCTAATGAGACATACCGATTCATCGAGGAGCTATAGGAGGCTCCACCCGTCACTTATTAAGTCCAATGCATTCCTCATATGAACAGGTTTAAACATAACATAAACATTCGTATTAAAACCAACATACAAAATGTCAATATTTTTCCATAAACCATGAATGGTATAAAAATAACACATCCACAGTCAAACAAATCAATAAACCTTCAATACAATATGTAAGTTTTGTATCATAATAAATCAACTTCAAATAAGCTTAAAATCCATCAAAGGATGTTGACATAGATGAAATCAAAACAATTTGAGAGAAATATCTCTTTTTTTGAAATCATTTAAAAGTCACATAATTATAAAATAAAAAATTTACTTTGAAAATATCCTTATAGTCTTTTAAGGGAAGATTCAAAGATTTTATAATGGTGGAAAATAGCCTCACCCACCGTATAAGTTAAGAAAACATTCTTACCTTAATTTTTTCGAAAAGGTTAAAAAGGACCTTGTTTGGAAAATGATGGAATGATTCCTTTATAAACATCTTATAAAAAGTAAAAAAGGGTATAAATTACTTTAACCCATAGTAAGATTGATTTGAAATACATTTTTAAGAATCATGGATGTGGATGATAAAGAGGTCCCAGTAGTTAATTACGTATAAACAACTTCGGATAATGAAGAGACTGTGAAATAAACCTTTACCTTGTATGTTTTATTGGTCAAGGGTAGGTTAAACTCCTGTATAATGGTGAAATTATTGTTATTAAATTATTCCAGAATCATATACATTAATATGATATCATATATGATGTTTTAAAATTGTTTTGTTAATAATATCTTAGTATTATCATCGTTTCGGGTGTTAACAGATTCATTTCCATTTATATTATTTTTTATGTGAGCCGTATTTGTTATGGATGGGATGTATATTATTCATATCTAGAATTATATAAAGTACTTAAACATTATTTTTAATTATCAAATGAGAATTAGGATTGAATGGATACGTTGGGGAATGAATCTCATCGCATTCGTGTAGACGGTAGTCTGTACGTACGCACGAGTGACAATATCACTCTTTTGATATTAAAGTAATATCTAATTGGAAAGTATATCATATATACAGAATCATTATCATGTTATATTTATTATTTACATGAATTACACATCATTATTATACCCATCCAAATAATAATGTTTTGAATATCAATTACACAACGTCATGGAGACGGTAATCCGTACGTACACATGTATGGTGACATGTCATTAAAAGGATGGATATAATACTAAATATGGATGTAAATTATTTATAATAACATATCAGTATATAGAATATACTGGAGTTATTATTTTAGAATGGGAATAACAAAGAAATAATAAGTTGAAGAAGAAAGGAACTTGAAAATGGATGGTGAAAACATTACCTCTTCTTCGGGTTCTTCCTTTTGATTTGATCAAAAGGAATCCTTAGGTTGGATTTCCAACTAAAGTAATGCCTCTAGGTTGAAAGGAGGATATCTGAGAGGGTATTTGGGCATATTTTTGTCGATCTAAAAGGCATTGAAGGTGTGAAATTGAAAGAAGGGGGAGTTCCCTTTTATAAGAGGGGTGATGGAACCTTAGGAAAAGCCAGAAATATTATTTTATAATAAATTCATATTCGGTTTCTAATGGATAAAAAGTGTATTATTTAAATTTTAAAGTGGGGATAGGTCCAAAACAACTCAAAAAATAGGGTTTAGATAGGTTTGGGTCACTTTATTAACCTTATCTTTTAGTTTTATCTCTTAGTTAATTAGTTTAACACTTACCTTGTATCTTTGTATTTTTATATCATATAGTCAATAAACATACTACAAAAATCCAAGAGACCCCCAAGAGGTCCATTAATGATACCCCTATCATAATATAAGTCTATTGGCTAAGCCTAATATTTTTAGGAATATAATATAAATTAAAAATATAATATTTGTTTTAAAAACTCTTTTATGTCGATTTTGACACGATTGTGTATTTTGTTTTTCATAATTTCATGACAGCATTATTAATTAAAAAAATTATATAACCGGTCCTAATATGTCATTTTAACCTATAAAATTAGTTTAATTCATAAAAAGTCTCAAATTACATTTATTTTGATATTTATAATATCATTTATTTTAATATTTCATTAATTAGGTAATTACAGCATCACCATTGTGTCGTAAACAACTTATATTATTTAATGTCTAAAATTTATAAGTAATGTATCATTATATATGAAATATATTTATCTTTATAATGAATATTTTTAATCCAATTTATCTTATGTATAACCCTATATTAAAAATGTTTTAGTTATTAATCATTGATTTTAACACTTTTAACTCTTCTTTGAAATAAATAATAATAAATGCCTTAATATAATCCAAGTGGACCAAAATGATAATATTTTATTCCTAAGGTTGTTTTTGGTCGAGAAAAACTTGTCCAATAGAATTAGGACATGTGTTAGGGTAATATTAATATCATTTTTACCCTTAATTATCGTATTTACTTTTAACCATCGTAAATAAAATTAAAAAAGTTACTATTCACCAAAAATTATTTTTATCTTATTGAACCACATTTTACTCTTTGATATTAATCATGTCTCTCGGATTTTAGAAATTCCACTTACAGAAGTGGTAAAATTAAGTTTTTTGGGAATTTCCAAATTCTCCTAGGAGGTGGGTAAAAGACAGTAAAAAGTTCAATAAAATTTTTGTATATATAAAATTATTCTAAACTAACTCCAATGAATTACATTGATCATATATAGGTATTATGTATCTATTTTGACCCCAATTAAATTTAAATAAATTAAATAATTATTTAAATTAAAATTCAGTGTTAAACTATAACTCCGTGTTTTTCACTATTCACCAAAAATTGAATGTTTTCAGAAAAATACCAAAAATTCACCCTAAGCTAATTTCGATATTACAAATCCAAAAATGAATTCCATATGGAATGATAAAATTTATAAAATTTCAAAAAGTGGGTATTACTATTCATAACAGCTAGTTTGATTGGTTGTGGTGTGTGTTAGAACTCAAAGTTGCGTATAACACACGCTACTGTATTATTCAAGGAGAAGCGTACCATGGAAGATTTGGGTGCTACATTCCCCACTCCTTCAAATAATTTCCTCCTCAACATTTCTATAATACAACTGCATTAAAAGACTCAGGTGATTCTTCATCATAAGTTCCTCAGGCTCCCACGTTGCCTCTTCCATCTTATGGTTTCTCCATTGAACTTTTACAAGACGAGTCATCCAGTTTCTTAGCACTTGTTTTCTGGTATCAATAATCCTGATGGGCTCTTCGCAATATGACACATCAGGTTCTAGTTCTAATTCCTCATAGGTGAGTATATGCATTGGGACAGGCATGTATTTTCTCAACAGTGATATGTGGAACACATTGTGAACTTCGGATAGATTTGGCGGCATTGCCAAATGGTATGCTACAACACCAATTAGTTATAGAATATCAAAAGGTCCAATGTACCTGGGACTCAATTTTCCTTTCTTACTGAAACTTATAACTCCCTTCCATAGAGATACCTTCAAGAAAACATGATCTACTACCTGAAATTCCAAATCCTTCCTACGATTATCTGCATAGCTCTTTTTCCTACTTTGAGTTGCTTTGATGTGGTTCTGGATTACCTTCACCTTTTCCATCGTTTCCTCCACCAGTTCTGGGCCTATGAGTTTTCTTTCACCAACATCATCCCAACAGGTTGGTGTGCAAAATCTCTTTCCGTATAACGCTTCATATGGTGCCATCTGAATACTTTAATGGAAGCTATTGTTATAAGAAAATTCTACGAGAGGGAAATATTGATCCCACATACCCTGAAAGTCAAGTGAGCAAGATCTCAACATGTCTTCTAAGGTTTGAATAGTTCGTTCTGATTGTCCATCGGTTTGAGGGTGGTTGGCCGTTCTCAAACGAAGTTCAGTAACTAAGGCCTTCTGAAAACTTTTCCAGAACCTTGAAGTAAAATGGGGATCACGATCCGAAACAATTGATAGGGGTACTCCATGAAGTCTCACAACTTCATTAATATATAGTCTTGCTAAACATTCAAGTGGTAGATCTTCTCTTATAGCAAGAAAATGTGCTGACTTGGTAAGATGACCAACAATGACCCATATAGAATCGTTCCTTCTAGGAGTCTTTGGTAGTCCCATGAAAAAGTCCATCATGATATAATCCCATTTCCACTCAGGTATGGGAAGAGGTTGCATGACTCCTCCAGGCTGTTGCCTTACAACTTTCACTTGTTGAAAAAACCATACATCTTGACACAAAATCAGAAATCTCCCTCTTTATGTTTTCCCACCAAAAATGTTCCTTCAATTCTCAATACATTTTGGTGCTCCCAGGGTTTATAAAGAAATTGGATCTATGAGCATCGTCCAACAATTCCATTTTTAGATCAGGTAAATTGGGAACACAAAGTCTCTTCCCGAATTTCATAATTCCATCTTCATACACAAAGTCACTAAATCTCCCATCATTCACTACTTTAATCTTTTTTTGAAATTCTTCATCAATTGTCTGAGAACTCTTAATCCTTTCTAGTAATGATGGTTTGGTAACAATTTGAAAAATTATTGATGTTTCACCTTCCATGGTAATTCCTATATCCATCTTCACTAGATCCATGAAAATAGGATCCCTTTTAACTCTCATCATGTTCAAAACTCCATGATCCTTTCTACTCAAATCATCTGCCACCTTATTTGCCTTCCCCGGGTGGTAGTGTATCATGCAATCATAATCTTTGAGTAATTCAAGCCATCTACTTTTCCTCATGTTGAGTTCTTTTTGTGAGAAAACATACTTCAAAATCTTGTGATCAGTATAAATCTCACATTTTTCACCATAGAGGTAGTGTCTCCATATCTTCAAAGCGAAAATCACAACTGCTAACTCGAGATAAAGAGTAGGATTGTTTTTCTCATGAATTTTCAACTTCCGTGATGCATAGGAAATAACCCCATCATTCTGCATAAGGACACAACAAATTCCTTTCTTCGATGCATCACTATATATAATTAATCCATCATACTTGATGGTAGAGTCATAAAGGAGAATTGACTAATCTTCTATTCAGATCTTCGAAACATTCTTCACACTCTTTTGTCCAAACAAATTTAACCCTTTTATGTGTGAGCTTTGTTAACGGGTTATCCAATCGGGCAAATTTCTGGATGAAACGTCAATAATATCCTACTAAACTAATAAAACTGTGTACCTCAGTTATACTCGTCAGTACAAGCCATTCTTGGATTTCCTTGGTCATAGAAGGACCAATAGATATTCCATCTTTAGAGACAATATGGCCAAGAAAAGAGATATCTTGAAGCCAGAATTCACACTTGCTAAACTTCCCATATAATTCATGTCTTCTAAGAGTCTTTAGAATAATGTGAAAGTGATTTTGATGATCTTCATAGCTTTTGGAGTATACCAAGATATCTTAAATAAATACCACCACAAAATCATCAAGATATTCATTGAAAACTATATTCATTAGATCCATGAATACATAGGGTGCAATAGTCAGCCCAAAAGGCATTAATGTAAACTCATAATGCCCGTACCTTGTTTGAAATACTGTCTTCAGAATGTCTTCTGCCTTCACACACAACTGATGGTATCCAGATCGAAGGTCAATCTTTGAAAATTATTGATCTCCTTGTAGTTAGTCAAATAAATCATCAATACGAGGTAGGGGATACTTGTTCTTTATTGTTATAGCATTGATTTCCCTGTATTTGATACATAACCTCATGGATCCATCTTTCTTCTTAATAAAAAGGACAGGGGATCCTCATAGAGAAACACTAGGGTGAATAAATCCCTTATTACTCAATTCCTCTAGTTGTTTCTTTAGATCCACTAATTCTACAATGGCCATTCTTTAAGGGGTGTTCAATATAGGCCTTGATCCAGGAATTAAATCAATGGAAAACTCAACTTCTCATTCTGGAGGATGTCCAGGTAAATCTTCTGGAAACACATCTACATATTCTTTCACAATAGGTACATCCTCTATTTGAACATCCCTTTCCTCACCCACAATCATTTCATTTTTTTCCTCCCCAATAATTGAATTTAGTTGAGTTACTGGGGGTGGATCTAGATAAGAATTATGTGGTGACGATTCTGCTCTAAAGATAAGGTGTTCCTTATCATCATCATAAAAATTTGTTACCTCTTACTTCTTACAATAAATCTTTGCATCATGGTCCAAAATCCATTCCATATCAAGGATTATGTCAAACTCAATCATAGGTATGACGATGAGATCAGCGTATAAAGAACATTTATGTGCTCTAATGGGGACTGATTCACAAAACTTTGTTGCAATGATACTTACCTTAGGAGTTTTAACTGACAAATACCATGTTAAATCAAATTGGAAATATCTAATTTTCTTAATGTGATGATCCAGAATCAAATAATTCATTTGCTAAACTAGAAGAAACCATTAAATTACCTGCCACCACATCTTTCGGATCTTTTAACTCAGTAGTAGTGATAGCATAAGCTTGGCCTTGATCCCTTGGCCTTTTCTGAGGCAAGTTACTCAAACTCTTAGGAAATTCATTTTCAGAATGTCCCATATCCCTAAAATTTTGGCATTGGACATCGGTAGCTTCCTTCTTCCACTTGCAATCACGAGCATGGTGGTCTTTTTCACCACACTTGTAACAGACTCCCATTCCTTTTATGCAAGTACTATGGTGTTTCTTCTCACATTTACTGTAGGATGGATATTCAAATTTTCCCTTATTCCCCTTATTTCCATTCCCAGAGTGATAAAAAGATCTCTTCTTCTCCTACTTTGCTTTAAAGTCATAAGACTTAGAGAATTACTTTTCTGTCTTGATAGCACATGAGACAATATCTTCGTACCACGGGAAGGTTTGTGAGACTAATTATTGAAAGAGAAACAGTTTTAACCCATCAAATAAATGATCAATATTACTTCCTATGTTACGTATATAATCTCTAGCATACCTTGCTAACCTTGTAAAGTTAGCCTCATAATTTGTGACATTCTCATCCTCCTTTTATCTTAGACTCAAAAATTGCCTTTCCATATCTGCTCGATGGTCACGAGGAAAGTATATTTCTATGAAAAGTTCTTTGAACTCCCTCCATTACATATTTGATACTTCCTAGTCATCCTTTGTGTTTTGAATCAGGGACCACCATTGATCAGCATCTCCAGTGAGGCGGTAAACTGCCATGATAACTTTTTCCCTTTCACTAATCCCCATAGCCTGAAATATTTTCTCTAGGGAACATATCCATTGCTCAGCTACCAATGGATTTGTACTCCCATTGAATTTAGGTGGTTTTTTCCTCATGAAGCGATCTATCATTGATCCTCCATGCTGTGGATCCGGGTGCTCTATACGGGCAAGGTTATTATTCATAACCTGAGTGAGTTGTCCCAGTATGGTGATTAGCTGATCAGCACAAGTTGTATCACCAACTCTAATATAATTATCTTGATCTGGAGGGAAATCCCTACACGGAGTATGCGCATTGATAAGGTTTACATTTCTTCCAATAGGTGTCATTTCTAAAAAATGGCATAAACTAGATCAGTTTATGAATCAAAATACATAATTCCATACTTGTAAAACACTTAACATAAGTGGAACAATTTATAGATATAATCCATAATCATAAAAATGTTTTATTTGAGAAAGTATATACTCATAAACCCTTCATAATGGTTTGTAAAGAAAATGAGAATTTTCCTAAGCATATCCCCCGGGAGTGTCGTAACCAAGAGTAAAGCAAGGCCTGTTGTCATGCACCAGTTCCCATTCGAGTCTAGCTCAAAGTGGTGTTTTTGTCTTTTACCCCTAGGTACATTTGTGCCAGAGCCGCCTCAACCTTCTCGTATCCAGACAGGTATTTATTGCTCATAAAACTCACAAAATCTCTACAATACCAATATTCTAGGAAGTTATTCTATACTAATCCTAAAAGGTCATCTTAGGTCTATGTTCTCTAATCACACTTTATTTAAATCTAGCTTCCAAGGTTTTTACTAAAATTCCTCTGATACCAACTGTAATGCCCCGAACCCAGTTACCCAGATTCAGTGCATTATTACGTAACATTTCCATCATCACAAAAGATCAAGTCTCGAAAGATCGATTAGTTAAGTAGCCTGGGAATCACTAGATACATTCATAAAGTTTATATTACATCATAAAATGAAAACTACAACATCATAGTATCCATAGTACAAACTCATAACCCCTCATACTATCCAAAAAAGTCATTCATAAAATACTTCTTCACATCCTGGGATAATAAAACATAGAAAGGTGTGAGCTCAAATTCCCAGTAAGGATAACAACATAGCGGAAACTTTCATAAATAAGAATAAACATTTAAGGAAATGTATACCTAAAACAAAATCTTTTTAAACTTGAACTTCCGCATAATATGGAAGAAATAAAATGAAATAATGCCATTTACTTATTCACATGGATATTCTAAAAATCTAATAATCACATGAAATATCAATAACTACTTTCATAATTATGGAATGCATAATTCCAGACTATCATAACCACATAGTCAAGGACTTGTGCCAAGACTACAAATAAGATTTTGTCAAGGCCTTGTGCCAAGACAATTGTTTGTCTCATGAGACCAACCGATGCATCGAGGAGCTATATCGGGCACCACCCATCACTTATTAAGTCCAATGCATTCCTCATATGAACAGGTTTAAACATAACATAAACATTCGTATTAAAACTAGCATAAGAAATTTCAATACTTTCTCCATAAACCATGAATGGTATAAAAATACCACATCCACAGTCCAACAAATCACAAAACCTTCAATACAATATGAAAGTTTTGTATCATAAAAAAACAACTTCAAATAAGATTAAAATCCATAAAAGGATGTTGACATAGATGAAATCAAAACTATTTGAGAGAAATATCTCTTTTTTTGAAATCATTTAAAAGTCGCATAATTATATAATAAAACATTTACTTTGAAAATATCCTTATAATCTTGTAATGGAAGTTTCAAATATTTTATAATGGCAGAAAATAGCCGCACCGGCCGTATAAGTTAAAAAAACATTCTTACCTAAATTTTGTCGAAAAGGTTAAAAAGGAACTTGTTTAGAAAATGACAGAAAGATTCCTATATAAACATCTTATAAAAAGTCAACAAGGGTATAAATGACTTTAACCCATAGTAATAATGATTTGAAATACATTTTTAAGAAACATTGATGTGGATGATAAAGAGGTCCCAGTAGATAATTACGTATAAACCACCTCGGATAATGAAGAGATTGTGAAATAGACCCTTAACTTGTACTTTTCCTTGGTCGAGGGTAGGTTAACCTCCTGTATAATGGTGAAATTGATTTTTATTAAATTATAAAAGAATCATATACATTAATATGATATCAAATATGATATTTTGACATTGTTTTGTTAATAATATCTTAGTATTATCATCGTTTCAGGTGTTAAGGGATTCATTTTCCTTTATATTATTTATTATGTGAGCCATATTTGTTATGGATGGGATGTATATTATTCACATCCAGAATGATATCAAGTACTTAAACATTATTGCTAATCATAAAATGTGAATTATACTTGAATGGATATGATGGGGAATGAATCTCATCGCATTCGTGGAGACGGTAGTATGTACGTACGCACGAGCGACAATATCACTCTTTTGATATTAAAATAATCTATAATTGGAAAGTATATCATATATAAAGAATAATTATCATGTTATATTTATTATTTACATGAATTAAACATCATTATTATACCCATACAAATAATAATGTTTTGAATAACAATTACACCACGACGTGGAGACTGTAAGCCGTACGTACGCACGTATGGTGACATGTCATTTAAAGGATGGATAGAATACTGAATATGGTTGTACCATATTTATAATAAAATCTAAGTATATAGAATATAATAGATTTATTATTTTAGAATGGGAATAACAAAAAAATAAGAAGTTGAAGAAGAAATGAACTTGAAAAAGGGTGGTGAAAACATTACCTCTTCTTCAGGTTCTTCCTTTTGATTTGATCAAAAGGGCTCCATAGGTTTTCTTTATGACTAAAGTAAGGCCTCTAGGATGAAGGGAGGATATTTTAGAGGGTATTTTGGAAGATTATGGTCGATCCAAAAGGCTTTGAAGGTGTGAAATTGAGAGAAGGTGGAGTGCCCTTTTATAAGAGGGGTGAGGGGCACCTTAGGAAAAGCTAGAAATATTATTTTATAATAAATTCATATTCGTATTAAAATGTCTCCAAAGTGTATTATTCAAGGTTTAAGGTGGGGATAGGTCGAAAAACACTCATATAATATGTTTTAGGCAAGTTTGGGTAACTTTATTAACCTTATCTTCTAGTTTTTACTCTTAGTTAATTAGTTTGTCACTTACCATATCTCTTTGTATTTTTCTATTATATAGTAAATAAACATACTATAAACATCCAAGAAACCCCCAAGTGGTCCATTAATGATACACCTATCATAATATAATTATATTTCTAAACATTATATTTTTAGGAATAGAATATAAATTAATAATATAATATTTTTTTTAAAAAATCTTTTATATCAATTTTGACACTATTGGGTATTTTGTTTTTGATAATTTAATAACAGCATTATTACTTAGAAAAAAACATATATAACCAGTCCTAATATGTCATATTAACCTATAAAATTAGTGTAATTCATAAAAACTATCAAATTATATTTATTTTGATATTTATTATATTAATTATTTGAATAATTCATTAATTAGTTAATTACTACATCACCATTGTGTCATAAATAACGTAAATTATTTAATGTCTAAAAATTATAAATAAAATATGATTATATATGAAATATTATTATCTTTATAATGAATATTTATAATCCAATTTATCTTATGTGTAAACCTATATTAAAAATGTTATAGTTATTAAACATTGATTTTTACGCTTTTAACTCTTCATTGAATTAAATAATAATAAATGTCCTAATAGAATCCAAGAGGATCTAAATGATAATATTTTATTCCTAAGGTTGGTTTTGGTCGAGATACACTTGTCCAATAGAATTAGGACATGTGTTAGGGTAATATTAATATCATTTTTACCCTTAATTACCCTATTTACTTTTAACCATGGTAAATAAAAGTAAAAAGTTACTATTCATAAAAAATTATTTTTTTATTATTGAACCAAATTTTACCCCTTGATATTAAATGTTTCTATCGGATTTTCGAAATTTCACTCATGGAAGTGGTAAAATTATGTTTTATATGGATTTACAAATTCTCCTAGGAGGTGGGTAAAAGACGGTGAAAAGTTCAATAAAATTTTTATATATCTAAAATTATTCTAAACTAACTCCAATGAATTAAATTGAACATATATAGGTATTATGTATCTATTTTGACCTTAATTAAATTTAAATAAAATAAATAATTATTTAAATTAAAATTTAGTTTTAAACTATTACCCTGTGTTTTTTCACTATTCACCAAAAATTGAATGTTTTCAAAAAAATAACAAAATTTCCCCCTATGTTATTTTAGATATTCCGAATCCAAAAATAAAGTCCATTTTCAAAAACAAAATTTATAAAATTTCAAAAAGTGGGTATTAGTATTCATAACAGCTAGTTTGATTGGTTGTGGTGTGTGTTAGAACTCGAAGTTGCATACAACACACACTACTGTATTATTCAAGGAGAAGCGTACCGTGGAATCTTGGGGTGTTACATTTATGAAAAACCCATAACCAAGATTCATCAATATTGTACTGAGAAAGATTTGAAGAGTGGAATAAGTCCTTATTGAAGTAAAATATTGCCTAAATCACAGAGAAATTTAATGAGGATTGATGAATTCAATGTCGTTTTTTTAATGTGAGAGATATATAGATTTTTTCATATTTGAGGAAGTGGGAATGAATTTCCAGTTTATCACCTTTGTTCTTCGAGTTACCTATAAATAATTGATTATATTATTTATTAATTTGGAACTTTTCACACAAGAAAAAAGCAGAGCTCTGGAGAATTCAAAGTAATTTTTTTTGACCAGAATAAAAAAGTTTTCTTTGAGTGTGTGAGCAGGGAAAATCTAAATCATCTTTACTATACTGAGAATATCAGACGTAGCCAAATCGGATAGAGGATTCTGACTGAGAATTTGTGGATCATATTCAACCATGTTTTTATTAATTTGTTTGGATCAATTTTTCTATAAGAAAACATTATAAACTAACAGGAGTCAGTATAATCATTCCTAGTTAGAGATAGAAGGTGTTTAATGGGGGTTGGAATACGTTGTATTCACTTCTTCATTATATTATATTTCCATAGACCTGCGGGAGTGGCTATTTAAAGTACATAGGTTCTCATATTTAGGTCGAACCTTGTAAATTGTGAGTGCATTAATTTATTTACCATTAATACATTCATAAGTATGGCTTACTGGTTGATAGGGAAATAAATATTAACCAGTTATAGGGGTTAAATTTATAAATGTTTTGAAACTTATAAAAAGTGACCAATTGATTCAACCCCCTTTCTCAGTTGTTATTCAATCCTTGAAGCTTTATGATTTATTATCAATATTTTTTATTAAACCAATTATAAATAACATTAAAAATTAATTATTACATTAATGTTACAATGTATAATGG
The DNA here is from genome assembly GCA_963277665.1 of Viscum album. Classification (NCBI taxonomy): domain Eukaryota; kingdom Viridiplantae; phylum Streptophyta; class Magnoliopsida; order Santalales; family Viscaceae; genus Viscum; species Viscum album. Next base: position 114,566,385 of record OY728140.1, on the reverse strand, counting down.
ATATGTTATAACTATATTTTTTAAAATATTACAATAATATAATGTTGTTTTGAAAAAACTCAGTGTTGTGTGTAATGAAATATAAGTAAGTTTTGCATGTAGCACAAGGTTATCTTAGTGCAGAGTATAATGAAAGATCAACATTTTTAGCCTAAAATGAAATAATAACTTGGTTATTTCATATAACAGAAGCTATATTCAGAGTTCCAAGAAATAAAAAATGTTTAAATTAATTCAATACACTTTTGAAACATCACAGGTTGTTACATACTACTCCATTTAAGATGAATTTAACCCTCGAAATTCATTGATGTAATCAAATTCATAATACATGGAATTTCCTTTCACAAAAACCCACATCATAAAAAATAAACCTAACAAATATTTTTTAAAAAATAAAGTTGGAACCATAATGGTCACACAAAGTAACACATAACTTGGTTTCCATGTTGAAGAACATAGGCTGCAAGTGAAAATATGTACATAGAAGAGATGTGTAAATAATCATAGAAATAGATCAACATCATTGATCATAAGAAAGTGAGTGATCTAGATACAGTTAATAACCCCAAAAACATAGACTGAATAAGCATGAAAGAGGTCATTAATATCATAAAAATGATGATAATAGGATAATATTTTATTTCAATCCATTTTTTTATAAATATGATTATTTTTAATTAGATTATATGATTATATGATTTTAGGACAACCTTTCCCATTGTTGTTCCTTGATCAATTTCCACTTTATCTCTTATTCCTAGAAATGAAGGTGATTTTTTTATTTAAAAGCACTAGAAGATCATGATATCTATAAATAGAATGATATGTGATTCCAAATGTCTTTAGTTATCAAAAAATTAATAGAAAATGTTATCAAATATGCACAAAACCTCGAATAGAGAGATAATACATTAATCTCAAAAAATAATCCACTTTTTAACATAAATCATTCCACAAATGGTTATCCATATAACCCATCTGAAAGATGGAATTCATAAATTATATAAATAAAGTCACTAAATTTATCTGAAAAACATTAGATTTGATCCCCATATGAAACATGGTAATATCCTAAATTAATATGAATCCTTATTGGTAACATGCATGCCTCCCTATTCCAAAAAATATGGTATATATTCTTTGATTCTATAAATTTCATAAACTCTATCTATGATAACATAAATAACCTTTACAAAAAAAATATCTTATCATTTATATGGTCATAAATACTATCCAATTTTTACTATCCTAATCAATGATCACTTTATCTAATCTAAACATGGTTTTCTCAGCATCTTGAACACATTTAGGGTTACCTTTCCTTTTTTCAGATATCACATTTCCATGAAATAAATTTTCTACTTAATCTTAAAAATAAAAAATACCCTTTAAAATCCATAATTATATTTTATACTGAAAATACATATACAATTCAAGATTCTTATAACGTAATATTTGTATTAAAAAACATAAATACTTCATTCATCCAACTTCCATGTCAAATAATTAAATATGCTTCTTCGTCTTATTCCTTAACACACCCTTCCAAAAATATGAAATATAAATAATGTAATAATATTATTCAACCTCAATTTAATAATTTTTATAAGCAATACTATTTTAAAAACAACATACCTTTCATATGTTGTTAATGGTGTCGTCATAATCATTATAAATACAATTACTTGTACCACCATGCTAATTCTATTCATGAGCCTTCCACATATGACATTAATTTCCCAAATTCCAATACATTAAAATTTTAATGAATTAAAAAATTAATAATACCATATAGAGTCCAATATTACCATCCATTTCATTAAGTGAAATTTTCATTTTCATATGTAGTTACATTTTTTGTGACCTTATTTTCCATAATCAATACATACTCATGTTCCTCTAAAAAATTAACTTTGGTAATTATTCCTATATTCTCAATGAATAATAAACTCAATATTAATTCCTCGATGTTCTCCATTACACAAACTCTTAGTGAACTATTTCCTTCACATTATTTGTGACACTGATTATTGATTAAGGTACAAATTATTAATCATGTTCCCTGATAACTGATTTGGAATGATTACAACATCCTTTACCCTAGTGGTCATGCAATTTGACTTCTCATTATCAAATTCTCTATAACATTCAATGGTAACCTAGCTCCTAGTTCCAACCACTGAAAAATATTACATAGAATAGCATGGGAATCATTTATTATAGGGGAAACAATAAAATAACTAAAAATCATTTATATGATTTTTAATTATGACACCTTCCTTTAAATTTATTAAACCTTAGGATTATCCTAATATTAATATGAAAAAATATTATTAGAAATAACCCTAGTGATATAACTAATTTTTTATCATCCTAGTTTTCAAATGATGACTAAACTATCCCTTTGATACCAACTTTAGTGAAAAAGGGCTAACATATAGGGATATTACGTCATTTTATACTAATATTCAACACATTAAAAAATACATGTTTGAGGACCATAATTGTTTTGTGTATTTAGAAACTCGGAACACATTATTCTAATTTGGTGAAAGATATTTAACATCTATTTAAAGATATTCAACTTTAGTACTCCAACTTAAAACCTGTCTTCATAATCCCAAGAAATGAAACATAAGAAATTCGTGGGCTCAAATTCTCAATAAGGGTACATAAAGGAGACACATAATCATAACATGAACATAATGGTATGAGAACATGATCATAGCATCTATATATTTTACCTTTAATATCAAAGAACATAAATATGATTCATTACATAAATATTGTTAGACCATTAAACATTAATCCTAAAGGAATCAAGATCATAAGCCATGAAAGCATTACATATGAATAATACATAAAATTATTGTAGACTTATAAACATGTAATATCTTTCCGTATAAGTAAAGGATCATTTTCAAAACATATTAAGGAAAATCATGGGGAAAACACCTATGGGTCAGGACACACTACCATCACTCGGTCATATTAGTTTCCTTATAAGGGATATAGTCTCCCCATCAAACCATAGTTGATCCGGATTCCCCATCTTCCCATAGTGGATAAATCTCATTGACTTGATTCCCATAAAAGTATAATGATACATAAATATTTACCCATTGCATTGGAGGGAGATACAAGTCCCACCAATCATAAAATCATTCATCATGTTCCACAAGAAAATTAAACATTCATAATATCAATACCCATAAAAATATATGGTTCCAAAAACATTATATCATAACCCATAAAATTAAATGAGTATCATAAAAATTTCATCATATCATTACCAATGTAAAAGAGATAGGTTTTATACTCATTTCATTAAACCATAATCTATTAAAAGAAGTGGGTTTAAAAAGAATATAATCCCTATAAGACAAATGATTTTCATAAACACCATTCAATCAAAACATAAACCATTGAAGAAATAATATAAAAGGTATTATTCGATATTATATTTAGAAAATAATAATCTATAATAAGTTAGTCCATATTAGACAGAGAATGATTTTGGAAGATGACATAAAATAATTCTTAAGGAAAAATAATCATTCCTTTCAATTATCATTTTAAAAATTGAACCATTTTTGAAATCCATTAATCTGAAAATAAATTTCGAATGTTATAAAAGATGCTTTGAAAATCATTCTAAACACTTCTCAAACATATTTTTTTTGAAAACCATTTTCTATGAAAACCAGTTTAATAAATGAATGAATAAAAAATTAGGAAAATATTTTTTATTAAAAATTAGTATATTAATGTACCAATGTACACTTAAAAGGATTGATTTTATGATGGTAGATAAATATATATAGGCAAAAAATTTCTTTTATGTTGTAAAGTGTATAGAAAAGTGCCTCAATTAGAAAATGATAAAAATGTTCTATTTTTAAAATAAATTTTTATAAAAAGGGGAAACATGGGTAAAACGATCTTTTAAAGAATATATTTTAATATTAGAAAACTATTGAATTTTATTTATAAAACATGGTTCTAGAAGAATAGATATTTTTGACCGAAAAGAGAAATAAGATAATATTTTATTAAAAACAATTTCTCAATTATATTATGTACCAGAAAGTCAAAAAATGGTATTATTTAATTATGATTTTATTAATAAATAGAGTAGAATAAAAGTTTTAATATTTATTGAGATATGGATCATCATATTTCATTAATTAATTCATTATCATAAAAAACCCCAATAATGATGAAATTATAGCAATAAAATATTACCACTTTGGTAACATTGAAACATAATCCCCTTGAAATAATAAAATTATATAAAGATTAAAAAATTAATGCAAAAATTAAATTTATGATATAAAATGTTAAAGGGAATTATATAAACCTTATAGAAAAATATAGGTTCATAAAATGGTATTTATCTCAAAGAAGGATAATTGAGTCAAAATTACTTTACCGATTTGGTATATATTGCATCATAAACCTGATGGAATAAATATAATAAAATGGATATTTTGATACCTAATATTTTAAGTATAGTATCAATATAATATGTTCCTGTGAAGTATATATACCACACAAAATAAATTTGTGTTGAATATGGTATAAGTCTCACAGAAATAAAAGTGTGATGAAAAAACCCATTCTTTATGTCTTGAATTTCTTCATACGCATTCAAACCACCTTTATAATGAATATATGTTTAATATAAATAAAACTATAACAATATTCTTATATATAATACCATATATTATTTCAATATGACATTATATTACCCATTTGTCAATAATTCCATGTTAATGTTACTTTTATGGTAATATCGTCCTTGTTTTTCCTATACGTTTTGACTTATTATTCTACAAAATATTAATTAGAAAATGATTTAATTATTTAAATAATTTAACACATGATATAAATATAATATATATTATGTACATTAATATTTATAATAATATATAAAATATTGAAATATGAAATGGAATACACCATTCCTGGAGACAGTAGGCTACACGTACACATGAACGTTATTTCCATTTTTGGGTCTTATTGAAATAAATAAATTAAATGATATATATATATATATATATATATATTATTCCATTAAAAATATTATTTCATATATGTCATATAAATTTACTAAACCAACCCATAATACATTCCATGAAATGTGTAAACTAATCACATTACTTTGATGAGGTTGTAGTCCACACGCACACAAATAATGATTTCATATTTAAAAAAATGGAAAGTATGAAACTATGTTTTGAAAAATTATTCTAAAAGAATTAAAAAATAAGAAATACTTTATATATCAGAAAAAACATTATTTAAATCATAACTCCCAACCATGTGAGGTCGTAAATGAAAAACAAACAACATCATTCTACGTGGCGGTAGTCCGCTATACACACTAATGGTATGTTTGTAACCCATTTGATGGAATTTTATGTAGGTGTAGGTAAACCCCACATAATAACAACATATAATTATATTTAGGATACATATATTATTATATAATCATGTAATGATAATAATTTAGGGGTGGATAAAGAAAATAAGAAAAACCTTGTTGAATGATGTTACCTTTTCTTTGGGTAACTCCTCTTGGTTTATAGTAAAGGGATTCCTTGGATGGATTTATGAAAAAATATAGGATTCAAATATTTTTTGAAGGAGGGTTAGTGTGTATATTTTCAGTTTTATGAGACAATGTGGTTAGAGAAGTGTGAATAAGGGGAAGAGTGAATGCCTTTTTACAGAGGAGGAGGGGTGGAATTCTTGTAAATACCAAAAAGTAATCATTATTGGTAGATCTACCATACCTAATGTTCATACATATTAGAGAAATAATGTATTTAAGGGAAATTATGGTTGATAAAAACATCCACCACCAAATATAAGTAAATTATTATAATTTTGTCCTTAACATCTATGTTTCCCTAATTATATCATTTGTGTTTTATTAAGGTCATTAGTTTTTTGACCTAAGTAATTTAACCCTAAAGGATAAATTAAATTATAATTTATTAGAAAATATATTCCTAATTAATTATAAAAATGATATATATTTTATAAAAAAATTCCATGTCTGTTGGAAAATAATTTTAAAATAAGAGTATGTAACTCGCAAAAAAATCACTTTAACTCAAATTAGGTTAACAATGTTTTTTTCTATTTATTGGTAAATATGTTAATTAAACAAAATTACTCGTTATATGGATAGACCATATTTTATATTTATTATAATTTAATAATCATTCTTCAGAATATAAAATTTTCAGTAAATTTTAAATCTTTTAACAAAATATAATTTATTATAAAAAAACATTAATTTCAATGTAGAAATTATTTACTTATTTTGGATTTAAAAAATATAAATAAAAATATGTATTTTTAATAGATTAATTTCAGACCTATGTAAAACGATATATTAATGTAAAAATTGGAATACAATATTTCAATCAATTTACTATTATTTTAATATTTTTAGTATCATTTATTTTAGTTAATAATTAATTAAATAAGTACTTCATTTAACATTCATTATGTAGTTAATATAAATAAATAATCCCTAAAAATTAAATAAAAATTTATATGATGAAAAATAATCCTTTAACTTTCAAAATAATATGTACAACAAAACCAAGGTTATTTTTTTCCATATCTCATGGAGTTATAAATGTTAGAGGTAATGAAGGTTCTGTTTTTGAATTTTTCATCACTTAACTTATTATATGGGTCACATTCATGGAAAAGTGTCCCCCTAACTCATAAAATTAGAACCAATAGGGTATATACATTATATATGGGAATATAATATATTTTTTCTAAGTTTCAAGGTCATTTTTATGCCTAATATTAATGTTTAACCATTATGTAAACTATTTTTTTCCTTAATCACATTAATTAATTTTAATTAATTTCACTAATATTTTTGTTAAAAAATTAAATTATTCTTACTATAAATTATAAATTAAATTGATTAACAATATTGATTCAATTTTTCTAAAATTTAAACCAATAATTGGCTGAAATTAATTTAGAATTCATCCCGCAAATGTGTCGCAAAAGAGAGTCTTTAAAGCGGAAGGTTTTAATGTTTTGAAATGTTTTTTATCAAATTTCAATGTTAAATTCGTTCCAATGACCTAAATAGGATTATTTGATGTAAAATTTATCTAACTAAACTTTAAAACCAAGTAAAAAATTATTTAACAATATAAATAAATAATACGAAGAGCATTTGTGAATTAAAATTCTGTATTTCTCACTATTCACCCAAAAATTATGTTTTTCTAATAAAATCCCAAAATCACTCTACGCTAATTTTGAAATTATGAATTAAAATTTTATGTTTAGTTTTTCACATTAAATTTTTAAAAGGGTCTAAAATTAATTATATTATTGTTCATATAAGGACAAAAAAAAAGAAGTTCATTTGAGAAAATAATGTTTTCAATCATATAAAGACATAATGAAAAATATATGTTTTACTAAAAATATTTATTATTTCTATAAAACAATTATAAATAATTATAATAATAAGTTATTAATAGTAATTTCACTATATTTAATAACTATGTTATAACACTCTTATTTAAATGTTTATAATAATACAATGTTGTTTCGCAGAAACTCAATGTTGCATGTAATATAAGGAAAGTCAATTTTGCGTATAGAATAAGCATATCTTGGAGTAGAGTATAATTATATTTAATTTTTGTTTAGAATATAATCAAATAATAACTTGGTTCCCTCATATAAACCAAACTATATCTAGTGTTTTATAAAATAAAAAATCAAAAATTAAATGAACTTGAAAGAAATTAAAAAAATTAACGAGGTGTTATAAAACCGATCAAAATAACCATCCATTAAATATAGTTGTGGAGAATTAATTGTATCAATGTTTGGAGACAATAAGTTTTAGATAAGGACGACAGACTCCTTCACTTCTCATTTGATGGGAAATATGGTCGATGATGGTCTTTTCATAATAGTAATAAAATATCATTATATTTGAGATATATATTTTTTGTTTTTATGGTAAATAAAATAGAATTAGTTGAGTTAAAAAATAAATTAAAATAAAGTAACTAGTTAAAGAGCTTATTTCTCCTTTGAAATAACTCTAAATCTCATCTTAATGGTCATAGGGTAAATCTTTAGGGATTAACATAAACTCTATATTGTGTATAAAGAATTATATAATTTATTTTTTATATACTATTGTAGATATAGAATTATTAATATCATGTAAATAAGTGATGAAAGATGTTACCATTTAAAAATAAAGTGATGAGAACTTTTGGAATTTATTTATTGATTAATATATATTAGACATTATTTTGTTATATGAAACCAAATGGTAATTCATTTGAACCTAGGGTATATTATGGTTTGAATATCACAAAAATATAAATTTTGGATAGGTTTCTGTGGTCTTTTAAACATTATATTCTTGTTTAACCCCTTTTTAAACCCATTTTAATATTAATTGTGAAAACGTAATATTCATTCTTAAGGTGTTATAATTTTACATATTACATAAATATTATCTCATAAATGGAAAATGGATGAAATTTTAGACCACATATTACCCATTTCCAACATTCAATATTTTCGTTTTTAAAAAAAATAATAAAATAATAAATTTATAAATTAAAATTAATTTCCAATCTAACAATAAACATTTAATTTTACATACTTCATTAAAAAGTTGTTTTTGAAATATGATTCAATTTAAAATAATAATTATGTCATATTAATCTAAATAATTCAGGAAAAACAATAAATAACTCAGATTATATCACTCTAAATATTTTCAATATTATTCATTTTAATTTTTTTATATAGGAAATATTGTATTATAGTTGTTCAATATAGTATTTTAATTTTATAATTACAAAAATTTATAAATAAATTATCATCATGAATATAATTTTATGATGAAAAATACTTTACTTCTCTATTCATTCATAAATTTCTTTTTTATATATGTGGTCCTATATTACCAATTTATAACTAAGACAATGGAATTTTGTAACATTATTTGATTGAAATATTATATTGGAAATTTTTAATAAATAGTATCAATTAATCGTACTAATATAGAGAATATAGTGATAAGTTTATAATTAAATTCATCCAATAATAATTAGGATGAAATATTATAATCATATCATGTGGTTTTTACCATGATTAAAACGATTTAGTTTTTACCAAAGTGATAGATTTTATGACCGTTACACTTCATAATGAGCTAAAATAAAAGGGGAAAATATACAAAATTTAATGTTATTGATTCATAATATGGAATTCATTTTATGAAATTCAATAAATATTAGTAGAAGAATTTAATTTAATATCAAGTCATATGGCCCAATAAAAAACTGTTTTAATGAAAACGACCTTCTATTCCTAGATATGTTTTCATACCAAATATTATTATAAAATTGATTTGAATAAACATAATTACATTATGAAAAAATAATTGAACTAAATTTACATTTAATTCACTTTATAAAAGTTAATCTTTTGTAATATGGTGAAAAAATAACACATATCAATAAAAACTGATATTTTTCTGTATTCTCTGGAAAATAAATCTTTTAATGAAAATATTAATATATAACCATATGATAATTTCGATACGATGATTTAAAAAATAATCTTATTTTTATAAATTAATATTTTCATATTTTCTAGAAATTAATTAAAATACTCTTTATAAAAAAATTAAAAACCCATTTTTGGACATAAGATGTTTTTGAAACAAAAAATAACATTACTATAAACTGAGTAGTTATTTACTATGGATTTACCAATAAATTTATATTGAGTATGTTATATATATATAATAATTATGTTAATACTATTTATACCAACCAATTTCAAGGCTTGGTTATAATGGTCATATTTGAATTATAATCTTTCATGCTTCCTTTATGCTTAGTGTTTAGTGTGATATATTCTATTCAACAAAGTAATATTTACAAATATAATGGTATTAAACTCTCCTTCCATCAATAAGAGGCATCATAAATTTTTTTATTTTTTTATTTATTATCAATTGTTTTCATTGGAAAAATATATTTTTGAAAACTCACATCATAAAAAGGGTTAATCAAACATCATCTTAAAAATAGCGAATGAGATGTTTGAAGGTCACCAAAAAAATAGGTTCTCTAAATAGGATAAGATTAGTGTAAACTAAAAATATAGAGATTTAGGAGAAACTAAAACCCAATTATTAAAAGGGAGTGATGGAGAATATGGGCATGATAATGTTAATAATCACAAACCATAAATCCTTGATAGGTTAAGAGACTATTGATTTCTCGGTAAGGAATTTAAATAGATAACCTTTTTATTTTGAGGTCATTTTCCAAATTTTGAGGGATTATTTAACTATCCAAATATAAAACATAAGAGAATACACTTTCTGGATTTATTTAAATTTTATAAAAACAATATCATCCATTTTTTGGGCTTCGGTCAATTTCGATCATATCTCTTATGACGAGAAATTGATATTCAATATGATTTTTTATGCCTAAATAACTTTTAATGAATCATAAGAACCAAAATTCATTCATTTTACCTCTAAATATATATCAAAACCAAAATGTATAGAACTGCATATCTAATAAAACCCAATTATCAACTTAATGCATTAGTAGTTTTTTCTCAGAGTATTTTTGTAACATACCGACCTAACTTACCATCAAATTGGTATCCAGACTGGTCTTCACATGACCTCATACATGCCACCCTGTATGCTAGAGGCTTCAAACTAGCAGCAATAGTTTAAAGATAGTTAGTGGGGAGACTACACACTCATATCAGAGATTTCAAAATAGTATAACAATATAAAAGTAGATCAAAATAGGGTAAGAAATATAAATAAATAACTAATGCAGTAGAAGTCAATTGTAATATCAAATTAATAAAGAAAAAGGACAACAACATTTTATACAGTGGGTGTGTGTCATGGTGGTATATATCTGAGAGCATTAAACAAATCATCATGCTTTATGTATCAGTACAGAAAAAATGAAAAGGCCCATGTCCCCGAGGGAGATCCCCATGAGCATCCGGAAATCCCTCTATTTCCTTTTCTCATAACTCCCATGTATAAAGAAAACATCAATATTAAATGTCCAAGGTCCTGTAAAAAAGAAGAGTCTACTCGGGTATCCCGGTGCAATGGTTACCCGAATATGGCATGAGATATAAATCATAGTACTCTGGAACCACTGGTATCTAGCTCAATTTATACAATTCAATAAATATAAAGTGTGAGATTATATCAAGGATATAACACAATTTCTTAAATAACCGACAACCCATCATGTTTTTTAAGGGACACCTGACGGTGATACCTGCTTCAGACCACAGATAGTTTTTCTGATCATGTAGATTATATATATATATATATATATATTTGTGAATATATATATATATAAATAAATAGATAGTCTTAGCATCCTCCTATATAGAACAAGAACGTACCAACACCCAATAGACATATACCATGGATTCTATTTATTGATGGACCAAGACGTAATGCACAAACATTCATTACCAGGGGAATCACTCACTATCTTACCCCTGGTCCAAACTCCATGATCTCTCACAGTATCATGGAAATAAACCTTGAATATCATATTGTCTTCCTACCCAAGGACCTCATGGTACTTTGGAAAATTATGTTTGATGGATTGGGACATAACACATAGACATTCATCATCAAGAGTAGCTCATATGATCTATCCCATGGCTCACCTCCATGAGCTCTCATGGTCTCTGGAAAATCTGCACAAAAACTAACATATTTTTTCTTCCCAAGGGACCTCATGGTCCCTTTTCTCCCCTACCTATACAAGGGGTAACCATTCACAACCTATAATTCATGAAGCATTTAACCTCTCATGCATTTCATTATCCCATTTCAATTACATATAAGAACAAATATTCACGTTTATACTGAAGGCAAACAATCTTAAGTATATTAATTCAAACATTAACATAAGCTTCACATTCAACTCAAAAACATGAAGTAGGGGCCCCTCATTCTTCACATTGGCCACAATAAAATTCATTAGTTAACTTAAAAATTAACTAGGTACAAAAAACCCAATAATTAATTAATTATTTATTTAATCAATAACACAAGTCATATATTTCCATAATTAATCATATCATTATAAATCTCAACTCTCCATAATGAACTCAACAATTAAATATCTACATCATAATATCCAAGGAACATAATTAACTAACAGTTAATTGTCTCAAATTATCCAATTAAATATCTTATAATTAATCACCAAATTAATTATATATATTACAATCTCATAGAACATAATTAATTCACATTTAGTTGTCTCAATGTAACTAATTTTATATATATCATAAATAATCCCCTAATTAATTATCTCCATTAGAAAAATAAAAGAACAATACTAATTATAAATTAATTATCTCAAGGAAACAATTTCAATATCTCATAATTAATTCACAAATCAATGTATCTCTAATGTAACCATTTCAATATCACATATTTAATTCACAAATTAACTATCATAAGGAATCAATTTCAATATCTCATGGCTAATTCAAAAATTAATTTTCTCAAGGAAACCATTTCAATATCACATAATTAATTCACAAATCAATTATCTCATGGAAACTATTTCAATATCACATAAATAATTAAAAAATTAATTATCTCAAGGCAACCATTTCTATAGCACATAATTAATTTACAAATTAATTAACTCAAGGAAACCGTTTCAATATGACATAATTAATTCAAAAATTAATTATCACAAGGAAACAGTTTCAAAATCCCATAATGAATTCACATATTAATTATCTCAAGGCAACCATTTCAATATCACATAATTAATTCACAAATTAATTTTCTCAAGGCATATCTTTGAATGTCACATAATTAATTAAAAAATTAATTGTATCTAATTCAACAGTTTCAATATCACATAATTAATTCCTCAATTATTTATCTTAATTCAAATTTCAAATCATGCAATTAATTATCTCAATATATTCCACTCATTAATTCATAACAAATTATCTCAACTTATCTCGCCCAAAACTCATAATTCCCACTTAACCCAAGTGCGTCAACAAGTATGGGAGACAATAGGAAAGTACATATCAGCAAGGTAAATGAACATATTAGTATAATCATTATGTTTTTTAGCTTGATGGCAGCAAACCTCCATCGGAGGGGTTTTATTAAAAAAATGTGATTTTGTAATCTAACAAAACATTTTATACCAATAAACAACCCATTTAGCATTTTTTGTAAAATTTATCAACAACAGTAATTAAACAACTACTATGTTTTATTAATTTAGATGATATTAGGACCCTACGACACATAACTGGACGAGCCAACACTTTCTAACTTGTAACATAACCCTCTCGCATACACACACCTCAACAAAAGTTCACATGCACATGAAATTTGTCGCCACACCATATAACAACAACTGAAACCAAACATTAGTGTGGAAAGGACCAATGCACACCCAAAAATTATCCCAAAATCAAAAAATATATAAAAATCTAAATCAAGGGGTGAGGAACCAATTATCTGGTATAAGGCCTTACCCAGGTTTGAAAGTGGTGACCAAATCCAGTTGAACCACCATGACTTCGGTGGAAGTAGTAAAATTCAGATTAATGGGTCCGAGACATAATCCACACCCACTGGAAAAAGAATAAAGTAAGAAAATGAATCACCCCCTCAGATAGGGTTTTGGCCGAACTGAATCAGAGTGAAAGTGAAGCCAAATGACCAATGAGAATAATGAAACACATAGAGAAGAGCTCACCACTCTGAGATGAATAATTTCCCTGAATAATCCAGTAGGAAATGGTTTACTAAGAGGGTTCTGGGTTGAGGGGTGGTGCACGTCACTATGGGAGGAAGGGGGGAGGTCATGCTTCACATTGGAGAAGAGAGGAGGTGAACCTTCATTGTTTTTCGCTCTCCCAAACATAAAATAAAATCCTAAAATTAACTATAATAATTAATATAATAATAATAATAACAACCAAAATATTATTATTATCACCGATTAATTTAACTAAATATTTTATAAACCCCAAAATTACTCATTAACAAAAATTTAATTAAATTATTTTCAACTGAATTTATTTAATTAAATCCTTCATCTTACCTCATTTAACACACCATTTAATTAAATTCCATTTAACTAATTTAATTAAATAAAAACTCAATCCTTTGATTATTTAATTTAATGTTTCACAACTAAATATCAATTAAATAAAATCCCCATTTTTCATCAAATAATTAAGTTCATATTATCCTTGAATTTATTTAATTAAAAACCCTCATTTCACAAATTTTAATTAGATCCCTTTTTAAAATTCAATTTAATTAAATAAATTTACACGAAACTCAAAACTGGGAAATCTGCACGGTTTGACTCGTACAGTCTGACTGAACATATATATAATGTGTTTCCACTACTGGACATCTAATTTTTCACACATGGATGACCCACACAGTTTGACTTACTGTGTGTAGCCGGTGCGAACATCTATGCTAAGACCGATGCTCCCAAGACCCATCCAACCATGTAGGAAACTCCTCGATCCATTAATCACGCCCGATATCAACATGTTAATCAATCCCATCTAGCAAAAGTTCATCCAAAATCTATGTGCTAAAACTGACTCATGCAGTAAACAAAAAAGTTCAAAAACATTTTTATTTTTAACTAGGTCAAAATACATGGGACTTTAAAAGGGCTAACTAAAAACTCAATGAGAGTGAATTGAGTTCTTGAAAATTTAAATACTATAAAACCACCATATTTAAGCTATGGAAGATCTAAAATTTTCCGTAACAAAATTAGCTATTAAAATTATAAAATATGTGAATAAAAATATTGAACACAATATAATTATAGTGGTTAGGAAAACAGAAATACACTAGAAAACTCCACCAACACACTTCTATTTGAGTTTGGCGATTTTCACTATGACATCCATTTTTCATGGGGTATATAACATATTTTAAGAAGCCGTTACTAGTTAAAAAAGGTCCAAAAGCCATTAACCAGGCCCTCTATTTATAAGTACTATATGTGATTTTAACATTGTAAATTATAACTATTATAGATGGAATAGATATGAAGGAAATTATAATAAATGTTGAAACACACATTAGAATGATGTAATTGACAGGTAATAAAAACACATCCATAAAAGATGAAAATCATCCTAGAATAGCACTAGATTTTTAATTGAAAAATATAAACATGTAATAAAAACAAAGAATAATTTTATATTATTTCTTATATATACATTAATTTGTTTTTTGATATATCAAAGTGTTTTAATGTATGTGTGTATCACTCTTTCATATATAAAATAACATTCCTATTTATATCTCCCCATTGATTTTGAATGAAATCATACAAGATTATCATAATTATTGAATAAAGAATCCTTTAAATAGTTAATAAGACATGTTCTTAAAATAATTTATCCTGAATTTCTAAATATATAATAAGCTTCAATGGTGGTGATGTCAGAAATCCTCCTCTTCATATCATTATATTCTTGAAAAAATGAAACTTTAACAAATACTGTTTTTCCTTATTGAGAAAATAATTTCTGATATGATAAAAAGCATTAAATGACTTCTAAATTGATTATTATAATTCTATAAAAGTAATCATGATTATCCAAATCATATATTATTCCTCACAAGATAATAATCCAATATCACTCTTCATAAAAGCTAAATTTCTAAGCAGGTTTATAAGATAAAACACTTTATATATTTCACTACATAGTATCACACAATTTCACTGTTTTTATAAGGAATCTTCTTTATGAGAAAACTTGTTAGATTATAGTAAGACAATTCTTCTTCATAAGATAATTTCTTATAGGGATATAAAAATAAATTTCCACACCTTCCATTGTCAATTGGAAGATAATCATTTCAGTAATGAACTTTTCATATGATAAAAGTATTCTCATAATTTCATTCTGACTAATATTACTATATTTTAATAAAAATAAGATTACATTAATCATTAATAAGATAAAATACATTATCAAAGAATAAAATTTTCAAACAAGATAATAATTTTAAACTATAAGATAATCATGTTACATATAAGATAATTAATCAACCTAATATAAACTAGACAAATAATATCTAGAAGAATATATTACATTTAATTTTTGTAAAATAAATACCTTTGATATAAATAAACCACTTCTTATAACATGATATAATATGATACAGTTAAAATAAGATCATTATAATAAAAATATGGAAATTTTGAGTCATCAGAACCCAAAAAAACATAGATAATTTTGAAAAATTGTCAATCTAATAATCTCTCCCTTTTGATGATAAAAAACCAATTGAATGATAAATAAAAATTCACTGAAATTGATTAAAGGGATTTTAATTTTTCCATTCCACTTTCTCTTCACCAAATTTTAACATATAAAAAAATTAATAAGGAAAAAGAGTTCAATTAATGTTACATAAGAATAAATATAAATGATATGAGTAAGGAATATTGAATATGAATAGAATTTGTGGGGTGTTTTAAAACACAAATTTTTATTCAACCCCTTAGTTATCAAATTTTATCATTGACTACGATAACATATTTTCCTCTCTTAAAGGGTTATTATTTAAAATTTGAGGTAAATTTTGAATCATAAATTAAAAAGGGATGAAATATTAGTCAATATATTCCCCCTCATAATTCTTCAAGATTTTTATGATTTTTAAATAATTTTTCGATTTATTATTTTTTTAAATTATCCTTAATTAAATTTTTTTACACTGATCGGTTAATTTGACTTCAGAAAAATTAAAATAAAGGTGGATTTAGAATATAATTAATTTCCACATCCCAAATAATTCATATTAATCTTAAAAATTATTGTAAATATATAAATTAGTCAAATTATATAAATTTTAATATTTTTATGTCATCTATTTCATTTTTCAATTAATTTAACAAATTCAATATTATTATTTACAATAATTTAAGTTAGTTATATAATCAATAAAAATTTAAAATAAATTATCATAATGAATATTGTTTCATTAAGAAAAAATTGACATTTTGATTCATTCATAACAAGATTTTTTCCAAATGTGGAAACATAATAGATATTTAAAACAGTGAGAGTGGCATATTTTAAATTTAATTGATTTAAATTTTATATTGGTGATTTTCATTGACTTGATTCCATTAAAAAAATTCCATTTAGACAATAAGGTTACAATGGTATAATTAACTTCATACAATAAGAATTAAGATGAAATATTATGAACTCATCAGCTGGTTTTAGCCTAAATTAACCACATTTACCTTTTACTAAGTTGATAAATATTAACATAGTTATTATTAATATTAATGAAAAATAAAATGAACTACTTACCATTTAGGGAACTCCTTTCTAGATATGGAATACTAAAGTGTGCAGTCAATTTAATTGTATCACTTAGAGGGGAGGGGTCAGATAGTGGTACTTTTTCTTTCATGTTTCCTTGAAACAATCGTCTCCTCCTGTTAAAGATTACAATTACATGTTACAAACCAATCAACACACATACATTGGAACACAATAATTTAATAGGTTAAATATTTAATATGAATAAATACCTCATTGGTATTGTTTGGAATTAACCCAATAACACAAAATCTACTGGAAATCAATCCATGGATTACGACGAGTTGGATATACCCTTATACTCATGTAGCCCTATGTAAACAATTCCAATAGTGCATGAACACCCTCTTAGCACATATAGGGTAATATGAATTTTTTGTAAAAATGAATGTTACATATGCTTCTTGTTCTCTTAAAAAAAATTCTTTTAAAAAAATAATTAATTTCTTACCGAAAAGTTAGTAAGATCTTCATGGACTTTGTAGAGACCCGTATCCTGACGTACATGGACATTACATTAAATTTGCAGAATACTTAGTACATAACAAAAACACACACAAGGATCGTAATAGTTTAGTGTCTTTGGAAACTCGGAACGTAATCTTCTAATCGTGGTGAAAGATCTTCAATATCTCCCATAAAGATCTTCCCTTTTTTTTTACCTAAAACCATTCTTTATATCCTGGGGAAAAGAAAACATAAAAGGGTGAGCTCAAATGCTCAGTAAGGGTAAATAAAGGAAATAAAAATCATATCATATCTTTTTGAAAATCATAACCTGCAAAAGAGATCATAAAATCTTAATAAATCATAGAAGTGAAAATGAGATCCCCATAATCATAACATGAAACTTGAAACTTTGTGGCATGCACACATAATCATGGAAAATCATTTCTTGTTAGTCATGACTTATTGCCAAGACTATCTTAGTGGACAAAGTCCCTTTCTGAACCGAGTTCACTCCTCGTTTCAGTCCTGTATCACTGAACCGAAATAACCTTCCGTTCCAGCCATGTCTATCTCATGAGATATAAAATCTTTACCCAATGCATTGGAGGGAGATATAGGTCCCACCCATCTTATAATGAATCCTTTCTTATGTGTGCCACATAATCATAAATCATACATCATCGCATAACCCATGTAATAAAAATGGGATTCTTAAACAACATGACATCATAAAACAATTCATATAAGATAAAGGAATTCATAAAAATGTTTCCATCACAACATAATCAAATCCATGTAATAATAGGGGTAAAAACAGAACCCTTTTATTATCTTAGATGGAAAATAATTTTGATAAAATACTTGAACTTCATTCTTGAGGAAAATATCCTTTCTACTTCAAAAACACTTTTCCTTTCTTAACATGTCATAAAACTTTAAAATAAAAGAAGTTGATTAAAAATAAACTTGAAAACTTTTAAAGGAAGCTTCTTGGAAATAATGTTTTAAAAATCCATTCATGCCGTATAAGTTAAAAAAAACATTCTTCGTACTTTTGTGGGAAAAGTCAAAAAGTACCTCGTACGAAAAACGACAAAAGATTCCTTTCATTTCTTTTACTAAAAACTCACCGAAGGGTAAAAATGGATTTAAACAATTATAGGTGGATGGAAGTAATATTACATATTGATGAAACATGGATGTGGATGATAAAATACACCCCAGTAAATACTTACGAATAAACAATCTCGAATAAAAATGAGATTGTGATATTTCCCTTACCTTAGGTCCAATTTGCTTCGTATGTGTCCGAACCTCCTGTATAATGATTTAAATAATGTCATTGACTTATTACAGAATCATATTCATTGTTATGATATCATATATGGTTCACTTATGACATTATATTACCCGTTCTTTTGTAAATTCCATGTTAAAGAAGCGTTTTGGGTAAAATCGTTTCATTTATCGTAGGTGTTTTGACTTGTTGTTCTTGACATCATTATTACTTATATCATGATTTACTTACTTCCAGAATATAAAATATGATTTATATATCATATATATTCAGTATATATATATAATAGGTAGATAAATAAAATGAAAAGCACCGTTCATGGAGACGGTAGTCCGTACGTACGCATGAACGCTGTTTTCCTTTCCTTATTGTCTTGAATGGAAGTAAGTTGATGACATACATATATATATATATACATAAATCCAGTAACTTTATAATGTCATATATTTCATTATTATTTCTTATATATACTTTATAATCATTCTTAAATGGTTATCATGGAGAATGAATCTCATCGCGTCGTGGAGACGGTAGTCCGTACGTACGCACGAGCGATGATATCATTTCCATAAATACTGAATTGAATTGGAGTGGATTATACAATATATCAGAATCAATATGATGTTGTAATAACTATGTATAGTTATTCTTTACACCATTATACCCATCCATGTAAGGTGGTGGTGGAAAATAGATTACACCACGGCGTGGAGACGGTATTCCGTACGTACGCACGCGCGGTGATTTCTTTTCCCGTAGGATGGATAGATGGTGAAATAGGGTTGTTTCATACTTATAATAACATATCAGTATATGAGTGATACTGATGTTATTACTTCATAATGAAACAACCTAAGAAGAAGAAGTGGAAGAAGAAATAAAGATGAAAGAATTGGTAACGGTAATTACCTCTTCTTTGAAGTGCGTCTTTGAGACCTCCTCTTAGGGAACTAGAATTGGTCTTTGAGGAAGACCAGAACCTCTAGGATGTTGCTAGGGAAGTGGAGAAGAGATTTGGCAGGGTTTGGCCGAGCTTGAGTGCTCAAATTGGTGTGAGGAGGAGGGGGAGGAGGTGTCCTTTTATAGGGGAGGAGAGGGGCACCTTAGGAATATCTCAAAATATTATTTTATATTAAAGTCAAAATCGGTTTATAATGGTTCCAAAGGGTCTTATTTCGAAGCTAAAGTGGGGATGGGTCGAAATCCTATCAACCAATAGAATTTAGACAAGTTTAGGATATTATTTTAACCTTATCAATTAGAGTTAACTCTAAGTTAAATAATTTAACTTTTACCATGTCTTTTTGTTTTCTTTCACTATATGGTTAATACACTTACTATAACATGTCAAACGAACCCCAAATTGTTTATTATTAATATATATATCCTTATCTAAGTCATTTGGCCGAACCTTAGATTTTTAGGAATAAAATAACAATTAATAATATAATATTTGATTTAAAAACTCTTTTGTGTCAATTTTGACACTATTTGATATATGATTTTTTTGAAAACCATAACAGAATTATATGTTCGAACCAAGTTTATTAAAGCATCACTATTATATCATAATAACCTAGAAAATTAGTGGAATGCATAAAAAGTCTTAAATTACATTTATTTTGGTGTTTATAACATCAATTATGTCAATATTTCATTAATAAGATAATTACTGCATCATCTTTATGTCATAAATAAATTAAGTTATTTTATGTCTAAAAATTACAAATAAAATACCATCATGTAGGAAATCCTTTTAGCTTTCTAATGAATATTTACAATCGAATTTATTTTATGTATAACCCCATATTAAAAATGATTTACTTATTAAACTTTGATTTTAACTATTTTAACCTTTCTTTAAATAAATTAATAATAAATGTCCTAATCTAATCCAAGTGGGCCTAAATGGTCATATTTTATTCCTAAGTTTGTTTTTGGTCGAATTACACTTGTCCAATAGAATTAGGACATGTGTTAGGGTAATATTAATATCATATTTACCCTTAGTTACCCTATTTACTATTAACCGCGGTAAAAAAAAAGTAAAAAGTTACTATTCACCAAAAATTATTTTCATCTTATTGAACCACATTTTAGTCCTTGATATTAACCGTGTCTGTCGGATTTTCAAAATTCTATTCACAGAAGCAGTAAAATTAAGTTTTATGCAAAATTCAGTTTTTTAACCTACCACTTAGTAGTTTCACAATTCATCAAAAATTGATGTTTTTCAGAACAATGCCAAAATTTCATCCTAAGCTATATTTCATATTCCGAATTCAAAAATGAAATCTATTTTACCAAATTCATAACATAGAAGTTGCATTAATTAATTTTATAATTAAATCCCACTGTTAAAATAAATAGCGTGTTTTTAGGAAACAATATATATCAAAAGATTGACACTTGATTATGTCTGGTTTAAATGTGAAATTACAACCAATGACCAACATTGTATTAAATTGTAAAAATATATTCTAAATATACTTTAAAACCACTCAAATTAATAATTTATCACTATTAATTATTTCGATTAAAAAAGTTGTTTTTAATTATAATTTAGTAATTTTCACTATTCATCAGAATGTGAAAGTTATCCGAAAAGTACCAAAATTTCACCTTAGGCTAAATTCGATACTCCGAATCCAAGAATGAAGTTCATTTTGAAAAATAAGATTTACAGAATTTTAAAAAGTGGTTATTAATATTCATAACGGCTAGTTTTAATAATATAGCATATCATTGTTTCGTGAAACTCAGTATTACGTACCACACACGCTATCGAGGAAGGTTGCGATTGCGTGTAATGCAAGGCAAGTCAAGGATGCGTGTTGTGCAAGCTCCTTTTGGTGTAGCGTACAACACAAGACATTAGTGAAATAAAAAATAATATTTTTCATAAAATCTCGGGCTGTTACATTCTACCCCCCTTAAAATGAATTTCGCCCTCGAAATTCATCGGGGTTATAAATGGTTTACTATTCGAAAGTTTCTTTAATAGAAACCCACATCGTAAAAAGGAATACCAAAACTTGGATTTAATAACTAAAGTATGAAATGTAACGATTACCCAAATAAACTAATCACTGGGTTTCCACATAGGTGAAAATATGGATATGGAAGAGAAATCTAACCATCATGTTCTGATGGAGAGTGGTAGAGAATATGGCTATGGAAAAGCCAGAAATCACAAATCCATAAATTTGTGACGATCTAAGGTACCATCTGATTCATTAGATATAAGAGCACTAGGACAACATTTTTGGTTTTCAAGATCATTTCCCTAAAGTTGAAAATTTTGAATTAGAAGAAATAATTACTTGATTTTGGTATAATCTCACTGTTGTTCGTGAATTGAACAATTTACACTTCTTCCCTTAAAGAAATGAAGTTGAATTTGTTATTCGTGATGTGTTAGCAGATCATGTGATAGAATAACAGGTCATTCCATCTATCTCAAACAAAAGGTTAGCAAAACTTATATATATAAGTCGATCTATAGTGAGATTAATCATATATGGTTCCTAAAATGGACTTATACTTCATATATCATACTGCTTAATATAATAAAACTAGTTTCTACTAAACAGGGACTTCCTGTAGGTCAGTGGTAGGCGATAAAGGCCAGTCGCACTTCGGTTGTGGGTTCGATTCCTACAGCCTTGTCCGAAGCGATGGGCTGTCGCCCGTCTTGCAGGTTGTCCTTTTTCTAAAACTATATTACTATAACATCCCATCAATAATATCGAAAAAAACTTCTATCCTTAAACAATACTAACTTATGTCCAACATAATCCATTCTAATCTTTAGGCTTATCCATAATACTGCAGTCCACTCTCATAACATAGTGAAAATGATTACCAGAGATTTAATACCATCGTTGATCCCCATAAGATATGTCTTGTTGGTCACATTCTAAACATTCAAAGTCCTTAATCATGTATTCGCTTGAATACCATAGTGAAAACATGAATGCAGTTTAAAGTTAACACTTTCCACATACCAAAATCCTCAAAATTCTATATACTCAAACCATGATATCACTTAGTCCTTATATCAATCATGAGCTCATGAATACAATCAAACATTTAATTTTCTCCTTATCCCTTCATTATGCGCATATCATCTACATTCCAAAAATATCTGAATAACCTTTCATGGATACTGGTAATATTAATCATACACTTTTCAAAACACAAGGAAAGACAACAGTGTAACAATCTATAGATGTCTCTTTATTCCAAAATTACACATGATAAACATGTAATCATGCCACTACATTCTCAAACCATTGACCGAGCTTCAAAAATTCTTTCATCTCACATATCATTTGTAGTCTCTTCATCATCATCCACATAAATACTACCCATATGACCATACTGATTCTCTTCATGAGTCTTTCCCTTAGGGCATTTGTTTGCATAATGCCCATACATTCCACATTTAAAACACTTAACCATTTTTGATGTCGTAGCATTACCATTATCCTCATCCATGGTGTTAACCGACCCTTTTCCTTTGCACTTACTTGCTTTGTGTCCTTCTTTTCCACACCCAAAGCATCTTCCAGTTCCCTTGAAACATTCTCCTTGATGCCTCTTCCCACATGATTTACATAGGGGAAATTGAACTTTCTTTCCTCTATGATCATCATGGAACTCCATCTTTCTCTTATTAGTCGAGTCAGGAAACTTACCAAATTTTACTTTATTGATCATGTTGTGAGATTGCTGATTCGGCATAATAATGATGTTTGGACATCCAAATCCCATTTCATTGGGTTGCTCATGAAGAATATCATTCCATTGTCCATCATATCCTCCATTATTGTGAATCATCTTGTTTCCAGCCATTTTCTAAAACCCAAAAAGAATAGTGTGAGAGGCAAAAATCATGCTAGGGAAAACAACATAATAAAGGGGGAGTACCTTCAATATCTAACATCTTAGGTTTAATTCTATGATCGTTAGCGTAATTCTAGTACTATAACCTATACGTATACTTAACCTTAGGGACATCCCTAGACATACCTTAGAAATATCCCTAGGGATCTCACTAAAGTTCTCGCATCCTAGTTTCCAAAGGTTGACTAAACCTTTCCTCTGATACCAACTGTAGAGACCCGTATCCTGACGTACATGGACATTACATTAAATTTGCAGAATACTTAGTACATAACAAAAACACACACAAGGATTGTAATAGTTTAGTGTCTTTGGAAACTCGGAACGTAATCTTCTAATCGTGGTGAAAGATCTTCAATATCTCCCATAAAGATCTTCCCTTTTTTTTACCTAAAACCTTTCTTTATATCCTGGGGAAAAGAAAACATAAAAGGGTGAGCTCAAATGCTCAGTAAGGGTAAATAAAGGAAATAAAAATCATATCATATCTTTTTGAAAATCATAACCTGCAAAAGAGATCATAAAATCTTAATAAATCATAGAAGTGAAAATGAGATCCCCATAATCATAACATGAAACTTGAAACTTTGTGGCATGCACACATAATCATGGAAAATCATTTCTTGTTAGTCATGACTTATTGCCAAGACTATCTTAGTGGACAAAGTCCCTTTCTGAACCGAGTTCACTCCTCGTTTCAGTCCTGTATCACTGAACCGAAATAACCTTCCGTTCCAGCCATGTCTATCTCATGAGATATAAAATCTTTACCCAATGCATTGGAGGGAGATATAGGTCCCACCCATCTTATAATGAATCCTTTCTTATGTGTGCCACATAATCATAAATCATACATCATCGCATAACCCATGTAATAAAAATGGGATTCTTAAACAACATGACATCATAAAACAATTCATATAAGATAAAGGAATTCATAAAAATGTTTCCATCACAACATAATCAAATCCATGTAATAATAGGGGTAAAAACAGAACCCTTTTATTATCTTAGATGGAAAATAATTTTGATAAAATACTTGAACTTCATTCTTGAGGAAAATATCCTTTCTACTTCAAAAACACTTTTCCTTTCTTAACATGTCATAAAACTTTAAAATAAAAGAAGTTGATTAAAAATAAACTTGAAAACTTTTAAAGGAAGCTTCTTGGAAATAATGTTTTAAAAATCCATTCATGCCGTATAAGTTAAAAAAAACATTCTTCGTACTTTTGTGGGAAAAGTCAAAAAGTACCTCGTACGAAAAACGACAAAAGATTCCTTTCATTTCTTTTACTAAAAACTCACCGAAGGGTAAAAATGGATTTAAACAATTATAGGTGGATGGAAGTAATATTACATATTGATGAAACATGGATGTGGATGATAAAATACACCCCAGTAAATACTTACGAATAAACAATCTCGAATAAAAATGAGATTGTGATATTTCCCTTACCTTAGGTCCAATTTGCTTCGTATGTGTCCGAACCTCCTGTATAATGATTTAAATAATGTCATTGACTTATTACAGAATCATATTCATTGTTATGATATCATATATGGTTCACTTATGACATTATATTACCCGTTCTTTTGTAAATTCCATGTTAAAGAAGCGTTTTGGGTAAAATCGTTTCATTTATCGTAGGTGTTTTGACTTGTTGTTCTTGACATCATTATTACTTATATCATGATTTACTTACTTCCAGAATATAAAATATGATTTATATATCATATATATTCAGTATATATATATATAATAGGTAGATAAATAAAATGAAAAACACCGTTCATGGAGACGGTAGTCCGTACGTACGCATGAACGCTGTTTTCCTTTCCTTATTGTCTTGAATGGAAGTAAGTTGATGACATACATATATATATATATACATAAATCCAGTAACTTTATAATGTCATATATTTCATTATTATTTCTTATATATACTTTATAATCATTCTTAAATGGTTATCATGGAGAATGAATCTCATCGCGTCGTGGAGACGGTAGTCCGTACGTACGCACGAGCGATGATATCATTTCCATAAATACTGAATTGAATTGGAGTGGATTATACAATATATCAGAATCAATATGATGTTGTAATAACTATGTATAGTTATTCTTTACACCATTATACCCATCCATGTAAGGTGGTGGTGGAAAATAGATTACACCACGGCGTGGAGACGGTATTCCGTACGTACGCACGCACGGTGATTTCTTTTCCCGTAGGATGGATAGATGGTGAAATAGGGTTGTTTCATACTTATAATAACATATCAGTATATGAGTGATACTGATGTTATTACTTCATAATGAAACAACCTAAGAAGAAGAAGTGGAAGAAGAAATAAAGATGAAAGAATTGGTAACGGTAATTACCTCTTCTTTGAAGTGCGTCTTTGAGACCTCCTCTTAGGGAACTAGAATTGGTCTTTGAGGAAGACCAGAACCTCTAGGATGTTGCTAGGGAAGTGGAGAAGAGATTTTGGCAGGGGTTGGCCGAGCTTGAGTGCTCAAATTGGTGTGAGGAGGAGGGGGAGGAGGTGTCCTTTTATAGGGGAGGAGAGGGGCACCTTAGGAATATCTCAAAATATTATTTTATATTAAAGTCAAAATCGGTTTATAATGGTTCCAAAGGGTCTTATTTCGAAGCTAAAGTGGGGATGGGTCGAAATCCTATCAACCAATAGAATTTAGACAAGTTTAGGATATTATTTTAAACTTATCAATTAGATTTAACTCTAAGTTAAATAATTTAACTTTTACCATGTCTTTTTGTTTTCTTTCACTATATGGTTAATACACTTACTATAACATGTCAAACGAACCCCAAATTGTTTATTATTAATATATATATCCTTATCTAAGTCATTTGGCCGAACCTTAGATTTTTAGGAATAAAATAACAATTAATAATATAATATTTGATTTAAAAACTCTTTTGTGTCAATTTTGACACTATTTGATATATGATTTTTTTGAAAACCATAACAGAATTATATGTTCGAACCAAGTTTATTAAATCATCACTAATATATCATAATAACCTAGAAAATTAGTGGAATGCATAAAAAGTCTTAAATTACATTTATTTTGGTGTTTATAACATCAATTATGTCAATATTTCATTAATAAGATAATTACTGCATCATCTTTATGTCATAAATAAATTAAGTTATTTTATGTCTAAAAATTACAAATAAAATACCATCATGTAGGAAATCCTTTTAGCTTTCTAATGAATATTTACAATCGAATTTATTTTATGTATAACCCCATATTAAAAATGATTTACTTATTAAACTTTGATTTTAACTATTTTAACCTTTCTTTAAATAAATTAATAATAAATGTCCTAATCTAATCCAAGTGGGCCTAAATGGTCATATTTTATTCCTAAGTTTGTTTTTGGTCGAATTACACTTGTCCAATAGAATTAGGACATGTGTTAGGGTAATATTAATATCATATTTACCCTTAGTTACCCTATTTACTATTAACTGCGGTAAAAAAAAAGTAAAAAGTTACTATTCACCAAAAATTATTTTCATCTTATTGAACCACATTTTAGTCCTTGATATTAACCGTGTCTGTCGGATTTTCAAAATTCTATTCACAGAAGCGGTAAAATTAAGTTTTATGCAAAATTCAGTTTTTTAACCTACCACTTAGTAGTTTCACTATTCATCAAAAATTGATGTTTTTCAGAACAATGCCAAAATTTCATCCTAAGCTATATTTCATATTCCGAATTCAAAAATGAAATCTATTTTACCAAATTCATAACATAGAAGTTGCATTAATTAATTTTATAATTAAATCCCGCTGTTAAAATAAATAGCGTGTTTTTAGGAAACAATATATATCAAAAGATTGACACTTGATTATGTCTGGTTTAAATGTGAAATTACAACCAATGACCAACATTGTATTAAATTGTAAAAATATATTCTAAATATACTTTAAAACCACTCAAATTAATAATTTATCACTATTAATTATTTCGATTAAAAAAGTTGTTTTTAATTATAATTTAGTAATTTTCACTATTCATCAGAATGTGAAAGTTATCCGAAAAGTACCAAAATTTCACCTTAGGCTAAATTCGATACTCCGAATCCAAGAATGAAGTTCATTTTGAAAAATAAGATTTACAGAATTTTAAAAAGTGGTTATTAATATTCATAACGGCTAGTTTTAATAATATAGCATATCATTGTTTCGTGAAACTCAGTATTACGTACCACACACGCTATCGAGGAAGGTTGCGATTGCGTGTAATGCAAGGCAAGTCAAGGATGCGTGTTGTGCAAGCTCCTTTTGGTGTAGCGTACAACACAAGACATTAGTGAAATAAAAAATAATATTTTTCATAAAATCTCGGGCTGTTACAGACTTTATTATGGAAAAAGTCATGTTTTCCCAGTATGATTTACTTATGTACATTCCTCTAGGTTAGATTCATTGTAGTTTGATTCTCTTAGCCTGATTCTTCTAAGTCCAATTCTTCTTATTATGGTTGTCCAATATGAATATATATATATTTATCTGAGTAGGATCTTTACAATTAAGAGCACCTTCCTCTTCAGACTAGAAATCACAATATGAAAATCGTGATATTATAATCCAACTCAATATGATTATCAGATGAATACAATTGAAAATAAGAATATGATAATTATCTGATTATGATAATCACTAAGTACAATGATCATCTGAATTAAATGTTTCGATCTTGTCTGTTCTCTTTTGACTTCTTTCGTCGAAACTTCTTCAAAAAAATATCTGGATGAAAACTTCTAATTATCTCTAAAAACTCATATATTCTCTCTCTTATGTGGTAAAAATGAATCGGCCATCAGAAAAGTACAGTGTATTTTTCTCCTTTTATAGGTTACCCAAGTGATATATTTTTGGGAATCCCCAAATATTTCCTGATCACAAAAATTCACCCAAATCTCGATCTCCCATGAATATCAACTACATTTATGAATTCATCAAAATTTCTCGATTATTATCGAATCTTATACAATATTCAATTCTTCTTTAGAATTTCATTTCAATTTCCAGTTCGATTTCAATTCATGAGTCCAATTTTTAGAATATTATTTCTTAAATAAAATGATCTGTACTAATGAAACATATAAATTTCTAAAGAAATTGATACCACTATTAATGGTAAATATAACCATTATTTTGAATTCCAACCTCCCCCTTAATAGAACATTTAGTAAACTCCTTCATCTCTTTTCTTGAATCAACTTTAATTCTTTACCTTTTCTCTTGACCCAATTGAAAACTCACTTGATAAACAGAAAATGTAATTCTATCCCTTTTTAATGGTTTACAACATTGTTGATTAGTTATTTCCATTATTATTTTCACCATATTTATCTCAAAACATTTTACATTGGGTTTTGTTCAAAAAAATTCTTCCAGACATCTAAGGAATGTCGGATACAATGGACTATTGCCAACAGATTCAACCCCAGAAACCTCCTTTATATCCTTCCAAGCTTGAGTACCATTGTCTAAAGAATGATATTTCTGAGTAATATTTTATTATGTACGATTATCCTAGGAACAATCGTTCAGAGTATGATCATCATCTTCTATTTCCTTCTCTTACACCTTGATATGATTATAGAGGGTATGATAATATTTTTGATCAGTGGGATCACTTTCTTCTCTTCCACCTGGATATGATAAACCTGGGTATGATTTTGAATACAAATTTCCCATTTTAATTCATCAAGCTTGCATCATAATTTCTTTTATCAACATATTAGTTTTGTGAAATATAAATCCACAAAACATCATCAATTTTAATTTATCATAGTCATGCACACTCTGATTCTCCAATTATGATCACTTCTTCCATTCCGGATCTAGAGTGAATCTGATGACCATTTATATTGAGAAATATTTTTTTATAATTTAATCAACCCTTTCCTTTGAAACAACTAATACTTGATACGATGAACTTCCTTAAACAAAGTGAGTCTAATTTTTTTTGAGTATGATGATAAATATTATTTTAACTGAATACAAAATGTGGGGATTTCCTTTCTTCAAAAACATTACCTAACAAAAAAACACATGAAAACCAACACCTTTATCATCCTCTTTTTCCAAACAATATCCCCCTAGGGTTTTTTTCAACCATGTTCTACAAATCACTAAACTTTTTATCCTAAAAAAATGGATTACTTATCAATAATTTTAATTAAATGTAAGCTAACTCATTGTTAGAAACAAGAATAATTGATACCGAAACCATGCTATCAAAAAGTAGTAATTATGATAACCTTATTCTTATCTCTTCATCATCTCTTCTTCAATAATCATGGAATAAAAACCATTTTCTTCCTGCAACCACTCTAAACAAGAATTAGAACATGTCACCTCAATAAACAATGTTGAATTCACATATTACTCACAACTCCCCATTTTTACATGAATTAATTTGTTAGATTTATGAAACAATTCATTCTCCCCTTAAGAGCATGATCTAAAGATTAGATGAGATAAGGGACATAAACACCTACCTATAATCGGATGAGAAAGTGGTTGGACATCCATGATCAACCTCAATCTAGAAAATCATTCATTCAGTAATGTTTTTGTGGAAATTTTATCAACGTGTTCCGATGTTGGAACATACTCCAACTTCAATTAATTCTTCCTTACAATCTCTTTGATTAAAAGATATTTTATATCAATATGTTTTAAATGAAAACGTTGATTAGGATTCCTTGGGATGTTGAATGTACATTTATTTTTAAAACCCAATAATAAGGGTAACTTCACCTCAAAAAGTAAATCTTTTAATTGAGTTTTCATCCACATAAGTTAAGTAGTAGCTTGAGTGGTAGAAAGATAATCAGCTTTATCCATAGTAGGTGTTACTGAATTCTCTTTTATTGTATGACAACTAAAACCATTTTTCCCATAATGAATACTCTTCCGGATGTGGATCTTATATAATCAAAATTTCCTACCCAATAAACATTTATAACCCAATAAACACCTGAATACCCAAACAAATCAATACTATCTAAGCTTCCATAAAATATTATATGTTTTTTCCTTTTATGTATATAAGAATTATTTTTAAAAAAGTAAATGTGATTCATTTTGAGAACTCTGAAATATTTCACATATGGTTACAACATTAACAATGCTGGGTCTTGAGGTGGTCAAATACAAAAAACATCCAATAAACTTTCAAAAAATATTCTTATCAGCTTTTTTTCCTTATCCATCTTAGGAATATATTATTCTCACTAAAGGTTTTTTGGAAATAGGTTTTGAGTTTTCCATTTTAAACATCTTGAGAAGTTATTTAGTATACATTTCTTGAGAAAGAAAAGTTAATTATCCTTTTTTATGATTTGTAACCCAAGAAATTATTTCATTTCCACAAACATAGACATTTCAGATACCTTTTTAATTTCCTCAGAAAATATTTCACAACATCTTTCATCATTCCAATCAAAGACAATATCATTAACACAAACAATTACTATGAGTTAATACTCCAGAATTTCTCTTACATAATGATTGATATCAATACTTCATTTTTTAAAATTTAGCTTCCCTAAACATGTATCCAAAATGGAAAACCATGCCCTCAATTTTTTTTATACCTTACAAAGCCTTTTTATATATTCATACATAACATTTATCTTTCTAAACAATAATACAACATTGTTTTTCAATGTAAACTTCTTCATCAAGATCCATATTAAAGAATGTGGATTTAACATCCATTTAAAAGATCATGTATCCTCGTTATGTAGAAATTGAATTAAAGATTCTAATTTTTTCTAATATTTTTACTAGATTAATGTTTTTAGCAAAATTAAAACCTTAAATTTGTGAATACACTTTTCACACCAATGTTGCATGGTTTCTAATCACTTCACCTTCTTCATTCATCTTGTTCTAGAAAACCCACTTGTGCCAATAATGTTTTCATTTTATAGATAGGGTATTAGTTCCCATGTATCATTATTTTCATTTTGATCCAACATTTTATTCATTGAATAAACCCATTCCAGATACTCAAAATCTTATTTTACATCATTCAGTTCCACTTTTGAATATAAAGCTGTATGTGTAATAGAATTTGTGGTTCTTCTTGTTTGATCCATTTGATGTTGATCAACAATTATATTCTGATCCTCCACTTGATTCATTATCCTTGGAGGATATTTTTTAATATCTTACTCATCACTGGAAATATATTATTCTGCTTCTTCTTCTTTAGTAGGAATACAATTGTATATATCCTATTCCTAATTTTTTTCCTCAACTTGGTCAACTTACTTGTCTCCTTAAGCATGGTTGTATTACTTAGATCTGTTAATCACATTCACATAAATAAAATCACAAAATGTTCGCATTTCTTTTTTCAAAAATCTATATCATCTTATTTCTTGAGCAAAGCTAAGAAATATTCAATCTTCACCTTTCTGCTCAAACATTTCATAGTTTCCACCTTTATTCATTATAATACGTGGAATATTGAAAACACTTATGTGTTTCAAACATGGTGTTTTCACAGAAAACATTTTATATAGAGTCATATATGATTGATGCTTGTATAAAAAATAGTTTTGGATATAAATAGTAGTACTCATGGATTTCATCCAAAAGTAATGAGAAAGACCAAGTTCATGTAACATTATTCTTCCCATTTCCACTAAACATATATTTTATCTTTCATCAATCCCATTTTATTTAGGATTATGTGCAGAAATATACTCATTATGAATTCTATGCTTGTCAATATAACTTTTTAATTCTTCATTTCTATATTCACCACCATTATTTATCATTATATTCTTCACTAAACACTCAAAATATTTATCACATTCCCCATGAAACATTTATACATTTAAAAAACTTCTAATTTCTGTTATATATATATAACACAAGTAATGTGAGTAAAATAATCGATGAATGTGAAGAAGTACTTATCTCAATTTGAAGAATATTTTCTCTTTTACCACAAATATCATAATGAATCGGCTGCGGGGGCTGCCTTCAAAAAAATAAACTTGCTTATACACATCATTTGTAATCATTACATTATGAAAAATAGTGTAACACAAATATCTTCTTCTTGGAAAATCAATATTATCTCAGACAGTCTCTCTATTTGAAAAACTTTTTGATGTTTCCTTGACACATCTATCCCATACTTTTATGCCATAATTGTTTCTCTTCCACCTAACTCATGAAACAACAGTTTTGAATTTTACTAACATGAAACAAGTTTCCTTTTACATAATGGACAATTGTAACATTTTTTCCATATTCTTCACTTTAAAAAACCCATATTTTTAGAAGACAACTTTGTTACCATCATTAAATTTTTTTTAAAAACTTATAAAATATTTTTATGGCCATAAACAGACAAAGATTTCTTGTATTTAATCTTTTATTTCCCAATTATTGCCAATCTAACACATTTTATTTTAAAGGATTAATCATTTACAAATTTCATTATGAATTCTCTAGAATCATTCACATTCACCAATAATTTCAAAATTCTTTTCATGTGAGAAGAACACACACATTAAAAAATCCAAGGTTGTTATCCTTTTTTTATTTTAATGCATTTTATAGAAAATGAGGTTTTTCTCATTTCTTTTCATTCTTCTCCTTCATCTTTTGATAATTGTTTTTAATATTTTCTTATGCTAGTAGAAAAAAAAGGATATCATTTTGCAAGGTGACAAGTTTGTTCACAATTTTCACAAATATTTTTCAGAGGTGGGAACTTATTCTGAATTTCAAATACATCATTTTCAGGTATCCTAAAACATCCTTCTTAGAATTCATTCTTTGAGGAGATAAAATACCCATCTACCTTTTCCTTTAAAAACCTGTGGGATAAGAGAAATGTTTTTGGTTAAACCAACACATATTTTTTTATGTCTGAATCCACCACAATACTAGTAATATCCATATAAAGATTATTTTTTAATGAAACATCCTTACTGGTTAAAATTATGAGTAATTTCCTTAGACACCTTCTTCTCATTCAATTTTGGGCCACCATACATTATGATATCAATCAGAGTATTTCTTTTCTTCTCATCTCTATTATAATCCAAATTATTGGAAATCTTTTTGGATTTAGAAAAGACATTATCTGACGTAGGATGTTTTGTAGCTTCTGAATTCCTCACTTTTTCAATCTTAGCCACATTCATAACTTCCCTAGATTTATTTTTTTCATATAAAATTTCATATTTCTTCTCATCCTTTGATGGTGACATTTGTTGAACCTTGTCAAGTTTATTATTTCAGGAGCTTTCAAAAACATCAGTGTTTGAATTTTGGAAACTTTTAATTCTCAATTCATCTTTATAATATTATTATTGGACAAGTTCAAAATCATACTCTTTTTCCTTCAACTTAAACTAAAAATTCTCATTATGATTTATTTCATCTTTAAGATATTAATTCATTTAATTAATCTCTTTTACCAGCCTTACATTCTTATTATAAAAAATATCATGAGTTTTTGATGAGGAACATTAATCTTCCAACTTTTTATTTTTCTTTCAAGTCTTCTAATATTTCTCAAGAATTCATAAATTATTCTTTCATATGCATTTCAGGTTGATTTTCTTCATCTTAAGAACTACTACTTATGAATTATTCATCATTAAATTTTTTAATAAAATTATTATCAATACTATAATCAACATATTTTTTGGATTCAATATCACTTACTTGATGTTCATAATAATTTTATATGAAAATTCTTCCTCTGTAATTGAAGTATTTTGAATAATTCCCTGTGGAATGTGATTTTACTTTTTCACTATGTTTTTTCCACGATCTTCATGGCATTCTTTGTTATTCTTCGCTATCCTATTATTTCTTTCTTTAAGGGAAACTGGAAGAAATTTTTCAAAAAAATAAATGTATTTTTCCCTTTGTATTTCCTTATACCAATTTTAATATTTTTATAAAACAAGGATAAAATATCATCAAGATTATTACATACATCATCTTCATAATCAGATTCACCATCTTCATCTTCAATATGATTATTCATTGAATTTTAATTCTTCACATCCTTGAAATATATTTCTATAACAATATTTGTTTTCTTTTCATATATTTATCCCTTATGATTTCATAAGTGATGATTGTGCTTTGAAAATAATCAAGTGATAATGTTTCAAGATGTTTGTCTACCAACGATGAGGCTTTTTCTTCGAACTTGTCTGTAAGGATTCTTAATATCTTTTCAACAATGGTAGAATCATCTAACATT
This sequence comes from Viscum album, assembly GCA_963277665.1. Lineage (NCBI taxonomy): Eukaryota > Viridiplantae > Streptophyta > Magnoliopsida > Santalales > Viscaceae > Viscum > Viscum album. The sequence goes on along the minus strand of OY728140.1, from coordinate 114,530,949 downwards.
TCACCAATACATATGATAGTTCTCACGATGTCCTTCACTGAGTTAAATAATTCTCCAAAATATTCATGATCTCTTATATTTTAGTCTTCATTATTCAATATCCAAATTTGATGTTTCACCTTATTCACTTTTGTATTTCCTTCGTATATGTTTTTTAGTTTATCAAATATAACTTGTCTATGGAAAAACATTCCATCCTTAGGAATTACCTTAAATAAAGTGATGATAATATATGATTATTGGAATTTCCATCATTCTCTAAATTCTTTTTAACAATAGATATAAGAGGGGATTTAAAATCAATAGGAGGAAACTCATTTGTTGCGGCTTCAAGAACATCATACCCAACATATATAAGATCAGGAAACATTATATATTTCTAGATATAATATTTATTTCCATATAAAAACCAAATACCTTTAGTATTTACAGATATTAAATTATCTATTATCTTCTCTTCAAAAAATTAGCAAATAATACGCGAAGGTAACCTATACTTTGATACCAGTTGAATGTGCACAATCAAAGTACTCATATCACTGAGAGGGGGAGGGGTGAATCATTGAAAATTTTTATTTTATATTTCATGGAAAAAAACATCATCTTATGTTAAATATTTCAATTACCTACTCAAAACCAATTTGACACACACCCATAGGGAGACAAGAATATACAAGGTTCACTATTAAAAAATAGCTACGTCCTTGGTATGGTTTGGAAGTAATACAATACCAAAAAATCTACTAGAAATCAATAATTGGATAACAGTAAGTAGGATATACCCTTACCCTCAAGTAGCACCAAGTAAACAATTCTAATAGTTCTTGTTTATGCTCTTAGCACAAATAGGGTAATACAACGTTTGTGTAATAATGTATGTTACCCATACTTTCTTTCATGTCCGAAAATGTATTTGTTTTAATAAAAATATTAAATTTCTTACCTAGAAGATGGTAAGATATTCCTAGAATTTTAAAGGGAAAACCAAGACTGATTTTCCAAGTAATATTTTACCAGTTTTATTTCTCTACGTACAATCCTTTGAGTCTAATTCTTCTGAGTGTGATTCTCTCAACCTGATTATTCGATGTTTGGTTCTTCTTGGTACGATTCCCAAATATAAAACCATATTGAACTCACTGAGTATTATTGAGAAAAATCATACCTCTTTCTTCCTCAGTCAATAAATCCAAGTATATAAATCCTGATCTTATTATCCAGACTGATATGATGATCATACGAATATAATTGACAAGGAAAATATGGTAATCAGTTGAGTACGATAATCTCTGAGTGCACATATAATGTTGTGATCTTGTCTCTTCTCCTTTCACTTCTTTTATCAACACTTCATCAAAGAAATAATTGGATGAAAACTTATTATTCTATTTAAAATCTCAGATATTATCTCACTTTGGTAGTGAAATATAAATCAGTATTCAGAAATAAATAATGTACTTTTGTCCTTTTATAGGTTAGCCATGAGGTGTTTTTGCAGAAATCCCAAAATATTTCCTGATCAAATAAATCCACCCAAATATCATTTTTCATTGAATATTGAGTGCATTAATGACTTCATTAATGCTTCTATATTCTTCTTGAATCATTTATAATCTTCACTTCTCTAGACTATCATTTCAATTTTTAGTTTGATTTCAATTCATGAGACCAATTTTATGTATCCAATTTAATTAATACAAATATATTTACCAATTGTATATATAAATGTATGAAGATATGGATATCACTATGAATGCTAAATACAACCATTATTTTGAATTCCAATCTCCCCCTTGACAACACTTCAACAATCTCCTTCAAATTTTCTCTCGAACTACATTTACTGCTTCATATTTTTTCTTACACCCACATAAAAATTAACTTGATAAGAAATCAATGTTATTAAAAACCTTCTGAATTGTTGAATACATTGTTGATTGATTTTTTACATTACGGTTTTCATCAGCTTCTTCTTGTACCATTTTCTGTCCGTCCTTTTTGAAAAAAAAATCTACATGAATATGACGAAATGCCGAATACAATGGACTGATGTCAATAGCTTCAAAGTCAAAACCCATCTTTTTCTCCTTCTCCAAATGAGTATGATTGTAAAAAGTTTGATATTTCAGAGTATGATTTTACTGGGTATTATTATCCTAGGTATAATAATTCAGAGTACGATCTCTATCTTCTTTTTTATTCTCTTCCACCTGGATACAATTATACTGGGTACAATTATGTTTTTGATCGATGAAATTTATTTCATCTCTTCTACCAGGATATGATATATGTGAATACGATTTACAATACCTATTTTCTCTTTTATTTAATAAATTTTAAGTCATAAGTTCTCCAAACTAATTATGAATTACATAGAATACATATTAGTGAATAATTATTACATTTAATTTATTATAGCCATGCATACTCTGATTCTCCCATTATGATCACTTCTTCCATTCTAGATCCAGACTAAATTTATTGACCATTTACTTATAGCAACATTAATTCTCAATAAAATCGACCCTTTTTATTCAAAAAACATCTTATTGATTTGATGGACTTCCTTAAACTAAGTGATCCCTAGTTTTTGACAATGATGGTCAAAACAATTTTCACCAAATAGAAAGTGAGATGATTTCCTTTGATTTTTTTTAATAAAATAAAAGAATAAAATTTAAAAAAACCTTCATTATCATCATAGTCCTGAAAAATATATTTTTTGAAATTTAATTTCATTAAGTGGAAAATTTTACTTTAAAATCAAAACTAAATAAGAAATGAAAAACTATTCTTCATAAAAATTTATTTTTTTCTATATAAATGTATTTATAAAAAACCAATCAGGAAATTCATTATAATTAGTTTTACTGGATTACTAATAATATAAGTGAAATGTTTTAACTTTTAAATCACATTACAAAAAAATTTACAATTTACAGTTCTTGAAAAAAATTACTATCTTCAATAAAAATCATTATTTTTTACTATTTGTGGGAAAGTCAATATTTTACAAAAAAAATGAAAAATTAACCCTAAGATAATTTTTATATAATGAATTAATTAATGATATTATTTTTATAAAACAAAATTTATAGATGTTCCTAAAATGTTTTATAATATTTTCTTATAAAAATTAATGGAAAATAATTTTTCAATAAAAAGTAATCTTGAAACAATAAATTACTTTACATAAAATTTAGTACTTAATTCCTAATAATTAGCCAATTTATTTTTTTAATTAGTTCCTTTTTGTAAATAAATCTATATATACATATAATAATCCACTGATACTATCCATACCCACTAATTCAGTGACTAATTTATAGTGATCTAATTTGAATAATTATATTTATTGGTTCGTTTAGGTTCGGTGTTGCGTGTTGAATACACTAGAGAACATAGTTTTATTTTAAAATAGAGTGGTATTAAACATTACATGTACAATTTTGGAGATTTATCACAAACCTTACAAGTTCACTACTACGAAAAATTGGTGGGATCACTACACTCATTCAATTATGGACTCAATTATATGTTTTTTGATTTATTCCTTCTTCACATAAAGATAGTGTAGACATACATGATTTATAGTTCTTCTCTTCATCACAAATATTATTATATTAATGATATAATTGGGATCTAAAAATTAATCCATCGTTGATCTTAAAAATTCAAGATGATATTTGGAAAAATCTCATTGAGTCCTACTTGTAAAATCCACTATACTTTTCACTCTATAATTCTTCTTCCTAATTATATATTTTTATGTGATGTAAATATTCTGATACAATGTCCATATTATTGCATCTAATGTAACTTCCATTTAAATAATACTAAAGTAATATTATATCCATCGTTTTATCTTGGGATTTATCTACATGAATATTTCATAAATAAATAATTCCATATTAATAACTCACCTGCACATCATACATTTTCATAATATATAGAAAATCGAGTTTGTATGGAACCATGATCACATAATAATCATTGGAACTCTTAATATCCCATGATCATGAAACCACAATATAATGTAGATGATCCTCACATTAAAAAAACATGTTCATATATCTAAAAGAATTAAAGGATCTCAAAAATAACAAAGATAGTATTTGTTGAAAAAATCACGTAGTCAAAAATCTGTATTGCTAAAATCAATGGACATGATTGTCAATATAGAAAATTATAGAGGATGGCCACATATCCTCTTTGATGTCATAATTTATTTTTCTATATAGCTCATTCATGTAATGGTTCTATCTACATACATGATTTTCTTAGAGTTTCTGGCCATGTACTTGATTCTCATAGCCATTATGAACATGTCATAAATTTTATCACATGGACGTTCTAGCCATTTAGATAATTTAAATGGTCACTCTGGACACCAATAAAATTTTCTCACATACCTTATTAACTCACATTTCCACTTTCCTCTAGCATAAACCCTTTATTCCATTCTATAATTTCAATAAATAAACCTCATATTAAAAAACCCCACACATAAAAAGCCCCACTAAAAACTTTAATTTGGGTCTAAAAATATCCCCCTTGGATTTAGTTGAAAATATCTCATATCCACTTAATGAAATAACTTTGAAAACTCCAAATTCAATTCTTCCCAAAAGTTTCAATAAAATACAATGGGTAACCAAGGGAAATAATCCCCACTAAACACTTTATATTTCAATTATTTTTTATGCCAATTAAGTTTGGTACCAATGTAAAAAATAAGATCCTTAACTAACATTCAAAATACATCTTATGTAAGTAACATCTCCTCGATATTTTCCATTATTATACTATCACCCTTTTAAAAAAATCTCCCCATATCAATTACACTTATAAATTTCTTCCCCATTGTATGTTACCCAAATTTTTCACTTATATAAAAAGATATGATGATAAGGTTAAAAATCCAACAAGGTGAGGTGGTAAAGAATAACTTACTAGTGAAAATAACCATGGAGAGTGGGGATTTTTTCTAGAAACTATTAATTAGATGGATGAAATTGAACCCCAGGTTCCAACATATTTTTTCAGACACCTTTTTTGGTATTACATTACTCAACATATCAAAAACGTTACAGTGATTGGATATATCATCTAGAAGCACAATTTCTTGTTCCTATTTCTCATTTATGATGTTATATTTTATATCAATGTTTTTGGTCCATGAATGTTTGATAAGAGTTTATTTCATAAATTTTCAGCTATATTTGTCACACATAATTGGAATAGGAAAAATGACCTCAACACCAATGTCATAATTTTTTTTCATACCTACCGATTAGGTTAATGGTTGAGTGGATGAAAGGTACTCAACCTTTGTGGTGATCAGGAAAATGAAACCCCGCATCATGAAATTACATGATATAGATGAACTCCCATGAAAAAATAGACTACCTGATGTTGATTTTGGGTTATCTACCAAGACATCCCAATATATATAAGTAAAACCCAAAATATTATTCAATGAATCATATTGATAGAAAAATCCAGAGTCCATCATGTATTGGATATAAAGTGGAACATAATATATCTAGATAAATGACATTAAAATGGAGTAATATCCCAATTATTTTCTAATATTTGGTCACATTGAACTTATTGACAAGATCATGTTTTCATAATTTTAGTATTTTCACTACAACAGTTTCCATGGGACTCAAATCCTCTCTCCAAAATTATTTTAATTATTCCATAGTATAATTAGTTTTTGAGAGAAATTTCCAATCCATACTTTGATCATTTTGGAATCCATGTGAAAATTAAAATTCACTAATTAGATACATCTCGAATTCACATATCATGAGTTATAAAAAATAATTATGTTGATTATATTTCGATGCTCCAAAAATTATATCATAATCATTGATAACCACCATCAATTTATGATAATTATCCATATTTATGTAGAAATTGTAATAAAATACTTCACTATAAAATATTACATCTTTATTACTATATCAACCTTGATGCACCAAGCTCTCGGTGAATATTTGGGGTCCACAAAGACTTATTCATTCTACATAATTCTATATCATCTTCATCAATGAGAAACCCATAATATTTTAAAATTATATACTTACTATTTAAATACACCATTCATGATGGTAGATTTTATGACTACATGATATAATTGGAAACCCTTTTTAATCACATTGGCAAGGAATGATCAAATAGTTTCATGTAATTATACATGTGAAAGTGTATCATCAACATAATTTCCTTAAATCTAGGAATAATCCTAGAACACAATCCAAGTCATATTCCAAATAACCATGCCTTCTTCATTATGTTTATTTCTAAACACCCACTTAGTTGTGATAAATTTTGTATCACTTGGCCTTGGAATTTCTACCCATGATTATCTTTCCTCTATTTTTTAAAGCTTTTCTTCAAAATCCTTGACCCTACTCTAATCATTGATAGCATCCAGAAATGATTTTTGTTCCACCAACGATAAAAATTATAACTTATGTTGATCCTTCATTCTTATGTTTTTTACTAGGGTAATCCAGTTTCCAATAAATTTTCTTTTGGTGATTAACTGAAATCTTACCTTTATACATGATCCTCCTAGAATTTCTACATTTTATTTAAATTATGTGTCTAAATTTTAATTACCTTCATTCTATGAAATTCCCAATGAATGTTCTGATTCATCAATACCATCAGATTCAACATATAATTAGTTTTCACATGCAATTTAATCATTGGATGATATAATTTGCTTACATTCAACCACCATAACATCATTTCTATCAATCCTCTTTTCATGCATCTTATTGGGACACCACTATTCGGTACAGTTTTATAATTATTTAATAAATATACCTTTAACTACTCCATAATAAAATTTTATACTATTATCCTTGTTAATAATAAACTGATTACATTGAATTACATTAGTATAGGGTTCTCTCTGTACAAAATTTCATCTGTAGTTCCCCCAATAGTTGATCATAGAAAGGATATATTGGTGGTGTACTACACTACATGAAAAATTTCATTCTTGTATCATCATAAATGAAACTTCTCATTAAACATTTTTCAATCCAAGTAATTGATTATGAAATTTCTCTATTAAAACACCCCATTAGGATGTGGTGCCTTAACATAAAATATGATGTTGAATTCTTTTATTCTTTATAAATTTCACAAATTGATTTTTTATAATTTTTTTCCCAATTTCAGTTCATAATTTGAGAATATTCGTAAAAACCATCTTTTCATATCATCTATGGTATATAGTGAAACATTTGAAAACCTTATTCTTTTCTGTGATAGGAATAATCCATGAAATATTTCTAAAATCATTAAAATACAACTGATTTTTCATTATTCCACAAATTTGTTTGTGTGAGATTGGCTGACAATTGTCGATTTTCACATGATCAACCAAACCCAATGAATTTATCTTCTTTTTATTATAGGACATATGGATAATAATTACCATTTTGACATGATTCATTTATGTTTTTCTAATCATATCCAAATCTATTTGGGATATCCAGATAATACACGTTTTCTATAGCCTATTTTACTCACCTATTGGATGAATACACATTTATTCTCTAACAAGATATATATATATCCCTTAGTTTAACTTCCATATATAATAAATAAACAACAATTTATATTTATATTCTAATAAATTTGATTTATATCCACCACGTATCCATGGTGAAACAATTGGATTCCACTAAGAAGACTATAGATTTTCCTATTAAAAAAGAGAACATCAACCCACCTTATATATTTTCCTCCAATACAAGCTTTCATAGAAACAAAAACCATGACAAACCTCATCATTATTTATGTGAAACACACTATATTTTTTGTTCTTGAAAATATAAATGATGTATTTATTTTTTTATATACGGGATGTGTGTCCACATTCAACTATCCATGTACATGACATGTTTGTTTCCCATAAAGAATTCATATAAAAATTGGACCTCTTTGAATTTCAATTAATTACCCCTGTTGGTGATGAATGTGAAAATTCAATAGTTTTCTCGAAGAACTATTATTTTTCCTTTAGTAAACAATTATTATTTTTATTTTTTATGTATTTAGATATAAAAACATAATTTTTCATTCTCCCACTATGAGGCAATGGTATTGAAATTTGATGTAATTGCGATGTAGAATTGATTGCCTTATTTAAACATCCATAATAAAAGGATCCATTAAAATAAACACTATGATTAGATATTGTAATTTCATGATTAGATTGGTTTTTATCCAAGAAAAAAAATCATATAAATTGAGTACACATAGTATGCATGTCCAATCAATATGAAACAAAAAAATATGATTCTTAATGAATTTGAATCTTTTTAGGCACATTATTATATTCCATTCAAATGTTATAATAATATAACTTATTTGGGTGATCTGATGATTGTGTATTCAATAGAATAATAGTTTTTCTTTCATTTTTAATGTTATTAACATGAAGAATATTTATGTGTTCTTTGAAAAATGTTCATTTTTCATGACTTCAGGATGATGACTTGGTGTTTACTATCATTAGAAGAGGGGTAAATAATCATTCATATTCATCAAACATTGGACACCAATTTATATCTTCTAGTTCAAAATACTCAATTATCTTGACAATAGAAATAATTGGTTTATCCAAGCCCTCAATGTTTTGATCTCATAATTTAATTTTGAGTTTTAGTTTTACCTCCTTCCTAGAGTTTCTTAAATTTCCATAAATGATTTTTTAAATCTCAAACATCATATGTATATGTTTCCGACGCTTTTGACAGGGCGCACGCATCCGTCCGTCCGCGGGGGAGGACGCGCTGCACTTGTTGCCCCACATTCCCGCTTTCCAAAGGCGGGCGACATTCACTCCTTATTAAGGGACGTCTTCTCCTTGATCGAAACGGGATGATGGGATGTCGGTTCTTCCTTCTGTGGATTCCTCCTTAGAACTCATCACCTAGTCCGGGTCTCCCTCATAGATTTAATACATAGTTCGTGAAACTCTTCCCAGTGCCATGTTTCCATGGACGCTGGTTATTTACACTGCTTCTGTCGGGACATTCTAAAGGGTCCATTCAGGGCAGCAACCTTCAGTTGGGGGAGTAGTCACGTTGAGGCATCAGTAGCGTGTCTGGATGCTGGGGAACCTGGCATGTCTGTCTATTGTCCCTGGTCAGGGCTTCCCGAGGGCGTGGAAGCACGAGGCATCCCACATCGAGCGCGGGGAATTATATTCCATAGGCACATATCTAAGGTTTTCCTCAGCTTCTCGTGTTTCAACACAAGGTACGCTGCGAGTTTAACGTCTAGCGGAGACGGCTCAGCCCGATCAGAGCATTAACTAGAATAGATCGGATTGAGGGATTTCCCTTGAATGGATTTCGATATCGGGGCCAGCCCATGGGCGGCTGTGAAGAGGAGCGTACCGACATGGTCTCACCGGGATATGACGATCCGGGTGAGAATCAGGATGGGTGATAGATGGATGAATGGAGTGGAGGGGGAATGGAATGGGACCATCGCAAGGGCGACAGTGAAGTTGGGCTTGAGACTTGAAGAGGCTTCGTACGTATCCCTGTGGCGGGGAATCAAAGTCCACGTAGTTCGGGATGATGCCGGTGAATAGACGTGAAGGTGGACCTTGGCCCGATGGATGTTGTCAGCGAACCAACGTGAAGGTGGACCTTGGTCCGATGCGTCGTCGAACCGACGTGGAGGTGGACCTTGGTCCAATGGGTGGTGGGATTGAACCTCGGGGAGGCTTCCTACGTACCATGCCTTGACATGGATCAAAGACTTCGTAGTTCAAAGGATTGATGGAATATAGTTTAACGTCATGCAGGACGGTAGTGAACACTGACGTGAATTAAGGACGGGCGTTGGATGCCGGAGAACTGACGTAAATGAGGGACCTTGGTCCAATGAGAGATGGGCTTGTACCTCGGGGAGGCTTCCTACGTACCATGCCTTGACATGGATCAAATTCTTCATATTTCGGGTGTGAATGGGGGGTTGGCACACCGACAAGGAGACGGTTTGGGCCAATGATTGTTGGGCTTGAACCTCGGGGAGGCTTCCTACGTACCATGCCTTGACACGGATCAAAGTCCTCGTAGTTCAAATGGGTGTGTAGTTTGATGTCATGCGGGACAACGGGCATACAATTTAACGTCATGCTGGATGAGGGCAATGCAGTTTAACGTCATGTGGGACGAGGGCAATGCAATTTAATGTCATGCGGGACGAGGCGTGCAGTTTAACATCATGCTGGAAGAGGGCGAAACTCGACGTGAATGAATGATCGAGTAATGTGGATTGAACCTCATGGAGGCTTCCTACGTACCATGCCTTGACATGGATCAAAGACCTCGTAGTTCGTTGAATGTAGGGGTCAGGTTCGGTGCTCACTCTAACCCACGTGAGTCATGCTCGTTGTGAGAAACAAGAGGTTGCAAGGACCTGAAGATCACGTCGCGAAGGATGTGTCTGTGAGAAGCGAAGAAGGGCTTACGCATTAGGCGGCCCACGGTGCTGGGACTTACTCCAGGATGGAGGCCAAGAGTGCGACAAATCACAGCGAAAGAGGGATTTGGGACCAATGATGGGAGGTGCCTCGTTCCCTATCACGCCCTCCACTGACCTTGCTAGTGGGGAAGTACGGAGATGTAGAGGTGCAGCCATTTATTGGGTAACTAGAGTCTCCCTTCTCCTGAGAACATATGCCACTCCAATAAGTAGGATATCATCCCTTGTGTATGGGTGATTCCACTCCCGTGGAGACGATTGGCGTAAAAAATGTTCGAGCTGGGGGGCCCATTCGTGGGAGGCACGAGGTCGGGTCACAGTTTAACGTCATGTGTTGAGGACGTAGTGCTTGGCAGTTTAACGTACTGCAGCTCAGGCGAGGTGGGTTCACTCCGCACCCCTAGGACTTACACAACCGGTACCCTCTGGTCCTTAGGGAAGGGAAGGTACCAGTAAGGCCATGGTCAAGGGGGGGTGTGGAGCGAACCATCGAGGGGTTCACGTTAGCGTGGCTATGCGAAGAAGCAATAGCCGTTAGCGTGCCTATGCGAAGAAGCATTAGGAGAAGCAACGCTACGAGTGGTATTGTCCATGGGACTTTGAAATCACATCGTGCAAACCTGGAGGGTCGCACGGGAAGAAGAATTTCCAAGCAAAGGAGTGTGCTTCACGAAGCAGAGTGCCTTGGCCTTAGCATGGGGCATAGGTGTGAGTGGAGGGTGCTTCGCGAAGTGGAACAGTATTCGCGGAGCACTGCCTCACGAAGAAGGGGTGCCTCGCGAAGCAGGGTGCTGCGAAGCAGTGTTCTTTGCGATGTGGAGCGATCCTGCCTTAGAATAGGGATCACTTGTATGGGTTGGGTGTTTCGCAAAGCATAAACGCTACACAGCTACCCGGGTTCCCTTGGGAATCCCCTTCCTTCACGAATGCCATTGAGCTTCGCGAAGGGCATCCCTCTCGGAAGAGGGGCTCAAAATGAGACAAAAAAAAGGTTTCTCGTGAAGTAGAAGTACCTCGCGGAGCTCATGATTCCCAGGGCAAAGAGTGCTTCGTGATTTGGGAGAGGAGAAACCGAAAGGTCGGATTGTCCATCCTGGGGAATTAGGGGGAGTCCAGTATTTATAGGGAAGGGGCACTGCGAAGCAGAACTTGTGCGCCTCCCCAGGTGCTTCGTGGCGCGCTCGCGAACGTCAACAGCGTCTGCGAAGAGTTACCGCCTCTAGAGCTTCGCAGCGGGCTCGCGAACGTCAAATGAATTCGCGGAGAGTTACCGCGTCTGCAGATTCGCGTCGGTGCTTCACGGAGGTGCTTCGTATCGGTGCTTCGCGAGGCAGCGTGCCAGCCTTCTATTTTCGTCCCTTCCTTTCGTGCATCATTTTGGTGCCAACAAATTCCCCCCTCAGACTTGGAGCCGCAAAGGGTGAAGGGTCGAAGTCTGAGGGAAAATTGCCAAAATTTTTGGTCATTCACGATGCAGCTTCGCGAAGGGGGCCCGCGGTGCTGACCGGGGCCACAGATCCGGATGCACCACGATGCTGCGTGTGGGTGAGGCGCGCCGCGATGCTCCGGGGTCGCCGACTATAAATAGGGGGTCGACCTCTTTTGTCTTCACATGACTTCCTTGTCTTTTTGTGCTCTCGACTTCGCGAAGCTCCGCATACTCCATGACAGCCCTCTGCGAATCGAGCTTCGCGGCGAACCGCGGGTCTCCGACTCCGCGTCCGCGCCAAGCGAACTTCCGCTTGTCGTCATACGCTAGACTTCGCGGCTTGGTCTCGCGACCGACCTTTGGATTCAGCTTCACGATTCGGCTCCACGATCCGTTCGAAAAATTTCTTTTCTGAGTGCCGTAATTGAAATGTCCCATCAAGAAGTTGTATTCGGAGTGCTTGCAGATTCCGCTCATCAGGATGAGATGGCCAACTGTCCAGGCCTGGGGGAGATGGTCCGAATCCATTCGGACCACGCTTCTTTGATAGATCTGCTATCATAGGGTCCGAAGGATTATGCGTAGTGCAAGAAACTGCCATTGTACGGCTTCGGGTTGAGGGATGACGTCTTCATCTTGGAGGCAAGTAGGGACGAACCAGCTTGCTGGTTTAGGAGCACACCATGCTAGCACCAATGGTTTAGGGTGGCCGATGGTCATGCGTGGGAGGACTTCACATCTGTCACCGCTGACTGTCTCTACAACCATTTGAACGATATTGATGGGAAGCCACTGCAACCAGAGACGTCCCCACCTCTCTACCATACCATGCTGAAGGCGGCTTTGCAGGATTCGAAGAAAGGATGGTCCGATGAGTGGGACCTGCACCAGTGCGGAAACTTTACTGATGACTGGGCCTGTGCCTACTGGGTAGGTGCCTCATGCGAGGATTTTGGGGTTGAGCTGAGGAGAGTGGGGTTGTATGAGGCGGCATGGGCCTCCCAATTCCACATTTACCATCCAAAGCAACTGATGTCGGAATTTCTGAGCAGATGGTCATCTAGGACCAATACCATTCACCTACATCACGGGGAGGTGGGAATCAGCCAGTGGGATGTCCACTAGATTTCTGGGGTTCCGATCTTGGGGGCCATGTATGATGAGTTCCTCCCTGTCATGAGCACGTGGGAGGATACAGAAAAAATGTCGCGACTGACGTCAGCATTGATGACACTCGTCCCTGGAGAGGACAAGGAGGCTGTAGAGACCCGAAGCTTAACATACATGGACATTACATTACTTTTGCGGAATACTTAGTACATTACAAAAAAACACACACAAGGACCGTAATAGTTTAGTTTCTTTGGAAACTTGGAATATAATCTTCTAATCGTGGTGAATGATCTTCAACGTCTCCCATAAAGATCTTCCCATTTTTTCTTACCTAAAACCATTCTTTATATCCTGGGGAAAGGAAAACATAAAAGGGTGAGCTCAAATGCTCAGTAAGGGTAAACAAAATAAATATCAATCACATCATATTCATAAGAACATATCTTTTGGAAATCTTAACCTGCAAAAGAGATCATAATTTCATAACATGGGATAAATCATAGTTTTGAAATGTAATCCAAATAATCATAACTTAAAACATGATACTTTGTGGCATACACACATAATCATATAGAATCATATCTTATTAGTCAAGACTCATTGCCAAGACTATCTTAGTGGACAAAGTCCATTTCTGAACCGAGTCACCCTCGTTTCAGTCCTGTTTCACTGAACCGGTATAACCTACCATTCCAGCCATGTCTATCTCATGAGATATAAAATATTTACCCAATTAATTGGAGGGAGATATAGGTCCCACCCATCTCATAATTATTCCATTCTTATTTGTTCCACAAAATCATAAACCATACATCATAGCATAACCCATGTAATAAAAATGGGAATCTTAAACATCGTGACATCATAAAAAAAATTCATATAATATAAAAGAATTCATAAAAATAATTCCATCACAACATATTCAAATCAATGTAATAATAGGGATAAAAACAGAACCCTATATTATCTTAGATGGAAAATAATTTTGATAAAACACTTGAACTCCATTCTTGAGGAAAATATCCTTTCTACTTCAAAAACTCTTTTCCTTTCTTAACATGTCATAAAATTATAAACTTAGAGAAGTTGATTAAAAATAAACATGAAAACTTGTAAAGTAATATTCTTGGGAATAAAGGTTTAAAAAATCCATTCATTCCGTATAAGTTAAAAAAACATTCTTTTCGTACTTTTGTCAGAATAGTCAAAAAGTACCTCGTATGAAAAACGACAAAAGATTCATTTCTTATCTTTTACTAAAAACTTACCGAAGGGTAAAATTAGATTTAAAAAATTGTAGGTGGATGGAAATAATATTACATATTGAGGAAACATGGATGTGGATGATAAAATACACCCCAGTAAATACCAAAGTATAAACAATCTCGGATAAAAATGAGATTGTGATATTTCCCTTACCTTAAGTCTGATTTGCTTCATAAGTGTCCCAACCTCCTGTATAATGATTTAAATAATGTCATTAACTTATTAAAGAATCATATGCATTGTTATGATATCATATATGGTTCACTTATGACTTTATATTACCCGTTCTTTTGTAAATTCCATGTTAAAGAAGCGTTTTGGGTAAAATCGTTTCATTTATCGTAGGTGTTTGGACTTGTTGTTCTTGACATTATTATTACTTATATCATTATTTACTTACTTCCAGAATATAAAACATGATATATATATCATATATATTCAGTAAATATATATATATAATAGATAGATAAATGAAACGAAACACACCGTTCATGGAGACGGTAGTCCGTACGTACGCATTAATGCTGTTTTCCTTTCCTTATTGTCTTGAATGGAAGTAAGTAGATGAAATACATATATACATAAATCCAGTAGCTTTATAATGTCATATATTTCTTTATTATTGCTTATATATACTTTATAATCATTCTTAAATTGTTAACATGTAGAATGAATCTCATCGCGTCGTGGAGACGGTATTCCGTATGTACGCACGAGCGATGATATCATTCTCATGATCATGAACATGTGTTGAAGTGTATGTATACTATTTAAGTATAAATATCACATTATAATAATCATATATATTTACTCATTACACCATTATACCCATCCAATTAAGGTGGTGGCAAAAAATAGATTACACCACGGCGTGGAGACGGTATTCCGTACGTACGCACGCGCGGTGATTTCCTTTTTCCTTAGGATGGATAGAAGGTTAATTATAGTTGTTTAATATTTATAATAACATATCAGTATATAAGAAATACTGATGTTATTACTTTATCATGAAACAACTAAAGAAGAATAAGTTGAAAAAGAAAGAAATTGAAAAAGATCGGTAATGGATATTACCTCTTTTTGACGCGCCTTTTCTTAACCTCCACTTAAAGAACTAAAGATGGTCTTTGAAGAATACCAGGACCTCTAGGATGATACTAGGGAAGTGGAGAAGATATTTGGGCAGGGGTTGGCCGAGCTTGAAGGCCCATGTGGTGTGAGGAGGAGGGGGAGGAGGTGCCCCTTTATAAGGGAGGAGAGGGGCACCTTAGGAAAATATCAAAATATTATTTTATATTAAGGTCAAATTCGGTTTATAATGGTTAAAAAGGGTCTTATTTCGAATCTAAAGTGGGTATGGGTCGAACTCCTCTCATCCAATAGAATTTAGACAAGTTTAGGTATCAATTTTAACCTTATCATTTAGATTTAACTTTAAGTTAGATAATTTGACTTTTACCGTGTCTTCTTGTTTTCTTACACTATAAGGTTAATAAACTTATTATATCAAGCCAAAAGAACCCCAAGTTGTTTATTATTAATATATCTATCTTTATCTATGTCATTGGTCCGAATCTTAGATTTCTAGGAATTAAATAACAATTAATAATATAATATTTGTTTTAAAAACTAATTTATGTCAATTTTGACACTATTTGGTACATGATTTTTATGAAATTCATAACCGAATGATAAGTTCGCACCAAGTTACTTATATCAACAATACCATGTCATGTTAACCTATAAAATTAATTTATGTTATAAAAAGTCTCAAATTGAATTTAGTTGGGCATTTATAACATCAATTATGTCAATATTTCATTAATAATACAATTACTGCATCATCTCTGTGTCATAATAAATGATAATTATTTAATCCCTAAAAATTCTAAATAAATTCCTATGATGTAGATAATTTTATTAGATATCTGGAGACTATTCATGTTCGAAGGTTCATGAAGTTTATCACTAAATTAAAATTATTATACTTATAATATTTAAGAATGTGACATGTTGTCACATTCTTTGGTTTTAATAATAATTAAATTATTTTCATGGAAAAAAGTTCATAAAATGAATCTAATTCGACCCTTAGGTTATATGGGTCTACGTTTATCCATCCAATAGGATTTTTCCAAGTGTTAGAATAATTTTATAATCTTATATTTACCCTTAATTACCCGATTTACCTTTAACTATAGTAAATAAAATTTACCGTAGTTACTATTCACAATGACCAAAAATAAAAAGTAGCTTATTAACATAATTTGGACCCACTGATTCCAAATATGGAATCCATTTTTCCAAATTCAATACAAAAAAGATGCAGAAATTAAATTAAAATTAATCTCGTTGTCGAAAGAAAACAGGTTTTTCTTTAAAACATTGCAAAATATTGAATTTTTTTAACCTACGAATTGAAGGTAAAATCAATGTTAGTGACATACATTATATTAAATGGTAAAAATATATTCTATTTATACTTTAAAACAATTCAATATTATAATTTAACCACATAATATATTACGATGAAAAAGTTGTTTTTAATTAAAATATAGCGTGTTTTTACTATTCATTAAAATATGAAAGTTATCGGAAAAATATCAAAACTTTATCTAATGTAAATTTTTATATCCTGATTCAAAAGAAGAATTTTATTTTGTCAAATTGAACATATAAACATGTCAAAAACAAGATTTAATGTGGATGCACCATCAAAAGGCGGCAAAACTGCATTTTTTGAAAAATACTTATTTTACCCGAAAAATTTATTTTGTCCTTATACCATGTTCTAGAAAATGTGTAAGATGAATAATAATGTTATAAAATTTAAATTTTAGTTAATACTATTCATAATGGCTAGTTCATGACAATATTATAATAATATATCATTGTTTATTAAAACCCGGTATTACGTACAACACACGCTATCGAGGAAGGTCGCGATTGCATGTAATGCAAGCCAAGTCAGGGTTCCGTGTTGTGAAAGAATCCTTCGTTGTTTCGTATAACAGAATCCAACCATATTTCATTCATACATTGAATATATATATATATATATATATATATATATTCAATGTTGTGTAGAATAACTAATATCAAAATTGTGTGTAACACGATCCAAGAATAGTGTTGCGTATACTGCAAGCTAATACGGTGTTGCGTATAGCGCAAGGTAATCTTGGTGTAGAATACAACACAAGACATTAATGAAATTAAAAGAATATTTTTTCATAAAATCTCGGGGTGTTACATTCTACCCCCCTTAAAATGAATTTCGCCCTCGAAATTCGTCGGGGTTATAAATGGTTTACTACTCGAAAGTTTGTTTAATAGAAACCCACATCGTAAAAAGGAATACCAAAACCAATCTTTAAAAACAAAAGTATGAAACGTAACGGTTACCCAAATAAACTAATCACTAGGTTTCCACATAGGTGAAAATATGGATATGGAAGAGAAATCTAACCATCATGTTCTAATGGAGAGTGGTAGAGAACATGGCTATGGAAAAGCCAGAAATCACAAAGCCATAAATTTGTGACGATATAAGGTACCATCTAATTCATCAGATATAAGAGCACTAGGACAACATTTTTGGTTTTCAAGATCATTTCCCTAAAGTTGATGAAATTGGAATTAGAAGAAATACTTTCGTTATTTTGGTATAGTCTCACCGTTGGTCATTCTTTGGACAATTTCCACTTCATCTCTTAAAGAAATGAAGTTGAATTTTTTATTCGTGTTGTGTTAGCAGATCATGTGATAGAATGATGGGTCATTACATCTGTCTCAAACAAAAGGTTAGAAAAGTTATCAAAAAATACATAAGTCCATCTATAGTGAGATTAATCATATATGGTTCCTAAAATGGACTTATACTTCATATATCATACTACTTAATATAATAAAACTAGTTTCTACTAAACATGGACTTCCTGTAGGCCAGTGGTAGGCGATAAAGGCCAGTCGCACTTTGGTTGTGGGTTCGATTCCCATGGCCTTGTCCGACGCGATGGGTTGTCGCCCATCCTGCAGGTTGTCCTTTTTCTAAAACTATATTACTATAACATCCCATCAATAATATCGAAAAAACTTTTATCCTTAAATAATACTAACTTATGTCCAACATAGTCCATTCCAATCTTTAGGCTTATCCATAATACTGCAGTCCACTCTCATAATATAGTGAAAACAATTACCAGAGATTTAATACCATCTTTGATCCCCATATATCATAAGATATGTCTTGTTGGTCACATTCCAAACATTCAAAGGCCTTAATCATGTGTTCTCCTTAATACCCATTGAACCTTAGTGAAAACATGAATGAAGTTAAAAGTTAACACTTTCCACATACCAAAATCCTCAAAATTCTATATACTCAAACCATGATATCACTTAGTCCTTATATCAATCATGAGCTCATGAATACTGTAAAATATGTCATTTTCTCGTTTTCCCTTCATTATGCGCATATCATATTTTCTCCAAAAATATCTCAATCACTTTCCATGGTTACCGGTACCATAAAATTATTGATGACCATAATAGACCAATACATAAATATTCCAATACTCAACATTATTTTGGAATCCCATTACATAAACACTTAATTATTCCACCACATCGTTGTTATATTCAACATCACCAATGGTGATCGCATGTGACTTCCCTTTGTCCTTTTCCTTAAGTGGTTTCTCATGTTGATCATCACTAACACTTGGATTAGGGAATTTATTGGCATAATGTCCCATCTCCTTGCACTTGAAACATTGAAGTGAAGTAGGTTCATTCTGTGTATCCCTTCCTTTTTTGCATCATTAGACATCTTCTTCCCATCATTGCGGCATTCAAATGCCCGATGACCTTCCTTTCCACATTTGAAACATTTACTTGTCCCTTTAAGACAATCTCCACCATGCTTCTTTCCACACTTTGAGCATAAGGAAACATTCATCTTATTTTCACCATTATTCTGAGATTTCTCCTTGAACTCCATATTTCGTTTCTTGTCAAAACTATGAGATGGATAAGTAACACCAACTTCCATTTCTAATTTGATAGCACAACGCACAATTTCTTCATAGCTACTGAAGTCTCTTATAGCTAATGCCCTTCGAAGACTTGGTTTTAAGCCACTGAAAAATCGATCAACTTTACTTTCAGGTTGGATGATAATGCCAGATGCATACCTTGCAAGTCTTGTAAAATTCGCTTCATATATACCAAAAGATTCATCATCCTTCTACTTTAGCTCAAGAAATTCCTTTTCCATCTTTGTTCGAAGAAAACGACGGAAGTACTTACTGAAAAACAAGTTCTTGAACTCGTCCCATTCCATGGACTCAATTTTATCTCTTGGCCTTGTATTCTTGATAAGATTCCACCATTTATCAGCTTCACCTTCCAAATGATATACTGCTAAGATGACTTTATCATGTTCAGAACATTGAAGAACAGAAAATATCTTTTCAGTGGTACTGATCCATTGTTCAGCAACAAGTGGATCGGAAGACCCACTGAAAGAAGGCGGACATTGCCTCATGAAGGACTCAATAGAATATTGTTCCCTTCTCTACTCATTTGGAAGTCCATAATGATTCATATCTTGTGTAAGTATAGCAATAAGATTTTTCACTCCATCTCCCATAACATTTGTTTGTTCAGGAGGACAATCATTTCATTGTCCATTGCATTGATCAACACGGTTCCTTCGGGTTCCAGCCATCGTCTAAAACCCAAAAAGAATAGTGTGAGAGGAAAAAATCATGATAAAGGGGGAGTAACTTAAATATATAACATCTTTGGTTTAATCTAATATCGTTGCCATAGTTCTAGGACTTTATCCTATACGTATACTTATCCTTAGGTACATCTCTAGACATACCTTAGAAATATCTCTAGGGATCTCACTAACATTTTCGCATCCTAGTTTCCAAAGGTTTACTAAACCTTTCCTCTGATACCAACTGTAGAGACCTGAAGCATAATGTACATGGACATTACATTACTTTTTCGGAATACTTAGTACATTACAAAAACACACACACAAGGACCGTAATAGTTTAGTGTCCTTTGAAAATCGGAATATAATCTTCTAATCGTGGTGAATGATCTTCAACATCACCCTTAAAGATCTTCCCTTTTTTTCTTACCTAAAACCTTTCTTTATAGCCTGGGGAAAAGAAAACATAAAAGGGTGAGCTCAAATTCTCAGTAAGGGTAAACAAAATAAATATCAATCACATCATATTCACAAGAACATGTCTTTTGGAAATCTTAACCTGCAAAAGAGATCATAATTTCATAACATGAGATAAATCATAGTAGTGAAATGTAATCCCAATAATCATAACTTAAAACATGAAACTTTGTGGCATACACACATAATCATAGAGAATCATATCTTATTAGTCAAGACTCATTTCCAAGACTATCTTAGTGGACAAAGTCCATTTCTGAACCGAGTCACCCTCGTTTCAGTCCTGTTTCACTGAACCGGTATAACCTACCATTCCAGCCATGTATATCTCATGAGATATGAAATCTTTACCCAATTCATTGGAGGGAGATATAGGTCCCACCCATCTCATAATGATACCATTCTTATGTGTGCCACAAAATCATAAACCATACATCATAGCATATCCCATGTAAAAAAATTGGAATCTTAAACATCGTGACATCATAAAAAAAATTCATATAATATAAAGGAATTCATAAAAATAATTCCATCACAACATAATCAAATCAATGTAATAATACGGATAAAAATAGAACTCTATATTATCTTAGATGAAAAATAATTTTGATAAAACACTTGAACTCCATTCTTGAGGAAAATATCATTTCTACTTCAAAAACACTTTTCCTTTATTAACATGTCATAAAATTATAAACTAAGAGAAGTTGATTAAAAATAAACATGAAAACTTGTAATGGAAGCTTCTTGGGAATAATGTTTTAAAAAATCCATTCATGCCGTATAAGTTAAAAAAACCTTTCTTTTTGTACATTTGTCAGAAAAGTCAAAAAGTACCTCGTATGAAAAACGACAAAAGATTCCTTTCATATAATTTACTAAAAAGTTACCGAAGGGTAAAATTGCATTCAAAGAATTTTAGGTGGATGGAAATAATATTACATATTGAGGAAACATGGATTTGGATGATAAAATACACCCCAGTAAATACCAAAGTATAAACAATCTCGGATAAAAATGAGATTGTGATATTTCCCTTACCTTAAGTCCGATTTGCTTCATAAGTGTCGAAAACTTCTGTATAATGATTTAAATAATGTCATTAACTTATTAAAGAATCATATTCATTGTTATGATATCATATATGGTTCACTTATGACTTTATATTACCCGTTCTTTTGTAAATTCCATGTTAAAGAAGCGTTTTGGGTAAAATCGTTTCATTTATCGTAGGTGTTTGGACTTGTTGTTCCTGACATTATTATTAATTATATCATCATTTACTTACATCCAGAATATAAAACATGATTTATATATCATATATATTCAGTATATATATATATATAACAGATAGATAAATGAAATGAAACACACCGTTCATGGAGACGGTAGTCCGTACGTACGCATGAACGCTGTTTTCCTTTCCTTATTGTCTTGAATGGAAGTAAGTAGATGAAATACATATATACATAAATCCAGTAGCTTTATAATGTCATATATTTCATTATTATTTCTTATATATACTTTATAATCATTCTTAAATGGTTAACATGGAGAATGAATCACATCGCGTCGTGGAGACGGTATTCTGTATGTACGCACGAGCGGTGATTTCCTTTTTCCGTAGGATGGATAGAAGGTTAATTAGAGTTGTTTAATATTTATAATAACATATCAGTATATAAGAAATACTGATGTTATTACTTTATCATGAAACAACTAAAGAAGAATAAGTTGAAGAAGAATGAAATTGAAAAAGATCGGTAATGGATATTACCTCTTTTTGACGCGCCTTTTTTTAACCTCCACTTAAAGAATTAAGGATGGTCTTTGAAGAAGACCAGGACCTCTAGTATGATACTAGGGAAGTGGAGAAGATATTGTGGCAGGGGTTGGTCGAGCTTGAAGGCTCAATGTGGTGTGAGGAAGAGGGGAATGAGGTGCCCTTTTATAACGGAGGAGAGGGGCACCTTAGGAAAATCTCAAAATATTATTTTATATTAAGGTCAAATTCGGTTTATAATGGTTCCAAAGGGTCTTATTTCGATAATAAAGTGGGTATGGGTCGAAATCCTCTCATCCAATAGAATTTAGACAAATTTAGGTATCAATGTTAACCTTATCATTTAGATTTAACTTTAAGTTAGTTATTTTGACTTATACCGTGTCTTCTTGTTTTCTTACACTGTAAGGTTAATAAACTTATTATATCAAGCCAAAAGAACCCCAAGTTGTTTATTATTAATATATCTATCCTTAGCTAAGTTATTGGGACGAACCTTAGATTTTTAGGAATTAAATAACAATTAATAATATAATATTTGTTTTAAAAACTAATTTATGTCAATTTTGACACTATTTGGTACATGAATTTTATGAAATTCATAACAGAATGATAAGTTCGAAACAAGTTACTTATATCAACGATAACATGTCATATTATCCTAGAAAAGTAATGTAAGTCATAAAGAGTCTCAAATTACATTTATTTGGGCATTTATAACATCAATTATGTCAATATTTCATTAATAAGACAATTACTTCATCATCTTTCTGTCATAATAAATGATAATTATTTAATCCCTAAAAATTCTAAATAAATTCCTATGATGTAGATAATTGTATTATCTTTCTTGAGACTATTCATGTTCTAAGATTCATGAATTTTATCACAAAATTAAAATTATTATACTTATAAGATTTAAGAAAGTGACATGTTGTCACATTCTTTGTTTTTAATAATAATTAAATTATTTTCATTGACAAAAGTCCATAAAATGAATCTAATCCGACCCTTAGGTTATATGGGTCTACGTTTAGCCATCACATAGGATTTTTCCAAGTTTTAGAGTAATTTTATAATCTTATATTTACCCTTAATTACCCGATTTACCTTTAACTATAGTAAATAAAATTTACCGTAGTTACTATTCACAATGCCCAAAAATAAAAAGTAGCTTATTAACATAATTTGGACCCACTGATTCCAAATATGGAATCCATTTTTCCAAATTCAATACAAAAAAGATGCAGAAATTAAATTAAAATTAATCCCGTTGTCGAAAGAAAACGGGTTTTTCTTTAAAACATTGCAAAATATTGAATTGTTTTAACCTACGAATTGAAGGTAAAATCAATGCTAATGAAATACATTATATTAAATGGTAAAAATATATTCTATTTATACTTTAAAACCATTCAATATTATAATTTAACCACATAAGATATTACGATGAAAAAAGTTGTTTTTAATTAAAATATAGCGTGTTTTTACTATTCATTAAAATATGAAAGTTATCGGAAAAATATCAAAACTTTATCTAATGTAAATTTTTATATCCTGATTCAAAATAAGAATTTTATTTTGTCAAATTGAACATATAAACATGTCAAAAACTATATTTAATGTGGGTGCGCAATCAAAAGGCGGCAAAATTTCATTTTTTTAAAAATACTCATTTTACCCGAAAAATTTATTTTGTTCTTATACCATGTTCTAGAAAATGTGTAAGATGAATAATAATGTTATAAAATTCAAAATTTAGTTAATACTATTCATAACGGCTAGTTCATGACAATATTATAATAATATATCATTCTTTATTAAAACCCGGTATTACGTACAACACACGCTATCAAGAAAGGTCGCAATTGCGTGTAATGCATGCCAAGTCAGGGTTGCGTGTTGTGAAAGAACCCTTCGTTGTTTCGTATAACAGAATCCAACCATATTTCATTTATACATTGAATATATATATATATATATATATACTCAATGTTGCGTAGAATAACTATTATCAAAATTGTGTGTAACACAATCCAAGAATAGTGTTGCGTATACTGCAAGCTAATACGGTGTTGCGTATTGCGCAAGGTAATCTTGGTGTAGAATACAACACAAGACATTAATGAAATTAAAATAATATTTTTTATAAAATATCGGGGTGTTACAGAGGCAGTGAGGGATTTCCACTTTAGGAGATGGTTCAAGTGCTTCCTGAATTTCCCAGAGAATCGAGAGTTCCCTCCGAGGCCTCGAACTTGTCCATGGGTGGCCCAACGGGGAAAGGGGCACTCGTATTGGCG
The DNA here is from genome assembly GCA_963277665.1 of Viscum album. Classification (NCBI taxonomy): domain Eukaryota; kingdom Viridiplantae; phylum Streptophyta; class Magnoliopsida; order Santalales; family Viscaceae; genus Viscum; species Viscum album. The sequence goes on along the minus strand of OY728140.1, from coordinate 114,506,317 downwards.
GGTCTTAGAGGACATCCAATGGAAGACTTGGGGTTTCAGTGTCAGCACTGAACAACAGCCAATAGTCAGGATGGCGGCGTTCATCGCGGCTCTCATCTGCGGTTGGATCCTACCGGTGAGGGATACAAGCATCGGGGTGCAGCCCAGCTCGTTTATTATAGCGTCCATGTTAGCCATGGGACAACGGATCAATATGGGGATTCCGATGCTCGCCAAACAGTACAGAACGCTGCGGCACATTAGCGAGGGCAAGAAGCCGCCAAGGATATGCGGGGCCTTCCACCTCCTGTATGGGTGGATCGCAGCGCACATCAGGGGGATTTATGAGTATCCAAACCCCATTTCGCCGCCGGGATCGAACTTCCGCCCCTCCATCTTGAACGCGGTCGGGAGCTTCCCATTCAAACTAGCCATGCCGATGGTGCTGAACAGGGTGTGGAGGGCGGATGAGTTTAATTTCCATCCCTTCCCATTGCCGATGGGGATACTTACTGATGACGGGCGGGGAACGGAAGAACATCGGGCTTACCTCCTGGACTTTCGAGGTGGAGTTTTGGTGGCACGAGTAGATCGTGAGCCACTCTACGAACCGTACACCCCACATCGGTTTGCGAGGCAGTTCCGGTGTCTCCAGTGGCTGACCCCGCAGGTCTACTAGGAGGTGCATCACGAGGAGCACCCGTGTGTGATGAGGCAGTTGTGGCTCATGTTCACACGGGAAGATGGGAAGATGCGAATTACATTGCCTCCATCCACCGCCGCTTTTGGATTGGTGAGGGATTATGCCATTAGTTGGGAGGCTGCATACCCAGGGGAGATGCTAAAACAACCAACTATTCGGGTCGGTGACGGTGGGCCTCCTCTATCTCGAGGTCGGGGTCGGAGGGCGGCTAGGGCCGCTCGCGGTAGCGGGGCTGCCATGGCGGCGAGACCCGCACCGGCTGAGGGTATGGCAGCAGCGGTGGATCCGGTGATTCCGGAAGAGCAAGGCCATCTGGAGGGGCGGCCACCGAGGGGATTCTGTAGGATATCCACTCAAGCTCCAGGGAAGCGTCTACTTCATATCGACATGGCAGAGGATGCCGTCTTCCCGGAATCTTGGGACATTTGGGATGTCAACCGACAGTTCGTCAGTCCACCCGATATATGGGCCCACCTGAATCGCCTCGGGATGGAATTACCAGGCATAGGCCCAGTCCGGGCTGGATTCATGGCATCTATGGCGGAGGCAGAACAATACCTGGACGAGCTGGAGGATTACGTCCACTCCAGTGGTGTCCCTCGCCCAATGACAGACCGAGTGAGGGTATTGTTGAATCAAACGGTCCCCCCACAGTTATCGGCTTCCGATCTGAGGGAGCGCTTCCCCTGCTAGAAGAATCAGAGGAATCCTCTCGAGAGGATGAGGTTGGAGGAGGGAGTCCATTGGAGGAGGGCGGGGTCGGAGATCGAGGCTCAGATTCCGACAATTTCGCGGAGGCTCTCGAGGTAGCACTCCGAACTTCTTTCCTTACGATCCGTTCATGGGTCACTATGGACTTCTCACAGATGTTTGAGCCATGCACGAGGAACTTGTTCGCAGGCCTCGCTCTCGCCCCTCGGCGGGTGATGATGCGGGACCTTCAGAACCCGCGCCTATGGCTGCATCCAGTTCCGCGTCTGGTGGGACCAGAGCAGCCGAGGAGGCGCTTCCGGAATCTCCAGACCTTCCAACAGTATACGGAGGTCCTCGCCCCGGGGTCTCGTTAGTACCGGCTCAAGAACAGCACCAGGAGGTCGATCTCTGTAAGTTTACTCTACCGGTTTCCTTGTCGTAACATGTAGACTAATCCAACTAATATTTATGTCCCTCTCCGTCGTACAGTTCTCCGACTGGCGTGGGCAGCTGCGGCAAGACTGGTCGGGATGTATGGTGGCGTCCCTCCTAGGGGCATGCCGGTGATGGTAGCGATAGTCCCCCCATCTCCTCTAGCTTCTATGCACATCATCACTGTCGGGACCACCAGCAGGGCTGTACCCGAAGTCATTGAGGTGGAATCCGAGGAAGAGGATCAACTGGTCGGTCCCGGTCTCGTCACGCCTGTTTCGGCGCCAGGTGCCGTACTGGATTCAACACCAGATGTTGATCATGCCGAGGATTTCCTGAGGGCATATCCCATGTACGAGCCTGCCAATCGCGTAGACTGGGACGAAATGGCCTATGACGAGGAAGACAGCCGCATAGTCTGCCGCCGGTCGTGGAAGCTGATCACGCGCTTTATCAAGGCCACCCCCCTAGTGCAATGGCTGGCTGAAATGGATAGACTCCGCTCACGGTTGCACGAACTGTGCGCTGGGGGAGTAGATTCCCAACGTACTCATGCACTCATCCGAGATCTTATGGCTGAGAAGATCCAGGAGCATGATTTTGGGCTCAGCGTAGGCTGTCAGCAGAGGAAGGCGACCAACATCAAGAAGCTCCAAGAGGCTGAAGGCGAGGTCCAACAAATTCAGACCCGAGCATATGAGCTTTCAGCCTCGTTTAATGCACAATCTGAGCTGGTCTCACAGTTGAAGGCCCATCTGGTAGAGGTAGAAGAGAATATGTGGTAGACCTCTAGAAAGATGGCTGCCATTCAAGCTGGCGTAGAGGGCCAAAGCCACGACTGACGAACTGCGCCCCGCCGCTGCTGAGGAGGAGCGGGAGCTAAGTCAGCGGAAGCAAGCCTTGGCTGTCGCAAGCCAAGGGGTGGCGGAGCTGCAACTCTCTTTTGACGGGTTCAACCCGTCCATGGGGGAAGTCAACCCCCGGGTATTGTAACAAACCAAAAAAAAAACCTTTTATTGGTACTTTCGTGCTTCAATTTTTTCTTTCTTTGTTTTGAATGCCGTAGTGCGCACGATTTCCACTATTTTAATTTCCTTGTTACATCCCTACAATGTTTGCGGGATGGTTGGCGACAATTCCCCAAGCCCACGTGGGTCGAGACCGATGTGAGAAACAGGAGATAGTTGCCTTCTCGTCCCACCTAACAAAGGAGTGGAGACCATGCTCTAGGCATCCGGGATTCGGATTACCAGTCCAGATTTCCGAAAGATGGGAGAGGCTTGACCAGAGAAAGAATTTTTCTGAACAGCCGAATTACTGTTTCTTCAGCGTACTCTTACGCCCGAACGGTGCAACGATAAGGGTGCTAAAATCGATCCAAACAGATGAAAATGGGAAGCATGAATCGCGATACCCAAGATTCGGAACGCTGTGGGCATGGCGTGACAATAAAGGACAACCGTTAACCATGGAGGAGAAGCGGTATCCTTACTGCGTTAGCCTGTAATGGGGAAAAAATGAGGGTCAACCGTTGACCATGTTCGAGACACAGGACCATGTCACAAAGTTTTTCGATCAATCCTTCGGGACGTTGGCCCAGGATAGTTGGCGGACCATAGGTTAAACATCCATACTGTTAGAAGGTCCTTCCAAACATGACAAGTCTCCTGGAACGTTGGCCCAGGATGGTAGGTGAGACGATGCGACATGAGACCAGGCCGTTAGGGGGTTCCTTTAGACATGAAAGAGGACGAGGGTCTGAATAAGGGGAACGCAAAGCATGGAATTTGGAGTGATGGTTTATCTGAACAGAATCCAACACTCAGGTAGTTACACCACCGTGGTGAGAGTACGCCATATGGGCACATTGGTCTGATCATGGATCATTCTTTCTTTGGGACATGGCCTCTATGGAGAGGGGGCCTACTGCTTCCCAATGGGATCTTGGGGTATCCTGAAATTGTTCAGGGAAAAATTGCAGCTACATATCTCCCCCCGAGCGGTCAGGCCAGAGGGCTGGGTATGGGGAGGAACAGGATTTTGCGATTCCTAGGGCCGGACCTGAGGCGAAATGCCTGGGTGTCTCTACGTATCCCATAAGGATGGGAGTCATGCGTTGAGGAAACATGGACTCCTGTAGTTTAACATCATATGATAGGACGTGGAATAAAAGGGAAGATCCTAGGGGATGTGTTGTGCGGTAGATATGAAACCGACGTGAATGAGGACTTGGAGTCCAAATCACACCACGTAATCCCAAAGGAAACTCTTCAGGTCGAGGGACCAAGAGTGAGGATTAGCTTGGGCCTGGAGCAGAGTGGTCGGGCATTCCTACGTACCCCATGAGGATGGGAATCAAGCCATATGTAGTTCTGGAAGCACAGTTTAACGTCATGCAGGACGATGAGAAACCTGACCGTGTTGGTACACATCCTTCCAAAAACTACTAAGCCCACGTGAGTCATGCTCGGTGTGGGAAACAAGCAGTAGTGGTGGGAATTTCCCAACAAAAAGGGGTAGGTAAGGGAAAAGGGACACTTGGTGAATACCAGCCCAATGACACTAACATGATCATTTAGCGCACCTAGATGCGCGAAAAGAAAGAGCCGAGTATGATGGAATTCCACTTGAACATAAGGAAGTGGAAATGTGTGAATCATGGTGCTCGAGATTCAGATCACGATGATGGCGGCGTGACGATGGAGGATAACTGTTTACCGTGGCAGAAAACCAGCATCCATATCGTGTTAGCCAAGAATGGGGAAAAACAAATGAGGGTTGACCATTGACCATGTTCGAAACACGGGACCATGTCACAAATGTTTTCAGATATCCGTAGGGACGTTGGCCCGAAATGATTGGAGGGCCCTTAGGTCCAGCATTCATGGAGAGCCCTTAAGCCTAGTTTCCATTTCGTCCTAGGGTCCTTTTGGATGTGGGAGAGGATGAGGATCCAAATAGCGAGCTCATGAAGCATGGTCATGGGACAAGGAGGATGTCCCTGTGAAAATCCCACACTTCGGGCTCTTTGTCAAAACACATCTGAATACGACAACGAGATGTATTAGATAGAGGGAGCATATTCCTTTCCCATTGGGAGATCTTAGTTTAGGGTCGTAGAATTCGGACCGTGGATGGGAGGAGACATAAGAGGCACATGGTAGAGTAACTCAAACACCTGGCGTAAATGGGAATAGGGGGTGTGTGTGGTGCGATGAACAACCTGACATGAATGAGACATAATCCCATATCACATCGCACGACCCCCTTGGGAGAGGTTTTTGGTCAAGGGACTGAAAGAGAAAGTTAGGTCGGGCCCGGGGGGAAGTGCATGGGCGCTCCTACGTATCTCATAAGGATGAGAATCAAGCCTCACGTAGTTCTTGATGGACCTTAGACCATGAATGGGTAAAAGGACTAGGGGACGCATGGCGTCAAGACCCGACGTGAATGAGGACCTAAGCCCTACTTACCATGCGTTCTCTGGGGAAATGCTCGTGTCGAGGGACCGAACACAAAGGTTAGTATGGTCCCACGGGGAAGTGTCTGGGCGCTCATATGTATCTCATAAGGATGAGAATCAATCCATACATAGTTCTGGAGGGTGACACGGTAAGGTACCAGTGCCAGGGTAAAAGGGGAGTGAGGGCGTGACCCTTTCAATAAAAGAAGGGGAATCTGATAAATCTTGTTTGTTCTTTAAGGTGAGTGTTTTTTTGTGTGAAGCGACAGGCCTAGAGTAGTAGGCCGTGGTGTTTCCATAAGGATCAAGCCGTGATGGGCGTTGAAAAATGGCATGGCATGTGACCAATACCCAACGTGATGTCCTCTAAAAAGAGGTCACCACAATGCAGTGTTGTTTTTCTTCGTGCGGCCAGGACGATAATGCCACAGTTTAGGGTCGTATGATAGGACCAAGCATGCATTTTATCATCATGCAGCGCAGACATAGCAGAGACAATGCTAGGTGGGGAATGTGCGCAGTGTTATAAAACCCAATTGATGGAGACACGATCCCACATCACATCGTACGCCAATCGGAGAGGGAGACCTTAGGCCGAGGGGCCTATATAGAGGTAAGAGGTGAAACAGGGGGAGATACTGGCTTCCTAAATGGGCTATACCCGGAGACAGGGCGTCCGGGCGGTCCTACGTATCCCATGAAGATGGGAATAAAGTTGAACATAGTTCTGAATGGATCTTAGCTTATGGTCTTAGAGCTCGGACCATGGGAGCCCCGAAGGACGCCATATTGCAGCTTTGTCCCCCTAACATGCAAAGGTGCACTGAGGGATAGCGCCAAAAGTGGCGAGATTCCACCTGGAAATGATGGGGTGGAAAATGATGTGAATCATGCAACCAATATTCGAGGACTGAAGGGGTTAGCGTGAAGATAGAGGATTACTGCTGACCATGTTCGCAACACAGCATCCTGTCGCATTAGACTGGAATGGGGACAAACAAATGAGCATCGACCGCTGACCATATTCGCAATGCAGGATTTTATCGATTTGTTGTCCAAAAACCTCGAGGGCATTGGCCCATAACGGTAGGAGAGCCCTTGGGCGTTGTATCCAGGCCATTCTTGGGGGTCCCTCCGGGGTGTGAAAGGTGATGGAAGCCCGAATGGAGGGGAACACGAAGCTTGAAAAGTGGAAGGAACTTGATCAAGTTGAATCTGACACTCTTGGTCCTAGACCAGAGTACTCTTAACACATGGGTGAATCACTGCAAGGGGTTGAGAGACTCAACATGAGGGTAACCAAGAGATGGCGGGTTCCCGGGGGAAGGGGGCATGGTTCCCAAAACCTTGTATCATACCTACATATCCCCCTCCTGGAAAGGGATAGACCAAGTGGCCTAGATGACCGGGAGATCAGGAGATCTCTAAGAGGTGGGGCTGGACCCAAATCCTAGACATTCAGGTGGTCCTATGTATCCCATGAGGATGGGAATCAAGCCACACATAGTTCTGAAGGGTGCCTTTTAATGTCATGCGGGACAAGGAATAAGAGGGCTAACTCTCAGAATGGGGGTGTGCGTGGTGTAGCTATTGCAAACCCGATGTGAATGAGGACATAATCTCGCACTACGCCACGCGGTCCCGTATTCGGGGTCCTAAAGGCAGGACCAGAGAGGCGAATTATCTGAACTCAAGCTCGACCCACAGACAAGGGGTCTGGGCATTCCTACGTATCCTATCATGATGGGAATCAAGCTGAACGTAGTTCCAGATGAGAATCTTAGTTTATGGTCTTAGAGCTCAGACCGTGATTGGTGAAATCTTCCCGAGTAAGCACAGATGTCAACTCGATTCCTAAGCCCACGTGAGTTAAACTCGGTGTGGGAAACAAGGGGGTATCCTCATCGCAATACTTGGGGTGATTCAAACGGGAGTTGGTAGAGAGCCCCGAAGGACACCTTCGACACGGCTTGTTTCCCCAACATACAGACCTGCATGAAGGAAAAGTACCAAGAGTTTCAAAACTCTACTTGGACATGATGAGGTGATGAAGGGTGTGAATTGTGTACCCGACATTTTGGGTTTAATGGGTTGGCGTGGCGAGAGAGGAAAACTGTTAACCATGGTGGAAACGCAACGTCCATATCGCGTTAGCCTGAGGTGGGAACAACAAACGAGCATCGACCGCTGACCATATTCGCAACGCGGGATTTTATCGATTTGTTGTTCGAAACCCTCGGGGGCGTTGGCCCATAACGGTAGGAGAGCCATTGGGCGTAGTGTCCAGGCCGTTCTTGGGGGCCCCTCTGGGTGTGAAAGACGATAAAGGCCCTGATGCAGGGATACACAAAGCCTGGAGAGCGGGTGTGGATGTGTCCGAGTAAATCTTGGAATTCCGGGTAATAAACCAGAGTACTCTTAGGCACATTGGTGAGCCGCCGAAAAGGGATCGACGAAACAGCTCAGTAGGGAGAGTTACATGGCGTGGTCATTACGAGACCGACGTGAATGGGGACATAATCCCACACCACACCATATAATCCCCTCATGGAGGAAGGATAGGACAAGGGGCCAAGATGGGATGAAGATTCCTAAGAGATGAGGCTGGACCCGAATCCTAGACATTCAGGTGGTCATACGTATCCCATGAGGATGTGAATCAAGCCACACACAGTTCTCTAAATGTAGTTTAACGTCATACGGGACGAGGAGGGGAGTAATATACCCCTAAACAAGGGAGGTGTACGGTATGGCGAATAAGCCGACGTGAATGAGGACATAGTCCCACACCACACCATACACTCCTAGTAAGAGGTTGGGTGGTGGGGCCCGAGAAGGCCAAGGGGCCTAAGGTCAGGCATCAGTCAGGAAGGCCTGACGGGTCTGCAGTTTAACGTCTTACATGAGACCGGGGGTCGGGGACCCGAGGAGGCCAAGGGGCCTAAGGCTGGGCCTTGTAAGGGAAGGCGTACGGCATGGTACATGATCCCGGAGTGAATGAGGACGTAGTCCTACACCACACTGTACACCCCTATGGGGAATCGGGGCCGTGGGCCCGATCGCTAGCACCACCTGGGGGGAAGTTTGTCACTTTGGGATGGGGCAGAAAGAATCACTGCACTCGATGTCTGGGACATCTTGGGGTGGACCCGAAGATCCAAGACAATGTTGACCATGTTTGAAACACAGTGTTCCTATGGTGACCTGATATGGGAGCAACAAATGAGCGTCGACCACTGAACAAATTTTCAACGCGGGACTTGTATCGGCTTGTTGCTTGAAAACCCTCAGGGGTGCTGGCCCGTAACGCTAGGAGAGACCTCGGGCATTGCATCCAGGCTGTTCTTGGGGGTCCCTCTGGGTGTGAAAAATGGTGGAATCCCAGTCAAGGAGTGGGTGAAGCATAGTTGTATCCATCCACGAAAGAGGAAAACATATCCAGGGGGATGTGCATCCGGGTCGAGGCATGCTCGATGTGAGTTGGGGCAAAAGTGTGCACCCTGCCATGTCTTGACCCGAGGGGAAGATTTTGGCATTTGGGCAGGGCCAACGGACGAAATGCCCGGGCGTTCCTACGTATCCCATTATGATGGGAATCAAGCCATACGTAGTTCTTGAAGGACATGCAGTTTAGCATCATGCAGTGAGGACGTGGGAGGATAGAAGAACGGGAGTGGGCACACGGTGCGACCCTTACAATCCTTGTGTGAGCGGGGTTGTATGAGCAGGGCTAAGAAAGCCTACTCCCTGCTACACAAAGATCCTCCAATGAAACTATCCCCAGGGGGGATAGTGGAAGAGAAAAGGTTGGGGATGCACTCAAGAAGAGGCGTTCGAGCGTTCCTACGTATCCCATGAAGATGGGAATCAAGCCACACGTAGTTGTTGAGATGCAGTTTAACGTCATGCGGGACGAAGATGCAGTTTATTTGGGGATATGTAAGGTACGACAAGTAATCCGACGTGAATGAGGATGTAATCCCACACCATACCATACAATCCTGCAAGAGGGTAAGTCGGGGAAAACCAAGGGGCCTGAGGCCGGACTGTGGTCAGGGAGACCTGACCAGCTTGCGGTTTAACGTCTTGTGGTGAAGACGGGGGGACAGGGTCCCAAGGACGCCAAGGGGCCTGAGGCTGAGCCTCGGTTAGGAAGGCCTGACTGGATTGCAGTTTAACGTCTTGCAGTAAGGATGAAGATGCAGTTTAAGGTCGTGCGGGACCATCTCGCAGTTTAGGGTCGTGCAGGACCCTTTTTCCCTAGGCAAAGTATCGCTTGAGGAATTTGGCATTAGTGGGAGGGGTTATACGCTCTCCATCCATGGTCACCAAGGAGTATTCTCCATTGGGGTAAACCATATGGATGATATAAGACCCTTCCCATTTGGGTTCTAATTTGGGTGGTTTCCTACCGGGAATCATTGGCGCTCGAAGGGCCAGTACTAGGTTACCTTGTAGAAAAGAGCGGAGACGAACCTTCTTGTTGAATGCCCTCGCTATCTTATCCTGATGCCTTTCCAGATTGTGCAGTGCACGAAGCCGGTTCTCATCTAGTGCTTCTAATTCAGCTAGATGGATTTCGGATACCTCATTTGATGTCTGGTGATCATAGACTGTGGTGCGTAATGACGGCAGCTGGATCTCAATGGGTAGGACGGCCTTAGCTCCATACACCAGGGAATATGGGGTCACCTGGGTAGAGTTGAAAGTCATCGTCCGGTAAGCCCAGAGGGCGATGGGGAGCTTGTCCTGCCAATTTTTCTTGTTATGACCAACCATCTTCTACAGAATGTTAGAGAGGGTTTTGTTGAACGCCTCGATCTATCCATTTGCCTGCGCGTGGTAGCGGGAGGTATGATTCGACCGGATATCGTACTTGGCGTACAATTTCTTTAGTTCAGCCGCTCAGAATTTGGTGCTGTTATCGGTGAGGATGGTGTGAGGGACCCCAATCCGGTGGATAATATTGGAGCTCACAAAGTCAACGATGGAACGGGCCTTGACCTCTTTGAGTGGAACTGCCTCTACCCACTTGGAGAAGAAATCTGTAGAAGTCAGGATGAACCTACACTGGTGGGCTGTTGCTAGTGGATATGGTCCCACTACATCAAGTCCCCATACCGCAAATCACCAAGAGTACTTGGTGGGGTGGAGGGGCTCTGGCGGCCGATGCAGGAAGTTGGCGTGTACTTGGCACGCGTGACATCTCTTGGCATATCCAATACAATCGTGGATCATAGAGGGACAAAAGTACCCCAACCTCCGGATTTGATGGGACAGCTTCGGCCTAGATTGATGGGCGCCACAGGAACCGGTGTGAACCACTCGCATAACTTGAGGTATCTCTACTCCTTGGATGCAACGGAGGAGGACACCATCGAAACTCCGCTTATAAAGGGTCTGTTCAAGACTGGGGTCGCTCTGGAGGGTAAATTGCAGCGCGTGGCGTCAGATTCTCTCGCGCTTGGCCTGATCATCCGGGAGGTGACCATTTTGGAGATACTCGACAAAAGGTGCCCTCCAGTCAGGAGTGGCCTCAACTACAGTGTCTGAAGAACCCGGGACCCCTGACGTGGAGGGTCCGGCGGTGAGATGACTTACCCGTAGGCCATCATTGTCCTCTTGGGTGACGGGGGCAATGACTCTCCGATGTGCCACAAGTATGATCAAATCGTATTGCTCGAGTTCTGCGAGTGACGTGGCTAAGCCATCCAAGGCGTCTGCTTGACCGTTCTGTGACCGCGGGACATGGGTAACCTCTGGTCGAGAAGAGAACTGGGCCATTAGGTGGAGGGTGTACTCCAGCAATGGTGCAAGCTCCGGCTTCCTGACGATGTAGTTTCCATTAACCTGTTTGATTACCAGCTCAGAATCTCCCTTCACATGTAGATGGGGCACATGGATCTCAAGGGCCAACTCGAGGCCAGTGATGAGAGCCCGGTACTCTGCCTCATTGTTCGTACAGCCTTCCGACAACAGGAACGAGTATGGAAGGACGGCTTGCACTGGGGTAATGAAGACAATACCCAGGCCCACTCTGTTGAGCTTGGGATCGTTGAGCCTCCTACCGGTGGGGCTCCAGGAGGCACCGTCGAAATGCATTTTCCAACATGGGACGTCATGATCGACTGAGAGGATAGTCTCATCAGGAAAATCCAGGTCCAGGGATTGATCCGCGGAGGTCAGATAGGCAGCTAAAAAGTCTGCCAATGCCTGTCCCTTAATGACCTTCTGAGGTACGAACCTGATATCAAACTGCTGGAGAATCACTACCCATCGCGCTAGTCGGCCAGTCAGCATGGGGCAGTTTAGGATGTACTTCAGTGGTTCTACCCGGAAGACCAATTTCACCTCATGGTGCTGCATGTAATGTCACAACTTCTGCACAGTGAATACGAGCGCAAGGAAACTCTTTTAGATAGGGGAGTATCTGACTTCCGTATGGAGAAGCATGCGGCTGAGATAGTAGAGACTATTCTTAGTACCCTCTTTATTCTTCTGGGCGAGCAGCGCACCGAGGGATCTCTCCAGGGCGGTCACATAAAGGACCAGCGGATTTCTGGAGACGGGTGGCATCAAGACCGGAGGTTGGAGCAGATACTACTTGATTTCCTTGAAGGCAGTCCGACACTCCTCATCTCATTCGTAGGCGGAACCCTTCTTCATGAGCCAGGAAAAGGGCTTACACTTGCTGACCAAATTTGCGATGAATCGACGTATATAGTCTAAGTGGCCTTGGAGGCCTCGAAGCTCCCGAATGTTGCTCGGGGGAGGCATTTGGCTGATGGACTTGATCTTCTCCGGGTCAATCTCGATACCTCAGTATCTGACAACAAAGCCCAGAAACTTCCCAGAGGTGACCCCGAAGGCACACTTCAACGGGTTCATCTTTAAGTGACGGGAATGAAGGAAACTGAACACTTTATCGAGTTCTTTGAGATGGTCCTGGCACTGACATGATTTGACTACGAGGTCATCCACGTATCATTCCACCAATGTTCCGAGAATCGGCTTGAATATGCGATGCATGGCCCTCTGATAAGTGGCACCTACATTTTTCAAACCAAATGGTATAACCTGTTAGAAAAAGGTACCTTGGGGAGCCATGAAGGCAGTGGACTCCTTGTCTTCGGGGGCCATCCGGATCTGGTTGTACCCGGAATAACCGTCCATGAAAGAAAGAGCTTAGAACCCGGTCGTGGCGTCAATCAATAACTCCGTCACCGGGAGTGGGAAGTCATCCTTTGGGCAGTGGCGATTAAGATCGCAGAAGTTGATGCAGACTCTGATCTGCCCATTCTTCTTCCTGACTGGCACAATGTTGGCAAGCCACTTGGGGTACTGGACTTCTTTAACAATGTTTTCTTTGACAAGCTTGTCAACTTCGGCCTCAACCATAGCACCATGAGAAGGGTGCATCTTCCTGGGAGGCTGCTTAAACCCATGATGTTTTGCCGGGAGGCCCAGATGGTGAAAGGATACCTGGGGATCTAGTCCTGGCATCTCGTTGTAACTCCAGGAAAACACATCACGGTGTTGTTTAAGGAAATCTACGTAATGTTGCCGCTCCTCAGGGGACATGGCTGCACTGATCAATGTGGGTTTCGGATCTGCCTCGATACCAAGGTTCACCTGTACCAGTTCATCAACCGTGGTAGAAACGACTTCTTCAATGGCGAGGGGAGCATCCTCCAGGTCTTCCTCCCCACCCGTGGGGGGATTTCCCGTGATGGGAGATACTTCTGGGCTATCAAAACCTGAGGGGCAGCTGGTGCCGGCTCGGGCAGCAGTGGTCATCACATCGGGAGACTCACTTGCCATTGAGACCATAGCAATGGAGGTAGTCGACCCTATCCCATCTGGCCTTTGGCCTAAGGGGCCACGTTTGATGATATCAAAGCAGTGGTGACGTGTTATCCTGAGTCGGTGGATTCCATCCCGGCGGAAGAGACACGTATGGCGTACCGCCGTTGTCATAAGCTTGACATTCCGGTACCGTACAGGGGTTGGAGGTTCCAGGATGACCTGAGCCTGGTTGATGTAGGAGTACGAGGTGATTTTCTGCCGTCCCTTGGACACGGGAACATGCCTTCCTTGTGTACCCGAAACAACAAAACATTGCCCCATGTCGGGGGTTGTGGCCTCCAACCAGTGGATCGGGAGGATGTAGGCGTCATCCATGCTTTCCCAGGGATCACTTGTGACCGGGGCAGGTTCATCCTCACTTACTCGGATTTCCTTATCCTTAATTTTGTAATAACCCGCATCCAGATAGCGGGCCTCACAAGAAGCGAAGGGAGACACATCTCCTTGGAGCACGCCTACTCGACCGTTGAGTGAGTATTTGAGGCACTGGTGATACGACGAAGGGACCGCTGCATGCAGATGGAGCCATGACCTACCCATCAATGCATTGTAGGCGGTGTCCTGCGAGACGACCATGAACTCGGTGCTGTCAATTAAGCAACTGAACTGGGTCTTCAGGCGGATCTTGCCAACTCGGGTTTGCTCTGTCCTGTCGTACCCCTGGATTCTGAGGTCAGAGGGAGTTAAATCACCTTCAGATAGACCCAACTTTCGCAACGTCCGAGTCGGAATTAGATTGATTCTGAAACCCGTGTCAACAAGGCAATAGAGGACTTCCACACCATTGAAGTGGCCAGTGATGTACAGCGGGCGAATGTGCCCCTGTATAGGAGGGTCCTTATCTTCACCGGAGAACGAGATAACCGCCTGACATTCGGCGTTTTCAATCGTCTTGGTATGGAAGGCTTCTACAGCTGCTACCTCTGTCTCACACTGGAGGGGGCTCCTTAGGGCCTCAGCAAGTGCCTCGCGCATTTTGGATGATAGGCGAAGGGCCTCAAGGATAGAAAGCCTTGCCAGAATTCCAACCAGGTGCTTCAGGATGTCATAATTTCATTCCAAACGCGAACCTCTCCCTACAGGAGGTCGTTCGGCATTTGGAGGCATAGCAGGTCCTACTGGTTGAACCGGAGATCGGCTAGTACTGGGTACATCTTAATGCCTACTAGTAGAAGCCTAGAGAGTAGTCGTTGGACCAAGATCGGACATCGGAGGCTGGCCTGTAGCCGGGCGAGACTGACTGTGATACGAACGAGGCAGCTCTCCCTGATCTAGTAGCACAAACGGCGGTGGAGGTAGAGCCGAGGGCGTTAGACGGGGTTGCACATGATGAGCTCTGCGCTGAGCCTGCTGTCTGGTCTTAGTAGCGTGCACGACTTGGCTGAGAGTGCCCGCTGACGTACCTTGATGACCGCCGCGGTTGCGATTCCGCTGACGTTGACGCCAGTTGGAAACGTTGGAGAGGTTCGCCTGGCGTTCCCCCTCGTCGGGAGTCATATAGGGCTTTACCAGCTCCACGGTGTTAACCAAAGCGTACCCCTGACTGTCGCTCGAGGAGTCATCCACCACTAGGCATATTCTGGGAGGAATCCCCATTTCAGGGGGCATAAAGTTGTCGAGAGTGCGGGATGACGACGGCACCGGCAGCGCTCGTTTCTTCTTCTTGCGTCGCTGCTGCTTGCCCTTTTGGGAAGAGGTCGACTGTAAAGACGATGCGGAGGTACCGACTACTTCTTCTGAAGGGTCCGGCTACTTCAGGCCCGCCCGGATGATACCATGGGCACGGACGACGGTTTTTCGAGCCATCCAGTAGTCGTATTTCTTGGATCCACGACTGGGAACCTGCTGCCACTCGCCTTCACTGTCGCTACCGATCTCCGACCCTGCAAAGACTCCCACCACTTGTGCTGGTGCTAGGCCCAACTTGACTATGTTGTTGTTGACCTGGTCTTGAAGCCATTCTTTAAACACATAGCATTGCTTGAGGGTGTTCCCCAGAAACCGATGACAAGGGCAGTAGATGGGGTGATCGGTGAGATTCGCCTCTGCCGGCCATCTGCACTCGGGCAGACGTACAATCCCTTGATCTAGAGCACTTCGGAAGTATCCAGGGACCTGATTTTCGTTGAACGAATAAGTTTGGTGCCTTCTTTCCGGATACGGGGCCCTGGGGGCCTGGTCCTAATGAGGGGCCGGAGGGGCCTGCCGAGGAGGTGGCGCCTGATTGTCTCGCCTGGGTGGTGGTGGCGCATTGCACGGAGGAACCTGTCGGTTCTGAGGCGGTCGCTGCTGGGCAGGAGCCTGTGCTTGAGGTGGAGGACCTCTGCGGGGTTGCGGGGATGGTGCCGTCGGTAGTAACTCCAGCTGCCTCGGGGCTTCTATTTGGTCCACCGCGGTAGGTTCTGCCCTGGTGGTCCTCCTGGCTGGGATCATAGGGGGAAACGAACGTGCCTGACTAGCCTATTGCAGGGCTTCCTCAAGGCGCTGAGCCATATCTGAGAAATCTATGAACCCTCCAGGGTAGTTTTTGGTAATCAGGGAGGGTACCAGCTCCGTTTTGACGTTCCCCACACACATTGTCAGTAATTGCTCCTAAGTCAGTGGTATATTGAGGGAATACGTAAGTCCCTTCCACTGGGCGATGAAATCTGCAACTCACTCATCAGGCCTTTTCTTGCACTTGAAGAGGTCTGCGATGCTGGTATTCCGCGTGGTGGAGCTGAACTGGTATAAGAACTGTCGGCGGAGTTCCTCCCAACTTGTCACCGATCTGATGGGGAGCTGGCTGTACCAGATGAATGTTGGACCTTCCAATGTCTATACGAAACACCGGAGTTTGGAAGCTTCTTGCTGAGCCGGGGTCCCCATCATGGGGCCACACCTGGAAGAAAAATGTGCCAAGTGTTGTGGCAGGTCCCCTGTCCCATTGAAGGGAGAGAAAGTGGGGTTCCCAAAACCCGAAGGTGCGGGCATATCATCCACCCACGCGGGATACGGCTTGCCATCCGGTGGGACTGCCACCCGCTGCGTTTCCAACGCTTCGAGGCGGGCTGTGAGGGCCGCAATAAGATTATCCGGGTGGGGGTCCCTGTCTTGACGGGGATCCCAAACCACAAGTGTGTTTCCAGGTTCTTCAACACGGTAGATAGCTTCGGCAGCTCGTGGATCAACTGGAGGAACGACCTGCGGGGCGACTGGGGGAACCCGGACTGGATTCTTCAGATTTCCTCGTCGTTCGAGGGGGTTTGCCGAGACGTATCGCGCCCTCTTGCCGTAAGTTTCAGCTTTTGCCATGTCTGCGACAGTAGCATGATCAGGGTTTCCCGGAGGCATCTCACCAGGGGGAAATTGTTCCTAACCCTACTGCCCTGGCTTGGGATTACCATAGCCGGGTCTCCGCTCTGCGGCACGCTCAGCCAAGAGTTTGTCAACCAGCCTCTTCTGCTCAGCAAGCTGCTGGCATAACATGGCCTTCTCAGGATCTTCTTCCATTTTCTACGTAGAGGCAGACGGGTCGGAGTGCTTGACAGTTCCGACGTGCTCCTTACCCTTGTCGGTGTTTCGACTGAGTAACAGTGACTCGGTGGGTACGAGGAAGCCTAGCAGGTTCCTCTGCTGACGGGTAACCCTCCCTGACGGGTCCAACAGTGGCGGTACGCCCTCGGGGGGTATGTCTCCATCAAGGAATTCAAGCTCGTCTTCCTTGTCCACAACGTTAGCCATGTGGACCGCGACCCCTCTCGAGGGCATGTCCTTGATGTCACATAATGAATCGGGCTGCCGTTGGATAGGGTCTAAGAGGAGAGCGACATATTGTCCCCAACCATGGACTTGCACATGGGGGGTAGCTTCCTTGACGATTCTGCAGAGTACTTTGAAACTCTGAATGCATTTCCATTGAAGGGCGCTCTGGTGGCCTGGTGACTCGGGGTGCTGGGCCACAAGGAGTGCGGCCGAATCGATCAGGCAGCATTGCTCGCTGATTTCTTCGAAGTGATCTCGACTTCTGGGGTACACCACCCGTTCCTAACGAAGGCAGAAGTGTGTCGCCCAAAGGGTTCGACAAAATCACCCCACTTCTTCAGGGGTAAGAGACTCGGGTACGCGAAAATTCAACACTGCCGTCGGCCAGAACTTCTCCGGGAAGTAATCCGCTGCAAGAAAATTCCCGAAGCTCATGGGTTCGGACTCGGGGTCTGGCCTTGTATTGCCCCACTCATCAACCGGGGGCAGCTGAGGGACCGGTAGCGGTACCGAGGCGGACCTCTGGGATAGAAAACTCGGCTGCGGAGAATACGGCGAACGAGCCTACTGGCTGCTGAATTCCGGGCCATCCTTTGAAGAGTAAGGTGACCTGAAAATGATGTCATGATACGATGGGCTGATAGCCACAGCTTTTGTCACAGGAGTCGCGGCCATCGACGACAGGTCATGGCGCCGTTCTACCACCGTCGGCCCACAAAATAGCTCTCTGTGATCTCTGGTAGAGGTATAGGTCGCTTCTGGTGACAATGGCGGTGATTGCGCGGTCGAGACCTGCGGAATTCCCAAGATTTATTCCTCCTGGATGTACCTGCGGAGAGATATGGGAATCTGGTGGACCTCATATTCCAGGAGAATGAGGCTAACGGGTCTGGTTCCTACCTTAGTCCTTGATACGAAGGAGCGGGGAGAAGGTTCCATCGCCGAGTAGCATTCCGCTTCAGAGTCGGAGAAGCGGGCATGTTTGATCTCCACCCGGGCCTTCCCAGGATTCTTCTTGTGGCGGCGACGACCCACTATCCTGCCCCGGGGTGGCTCTTCGGGATAGGGTTGATCCCTATCATGGAGTCTCAGGGCGGTGCTGGCGTCGTGGCGGAGAGGAATCCCACTTGAGACAGCCGGGGTGCGAGGGGCACTGGGGAAAATGTCGAAGGGTACATGGGGATGACCTCCATGAATAGCACCCATGTGGGCGGAGCCTCTGTTGGAACCGACAGGAGCATGGGGAGGACCTCCATGGTCGATGCGGGCGGAGCGAGGATGACCTTCACTCCTAGAGTTATTGGGGCGAGGAGGACCTTCACGGGTTGTAGAGAGGACGTAGGGAGGGCCCCCACGTTAGAGAAGGACTGGATGGACGATGCCTTCAGATCGGTGGTTGGGGGCAGGAGGATGGAATCCATACCCTGTATAGTGGGCGCGAGAAAGGTTTCCACGCCGAGTGTCACTGCCACGAGGCAGGTCTTCCTTCGAGATGGGGGTAGCACGAGGCATACCTCCATAACGAACTTCGGAGCGGGGAAGGCCCATGCTCTGTGGAGTAGTGGTACGGGGAGGGCCTTCGTACGAGGTGAAATCACTATGGGTTAGTTCGCGGCGATCACCACTTGGGCCTGCAACCCGGAGAGTCAACCCAGCCGACCCGTGGGGCGGTTGGGGTCTCGATCCTGGTTTAGTGAAGGAGTGCCCCTGCTCAGTGTATGCAGGGGCTTCCTGAAGCACGTCAGCGGTGGTTCGGGCCACTATAGCTGTCGACGTCGACGCGCCTAGGTGAGAGTCCTCAGCCCGGGCCGGGTGCTGACATCGGGTCAGGCGAGCTGGTGCAGGTGGTGCAGGGGCATGGCATGTCTGCTCTTCTTGCGGAGTCGGATGGCGGCCCTGACACAGCCGGACGGGAGCTCTCGCCTGGAGCCCTTGGGTCGGGACCCTGAGCGAGCTGAGCCGGATGGTGCCCGCCTCTTCAGCGTAAGGCGAGGAGTCATCAAGGCGTTCCGGGGACAGGCTCCCGAAACGGTTGAACGTTGGGGTGGGGAGCAGGGGCTCCCTGCGCGGCCTGTTAGGGCAGCGTTGACGGCGGGGCCTGGAGGCCTCCAGGTCTAGGCGGGCCATATCCCGAGTTGGGATGACCCCTTCTTCCTCGTACCTGTGCACGAGGTTGTTGATCACCCTTCGCTGGATGACCTCTGATGGGGATAGGGGACGTGGGCGCCCCGTGGTCCGCGATGTGGCGGCCGTCGTGGCGGTGGCGGTGCCATGTGGGGTGGCTGTGGTGATGTTTCCCCTGCCCCTATGTAGGCTAGCGGGCGGTGATCGCATCTCTGTAACAGCAACCTGGTTCCTAAGAAACGAAGGGATCAACTCATCAGCACTGAGAGGAAAAGGATTGACAACCAGTGCCCCAGCGTCCTTCCATTCTCCACATCTGTAAGAAGGATCCACGCCAACACGCTACAGAACGGAGTGCCCCATGTTCTACTGCCCCGACTTCTGGTGAGTTTCACGACAGGCCCGCTATTTGCTTGGCGGGACTAGGTGCCGGATATCTGGATCCGGTGACACGTCAATCTACTGGTGTCTCGAATGCTACTAATCTCTATTTTGAGGAGAAGAATTCCACGTCAGGTTCACCATTTCTGTTTCCGACGCTTTCTCCGGGGTGCGCGCATCCGTCCGTCTGCGGGGGAGGACGCGCTGCGCTTGTTGCCCCGCATTCCCGTTTTCCAAAGGCGGGTGACATTTGCTCTCTATTCAGGGACGTCTACTCCTTGATCGAAACGGGATGATGGGATGTCGGTTCTTCCTTCTGTGGATTCCTCCTCAGAACTCATCACCTAGTCCAGGTCTCCCTCATATATTTAATACGTTGTTCGTGAAACTCTTCCCAATGCCATGTTTCCATGGACACTGGTTAATTACACTCCTTCTGTCGGGACATTACAAAGGGTCCAGTTAGGGCAGCAACCTTCAGTCGGGGGAGTAGTCACATTGAGGCATCCGTAGCGTGTCTGGATGCTGGGGAACCTGGAATGTCTGTCTATTGTCCCTGGTCAGGGATTCTCGAGGGCGTGGAAGCCCGAGGCATCCCACATCGAGCGCGGGGAATTATATGCCATAGGCACATATCTGAGGTTTTCCTCAGCTTCTCATGTTTCAACACAAGGTACGCCGTGAGTTTAACGTCCAGCGGAGATGGCTCAGCCTGATCGGAGCATTAGCCAGAATAGATCGGATTGAGGGATTTCCCTTGAAGGGATGTCGATACCGGGGCCATCCCAGGGGCGGTTGTGAAGAGGAGCGTACCAACATGGTCTCACCGGGATATGACGATCCGGGCGAGAATCAGGTTGTGTGATAGATGGATGAATGGACTGGAGGGGGAATGAAATGGGACCATCGCAAGGGCGATAGTGAAGTTGGGATTGAGCCTTGAAGAGGCTTCCTACATATCCCCGTGGCGTGGAATCAAAGTCTGCGTAGTTCGGGATGATGCCAGTGAACTGACGTGAAGGTGGACCTTGGCCCGATGGATGTTGTCAGCGAACCAACGTGAAGGTGGACCTTGGTCCGATGCGTCGTCAAACCGACGTGGAGGTGGACCTTGGTCCGATAGGTGGTGGGATTGAACCTCGGGGAGGCTTCCTACGTACCATGCCTTGACATGGATCAAAGACTTTGTAGTTCAAAGGATTGATGGAATACAGTTTAACATCATGCGGGACGGTAGTGAACCCTGACGTGAATAAACGACGGGCGTTGGGTGTCGGCGAACCGACGTAAATGAGGGACCTTGGTTTGATGAGAGATGGGCTTGAACCTCAAGGAGGCTTCCTACGTACCATGCCTGGACATGGATTGTAACAGCCCGAGATTTTATGAAAAATATTATTTTTTATTTCACTAATGTCTTGTGTTGTACGCTACACCAAAAGGAGCTTGCACAACACGCATCCTTGACTTGCCTTGCATTACACGCAATCGCAACCTTCCTCGATAGCGTGTGTGGTACGTAATACTGAGTTTCACGAAACAATGATATGCTATATTATTAAAACTAGCCGTTATGAATATTAATAACCACTTTCTAAAATTCTGTAAATCTTATTTTTCAAAATGAACTTCATTCTTGGATTCGGAGTATCGAATTTAGCCTAAGGTGAAATTTTGGTACTTTTCGGATAACTTTCACATTCTAATGAATAGTGAAAATTACTAAATTATAATTAAAAACAACTTTTTTAATCGAAATAATTAATAGTGATAAATTATTAATTTGAGTGGTTTTAAAGTATATTTAGAATATATTTTTACAATTTAATACAATGTTGGTCATTGGTTGTAATTTCACATTTAAACCAGACATAATCAAGTGTCAATCTTTTGATATATATTGTTTCCTAAAAACACGCTATTTATTTTAACAGCGGGATTTAATTATAAAATTAATTAATGCAACTTCTATGTTATGAATTTGGTAAAATAGATTTTATTTTTGAATTCGGAATATGAAATATAGCTTAGGATGAAATTTTGGCATTGTTCTGAAAAACATCAATTTTTGATGAATAGTGAAACTACTAAGTGGTAGGTTAAAAAACTGAATTTTGCATAAAACTTAATTTTACCGCTTCTGTGAATAGAATTTTGAAAATCCGACAGACACGGTTAATATCAAGGACTAAAATGTGGTTCAATAAGATGAAAATAATTTTTGGTGAATAGTAACTTTTTACTTTTTTTTTACCGCGGTTAATAGTAAATAGGGTAACTAAGGGTAAATATGATATTAATATTACCCTAACACATGTCCTAATTCTATTGGACAAGTGTAATTCGACCAAAAACAAACTTAGGAATAAAATATGACCATTTAGGCCCACTTGGATTAGATTAGGACATTTATTATTAATTTATTTAAAGAAAGGTTAAAATAGTTAAAATCAAAGTTTAATAAGTAAATCATTTTTAATATGGGGTTATACATAAAATAAATTCTATTGTAAATATTCATTAGAAAGCTAAAAGGATTTCCTACATGATGGTATTTTATTTGTAATTTTTAGACATAAAATAACTTAATTTATTTATGACATAAAGATGATGCAGTAATTATCTTATTAATGAAATATTGACATAATTGATGTTATAAACACCAAAATAAATGTAATTTAAGACTTTTTATGCATTCCACTAATTTTCTAGGTTATTATGATATATTAGTGATGATTTAATAAACTTGGTTCGAACATATAATTCTGTTATGGTTTTCAAAAAAATCATATATCAAATAGTGTCAAAATTGACACAAAAGAGTTTTTAAATCAAATATTATATTATTAATTGTTATTTTATTCCTAAAAATCTAAGGTTCGGCCAAATGACTTAGATAAGGATATATATATTAATACTAAACAATTTGGGGTTCGTTTGACATGTTATAGTAAGTGTATTAACCATATAGTGAAAGAAAACAAAAAGACATGGTAAAAGTTAAATTATTTAACTTAGAGTTAAATCTAATTGATAAGGTTAAAATAATATCCTAAACTTGTCTAAATTCTATTGGTTGATAGGATTTCGACCCATCCCCACTTTAGCTTCGAAATAAGACCCTTTGGAACCATTATAAACCGATTTTGACTTTAATATAAAATAATATTTTGAGATATTCCTAAGGTGCCCCTCTCCTCCCCTATAAAAGGACACCTCCTCCCCCTCCTCCTCACACCAATTCGAGCACTCAAGCTCGGCCAACCCCTGCCAAAATCTCTTCTCCACTTCCCTAGCAACATCCTAGAGGTTCTGGTCTTCCTCAAAGACCAATTCTAGTTCCCTAAGAGGAGGTCTCAAAGACGCACTTCAAAGAAGAGGTAATTACCGTTACCAATTCTTTCATCTTTATTTCTTCTTCCACTTCTTCTTCTTAGGTTGTTTCATTATGAAGTAATAACATCAGTATCACTCATATACTGATATGTTATTATAAGTATGAAACAACCCTATTTCACCATCTATCCATCCTACGGGAAAAGAAATCACCGCGCGTGCGTACGTACGGAATACCGTCTCCACGCCGTGGTGTAATCTATTTTCCACCACCACCTTACATGGATGGGTATAATGGTGTAAAGAATAACTATACATAGTTATTACAACATAATATTGATTCTGATATATTGTATAATCCACTCCAATTCAATTCAGTATTTATGGAAATGATATCATCGCTCGTGCGTACGTACGGACTACCGTCTCCACGACGCGATGAGATTCATTCTCCATGATAACCATTTAAGAATGATTATAAAGTATATATAAGAAATAATAATGAAATATATGACATTATAAAGTTACTGGATTTATGTATATATATATATATGTATGTCATCAACTTACTTCCATTCAAGACAATAAGGAAAGGAAAACAGCGTTCATGCGTACGTACGGACTACCGTCTCCATGAACGGTGTTTTTCATTTTATTTATCTACCTATTATATATATATATACTGAATATATATGATATATAAATCATATTTTATATTCTGGAAGTAAGTAAATCATGATATAAGTAATAATGATGTCAAGAACAACAAGTCAAAACACCTACGATAAATGAAACGATTTTACCCAAAACGCTTCTTTAACATGGAATTTACAAAAGAACGGGTAATATAATGTCATAAGTGAACCATATATGATATCATAACAATGAATATGATTCTGTAATAAGTCAATGACATTATTTAAATCATTATACAGGAGGTTCGGACACATACGAAGCAAATTGGACCTAAGGTAAGGGAAATATCACAATCTCATTTTTATTCGAGATTGTTTATTCGTAAGTATTTACTGGGGTGTATTTTATCATCCACATACATGTTTCATCAATATGTAGTATTACTTCCATCCACCTACAATTGTTTAAATCCATTTTTACCCTTCGGTGAGTTTTTAGTAAAAGAAATGAAAGGAATCTTTTGTCGTTTTTCGTACGAGGTACTTTTTGACTTTTCCGACAAAAGTACGAAGAATGTTTTTTTAACTTATACGGCATGAATGGATTTTTAAAACATTATTTCCAAGAAGCTTCCTTTAAAAGTTTTCAAGTTTATTTTTAATCAACTTCTTTTATTTTAAAGTTTTATGACATGTTAAGAAAGGAAAAGTGTTTTTGAAGTAGAAAGGATATTTTCCTCAAGAATGAAGTTCAAGTATTTTATCAAAATTATTTTCCATCTAAGATAATAAAAGGGTTCTGTTTTTACCCCTATTATTACATGGATTTGATTATGTTGTGATGGAAACATTTTTATGAATTCCTTTATCTTATATGAATTGTTTTATGATGTCATGTTGTTTAAGAATCCCATTTTTATTACATGGGTTATGCGATGATGTATGATTTATGATTATGTGGCACACATAAGAAAGGATTCATTATAAGATGGGTGGGACCTATATCTCCCTCCAATGCATTGGGTAAAGATTTTATATCTCATGAGATAGACATGGCTGGAACGGAAGGTTATTTCGGTTCAGTGATACAGGACTGAAACGAGGAGTGAACTCGGTTCAGAAAGGGACTTTGTCCACTAAGATAGTCTTGGCAATAAGTCATGACTAACAAGAAATGATTTTCCATGATTATGTGTGCATGCCACAAAGTTTCAAGTTTCATGTTATGATTATGGGGATCTCATTTTCACTTCTATGATTTATTAAGATTTTATGATCTCTTTTGCAGGTTATGATTTTCAAAAAGATATGATATGATTTTTATTTCCTTTATTTACCCTTACTGAGCATTTGAGCTCACCCTTTTATGTTTTCTTTTCCCCAGGATATAAAGAAAGGTTTTAGGTAAAAAAAAGGGAAGATCTTTATGGGAGATATTGAAGATCTTTCACCACGATTAGAAGATTACGTTCCGAGTTTCCAAAGACACTAAACTATTACGATCCTTGTGTGTGTTTTTGTTATGTACTAAGTATTCTGCAAATTTAATGTAATGTCCATGTACGTCAGGATACGGGTCTCTACAGTTGGTATCAGAGGAAAGGTTTAGTCAACCTTTGGAAACTAGGATGCGAGAACTTTAGTGAGATCCCTAGCGATATTTCTAAGGTATGTCTAGGGATGTCCCTAAGGTTAAGTATACGTATAGGTTATAGTACTAGAATTACGCTAACGATCATAGAATTAAACCTAAGATGTTAGATATTGAAGGTACTCCCCCTTTATTATGTTGTTTTCCCTAGCATGATTTTTGCCTCTCACACTATTCTTTTTGGGTTTTAGAAAATGGCTGGAAACAAGATGATTCACAATAATGGAGGATATGATGGACAATGGAATGATATTCTTCATGAGCAACCCAATGAAATGGGATTTGGATGTCCAAACATCATTATTATGCCGAATCAGCAATCTCACAACATGATCAATAAAGTAAAATTTGGTAAGTTTCCTGACTCGACTAATAAGAGAAAGATGGAGTTCCATGATGATCATAGAGGAAAGAAAGTTCAATTTCCCCTATGTAAATCATGTGGGAAGAGGCATCAAGGAGAATGTTTCAAGGGAACTGGAGGATGCTTTGGGTGTGGAAAAGAAGGACACAAAGCAAGTAAGTGCAAAGGAAAAGGGTCGGTTAACACCATGGATGAGGATAATGGTAATGCTACGACATCAAAAATGGTTAAGTGTTTTAAATGTGGAATGTATGGGCATTATGCAAACAAATGCCCTAAGGGAAAGACTCATGAAGAGAATCAGTATGGTCATATGGGTAGTATTTATGTGGATGATGATGAAGAGACTACCAATGATATGTGAGATGAAAGAATTTTTGAAGCTCGGTCAATGGTTTGAGAATGTAGTGGCATGATTACATGTTTATCATGTGTAATTTTGGAATAAAGAGACATCTATAGATTGTTACACTGTTGTCTTTCCTTGTGTTTTGAAAAGTGTATGATTAATATTACCAGTATCCATGAAAGGTTATTCAGATATTTTTGGAATGTAGATGATATGCGCATAATGAAGGGATAAGGAGAAAATTAAATGTTTGATTGTATTCATGAGCTCATGATTGATATAAGGACTAAGTGATATCATGGTTTGAGTATATAGAATTTTGAGGATTTTGGTATGTGGAAAGTGTTAACTTTAAACTGCATTCATGTTTTCACTATGGTATTCAAGCGAATACATGATTAAGGACTTTGAATGTTTAGAATGTGACCAACAAGACATATCTTATGGGGATCAACGATGGTATTAAATCTCTGGTAATCATTTTCACTATGTTATGAGAGTGGACTGCAGTATTATGGATAAGCCTAAAGATTAGAATGGATTATGTTGGACATAAGTTAGTATTGTTTAAGGATAGAAGTTTTTTTCGATATTATTGATGGGATGTTATAGTAATATAGTTTTAGAAAAAGGACAACCTGCAAGACGGGCGACAGCCCATCGCTTCGGACAAGGCTGTAGGAATCGAACCCACAACCGAAGTGCGACTGGCCTTTATCGCCTACCACTGACCTACAGGAAGTCCCTGTTTAGTAGAAACTAGTTTTATTATATTAAGCAGTATGATATATGAAGTATAAGTCCATTTTAGGAACCATATATGATTAATCTCACTATAGATCGACTTATATATATAAGTTTTGCTAACCTTTTGTTTGAGATAGATGGAATGACCTGCTATTCTATCACATGATCTGCTAACACATCACGAATAACAAATTCAACTTCATTTCTTTAAGGGAAGAAGTGTAAATTGTTCAATTCACGAACAACAGTGAGATTATACCAAAATCAAGTAAGTATTTCTTCTAATTCAAATTTTTCAACTTTAGGGAAATGATCTTGAAAACCAAAAATGTTGTCCTAGTGCTCTTATATCTAATGAATCAGATGGTACCTTAGATCGTCACAAATTTATGGATTTGTGATTACTGGCTTTTCCATAGCCATGTTCTCTACCACTCTCCATCAGAACATGATGGTTAGATTTCTCTTCCATATCCATATTTTCACCTATGTGGAAACCCAGTGATTAGTTTATTTGGGTAATCGTTACATTTCATACTTTAGTTATTAAATCCAAGTTTTGGTATTCCTTTTTACGATGTGGGTTTCTATTAAAGAAACTTTCGAATAGTAAACCATTTATAACCCCGATGAATTTCGAGGGCGAAATTCATTTTAAGGGGGGTAGAATGTAACAGCCCGAGATTTTATGAAAAATATTATTTTTTATTTCACTAATGTCTTGTGTTGTACGCTACACCAAAAGGAGCTTGCACAACACGCATCCTTGACTTGCCTTGCATTACACGCAATCGCAACCTTCCTCGATAGCGTGTGTGGTACGTAATACTGAGTTTCACGAAACAATGATATGCTATATTATTAAAACTAGCCGTTATGAATATTAATGACCACTTTTTAAAATTCTGTAAATCTTATTTTTCAAAATGAACTTCATTCTTGGATTCGGAGTATCGAATTTAGCCTAAGGTGAAATTTTGGTACTTTTCGGATAACTTTCACATTCTGATGAATAGTGAAAATTACTAAATTATAATTAAAAACAACTTTTTTAATCGAAATAATTAATAGTGATAAATTATTAATTTGAGTGGTTTTAAAGTATATTTAGAATATATTTTTACAATTTAATACAATGTTGGTCATTGGTTGTAATTTCACATTTAAACCAGACATAATCAAGTGTCAATCTTTTGATATATATTGTTTCCTAAAAACACGCTATTTATTTTAACAGCGGGATTTAATTATAAAATTAATTAATGCAACTTCTATGTTATGAATTTGGTAAAATAGATTTCATTTTTGAATTCGGAATATGAAATATAGCTTAGGATGAAATTTTGGCATTGTTCTGAAAAACATCAATTTTTGATGAATAGTGAAACTACTAAGTGGTAGGTTAAAAAACTGAATTTTTCATAAAACTTAATTTTACCGCTTCTGTGAATAGAATTTTGAAAATCCGACAGACACGGTTAATATCAAGGACTAAAATGTGGTTCAATAAGATGAAAATAATTTTTGGTGAATAGTAACTTTTTACTTTTTTTTTACCGCGGTTAATAGTAAATAGGGTAACTAAGGGTAAATATGATATTAATATTACCCTAACACATGTCCTAATTCTATTGGACAAGTGTAATTCGACCAAAAACAAACTTAGGAATAAAATATGACCATTTAGGCCCACTTGGATTAGATTAGGACATTTATTATTAATTTATTTAAAGAAAGGTTAAAATAGTTAAAATCAAAGTTTAATAAGTAAATCATTTTTAATATGGGGTTATACATAAAATAAATTCGATTGTAAATATTCATTAGAAAGATAAAAGGATTTCCTACATGATGGTATTTTATTTGTAATTTTTAGACATAAAATAACTTAATTTATTTATAACATAAAGATGATGCAGTAATTATCTTATTAATGAAATATTGACATAATTGATGTTATAAACACCAAAATAAATGTAATTTAAGACTTTTTATGCATTCCACTAATTTTCTAGGTTATTATGATATATTAGTGATGATTTAATAAACTTGGTTCGAACATATAATTCTGTTATGGTTTTCAAAAAAATCATATATCAAATAGTGTAAAATTGACACAAAAGAGTTTTTAAATCAAATATTATATTATTAATTGTTATTTTATTCCTAAAAATCTAAGGTTCGGCCAAATGACTTAGATAAGGATATATATATTAATAATAAACAATTTGGGGTTCGTTTGACATGTTATAGTAAGTGTATTAACCATATAGTGAAAGAAAACAAAAAGACATGGTAAAAGTTAAATTATTTAACTTAGAGTTAAATCTAATTGATAAGGTTAAAATAATATCCTAAACTTGTCTAAATTCTATTGGTTGATAGGATTTCGACCCATCCCCACTTTAGCTTCGAAATAAGACCCTTTGGAACCATTATAAACCGATTTTGACTTTAATATAAAATAATATTTTGAGATATTCCTAAGGTGCCCCTCTCCTCCCCTATAAAAGGACACCTCCTCCCCCTCCTCCTCACACCAATTGGAGCACTCAAGCTTGGCCAACCCCTGCCAAAATCTCTTCTCCACTTCCCTAGCAACATCCGAGAGGTTCTGGTCTTCCTCAAAGACCAATTCTAGTTCCCTAAGAGGAGGTCTCAAAGACGCACTTCAAAGAAGAGGTAATTACCGTTACCAATTCTTTCATCTTTATTTCTTCTTCCACTTCTTCTTCTTAGGTTGTTTCATTATGAAGTAATAACATCAGTATCACTCATATACTGATATGTTATTATAAGTATGAAACAACCCTATTTCACCATCTATCCATCCTACGAGAAAAGAAATCACCGCGCGTGCGTACGTACGGAATACCGTCTCCACGCCGTGGTGTAATCTATTTTCCACCACCACCTTACATGGATGGGTATAATGGTGTAAAGAATAACTATACATAGTTATTAAAACATCATATTGATTCTGATATATTGTATAATCCACTCCAATTCAATTCAGTATTTATGGAAATGATATCATCGCTCGTGCGTACGTACGGACTACCGTCTCCACGACGCGATGAGATTCATTCTCCATGATAACCATTTAAGAATGATTATAAAGTATATATAAGAAATAATAATGAAATATATGACATTATAAAGTTACTGGATTTATGTATATATATATATATGTATGTCATCAACTTACTTCCATTCAAGACAATAAGGAAAGGAAAACAGCGTTCATGCGTACATACGGACTACCGTCTCCATGAACGGTGTTTTTCATTTTATTTATCTACCTATTATATATATATATACTGAATATATATGATATATAAATCATATTTTATATTCTGGAAGTAAGTAAATCATGATATAAGTAATAATGATGTCAAGAACAACAAGTCAAAACACCTACGATAAATGAAACGATTTTACCCAAAACGCTTCTTTAACATGGAATTTACAAAAGAACGGGTAATATAATGTCAT
Source organism: Viscum album (assembly GCA_963277665.1). Classification (NCBI taxonomy): domain Eukaryota; kingdom Viridiplantae; phylum Streptophyta; class Magnoliopsida; order Santalales; family Viscaceae; genus Viscum; species Viscum album. Next base: position 114,476,355 of record OY728140.1, on the reverse strand, counting down.
AAGTGAACCATATATGATATCATAACAATGAATATGATTCTGTAATAAGTCAATGACATTATTTAAATCATTATACAGGAGGTTCGGACACATACGAAGCAAATTGGACCTAAGGTAAGGGAAATATCACAATCTCATTTTTATTCGAGATTGTTTATTCGTAAGTATTTACTGGGGTGTATTTTATCATCCACATCCTTGTTTCATCAATATGTAATATTACTTCCATCCACCTATAATTGTTTAAATCCATTTTTACCCTTCGGTGAGTTTTTAGTAAAAGAAATGAAAGGAATCTTTTGTCGTTTTTCGTACGAGGTACTTTTTGACTTTTCCGACAAAAGTACGAAGAATGTTTTTTTTAACTTATACGGCATGAATGGATTTTTAAAACATTATTTCCAAGAAGCTTCCTTTAAAAGTTTTCAAGTTTATTTTTAATCAACTTCTTTTATTTTAAAGTTTTATGACATGTTAAGAAAGGAAAAGTGTTTTTGAAGTAGAAAGGATATTTTCCTCAAGAATGAAGTTCAAGTATTTTATCAAAATTATTTTCCATCTAAGATAATAAAAGGGTTCTGTTTTTACCCCTATTATTACATGGATTTGATTATGTTGTGATAGAAACATTTTTATTAATTCCTTTATCTTATATGAATTGTTTTATGATGTCATGTTGTTTAAGAATCCCATTTTTATTACATGGGTTATGCGATGATGTATGATTTATGATTATGTGGCACACATAAGAAAGGATTCATTATAAGATGGGTGGGACCTATATCTCCCTCCAATGCATTGGGTAAAGATTTTATATCTCATGAGATAGACATGGCTGGAACGGAAGGTTATTTCGGTTCAGTGATACAGGACTGAAACGAGGAGTGAACTCGGTTCAGAAAGGGACTTTGTCCACTAAGATAGTCTTGGCAATAAGTCATGACTAACAAGAAATGATTTTCCATGATTATGTGTGCATGCCACAAAGTTTCAAGTTTCATGTTATGATTATGGGGATCTCATTTTCACTTCTATGATTTATTAAGATTTTATGATCTCTTTTGCAGGTTATGATTTTCAAAAAGATATGATATGATTTTTATTTCCTTTATTTACCCTTACTGAGCATTTGAGCTCACCCTTTTATGTTTTCTTTTCCCCAGGATATAAAGAAAGGTTTTAGGTAAAAAAAAGGGAAGATCTTTATGGGAGATATTGAAGATCTTTCACCACGATTAGAAGATTACGTTCCGAGTTTCCAAAGACACTAAACTATTACGATCCTTGTGTGTGTTTTTGTTATGTACTAAGTATTCTGCAAATTTAATGTAATGTCCATGTACGTTAGGATACGGGTCTCTACATGGATCAAAGTCCTCGTAGTTCGGGTGTGAATGGGGTGTTGTCACACCGACAAGGATACGGTTTGGGCCAATGATTGTTAGTCTTGAACCTCGGGGAGGCTTCCTACGTACCATGCCTTGACACGGATCAAAGTCCTCGTAGTTCAAATGGGTGTGCAGTTTGATGTCATGCGGGACAAGGGGCATACATTTTAACGTCATGCTGGATGAGGGCAATGCAGTTTAAAGTCATGTGGGATGAGGGCAATGTAATTTAACGTCATGCGGGACGAGGCATGCAGTTTAACGTCATGCTGGATGAGGGCAAAACTCGACGTGAATGAACGACCGAGTAATGTGGCTTGAACCTCATGGAGGCTTCCTACGTACCATGCCTTGACATGGATCAAAGACCTCGTAGTTCGTTGAAGGTTGGGGTCAGGGTCGGTGCTCACTCTAAGCCCACGTGAGTCATGCTCGGTGTGAGAAACAAGAGGTTGCAAGGACCTGACGATCACGTCGCGAAGGATGCGTCCGTGAGAAGAGAAGAGGGGCTTACACATTAGGCGTCCCACGGTGCTGGGACTTACTCCAGGATGGAGGCCCAGAGTGCGACAAAGAGCAACGAAAGAGGGATTTGGGACCATTGATAGGAGGTGCCTCGTTCCCTATCACACCCTCCACTGACCTTGGTAGTGGGGAAGTACGGAGATGCAGAGGTGCACCCATCCGTTGGGGAACTAGGGTCACCCTTCTCCTGAGAACATACGCCACTCCAATAAAGAGGATATCATCCCTTGTGGATGGGTGATTCCACTCCCGTGGAGACGAGTGGCGTAAAAAAATTTCAGCTGGGGGGACCCTTCGTGGGAGGCACGAGGTCGGGTCACAGTTTAACGTCATGTGTTGAGGATGTGGTGCTTGGCAGTTTAACATCCTGCAGCTCGGACGAGGTGGGTTCACTCTGCACCCCTAGGACTTACACAACTGGTACCCTCTGGTCCTTGGGGAAGGGAAGGTACCAGTAAGGCCATGGTCAAGGGGGGGTGTGGAGCGAACCATCGAGGGGTCCACGTTAGCGTGGCTATGCGAAGAAGAAATAGCTGTTAGCGTGCGTATGCGAAGAAGCATTAGGTGAAGCAACGCTACGAGTGTTATTGTCCATGGGACTTTGAAATCACATCGTGCAAACCTGGAGGGTCGCACGGGAAGAGGAATTTCCAAGCAAAGGAGTGTTCTTCACGAAGTATAGTGCCTTGGACTTAGCATGGGGCATAGGTGTGAGTGGAGGGTGCTTCGCGAAGTGGAACAGTATTCACAGAGCACTGCCTCGTGAAGAAGGGGTGCCTCGTGAAGCAGGGTGCTGCGAAGCAGTGTGCTTCACGATGTGGAGTGATCCTGCCTTAGCATAGGGATCACTAGTATGGGTTGGGTGTTTCGCGAAGCATAAATGCTCCGCGGGTGCCCGGGTTCCCTTGGGAATCCCCTTCCTTCGCGAATGCCCTTGAGCTTCGCGAAGGGAATCTCTCTCGGAAGAGGGGCTCAAAACGAGACAAAGAAAAGGCGTCTCACAAAGTAGAAGTACCTCACGGAGCTCATGATTCCCGGGGAAAAGAGTGCTTCGCGATTCGGGAGAGGGGAAGCCGAAATGTCGGATTGTCCGTCCTAGGGACTCAGGGGGAGTCCAGTATTTATAGGGAAGGGGCGCCGTGAAGCAGAACTCACGCGCCGCCTCTAGTGCTTCGCGGCGTGCTCGCGAACGTCAACGGCGTCCGCAAAGAGTTACCACCTATGGATCTTCGCGGCGGGCTCGCGAACGTCAAATTTGTTCACAGAGAGTTACCGCCTCTGGAGCTTCGTGTCGGTGCTTCGCGTCGGTGCTTCGCGAGGAAGCATGCCAGCTTTCTTTTATCGTCCCTTCCTTTTGTGCATCATTTTGGCGCCAACAGTATATTTTCTTTATCTTATTTATTATATAGAGCTTAGAATAATACAACACTATATTTTAATTATTAGTCTCCCCCCATCATGGTATTAAAGGTCTTCCTCATGTTCTTCAAATAGATTATCCCTTCCAAAAACCCCTTCAATCTCAACATCACTGTCATTAATTCTTGGATTATATTTAATGTCCATGAAGATGCCTTTATCATTATAGATTCCAACCTCTCCTAATTAAATTCATCTAAATATATGTTCTTATTTAGAAATAAAATATTTCCACTTGTAATACCTCCACTAAGGATTTTTTATTTCTTTATTTTTTATTTTTTGGTTTTTTATTCATTATAACATTTTGAATGTTTTTGGTTTATCTATACTCATGATGTCTCACTTTAACACATTTTTTGAATGTAAGAAGAAGTGACTCCATAAATATTCCTCCATATATATATTTATTAAAGTATTTAAATGGAATAACCTCATAAAATTCATCACTTCAAGAACCACATTGATTGATAGTTTCATCATGGAATTAATGGACACCTATAGAGTAAATTCTTTATTCTTGACTCATTATCTTAATTTCTCATCTCATAAGACACAAGAGTACTTTGAATAATATAAAGATAAATATATTTTAGAACATTTTCTTTTACAACCTATACATGTGCATTTAAACAAGTATGGAGTCTTCTCATAACACTATTCATGATCATATCATCATTGAAATCATCATAGAAGCCTTAAATATCATCAAAAATAACATGTAGATGATGGAAATATTTATCTACCATGCCATTTGAGTTCATTAAAAATCATTATATTTGTTCAAAATAACCTACAAATTTACCTCATGAACCATTGAATCTTCTTCTTAAATATTCATAATGTTTTACCAGAAAAAATGATAGGTTTTACAGTACCATAATTTTTGATAATTATATTTGAAAGAGAATATACCATGGAGTTCATGGATTTGGAATATATATCCAATTCCTGATGATGTATATATTTCATGTCTAAATCTTGAATATTAGTAATGATTCCATATATAGACACTGAATAAATGTCCATGACCAAGAATTTTAAATAATTTTTCATGTCAATATTCTACAAGTAGAAATTATTTCCTTCAAATATATGGATGTATTTTTTGTTGAAAAATATTTCCATGATTGAAGGATGAAAAAAAATAAACACCCCACTTATACCACTTTTTAGGCCCTTATATAGTAATAAAACCTTAGGGGATGAATCGGGGTATAAAAGTTAATATAAATTCTTCCATTTAGGACTATCTTGAGGAGAAAATAAATTTATCCCAATCATCTAATTCAGTGAGTGATGAATGTAAAAAAATTTCACATCTACACTAGGATAGGCCAATGACATTGCACAATAATTCACATATTCATCAAATTCAATAAACTTTAATATATGATTTTTTAAATTTTGGAGTGGTCTAATTGGCCCTTCTTGTTCACTATTATAATGAAATTTCAAACTCTCTCATATCCTTGCACAAGGCTCTCATTACTCAATTTGTAAAATCATTCATTCTTCACATTAATATAATGATGAAATACACCAAGTACAATGTTTTTATTTATCAAAAATAGTGTCAACATCCACAAAGAATTGGGTTCCTTAAATATTACCTTCTTTGACTATCAATATTTTAGAGGAGATCTTTATAAACCTATTAGTCTCCTCCTAAAATAAAACCATGTATTTTCTCCTTATCTTTCTTCTTCTTAATATTATATTTTTACGTTATTCCTACCTTCTTATATTATACATTTTTATCAAACATGATATAAATACCATTTTAAGAGACACAAATGGATCTTAAATACCTCAAAATAACTTAGAATGTAACTCCATAGATATTTCATAAATAAATAATTCCTATAGAATATCACCTTTGGAAATATAGGAATTTAGATAAAATATAGAGAAAATATGTTCTAAACCACGATTCAACCTTAACATTAAAAAATATTAAAGGTCTATGATCATAAATATAAAATTAAATGTAGGTAAAACTATAGTTATAGATAAATGATCTTTTTCATGCATCTTCCAATGTTATGGGATCTCTCAATTTCCACCCAAAATCACATATGGTCTTTATAGAAAAATTCATAGAGACAAACATTCACATAAACAAAATCAATGGACCCAATTTTAAGTGCATCTGACTCAAGATAGTCATCATATATATTATTTTCACATATAAGAAATATTTATGTATAGAGAATTTACATCATTATTCTTTCCAAATAATCAACTCACCTAAATATATGGCCACATACCTGAGGCATGTAACCATGCTTTCCATGTTCATGATTTTATCATATAGTCTTTCTGACCTCATATCCAATTTGTAGAGTCATTCAGAAAATATAATTGATTTTATAATGCATTTGATGGGATCACATAGCCAATTTCATCCCTAATAGCCCGATTAATTTATTATATAATTTACCTAAATAGAATTCTAATTATCAATAAATCCACTCCTAAAAAATTGATTTAACAATTAATTATTTGTCAAACAATATCCTCCATTTATTTACTTAACAATATATAGTAGTAGCATAAAATTAGCACATTAAAACCTCATATTTTTACTTCTAAAAATAATTTTATTTAAAATTAATGAGTTTTCCTACGGATAAAAATCACAACTAAGCACTTGAAATGTCAACTAGTTCCCTAAGCCTAATTATCCTAGGTTCAGTGTAGTAAAAATAGACATAAAGAGCATCGAATAAGTTGTCCATATAACTAAAATATCCCAATCAATTTCCTTTATCATACTCTCCACCTTCCAAACACTTCTCCATATATAAAACCGACATGGAAAGTTATTCCCCTTTGGAAATGAACCCAAAGAGAGAACTTCTCTAAAAATATCCAAAGGGAGGGTCAAAAATCAAACAAGGTGAGGTTAGAAACCAACTCATTATTGTGAAAGAAACTATGTGTAGTGTGGTTATGTACTAAAAATAATAAATTTTAAGGAAATTTCTAGAATCCATGTAAAAATAGATTCTTTTAACCACCACATTAGGTAGTTCCTTTTTCATGATATAGACAACTTGATCATGATATGATACATACTCTAAAACCATATATTCTTTCTCCACCTTTTAATTTATGAATTTATTTGTGATCTCATTGTGCTTGTACCATGAATTTTGGGTAGTTTTTTTAAATATTGATTGTAGGTGAGTTATAACTCACAATGGGAATAGGATAAATATCCCCAATACCCATATTAACTTGTATTGTTTGATCCATAGAAATTTGTTTCATGCTTGAGTAACATTAATGCACTTCTCCTTAACAGTGCTCAATGTTATGGAATCCTTCTTATTTATTTTACATGAAACACATGAACTACCAAGTCAAAAGGTACCTCTTGAATCTATTTTTTGTTAGTCTACTGAATCATCCCAATCCACATCAGTAAAATACAAAAACTTATAGTGTGAATAATTATAACATAATAACCCATAGTTCATTATGGAGTAGATATATAGATGTTTTCATTTCATAGTGTTCATGTGGATATCCTTAGGATCAATATGAAAAATATCATTGATATTGGTAGAAAATAGAATATCTGGACGAGTGGTTGTAAAATAGAGTAAACACTTGAGGATTTTATGATATGCGGTAAGACCAATCTTTTTTCCATTTTATATTTTAATAATTTATTCCTTTTACCTAATGGATTTTCTATTGGATAAGAATAATATATCTAAAATATTTTTAAAACATACTTGGAATATTTTCTTTTGAGATAAATATTCCATCCATTCATTTGAAATCCTACAAGACAATAAAACATTATGTTTAATCGATTAGAGACTTCTCAAATTCACACATCACAAGAAAATAAAAATAATTCCATTGGATGTTGACCGAGCCACTAAATATTTTCTCATCAACATAGATAATCACGATTAATCACTAAACATTGTTCTTCTTTATATAGAGGTTGTGATAAGAAATTCCTTTATAAAAAGTGATTTTTTTTAAAAAATATATATAACTTGGGGTATCATGGTATAGATTATTATTTGAGTCCATACATAGCCTTCTTCACTCAATATAAATTTCCATTATCTTCATAGAAAATAAAGGAATAAAATTTTTAAATTTATACTTCCTCTTGAAGTACACCATTCAAGAAGGTATAATTGATGTTTATCTTATATGTTTGGAAACCCTATTGAATCATAAAGGTTGGGAATACTCATATAGTTTCAAGTCATGCTTCCAGAACATAAGTATCATGAACATTAATTTATTAAATTTGGTAATACACATTGAATATAAGGAATTATTGTTTATTAATCACCCATAATTTCTCATATGTTTAATTTTATAAATACTATAAGGTTTCGATGGAAATATTACCACATAGCCATGAAACTAAATCCCATGTTTCATTTTTCTCAACTTGATCATGATCGTAACCCTTAAACATTGAACATATATTAATATTTTTATATTTCTTAAGAGATTTTGGTTTCCCCAATTAAATCAATGATACCTCCCACTAGACCTCCATTCTTATGTTTAGAATGATCCTATCTGGTATCCAAAAATATTTCTTTCACAAACATCATCCTTGCTTGTTTTTTTCAAAATCCTATAGAATTTCTACATGTTATTCATGGTCTAAGCCTGCATCAAAATTATATTAATTCCTTGTAAGACATCATAATTTTATTACCACATCATCATTGTTCGATTCAAAAATTAGTTGGTTTTCTTGTTAGATTTATTCACGCGATGCACTTATTTTCTCAATTTCAAAAAAAGAATTTTCATTTCTCGTAATCATATTTATTAGTATTTTATTTAAATAACAGTATGTTTTACTCTTTGAATATTATCAAATAAATAATCCTTCATCTACATGATATTTAAATTTTACACAATTAACCATATCAATGATAAATAACTTACTTCTAAATTCCCCAAAGCAATTGAGTATAGGTTTCTTTCCTTAACAAATTTCACATGGAGTTATATATTAATTTTCAAATAAAAAGTATCTAATGGAGTTGTATACCATTGTAATAATAACTTATTTCATGTATCTATTTGGAGGATACTTCTTAATAAACATTGTTCAGGACATGTTGATTATTTTTGGATTACTTCTTTAAAATACCCCATTTTTCAAAGTTGTTGTAACAATTGAACCTGATGTTAAATTACATGTTTCTCCATATATTTTCTTGTTTATGATTTCTTTGTTCTATAACATTATATGTTCACAATTTCATAATCTTTATACCAAGAATTATTTTAAATTTTTTTAGACATAGTGTTGTTCATCTATACACCTCAATCTGTGTGATAGGAATAATCCATTACTTCTTAATGAAATCATGAACAAAAAACACATACTAACTTAATAAATCTATATATATGGGAGAGATAATCCCACAATCATCCCCATGAATAAGATCATGTAACCTAAATTTGTTGTTCTTCTTTTGTTTATAGGACATATTAATAATGACCCCCTTTTAACATGAGTCAAATATGTCTGTGTGATCATATGTAATATTTGGAAAAATTATGTAATAGAATTAACATTAACAAAATATCCAGAAATGTTTGGATCAAGTTTCTAATATTCCTTGTATATATCCTATTATCCTCCTCTTTATAGAACATACATAAGTCATCTCATAAAAGGTATATATTTTCCTTTATTTTTCTTATATATAGAATAAGAAAACCCTATTTGGATTTTATCGTTCAATATTTTTCATTGAACTCCTACCAATTTCCATGGTCATGGAATTGGATGACACTGATAATATTATGACATAACCGATTAGCATAGATAACCTCAGTCTATATGATATTTTATCCTCAAATCATGGATTTTCTATACCCAACAATCTTAAGGCCCTCATCATTCTTGAAACAAATGAAACATTTTTTTTGAAATTCACAATGAGGTCCTTATTTCATGTGATAAGGTATATGTATGCACTCTCCATCATCCATGATATTTAATTATAGGTTCTATTGTAGAAATCATAGAGGCATTACCCTTCTTTTAACTACTATTCATTAACCATGTCAATGATAAATGTTCCTATTAAATAATTGGTCCATTGAACTCTTATTATTCTTGGAGAACAAAAAAATAAGTGTTTTGTGTCTCGATGTTTTATTTGAAGATTCTAAATTTTTATTTCATCTAATCTGTTTCATTATTAATTCTATTTATTACATTATTGATTTGAAATTTATTTTGTTATTTTTGTAACCATCATAATAAAAATATTGTCAATTAATTGAAAAATAATGACTAGAAATTATATATGCCTAATTGGATTGATGCTACTTTGGGAAGGGCCACCTATAAATAGAGAACATGTAGTACATTGGTCCCAAAATTATGTAACAAAAGCATATAACTCTTAAAGAGTTATAATTTTCATTGTCCACATGCTTACTTTCTATTATAGTATTTTAAAGATCTACTTTATTTTTGTGATTATGTGATTGTGTCTATACGAAAACAAATTTTCCTTTTTATTTGAACATATATACTTGAGGAACATGTATGTGTTATTCATTAGAAGTTCATTTTGAATGAATTGAGGATGATCAATATATGTTTTCTATCCTCAAAAAGGGTGTCAATAATCATTAATGATCTTCAGACCTCTAATGCCTATTCAAAACATCCTTTTCAAGATTCTTAATTATTTTAACTCTGAGATTTATTTTTCCCCATCCTTCACTAACCTAGGATTATTCATCATTTATGAATTTCAAATCTAATTCCTTTCTCGAGTTTCCAAAATTTCCGAATTTTGGTTTTTCAATCTCCATCTTTATCTATATCTATTTTTCTTCTTTTTATTTAACATAGATCATACAATAATGAAAGAATAAATTTTACTTATTAGTATTTGACCTTTAAACTTCATTTTATTGAAGATCATCCTAAAGTACTTCATATAGATTGAACTTTATAACAACACCTTGATTCTCATGATAAGTGTCATCATTGATTGGATTATTTGAAATATCGATCATCAAGACCTCATATGAATACTTATAAAAATATTCTAATTAAATAAATACAAGGCCATGTTATTCTTTAGAAAGAAAATGTTTCATTCGGTAGACTATTAGTTAGAATTTTTTATTTTATCATTTGGAATACTCATTGGTTTTTTATATTTATCATCACGATCATGATTTGTTTGGGACATTTATCTGCAATATGTCCCACCATGCAAAATTTTACAAAATAAATTAGATGTTCACCAATAAATCTACCACTTCCATTCTTAATATTAGTGAATTGAAATAACATAACCTCATAAAATTAATCAAAATATATATTCTATTTGATTGATATATTTTCGTTTAACTAATGGCCAACTTTAGAGGACATTCCTTAAATATTGACTCATTATATTCATTTATAAACTCATAGGACACTAGTGTACCATTGAAACTATTGAGCTAAATCATACATAAGTCATTGTATTCTAGAACGAAAACTTTTTAATGAAATGAAGAGTGATTTTTCTCAAATTATTCTTTATAATATTCTCATAATTTATATCTTCACCTTGGACTCACATATCTTAACCATGAAAAATTTGATGATAAGAAAATGCATCAACGATATCATTTCATTTCATTTTCTAATTTTCATATTTTTTCCAAAAAACCTACATATTTGACTCCAAAACCTTTGAATATACCTCATCACTATTCAAAGGATTCTCCTACATAACATGAGATGCTTTATGTGATATTACTTTGGTAAAAATGGGTTTGTAAAGACCACTACCCAATCGATTTATGTCTCTAGAATATAAATCATATTCATGTTGATCCCTCTCTTTCAAGGATCTGCCTAAATTATTAGTTGAGATTCCATAGATGTTTATTTTATAAACATCCATGACCAAGGATATAAACAATTTTTCTATGTGGAATTTCAATAACAAAAAATTACAATCTTAAAATATGGGATACCTTTTCGGTTGATATATTTTTCTATGATTCGAGGAGGAAAAAATAATAAACACCCATCTGATACCACATGATAGAATATTAAATTGGATTACACCTCAAGATGTGGGGGACAAATAAGGTTGTTAATGATAAATCCAATTATTCTATTTGTGAATACATTATTCTCTCACCTTGAGTAATGCATTTATTTCTCTCTATCTTCCATCCTAATTAGGTATGAATGTAGTAAATAACATAGTGGATCCTATATTTTTCAACCACACTAGGCTATTATAAGGATCATGTTAAGGAAAGAGCTTATACCCCTAATTTAATAAAGGTCAGTAATTCAGGTGTATAATTTTGGAGTGTTCTCACTCACCCTCATGGATCCCAACCATGATGAATTAGAGAAATCACTACTCTCCAAGAAAAAGGAACCCATGGATCCATCTATTGAATAATTCCTTCTACACATGAAGATAATTTAGATATACACCATGATTGTTGTTTTTCCTTAGTATAAATAGTGTTGACATTCATAGAGAATTGGGTACTTCGAATTACACCTTCTTTGACCATAAACATACTTGATCAGAGAAAGAAAAACCTCATAGTATCCACATATAACACTCTAATGTATTTTCCAAGATATCATTATTCTTATAAATAAGATATTTTTATGTAACGTGGACCTCTTGATAATATATTGTGATTATAAGATCCTATAAAGGGTCCATTTTATGATATATATAAATTTATCTTAAATAGTTCTTAAGGTCCATGATCATAAAAATCAATCAAATGCAGATAAACCTCCAGTTATAGATTACCACACATATTCATTCATCTTCTAGTAGTAAGGGACCTACCAATTTGTTCTTACAAACTTTCATGGTTTACATAGATAAATTCATGATTTAGAACATCCACATATCAAAAATCAATGAACTTTCTTTTCCACATTGCCAATTATGGAGGATGTTCATGTTCCTCCTTTTCTTACATAGCTAATGTCCTTTATAGCTGATTCGTGTAACCATTATTATAACATAACCAATTCATTTAGTTCTTTTTGCCATGAACCCAATGCACATAGTAATTCTATCCCCATACCCCATTTTCTCATATATATATATATATATATATATATATTAAGGACATATTTCTAATTTATTTATAAATCTTGGCCACATATCCTATTATACTCATGTACCTAATTTTTTCACTTATCTAATTAACTATAGAATAAAATATCTATATTCTTACATAATTCAACAAAAATACTCATATTATAAACAAATCAAGTTTTTAACAAATAGACTCTAAACATTATTTTAGGTATAATAAAGTGGTGTTTCTTATCACTATTTAAATGAATCAATTCAAGTGGAAATATACAATATTTTTTTGAAGAAAATGAAGATGAGGAAACAATATGATATGTGGAATTTAAAGAAGATAATATTTAAGAACTTTACAGTTCTTGGTGTCAAGTGTTAAATCAAAACAAGGAAGAAAATAATGGTATGTATAACGATGAAATAGATGAATAGATATTCTGGGATCAATATATGAATTGTAAGGGCTATAAGTATCCTAAAAGAGGATAAATAACATTAGGGTGAGAAGTTGTATTAAAATTGTTGAAATAAAAAGTAGGAAATATATATGAAATTTTTAGTATGAGTGAATCCTATAATTTTTAAGAATAATTGGATATAAATTATATTTTTATGCACATTATTTAATATCCTAAACCAAGGTGCCACTCAACAGTGCCCCGATCCTAGTTTTTGACATGACCTCAAGTTCATCTCCCTGAATTCTTGAGGCTACTAACATAAAGCAAGTGAATATAGTGTGTTTGAGGGGTGAGAATTTTCTCAATGATCGTAGTAAACACAATGGTAATAAATATAATGAAAATAGAGGAAGCATAACTATAATTAGACAACAATAGAAGTAAAATATATAACCAATTAAATATAAATAAATGGTGGGAAGAAGAAAAATATCGATAACAGATCCAAAAATAATGATGGAAGCAACAAGGGTACATGCATATACAATATTCTATTAAAAACTACAAATGGGATGAAAAACTGAAACACAAAATCTAAAGCACATGCTGAGTCCTCTTCCCCAATCTCCATCCTAAGAAGAAAAAAAATAAAGCATTGGGAGCAGTACACTTCCCTATATCTATAAATGTGATCATAAAGTCTACTCAAGTACCCAACGATTCTCAATCAAGGTGTGAGATATAAATCTTAATAGGGCGGTACCCATGGTGTCTAGAACAATCTATTTTTTTAAAGAGATAGATAATAGTGTTCTATAAATAATAATTGTAGAGTAGTAAATAAATAACATTAACAACATGATATGGGTTCCTAACGGTCAATCGTCCCATACCACATGCTTCAGACTATGCTTGAGTTTTTATTGATTAGATGTAAAAAGTATGTATTCTATAAAAGGTCTAAAATTAAACATAACAATCCAAGGAGGTATAACCCCAAGCATGTGCTTCGACTGGGGGTCTAATTTAACTGTCATAAATCAGGTGTGCTCATAGAAAAGGAGGAAGGAAACTCAGGATCATAAGTAACCACAAAACAATTAAAAATAAATGCATCACACATGAGCATACATTCATTCAATCCATCAAATCCAAAGTGGAGTCCTGATCCCATCCGTTTGAACCACATATGACTCCCAAGGGTCGCATCAAGAATAGATAATAACCCAATACCATCAATCTCATCCAAGGTAACCCATACAATGTCTCTTATATCACTCAAGGAGGGTGATTCTGAGCCCGTACGATGTCTCCCACACGGGGGACTAGGTATCACCCTAGGCCTGGTATAACCATATCGCCAAATAGGATCATCCTCAGTTTCTCCCATGGGGAACCAACATCACTCATGGGTAATAGAAACCACCCAAGAAGCCCTTGTTTGGAAAACAAAGCATCTCTCATAATGCATCATTTCGTAATTCCCTAAGCAAGATGAGTATTTCCACGGGTCCTTAATACAGAACCCGTGTTCTATCCTAGCTCGCATTAAGTAAGCCAAATCAAAAAAGGAAAAACATTTAAAATATTACATTCCATTAATTATACATCTCATGTTATCCAAGGGAATGGTATAATCCCATGATACCAAGCTATCCAGCGGAAATCAATACAATCCATCAACATTTTTTAACTCACATATCATGAAGAAATATCCACAAGTCTTAGTATTTAAACAAAATAATGTCATCACATGCAATTAGTGATCCCATGTTAATATGTTTATTAAGGAATCCATATAGTTAAGTCCATATAACGATGGAATAAGCATAAAGAACCATTTATAATCAAATAAATACAACAAAGGCATATAACTTCAATGTGCCTTCTTTTTTATTTTATATATGACAATCCAAAAAACCGAAGCTACCATGCTTGGCAATCGATGTATACCATTTAGGCCAAAATAGTATAAATACACAATAACCATTCAAAATTAATTACTAAAGCACACAATGAATAAAAATAAGGAATGAAAATGTATATAGCATGAGTTATAACATTTTATAAACTTTCAATAACATCAGATATAAGGCATAAGGGTGTCAATTAATTTCATAAATAATAGTACACATGGCAATTGTTATTCATGTGAAACATCAAGCATGTCTAGGCACATGTCATTACACAAGGGTTAGTTAATTTATTTAGAATATCCATTTCCAAAAATAGTTTGGTCCCACGGTCTATTATCCATACTAAATCCCTTTATCATTTTAATTAATCAAAACCTAATTGAAAATCATCCTATGGAATATGTAAATTTATGTCCATTTATTTTGGCACACCCAAGGGGTTTCCAATGGGAAAAAACACCCATGGTTGGTTTTCAACAAAAGCACAGATCACTACTAGCATGGAAAACCATCATGGTCATCATAATATGAAATATCAAGTTCTCAAGTGAAGGTTCCACCTAGCAGCATAACAATGTGATTCTATAAATAGGTCAAAAAGAAGGAAAAATAGTAGGTTCCCTACCATGTGCTCCTGGTACTAGACACACCCAATAACATGAAATTATTATATCTATAATGGTATAAATAAAGAGATTTAACATAAACCCCAAAATAGGGACAATATACATCCCATGAATATAGCATAAGGAGAAGGTGTGGAACCAAGAAATATAAGGGATTATATGAGAGAGCTTACCAAGATGGGTCTATAGATTCCAACATTGAAGAGATATGAGGATATTTGAAGATGATAGAGGAAAACCCCATGGAATGTGGAGAGGGGTCTTCATGCACTTGGAGGAGGGGTAAAACCTGAGTGGGAGAGATAGGGGTGGAATATAGGTGGTATTATATATTTCATTTAAGTTAAATAAGGATTTAAACCACACAACTTGGGTCACATGGTTTGGTCACATTTTTGGCCAGACCATGGGCCAACCATGCAACAACTTCTGCTCCACTGTTAAATATCAGATGGTCTATTGCATGGTTTTACTAATCATGCATAGACCATGTAGTTTCTCAATGTTTGAGACCTGAAACTAGTATCACGGTTTGAAAAACCATGTGGCACATAATGTTTTCCTTCATTTCGTGTTACGGGGTTCAAATGAGCCTTGGTCGCCCCCAGTTCCTCCACTAACATTATAGGATTCAACTGAAGGAATTTTTTATCGTATTAAACCAAGAAATTTATGGTCTATATGTTTGGATAAAACCCAAAACATTATAATAACCCCACCATATAAATTCACCTCACTTAGAATTCTTGAAAAAATGAATAGAGAATCACCCGACCTACCCAGATAATGAAGTGACACCCAAAAAGGATGCATTTCTTACATAAACACCCAATTCACCCTCACACCCAGCAATGATCCAACCAGTGGTTCTCCATATAATGCACATGAAAAGGAAGAGAGGAATTCATGTTTCACCATCCCTAGTCAACTAACCTCAAGAAACCCAGCTTAGAATTCCAGTTCATATTAAAATCTATACCAACATCTTTTAGATGAGGGAACCTTAATATTTATTTGATCATGCCCACTAAATCCCCTAAGCTTTTTCTACTGGCATATCAATCCAAAATAACCATTTAAACTTTCTTTCCATAGCATGTACCTATAACAAACCATGATCCGACACATTTAAATTAGCCAGGAAAAAACACCACTTCTGAGCCCAATAGAAGTCTAAGGCAACCTAAGAGACAACAACTAGGTTTCATGGGGATCATCCAAGGAAAACCACATTTGGATATTAATAAGGAACATCGGTTCAAGATGAAAACCATACATCATGAACATTGGCTTGAAACAAAATAGAAATCACCTGACATTCAAATTAAGTGGGAAATATATGGAATCAATTATCTTTTTCATTATGTTCCAACTCGGGAACCTAGATATATATCCGGATCATCTAGACCTCTAAAACAACCATGCTTATAGAGCTTGATTCTGATAAAAAATAACAAAACAAACCTAATGACATTTCAATCATTATCATGGTATGAGGTTAACACTCTCCAATTGTACCCATATAATACCATGATAAGGGACATGGTCTTCTTAATTGAGAGTAGACTAAGAGTAAAAGTATTTAATAAAAAAAGGAATTGAGGAAATTTCCAAAAAGCGTAGAAATGTGGCCCTTAAATTTTCCATCCAACCTAGTAAAATAAAAAGGAAGTTATATCCAACCATTGGAACAATATTCTAGGTTGTGGACCTTATATAGGAAGTTCACACTTTCCTAGAGTTGGAGCGATGCTCTCCACCATATGAGTGTCCTTAAAATTAGATTAAAAGGATAATAGTGAACTAAAATGGTCTAGGGAACCATTAAAATGGACAGTGGGTGCTGCATATATCGATGCATACTACCATAAGTTTACACAAGAAAATGATACCTCCTTGATACTATCTATCTGTCAATTGACCATATGCATTCAAGTATTCAATTGTCCACATCGAGAATTTACCCCAAAAGGATTTTAGGACCACCAAGGCCTATTAGGCTTAAAGGATTACTAGTCAGATTTTGAAAAAGTAAGATAATGGGCCTATAGAAACACCAACATCCCATTATAAGTAAAAAATAATGTAAACCTAAAAAATGATTAAAACACCCTATTGAAAAAGGGGTCTGAACAAAATGCCAATTAAGAGGAGTTGGAACTGAAATAGATATTTTCAGGGTAGTATATATAACCATAGTTAGCTCTAGAATCTGTTCATATGGCATTAACTGCACTGCATATTGATGGCATAAACTGTATTCCTTAGGTGCTGGTTGAATAGATTGATAATATCCACTCTGCTGGTGATTATGTTATAGAGCCAAACTACCTCAACCACATCCTCTTCTATCTCGGTCTAACCAACGAGTAAAAGGATAACTCCCATCCAATTGGGGAGTCGAATATCCAATTCCTACCATTGGTGCAGGAGTAGAACCCCTTTCACGGGATGCTAGTGGATAAGAATGATAGGAGCATTTAATATGACCCATCATGCTGCAAGCCCATCATTTGATCGGGTTTCTCATGAAATATGGTTTCTATTTTCTGGTCTACCTCATTGGTGACACACTATAGGATTAGTACATGTCACATAGCTAGAAATTCCCCCACATGCACCCTAAAGAGGGTAATCCTTACCATTAGAGGGGATATCATCCTAACGTGGAAAAGAACTATCTTGAATTACACTGCTAGCCTATTTGAGATTTTATTCCATATTCAAGGTCTAGTTCATGATCTCCGTAAATGTCATCAACTGAAGGATTTTCACCTAAGATTAGGCAGCATTCTGAAGCCTATATTTGAAATGACACACATTATTCAATTCTTCATAGTTCAGAGATAGAAAAAGACATTAATTTTTAATGAAACAAGCATAATACTCAAGAATTGACATAGATCCAAGTTAAAGATGAAAGAAATCCCATGTTCAATCCTCTCTCATGTTCTATGGTAAGAAAATACCATAGAAATCCATTGGAAAATCTCTTGAAACCATGTCTCGGTAACACTCTGGCTGAGAAATGATATCCCACCAATTCTTGTAAGAGTCATGAAAAATGTAGGTAGCTTGCACGACTATCCATTATAAAGGTTTTTAAATATTGTTAAATATGTATTTCATAGATTCTACACAGGACTTGATAGTGTGAGGAACACTATCTCTTGAGAAAGAGGGAGTATTCTACTACTATATGTCCCGTGTAAGCTCTTCCATATTCAGTGAATTCCGGGGATCACCCTGAATTGATACGAGAAACCTGATAAAACTCTCACAGAACTAAGCATTGGAGCCCAGGTAAATTTCATAAGGAGGAGCCTCAGGTGGAACTACATGAGGTATTATAGGTGGATCTAGGACCACCACCTCCAGAGTGCTCAGACTCCCAATCTATTGGAATTTATCCCAATGACTTCTTGGTGTAATAGCTCTACAATTTCTAAGAATGCAACTTAGAAAAAATTTACTTAACAGGTAAGGAATGAAGCTAATAAAAGATCCATGAACATGGCACAATGGATAAGGAATTTAATAAAAGAGAATAGGTACAAGGCTTACATATGAGCATCGCAACAAATATCCCACTATAACATCCATTTCTAGATAAAGATGAAGGATCCTATAAGTATCACAATATACTCAACATACATCCTATTTGCTAGAAAAAATTCATGTCAAGGTCCCTATTGCAATTTCTAAAGTCTATTTAACTTGATCCATTTATGCCTTTAATTATTTATAAACATGGTGGAATTTGGTGTATCATGATTCCAATTCATAAGGGACCATACACCTTATGAACTAAAATTTGGTTCCACTTAACCGAAAAAGCAATATTTCATTACATTCTATAATAGAACATTTCATATTAATATGAAGAATTTACATTGATTCATTTAAACATTTTAACCCTTATTAATCAGATTGAATTATCCAGATCACCATTCCAATTTATATGGGCCTATACACCTTATAATTTAAAATTGATGGTCCAAGTAATAAAACTCATATAATTCTCCTACAATTTAATCTAGAAAAAATCTAGATTTACATGTAAACAAGCTATTTAAATTATATTTACTTGTCATAGTAATTGTCACAAGAGCGCAAGAAAATACATGTTGAAAAGAAAATGTAGCATGGCATAATAAATGTCATTTCATTTTCTATAGTGCCTAATATGATGAATGTAATGCAATGCCCTCATTTCATCGGGATAAATTAATATAAATCATTATTTCAATAACACCAATATCAATATCTAAAAAAAACACATTTGTTACCCAATGCTAGAGTCGTATCAACATTAAATCATAACAAATAACACAATTACCAACCCATGAAATTTCAGTTTCCTCTGTATATTGGTTAGCTACATCCAATCCCATGGTAGGATCCAGATTATTATATCATAGTCTTTATTATAACCCATATAGTAAGGTAAATTGGAAATACACTCCTTTGATACAACTTGGTAACATCCCAGACATGGGTTCCACTCAATAGTCCCATGATCCCAGTTGATCACATATCTATAAGTGCATCTCCTCAAATTCTAGAGGCTTCTGACTAGAAGTGTGGGCCTTGGGTGTGTTTTTGGGGAGCCTATTCCCTCATATATCATAGTAAGAATAACGGTAGACAATAGAATTTAAATAGTGGAAGTATAACCAAAAGAATAAAACAACATAACTAAAAGATATAAGATATTTAATATAGAAAAATACCTGGATGAATCATAATATCAATAACAGATAAAATAATATAGATGGAATGTCATTCACCTAAACAAATTGATATTACAGGGAGCAAGGCTGTAAGAAAATACAACATTCAATGAAAAATAACAAAAGGGACCAAAAAACTACTTCGAAACATATCAAGCAAAGGCTCATTCCTCTGCCCCCTAACTCCATCATAAGTAGAAAATATTTCAAACATCATGAGAATCATTCTTCTCTATATCTATACCTATGACCATAAAGTATACTCAGTACCAAATGGGGCCCAAGAAGGGTGTGAGATATAAATCTTAATAGGCCATCACCCATGGTTTCAAGACCTTTCAATGTCATAAAAATGTTAGATAACACTATTCCATATATAATAATTGCAGAGCAGTAAATAAATAACATTAACAACATTTTCCAAGTTACTAATGGTCGCCCATCCCATACCACCTACTTCAACCTATGCTGAAAGACTGATCAATTACCTATGCAAAGAATGTGTTGTATACAAGTCCCAAAAGTAAACAGAATTAACCAAGAAGGTATATCCCCTATCTTATTCTTCATATTGGGGTCCTAGTCACATGTCATAAATAAAGTGTGATCATAATCAAGGAATAAGTATACTAATCAACATAATCAAGCTCAAAACAGTTAATAATAGATGCATCACACATGAGTATACAATCATTCAATACAGAAAATCTAAAGTAGAGTATTGAGACCATCTTTGGTGATCACATATTACTCCCAAGGGTTGTAATGAGAACATCCAATAACCCAATACCATTGAACCCATCCAATGTGACTCATACGATTTCCCTTGTTTCACTCAAGAAGGGAGACTATGAGTCTATACTAGGTCTCTCACATAGGTGATGAGGTATGACCCAATCCTTGTATAACCATCATTTTAAATGGTACTGTCTTTGGTTACTTTCCTAGGGAACCAGTATCACTTATGAGTAATGGAAACCACCCAAGAACACCTAACCTAGAAATCAAAGAATCACTCGAGGCACCTCAAGTCATAATTCCCCAAGCATGATGAGTCTATCCGTGAGTCTATAATATGAAACCCATGTTCTCTCTCATCCCATGTCACGTAATCCATTTTAAACAAGGAAAAGAATTTATAATGTTTTATTACATTAATTAAGAACCTCATTCCTTAAAAGGGAATGGAATAACCCCAAGCTTCTAATCTATCCAATGGAAATCAATACAAACCATCAACATGGTTTAATTTGCATAGAATGGGAAAAAAGACAGAAGTATTAGTATTTAAACAAAATAATGGCACCACATGCAATTTATGAGCATAGGATAATAATAATACCGAGGAATTTATATAGTTCAAGCCATATAACATTGTCATAAGAATAAAGAGACATAAATAATCATATAAATACGAGTAAGGAATTTAGAATCAAAATACCTTCATTGACTTGTCATCAATGAAATTCAAAAAAACCCAACCGAGAATGATTGGCAAGAAAGGTCTACCATTTAGGCCAAAACAATTGGCATAAATAATAAGAATTCACAATGCTCAAGTAAAAGGCTCATAGAATAAAAATAAGTCAAAAAAAGAATATAACATAAGGTATTATATTTAATCAACTTGAAATATCATTATACATAAGGCATAAGGGTTTTATTTAGCTTCATCAACAATGGTACAAAAGGAATGTGTTATTAATGTGAAACTTCAAGTATATCAAGGTACATGTCATTACATAGGGTCCAATTAATTAATTTGTAATAGTAATTCCCAAAAATGGGTTTTTCCCATGGTCCATTATCCAAATCAAATACATTTATCAATTTATGGTTTTAAACCCAAGTGAAACTCATCACAAGGCATAAGGAGATTTAATTAAATTTAAGTTATCACACCCAAGGGGTGTCTAACAACAAAACAAACATCTATTGTTGGGTTTCCCCATAAGCATGGATCACTATGAGAATTGAGGGACATCCCAGTAAATTGAATATAAAAGATCAAGACCTCACCATAAGTTTTATTTTAGTAAAACAACTAAACAATTCTATAAAGCATCAAAAATAGGAAAAAGGAGTAGACACCCAACCTCATGGTCCTGGTACGACACACATTTGACCAAATTTCTTGATTCAACCTATAATGGGATAAATCAATAGATTTAACATAAAACCCAATATAGTGATAAATGTATCATAATGATACGACACAAGGATTAGTGGAGGAACCAAGAAATCTAAGGGTGCATATGAGAGAGCTTACTGAGATGAATTCATAGTTTCTTCTAGTGAAGATATTAGAGAAGATTTGAGAAAGAATTATACAAACCACAAGTCAGGTGTAGAGGGGCCATCATAAACCTAGAGGAGGGTTGAAAACCAAGTGGGAGAGAGAGGGGTGGACGATATGTGGTTTTAAACATTTAATTTAAGTGAAATTAGGATTTTAACAACAAATCAGGGACACAAAGTTTGGCTACATAGTTGGCCAAACCATGCACCAAACATACTGTAGGTTCTTCACCAATGGAGCACATCGTATAGTCTACAACATGGTTTCACTAACCATGCACATTTCAAGTGGTAACTGACTATTTGAGACCTACAACTTGCCGCACCATTTTTCAAACTGGGTGGGTCATCCAATTTCCACCTTTTCGGTGTTCTAGGCTTCAAATGAGCCTTGTACACCCATGGTTCCTCCCATAATATCCATGTATTCAAATTAAGGGATGTTTTAATGAACTAGAACGAAATTTTATGGTTCTTAAATTTGGATAAAAACTAAAACATTACATAGTACGACAAACAAAGAGGATTCTGAGACAAAATTGATCGATTTAGATGATTCTAAATGTGATAAAACATTGATTCAATATAGAATGAGATGAGAAGAATATTTTTTGTATTCGGTGTGTACCTATTTTAATTATATTTTTTCTAATCATGGTTTTTAATATACAATGATATTATTATTATTATTATTTGAAAAATTAAATAAAATATCACTCCAACATAGGAGACCCCTTTCATGAGAATTCCAAAAAAAATTACTCTAATGGGAGAGTTATATGATTATAACAAAAAATACAAAAAAATTGAAAAATGTTCTATTATCACTATATTTATTTATTCAATCAATTTTTATGACTTTTTTTCTGAAACAATTCATCGATATTTCATGATTTTTCTATTATAGATCGATTAGGAAAACGAGATGAAATTTTTGAATAATATTATACATCGAGTGGAAAATAGTATAACAAGTATAATTTTTAAATGGAAATAAAAATAATAACACATATTGAATCTTAGAGGAAAAAATGGTGAAAAACTTCTTGATTTAATGTTGTGGTCCAAATAATAAAATAAATTTTATATTCTGTGGGATAAGTCACAAATTTTGATGAAAAGATTTTATTGTATGGTTTTTTGAAGCATTTTTTTTCAGGATTCATATACGATGTATATATTGATGCAAAAAATATCTGATGTAATGTTGTCTTTCGATTCACATGTCATAAAAATATTGAATGAAAAGAATATATGTATTTTTTCTTCTTCAACAAAACATAAATAAAATATCTTTCTTTATACACATATCCCTCACATGGAATTATCAAGACTAAATTTATATATATCCATTTAATCTTAGGATCTTTCTGGATCAGTTTTTATTATTATGGATAGATATGTGGAACTTCTTATAATATTAATGATAAATGTGTAAATGTTGTGTAAAACATTCCAAGTCCTATGTAAAACTCACTTACACTGACCAAAACATTGAATTCTCACATGAATTTTAATAGAATAATCTATTTTCCTAAAACATATTAACTAACCATGGTTAATGTCATTGATTTTCCTATTAATAACACTATAAAACCTTGTGGTAGTTAAAAACATATAATTCTCCACTCCAATAACAACCCACTAACACATCTTTATATGTTAACTTTTATTAAGCTACACATATTATTCTTATAGTGTACAGATTCTAATTTGTTTAGGCCTTAAAATGTATCAGTAATTTTTTTCCATCATTTAGAATATCTTAGAATAAAAATGTGGGTGTATTTTAATCTGTAATGGTACAAGAAATTATTTCCTATGTAGAAAGTCAATTTTGATATCATAATATTATTTTGAGAGTTCATTGTATCCCATATCATGACATGTGATATGGGTTTTTTCATTTACCATTTTATAAATCAAATGGGTATAGGGTGTTTATTATAGTGATATCTCATGAATGTTATTATATCGGTATCATTGTAAAATTTAATTAAAATATAATAAAATTATAATATAGGGATCTATTTTTGAGTGTTAATAGTGGCTTCAATCGATTTTACATTTTGATTGATTTTTTTACTAAACATCCATGTATATAAATACTGATAATACATTTAAAATGGTTTATCTTAATATATTGACACAAAATGAAATAAAACATTATTCGTATTTAGGGGTGGTTTATCATTAACAAAGAGGCGATTTATATTGGAAATTTATTTTTTAAAATATATAAAATTCTGTAATACAATTTGAATAATTATAGATGTTTTATATTTATATATTTTTTAAAATAAACCCACGTGTAAATATTTTTGTGTTAGTATTTAAAAACAGTACTATATTGAGAAAAAATTAAAAATTAATATAAATAAATT
This sequence comes from Viscum album, assembly GCA_963277665.1. Classification (NCBI taxonomy): domain Eukaryota; kingdom Viridiplantae; phylum Streptophyta; class Magnoliopsida; order Santalales; family Viscaceae; genus Viscum; species Viscum album. Next base: position 114,451,561 of record OY728140.1, on the reverse strand, counting down.
TAAATATGCGATATTAGTTAATAAATATAAACAAATATTCAATAAAAATATAAAACAATAATTTAGAGTGTGACCCAAATTTCTTGACATTAAAATAAGCATTAAAGAGAAGTCTTGTAGAAATTAGTGTCATGGTGGATGAGGTATCGACATGAAGTAGTGTCGAGATGGATTAGAGGCCATTTTTTATTTTACTTTTCAACTTGTGTATAATGTAATTAAACCATTTTTTTTATTTTTAGTCTATATTTGTGTTATCATTCAAATATTTGATCAATATGCATGTATTTTCATTTAGAATTAATTTATCTGTAGAGAATGTCTTCCTATAAAAAAACAAGGAATTAATTATTATTCTAATAATACTTATAAATAATGGGTGGTAATTCGATATTTTCCCCAAATGTTATTTTATGTATTTTCATTTAGTATTCATTTACCCGTATAGAATTTCTTCCTATATAAAGAACTAGGAATTAATTATTATAATAATCCTTATGAATAATGGGTGGTAATTTTATATTTTATCCCTAATTATAATTGGTACAATTTGATTTATTTTAAGTCCTATTGTTTATGTAATGGGTAAAAAACCTACATGTATTGATCATTCCACTAAGGGATGATTCCTCAAATCCTTATATATATTCCCTGATCCCCATAGATAGGTGAATGGTGTTGATGGTCTATAAATAACACTCAAATATTTATTTAACCTATCATGTATCATAATATATAACCCAAAAAATAAATAATTAAAATTTCAAAAAAATAGAAAATTTAACAAAAACAACATATAATTTCCGAAATAACAACATAAATTCCAATAAATATGTTTATATTTCACTAAATAAAATCCAAGATAAAAATAAAACTATCAATATGTAATATGTTGGAAGTATTACAAAAATAAATTCCAAAATATCTCCATCATAAGACTCAAAAACCCAAAAATGTGATAATAAAACCACTTTCAACCACCACCTTTCTACATAGGTCCAATTCTATTACCTATATCATGACCAGATAATCCTATATACACTTCAGATGTGAAATTATATGGTTTAATAGTAACTCATTAGGGTTTCTTTATAGTCCTTGAGAATATGTTAGATTTTAGCATAATGAAATGTGTATCATAGAATCCTCGATCAGATCCACCTATACAATGAATGAACTCAGTTCCAAATACCTCAATAATTACTCCATTAATTATATAAGTTACCAACTAGTGATATGGGTGTATTACAACGTGGGGAGACTGAACCCTCTTTTGTAAAAGAGCGATAAACATAACATGAGCAATTAAAATAAATTATCATGATAATATAAAATTATAACAACAAAGGACATCACTTTTAAACTCTAGAAATATATATAATATTAACCATTTCATTACAAAATGAGTAGCTACAATGTCAAAGATTAATAAAAATGAACAAGACCACCCCTAGGCAAGTCATAGATAAGTAGACCTAAGAATGAACAAAATATAATATCACCAACCAAAATAGTCTATATTCCTTTAATATTCCTATCTCTCAACTCCAGTGGAGCTCTAATGCCTAGAAACACAATTCATAGCCCACACCCTTACCTATTCTTATAACTATGGAGCGTGTTTGGGTATCGAGGTAATCATGCAGTGTGTGAGTACAACTCAATATTCCACCACCAATAGCGTACCGAGTAAGACCAATATATGATGATGTATAGTGTGATATTTTCATAAGTAATGTAATAGAAAATGCAAATAAAAGAGGTAATAACTATAGGTTATAAATAGCCATCTGATTGTGACCATACATAGTTTAGTTAGTCGTAGGTTGTCTCTAATCATATTAGAAAATCAGTAATTGGGCATTATGTCTCTAGTCACAGTTAAAGATAATTGGGTCGTATCATAAATAAAATTTTAATGCATTTAATAATTATTCAAAATTAGAATTCATATCATCACTATGATATCATAATCATCAATACATGGGATGTATACTGCAATAACATATTTCCAACCATGTAAATTAGGCCACTGAGCCAACATATGTAAGTATAAATCATGTCATCATCACATCATCATGATAGGTAATAAAATTCCAATCCCATAGTGTAATCTCAAAATGGAAGGGATTTTGTAGACTTTGGTGCCAACACATGAGATAGGGTTATCACGTAACAACATTAAAATTATCATATGGGAATCAGAAAACCTCCCTTGGAATCATCACACCATGATAAATACTTCACACTTTTTAGGATAATATAAAATCTTTTCGAATAACATCCCATGAATTGGGATACACAAAATAGAGGGAAAAGAATTCCTAGTCTACGTAAAAATTATAATAGTGGAAATAATGTCCCATAATCACCATACTCATAGTGAAAAATCATCCCCTTTCATAGAAGCATCACATAATGGGTATAATATTCCACTTCTAATACAAATAACAAATAGGTAGGAATTGTGACTCATTGACATCATTATCATGACGAGATGGGCATTAGATTCTAGTGACTGGTGGGAATTACATACAACTATTATTAGAATTTTATCCCTTGTGATGAGATCATATCATATTAGGTATAAAGTCCCACAATATTATAAGATATGGTAGTTAAGTAGTGCACCCCAATCCTTAGTAAGATCACATAGTGGGCTTTGTGACCCAACCATAACTTCATATGGTAAGTGAATGATTCATCCCACACCCCACATCACAATATCACCTTGGGAATTCTTTCCCATGTTATATGAGTAATGAAAAAAAGTGGGTAGGTTATCCTAGTCCATTGGCCATTTTAGAGTGACTAATCAACCCAATCCTTTGTAATTACATACCCCTAATGACATTTATGGATTTCTAAATCATTGAAAACATAGAATGAAGGTTGAAATTGTTAATCAAAACTCAACCACCATATGTATGATAGAACACATTAGTATCTCCAAAACATCCAAAAATCGAACACATAGTGTCCAAATAAATACATGGAGAAAAAAAAAATTTATCTGCATTGCATAGTGGTACATACTTCCGATGAGGATCAACATCAATAAAACTTGTCCTTTAACTTGTGAAATTTCATAATTTCCATAAGTTAGTTCCCAAACGTGTTGACCTGTATCCTTTTCAAAATATATTACTTGATTCGGGTGAACTCCCACTTACCATATATATATATTTATATAAGACACTTATATCAAAGTTCAAATGCACAACCCCTATCGCTATCAAGCTAAGTTCTCTATACATATAATCACTAGTGCTTAACATATACCACTCAAGAATGGTGTGGAAGAAAGTAGTCAAAATAGTGTCTCCCCAGTTTATAATTTACCACTATGTTGGTCATATATACCAATGGACATCATATAACCTGAGTATCAAAACATTATTACAAACAAAAATTGACTCAAAACATCTACAGAAATTCGCCCCATGGGCATCATACGTGAGCCTATAAAATCATGTTGCTACTTGAATACACTATCCAAAATTATAGAAAATACACTACCACATTCATAGTATTGATTTAAATAATCACAAAACTAGATATCACAATAAATTCTATATGACACTCATATTCTATCTTGGTATAGACTCTATAAAACTTCATTATACTTTCACAAATTCAGCAGTGCTCAACTTTTACACACATTTAAATAACATCCAAAGGTATCACAAATCAATAAACGTGGAACAAAAAATTAGAATTTTTTCAAATTCATTGATCACCATAGTGGTTCTCACAACATGTAAGAGTGCTACATAACACCAATGTGATTTTTAATAAAAAATATTGTTAAGGGTCATCACTCTAAAATAAATTATAGTGTCTCAAACCTTCCAATCATTATATGATTCACTATAATATCGTATGGTTATAATATAAAAAACATATTTCATTCCTTGATCTTTATCTTAACTCCTAGGAAGGATAGGGATTCTTAAACCCCACCACAACACCAAATAAGCTCAAAATGTCCTATACCCCATATATGTCTCAAGGTAATAAATAAGAATCCCAATTAGGGATATACACATAGTTAGAAGGTTTCTAGAGGATCAGAATTCAATGAAATGTTCATTTTGAAAGAATACTCAGAGTCTAATTTCAAGAACAGACAATTTCCATAATCATGGGAGTTCTAGAAATCCAAATTGTGGCACATTCTAGAAGAAATTCATGGAAAATCGTATATATCTACGCATTATGATCACAATTCTAATGACAATTTAAAACCATATCTCTTCAAAAAGACATTAACATAGACTGAAATACTTACATTATAATAAAAAATACATAGGAGTCATAAATTCAGGACTATTAAAACACACATGGTAACCAAAATTATTGAAAATAAAAAACCAACCATGATGACACACTAGTGAAACCTTATCAATAACATAGATCACATCACCAAGAGTTTCACTCTAATTATATTAGCTTGAATAGATTAATTTATAACTAACCAATCCTTATATTCATGTAGTTCACATCACCACATAGAGATTTACCAACACAACTAGAATAACATAACTAATGGAATCCCTATTATTGTAGCAATATAAAATCATACTTCACTCACATTTCATTCATATCATCAATTAAATATAATCATATACTAATTATTATCTTCTATATGTCATCCACATGTATGTGTACCACACAAATCTTTGTATACACTAATTTTATCACAACTCATCATGGTTATAAGTTGGAAAAGAACCATTCCACATCGCTAAAATTAGACTCATTATGATCTTAAGCTGTAAAAATTATCACCCACCCTCCAACCTAATATATATATTATATTACATGAAGGTCAAAACCCATGATCCAACTGTCATAGTTCATTATTAAATAAATAAGGTAACTCGCATTCCATCACCCCATTATAGGATTTAATCAACAATGAGTGTTATGATTTCTATACCAAGACACCCACACTGGGCTTCCAGTCATTGCTGAGTACCCACAAAATAGACTTCCCCTAAGGATCAATATCACATACATAGACACATTAAAAACAGTACCCCCAAAAAACGAATCACATCACACGATCATATAATGGAATATCGTTGAACCAGGAAATAAATGATACTACTCCATACATACCTAAAACCATAAATATCCCACATCACTATGGGATAACTCCAGCCTAACCTACCCACTCTCTAACTAGATATTATATAATTAAAGGATTCACATCATCAATTTCAATATATTAACAACATAATTTAAATAAAAATAATTTGTATTAATATTTAATGCTAATGACATATAGGATAAAACTTTATATGATTCTTCATCAACTTTTAGTATCCATGACCCATATCATAATCAAGGTTTAGAACCATAAGAAGGAATATTTTTTCCAAATACAATTTAAAATATTTAATTGTGAGTTGATTATATGCCATTTAATATAGTATGAAGTCCATTGAGACGTTTGTTGTTTAGTTGATATATCTAGAGATATTTGGGAATTATGAGGAAAATTTCATTATATGAGAATATGGGTGATATTATGAATGTATTTCCACATAGGAAACTGATAATCCCTAAAATACATGATGTTCTTCTCTCCACTGATAAGATTTTATCTATTATCTTGTTGAGGAGACAATTAGACTATGTTGTCGAATTTATAGACATGCTATAAGGGAATATTTTTTAAATGTAGCTTTTTAAAGAAAACTATGACATTTGAGGATATATAAAATCATAAATAGTGGTTTGGAAAGATTATTAAGGATTATTATCTCACAATTAAATTGAAGTTTTTATTTTAATATATTGAGGTTTTGGAAATTTTGTGATTATTATAAGGTGATGTATGATGGTTTTAGAAATTTTGAGATGAGTATACAAGAAAATATATTCAAACCATATCAGATATCATAAAATATGATTAATATTTTAGCCAAACCATAACTTATTATCCATGATATTAAATAATATTGAGAAACATTTGTGGTTTTGTTAAATATGGACATCCGAACTATAGAATATCTTCATGTAATATCTATTTTGGGGTTTTAGAATTTCTAGTATCTAATAACACAATAATATAAATATTACACCATGATTAAAGGAACCATTACCTAATTAATAGATGGTGATGAAAATTTTAAGTCCATGAATGTGATTTCTTGAGATATTTTAGAACATAATTCAAGATCATTTAATTAAGAAATTTATCTTGTTGTAATAGGAATTGGTATCAAAAATACTTGTTAGGATTAGACCATGATATTACAATTTTTGGAATTGGTAATTTGGTTAGGAAATATGGATCTAGTTGTTAGACTTAAATCAAACCATAGTGAATAAAATCATGCTATAATCTAGGATTTTTTAATAAGGATCATATCATGATAAGTAAGGTAATTCCATGAATGTCATAAATATTTCATGTTCCATGGATTAAAATCCATTCTAGATTTCATGGTAACATAATTAAGTTATTATATTTTATTAGTGTTTAATGGGGGGATTATAGACCGAATCAACAAGAAACATTTGGAAAATACAGAAGCATTATTTGAAAAAATTAACACTTTATTTAAAATAAAATTGATAGAAATAAAAAATATTTATGTTTTTCAATAGATATATAAAATTATTGATAATTTAGTCTATTAGATATATTTTCTTAATGATTAGGATATTAAAGGATGAATAAAATAATAGAGAAAACACCATTTTTTTTCTAGTGTGTATATTTTTTAATGATTTTTTCTGACAAATCATCATGACATATTTTTCTATTTCAGGTCTTAAAGTATTGTGTTGTGTAAAAATATGAATGAGTTGTCTAATGATTGAAAATGTGTATTTTTAAAACTATTAATGCATACATTGAGTAGTATTATACCCTAGTCCATCATCTCACCATTGATGCATACTCATTGGACTAGACCTTGGTTGTGAACCATCCAAAATCCTTATATGCCTACCTATAATTTATGTATCAAAATACAATATATCTATTAAATGATTTATAGGTTTCATTTATTATTGTTTACAATAGAATGTGATACCATTGAAAGAATGAGAAACTTAACACCCTCATTACTCTGTCATTAGGTGTACGAGGACTATGGTTACAATAAGTAAAATTAAATAAAAGTGGTTCTTACATAAAAAATCCATCATTTTAAGGTTTAATATATGATGTAAAATTGCATTTAGAGGATGTTACCTTGTTTGATGGATATATTTTTTAGATATAGAAGAATCAGATAACCTCCCACTTGATACATCTAGAACTTTATTTGTTTTCCATCTATAATTGGTGGAATACAAAGTCAGTGATTCTACATAAATTATAATTACTAAAGATGATATGAGATATATTAATGATTATATAAAAATATAAAATTCCATGTATTTAGTCTTTAAAAATCTATATAAAAGTAATGATATATACATCAAAAAAATAAAATTTGGAAAATATTGATAATATTTATGAATTATGAAACAAGTTGAAGGAATCTAATTTACAAGTGATAAACTAAAAGTTGAATGATTTCTTAATGATCATGAATTAGAATAAAAATTTCCTCTAATATCATCTAATTATTTTTCATAATTCATATGTTGGATTAGTTATTTGAGGAAACATGTAATGTTGTGAAAAATTCCTTCCTTGTGGTTCTTTTGGGTTGAATGTGTTTGTCAAAAAGGATTGATTTTGTTAATGAAGAATGGTTATCAAAGGAACAGTAATGTGTGAGAACTTATTTCTGATATCATAGATTGTAAATTTATGGTATCACAAAGTTTGAATGTTTTATCTGATCTCTAGAAGCATGAATGTCTGAACTGTTCTTGTAGAGTGTGAAATTCAGAACTGATCACACATAGCAGAAATTTCATAACATATATCATGATGAAATCACACAAATATTGACATGATTATCAAATTATCCTCTAATGAGATTATTTTAAGTACCTTAATACCTCAGGTTATGTATTTAGGATCTCATGTAGAGATGGAATTCAAAGAGCATGAAGGAAATGAAGATGTAAATTATTGAGATATAATATGGCCATTCAAAATAATAGAAGCACCCGATAATATTTTGATCTGCTGATAGGATGTTATAAAGTTCTTAAAGACAATGTTGGAAACACCAAATGGATGTAATTTGATCTCACGATGATTTTATGTGAAGCACAAGAAGAATATGGAGATATCCACATGATTGTATCTGGATATCATGATGAGATCAGGTGAATCACCTAAAGACAAGGATAATGATTGTGTGAAGCACTTGTGACATGGGGTAGGTGATTATGTGAAGTGATTGCATAAAGCACGTGTTGTTGAGTGCTGGGGATATGGAATAGATGTGTAACCACAATTGACATATTTAAGTAAGTGTATTTGTTCTTATAAATGAAAACTACCCCATCCTTAAGAAGGTAAAACATTTTACATAGAAATTTCATCTAAAGAAAATTTATTTTTTTGTGACCTGAACAAAGTATTAGATTGGATTCTTGAGAACCATTTAACTAGAATAAATTCTTCAGAAATTATATCATAAATTGTTTTTTCAATTTATGTATTATTTGGGTGTTGGTGAATATAGGATGACTAATTCATATCACATAATAATCTTGAATTAAAAAAGGTCACACGATCCATGTTATCTGAAAAAGTTCTGATGATATTTGTGATCTGAACATTGTCTCATGATCCATGTGATCTGAACAAGTACTATCAATACATTTCAAAATTTGAGTGTCCCAAGAATGGTTCATAATAACGGTGTTGAATTTTGGGAATATTGAGAGATATTATATTAATTTTATCCACATGAACATAAAGGAGTATCTCAATGGATTCATGTGATCTGTGTCATTTAATGGATGAATCGTGAAGGGGTCTCATAAAGGTGTCTCCTAGAGGAGTCAACTATAAAGTTAGTTATCATATCATTGATGAAAAAATTTCACAAATACAAACATTAGTGTTAATCAACATATAATATATTATTATTATAATCTATAGGAGGAGTAGGTTGTTCAATTCAGAAAGTGAGTAGTGAGTATTCAAAATGTGAATGGTTATAAACCAAGAGATATAATGAGTTAGATCCTATCAACGTAACAACATGGTACTTTAGTGGATTAATTAAATTTAATATTTCTTTTTAATTTTATCTTCATTTATCATATTGAGGGTGAACCAAATGAAATGGTTATGTATTGTTTATGTTTTGATTTCCATTTATATTTTCCACCATATAATTGAGAGAATATTTTTTTATATAACAATGAAATAATATGAAAATATGAAGTTGTTTTAATCTATCATGCCTTAATCCACCAATCCTATTTTGGTGTTTAACCTAGTGGGTATTATAATTGGTATTTGAGTGGATGGTGACATTAAATGTTTCTCTCTCAACGATATCAATAGAGGTTGCAAATCACCAAATATTTCATTCTCTAATGGAAAAAATGAGAGTTGTGTAATTATTGGATACAATAATACCTCGGATAATTAGGTATGGATTCCTTCACATCTTTGATGTATGGTATTTTTGGTAGAGTGGAAAATTTAGTTTTATCTGAATCACAATAAAGAGAACATGATTTAGATGCCAATGGAATCAATTCCTTAGGAGGATATTTATCAAGGAAAATAAACATGGAGGTGGTGTGATGTTTTTAAATAAATTCCATGGGGGAAAACTTATAAATATCAATGAAGGAGATTCAATGGTCAGAGAAAAAAATTATAGGTTCTTTGGATTAAATATGAGGATATGAGAATTATCCCCAATGTTTCTGTAGAAACATACTTTGACTATGTAAATAGATTAATTGAATATGCTTTCGGTCTTATATAAATTATTTAAGAGTAAAATATCATGATGTCTATATAGAAAAGACTTAAACATTTTTTCAATACAAATTCCTTTTTATTTTGAGATAAATGTCTAAAATAGAAAATATTATATAGTATACATAGTACTCATGTCACATATGAGAGAAATGATGATAATGAGTTTGTGAACAAAATTAAATATAAATCGGATGATTTGAATGCCATGAATAATATCACTATAGAGGATGGATGAGAAAAAGAAGTGGCATATGTGGAATTTTAATTCCTTTCCTCAAATCTATGAAGAGGAAATGAAAATATCAAAGTGAAATATCATATAAAATCATTTTGATGTGTAATGGTAGGAAATCTTACTACAAAGTGCCTAAGGAGTTCCATGAAGATTTTTAGGATGAAGTAAAATTTCCCATGAAATATTAGTCAGCCTATATTATAGGTAAGAGAAATTTTATGTGATATTTATTCGAGGAAAACAGAATTATTTCAGAGGAGAATGAATGTTCTCAAGAAAATGAGGTAGGAAAAATATTTTAATACAATGATTGGGAAGAACATTATATGGTGGTAGTTTTGGGTAATACTTAGTCAAGGTAAGAATGTGATGATAATGAAGTAGAAGTCAGAATAATAGTTTACCATTATGTTGAATTATAAGATGCACTTGAGGAGATATATCTTTAGAGATCCAAAAAAAATAAAATATGGTGGTTTATGATGAAAAAATATATATTTTGTAGCATGAAGAATATAAATATGTTCTGAAGGATGAAATTGAAAATATCAAACATAGTAATCGATACAAATTAGAGAAAATCTTCATGTTTTAATTCAATGTTGAAGAATGGTCCAAGGTTATCAATGGTTTGAATGACTTGATAATTGTTCAAGTAAAATGTATTGATGAATATGAAGATGATTTTTTTGGACTATGATTTAAGGTGAAGGTTCCACAAAAACTCTTAATTCTAGATATCAATTATGCAATGTATGTTTTAAAAATGATTGGAAAAGTGAAATTAATATTAAGAGGTCTAACCAAATAGTTAATGGAATATCTAGAGAAGAAGGTGTCATATCAGAATAAAACTACTGGTACGATATTTGTTAGAAAATAGAAAGTATCAATGGTTTATTTATTACCACAAGATCCCACTCTAACAATGATTATTGATTTAATTTTGAATAAGAAACATAATATTCATAAAACTCAAGTAAAAATTAGTGGCATAACATTTTTGCACAAGAAATCACCACGTATCAGGTGTTATTGATGTGAACGATGGGTAAATCTAAAAATGGACGTTTCTTATCCAATAGTAAAAAAAGGGGGAAATGAAATAAAGGTTAAAAACACATATTAGTATTCAAAAAATTCATTTGATGGATATTGTTTTTTTTTGTGGTTGTTTCTGACACTTGGCTAGATATTTGTCATCAACAATGGAGAGGAATGTACTGAAGCATGCCCAAAGAAATTTCATATAGAATCTCAAGGGAACATAGAAAGAGACCATAATGAAAAATAAATTTTCATCTTTAAAATATGTGGTTAGACCATCATACTCAGAATAAGGTCAAGAATATTAGTCAGTATCATGTATGAATCCAATGAAACTGATGAAAAAGAAACGAGTTGAGATATTAGTAGTTGGAGTGAGTTATTTCAAAGTATTAGATCACATTAAAATTAGGATTAATACTAGTGGATTCACCTACCATATACAATAAAATAATAATTTGGTGATAATAATTTACTATGACAAAGACAGTGTCAAAATATATGTAAATGATGAAGGCATAAGGATCAGTAGATTCGAAAAAGTGTTGTTTTGGGAAATACATGAGATATATAGATGTATTGGTTATTTAAGGTCTCAATCACAACATGCTATGTTTCATCCAGACTTTTATCTCTATAAATTCTATATTCATTGAAAAAAAGATGTGTATCGTCAAAGGAAAATATAGATAAGTTTTTCGTAATGTCCCAGTTTCTTGTGCCGCCCAAAGGTGCCTCGTACCCGGTTGGTCACATGGCCTCAAGCACATTTCCCCAAATGCTAGAGGCATCTGACTAGCAGCAAGGGCCTTGGGTGTCACAGTGGGGAAACTATGACCTCATTGGCAGATAAATGCAGTGGAAATAAGCAATAACAATAAGAGAAGAATTAATAACATGCAATAGGTAAACAATGGAAGACAGAAAATAATAAACAACTGGAGCACATATATAAATGATGAATTATACATATATTTTGGAATGTATCCAAACAAGTCACAATGCTGGAATAAATTAATAAACCATAGTACAATTAAAACAAATAAACTTCAGCAGCATCACAAGCCTCAGCTTAGTCTCATGCTCTCCATCTTAAAAACCATCAAGTACCTGACCTCGAAAGGAACTTTCCCCTATCTATAACAATAGTAATATAATAATTTTGGTCCCAACATCATGACCCAAATAGGGTGTGATACAAATCCCAATAGTTAACCACCAAAAGATATTTTCCTAAGAGTTAGTGAATATATATGGAAGGCAATAAGAAAATTAAGCAGTAAACAAGGAAGTACCCAAGGGTAAACAATCTTACAGTTTTAATTACATTCATTTTAATGTGTCAAGTAATCATCTAATAAATAAAATTATCCCTCTGGGAAGGAATCATTTCCTATCCCCTATGGTTCAACTTATCTAACACATGAAACCCTCTAGGATTTACTCAGACTCTAACCCCTCTCGTTCAGCTTTAGCAAGGACTCTCTGAGGAAGAACTCACCATCAATTACCCCTATTGTCTTTTATCAGTAAACTACATAAACTATGGGAAAGCACGCAATGTCCAATTCTCCATGTGGTCTTGCAACATGGAACTATAGACACTCTGAGGGAGAACTCAATGTCTATACCCCCATATACTCATGCAATGTGAAAGTAAATAGACACTTTGGGGAATCCCTCAACATCCATTCCCCCTATAGTCTACTACACCAGGTTCACACAGCTTTATGTAAGTCAATCTTTCACAATGATGTTCATCATCCAATTTTAACCATATGAACTACATGGTTAACAGATTCCAAGAACTACTTGGTTAAACAACTACAAGCATATAACAGCATCAAATAAATCCCACCATCCTAACAATAGTATGCATAAAATGTAAGCATCCTCACCAGAAAACAAGACCAAATGGTCAATATCCAAAAACAACATGGGAAACACATCCATAGCATAGGAAATAACCCTATTCACAATCAAACGAAATCTACTCAGGCTCTCAAGGCATATAAGACATTAACAGGGCTAAAATACCAAACACGCAATACCCCGTTCTAGGGTAAGGGGAACTTTTGAACATAAAATTAAAATACTAACTACGGAAATGCACAAACCACCTAACTCAGTGTTGTACAATCGATATAATCATGTATCGGCCCTTGAATCGACCAAGAATGTGGTAGATATTCAAAAATGTCAAAAACTATCAACCAAGGATATCTATTGATAGAAGAGAAATCAAAATATGAGGCCCTATAAGAAGGAAGAAATCACTGTGGTGATTCAAATGCAATTGATGGCATTTGAATCAGAGAATGGATGGTGCTTCTGGGGCTCAGAGAGGATTTTTCGGCCTCAATTGCTCCTAGAAAAAAACATGTCAAGAAGAAGCGTTTTCTTTGAACGGGACCCGACCCCAGTATGAGATAACAATTTAAAATAAAAGTGCACTTCGTTTTCATTAAATGTACATGGAATGTATATGTCTTTACCAGGCCCCGCTGTAGTCGGTATCTAGGTCACCCCACACGTCCATGTACTTAGCCATTATATGGCCAGTACAAGGAAACCTACGGCAACTGGGTACTTGACGTGTACTCCATAGTACACGGCGTGTACTCCATAGTACACGGTGTGTACTATTAAAATTTCCAAAAAACTCCTATTTTCTTAAAAACACCAGAAATACAGATCCACACATGATATGAAGATCTAGGACCTTATGAACTTCCACCATAAATAAATTCACCCCCAAATTTCCCTACCAAGGAGACATAGAAAGAAGAATCATTGAACAAATCCGGCCACCATGATTGTACATCAGTCTCCCTCTCCCAAGTCTCGTCATGAACTCGCCTGTGATGCTATAGAACTCATACAAGAGGAACATACCATCAATGGAGGACGTTTAAACTACAATAAAAAATTCAGATATGATTCTCCTCTAATGATGAATCCACCTCTAGCTCATCCTCCTCGTGTTGAAAAACATGAGATAGGTCTGAGAAGTAACTCCATAGCTGAGAAAAATGGAAGACATCATGCATAGCCTGGTACCTATGGGGCAACTGAAACCGATAAGCAATTGGTCTAAATCACTCTGAAACCTCAAACGGTCTAACATACCTTGGTGAAATCTTACCATGTCTCCCAATCCTCCTATGTCCCAACCTCGGTGTGACACGTAGGAAAACTTGATCTCCGACCTCGAACTCTAGAGGTCATCTCCATCGATCAACATAAGACTTCTGTCGTGACTATTTAGTAGCCATACTCTTCCAAATTAAACCTATCTATTTTGTGGTCTCCTGAACAAGATGAGGACCCAGCATAGCTGCCTCTCCTACCTCCAGCCGATAGTAGGGTGATCAGCATGCCCTGCCGTACAAAGCCTCCTATGTTTTCATCTGAATAGTTGTTTGAAAACTATTATTTTAGGAAAACTCCACAAGATATATATTCTTCTCCCAAGAATCTCCAAAATCTAGGACCCATGCTCGAATCATTCCCTCTAGCACTTGAATCCTATGATCAGACTAGCCATCTGTCTTGGGGTGGTAAGTTGTACTCAGAAGTACATGTGTACCCAAAGCCCTCTGTAATCCATGAATGACTCGAGAAGTAAAACAGGCATCCTGGTCTGAAAAAATGGTGCACAAAACTCCATATAGATGTAAAATCTCTTGAATGTACAACATTCCTATCTCTTCGTCACTAAAGGTCCTCATGATAGGAAAAAAGTGAGAAACCTTCGTGAGTCTTTCAATGACAACCCATACTGCATCATTCCCTTGAGGTGACCTTGGAAAGCATGTCACAAAGTCCATCACGACATAATTACACTTCCACTCAGGAATGGGTAACTATTGAAAAATCCCTTCTGGTCACTGATGATCCACCTTCACTTGTTGATAGGTGGAATACCTCATGAAAAACCTAGAAACATCTCTCATCATAATTGGCTACCGATACTGACGGTGTAGATCTTGATACATCTTGGTGACACCAGGATGAACTGCCCAAACTGCAGAATAAAAGTCCTACATCATATCCTAACGTATGTCCACTGGCACCCACACATGCCAATGAAAATGCGAGATCTCATCCCTGCCTACGGTATATCTAGGAATAGGGTCCTCTCCTAACACACTCTTCCGTAGGTCTAGGCCTTCAGAATCAAATAGCTGCCTCATTCGTGCTCGATCAAGTATAGTAGAGGTAACATCTATAGAAGAAGGAAACATCTGCCCCTATCTATCATTCACATCCAAATGCATATCAGAGAATAGAAACATAACCTTGCATTCAATGATCGCCTCCTGAACTACCTGTATCTGAGTCCTCCCACTCAATGCATCAGCAACAATGTTTCCTTTACCCGGCATGTAGGCAAGCTCAAAATCAAAGGACTGAAGGCACTCAACCAACCATGGTTGTCTCAAATTCAGATCATGCTTTTTGAAGCTATACTTGAGACTTTTTTGGTTGGTGAAAACCACAAAATTCTCTCCCCAAAGATAAATTCTCTATCATTGTAGAGCATGAACAATTTCATCCAACTCAATACTAGGCCTCAGTTAATTCCTCTCAGGGGACCTCAACTGTCGAGACCCATACGCAATGATGCCTCCCCCCTGCATAAGCACTTCCCTCATCCCAATAACCGATGCATCACATTAAATAGTATATATCATGCCTAGATCTGGAAATTTTAGTATCAGTGATGAAGTCAACCTCCCTTTCAGCACCTGGAAGGCCGACTCACAATAATCTGACCATATGTACTTCACACCATTCTTTGTCAGGACCATTAGTGGTGCTGCTAAGCATGAAAAGTCGTGTATAAAATTTTTGTAGTAACTAGCCATCCCTAGAAAACTTCTCACCATAAATACGTTCTTCGAATGCTCCCAAGAACAAATGCTCTCACTTTTTTGGGGTATACTGATACTCCTGTCTCTGAGATAACATGACCCCAGAAGTGAATCTGATCCATACAAAAGTGTCATTTTGAGGGCTTATAATATAAAGTATTTTATCTCAGTGTACTCAATACGATCTCAAGTTGGTTGGCATGGCCGTGTCAAGTGTGAGAGTACACTAAGATATTTTCCACAAAGATTACCATAAAATAATCCATGTATGGATGGAATACTCGGTTCATCAGTGCTTTGAAAAATGTAGGTGTGTCGGTGTGACCGAATGACATTACCACATACTCGTAAAGACCATAACTGCTCTGAAAGAATGTAAGAGGTGTATATGATGGTCTAATGTGAAACTATTGAAAACCAGATCTCAAGACAATCTTCAAGAAAACCTAGGATCCTCGAATATGATCAAAGATGTCATTAATCCTTGGCAAAGGATATCGTTTGTTGAACTTCAACAGGTTCAACTTCTTAAAATCTACACAAAGTCGGAGTGTACCGTCCTCCTTTTTTACAAACAGGCCATGCGAACCCCAACGATAATTACTGGGTCAGATAAATCCCTAAGCATGTGACTCCTCTAACTACTTCTTGAGCTTCTCTGACTCTGGTGTAGTCATCCTAAAGGGAGGAAAGGACACCATTTATACACCTGGAATAAGCTCAATAGAAAATTCTAAATCTCTCTCTGGAGGCAAACATGAAATGTTGTCTCAGAAGACATCCCTGAAACGATCCACTAGTGGAGGAATGTCAATATGTGAAGTTCCCTGGTCATCCAGATATTGACTAGAAATATAGGACTTAAGTGCTCCAACCGACAATGCTCGGGTCCTTCTCTACTCGCATGGAAATCCCATTCTCCCATGTGTAAAAACAAACCTCCCTCTGGTGATGTGAAAGTCACCCTACGGTGATAACAGTTGACAACTGCCTGGAAGGAAACTAACTAGTACATCTTAAGAATGACTTCATAGCCTGTCATCTCTAAGACATAGCGGTCCCTTATGAAGTGAAACCTGCCAACCTCAAGAGGGAACTCCTTACATTAACGTACACTAGCCATTATTTTCTCCAACTAAGTTTCCAACATCAAGACATCAAAAGACGAAAAGATATAAAGCCCAAGGCTCTCCACAACAGCAATAGATATGAATCTTTGGGACAGACCTCTATCAAGAAGTAATGAAGCTAAAACTGATGCAACTAGAATCGTACCTCGAACTGTAAAGGGTTTGGGATCCTCTACACATGGCGTGCCACTTCTCCAACCCAAGCCATGTAACACCCCATACATATGGAATGTTATCCCTAGACTCTGTGTGTACTTGAATCGTTTTCCCCTGCCTGAGTTCTTCTACACAACAAAAACACACGGTTCTCCTAGAGAAAGACTACACTGCGTGTTTATGCTAAACTTGTTGTGTAATAGAATTAACTTCACTGACCCTGTTTTTTAGTCACACAGCCGGTTACATGTCTAACTCTACAAAACATGTTTGTTCAAGACACGACGTGTACTAACTACCCATAATATAGATTTATTGTTTTTCACATGGTTAGACACGTGGTTGATACACACGATGTGTACGTCTGGTGCATGGCATGTTCCGCAAATGATTTTCAAACCCTGTGTCTTGGCCCACACAGTTAGTAACACGGTTAGGGACTACACGATGTTTATATACACTACAAAACATAAAATTATGGAAAATATTTCCATCCCGAGTAGAGGGATACATGGCATGTATTCAGCAATACAAACCGTGTATTCTAAATTTTTCCAAACAGTAAGCCTCCGAAACTACTCCAGAACCCATAAAAACACTAAAAAGAACCTTAAAGTGCCAAATTCTAATCCATGAGGTTCCATACTCCCCACTAATCAAAGCATGTCATCTTATAAATGTCATATACAAGAATAATAGTGTAATAATCCACCAAATTTTTATCCAGAAGGGCCAATGACACATCAGGGACCAAATTTTGGAATTCATTCAAATGAACTTTAAACATTAGCAATACCCTATCCAACATCAGGTATTCTATCAAGGAATCTTTCACATCAACATGCATATATAGCATCACATCTATCACAACAACATGAAGTCATTATTGCACCCTAAATGGCCTGGAAAAAAATGCATGACATGTGATCTCTAGAAAGTGCCTATATGATGCAAGAGATAGAATAACCTCATCTCATCAGGTTTCAATATAAATAGAACATCAATAATATCATCAATAATGGAAAAAAACATTTGAGTCACCCAATAGTGAAATAAAATCAACCGTAATAATTGAAAAACAAAAAATTGTAATAATCGAGGTAAATTAGCTTTTCCATGTACACATGTTAGCTAATACTGGGAACAACTTTTTAAAAACTACCTATTCTATCTTATCCCCCACTATAGTATCCAAACAGTATGTCAAGAAGAAAATAATTGCTCTGATACCTCTTTTTGACGTCCCGGTTCCGGGTGCAGCCCAAAGGTGCCCCTTAATGGGTTCGTCACATGGCTTCAAGCGTATTTCCCCAAATGATAGAGGCTGTCAACTAGTAGTGAGGTCCTTGTGTGTGATAGTGTTGAATCTAGGCCCTCATTGTAAATGTAATGGAGAAGAAATAAACTGATAACAATAGCGGAAGCAATAATAACATGCAATAGGTAAACTTCAGATGACTAAAAATAATAAAAAATTGAAGCTCATATATAAATGATGCATGATTAATATATTTTGGAAATAATCCAAATATGTCATAATGATGGAATATATTACTAAACCAAATTACAAAGAAAACAAATAAACTCAAGCAACATCGTAAGCCTTAGCTTGTTCCCATTCTCTCCAGCTCCAAAGGTATCACGAACTGAATGTAGTCGCCACCAATACCAAGACCAAACCCGAAACATGGAAAGTCCTTAAGGGCTTTCCATATCCCCATGGGCTGGCACAAGTGCCCGAGTATCATTTATTTGGGTTTCAGAATGATTTACCTGATTATGAAATAAAAAAACCTAAAAAATAATCTATAATATAAATATTAAATTTTTGATCCAAACACTTCTTAAGAAAAAACTAGAACTGAATAAATTGGTTTAAAGACAATACAAGTGGTAAAAATAAAATAAAATATATCATTAAGTCAGCTCCTAAGACTCCACATGACAAGGGGTCATCATCCACAAGCCATCCCCAAAACTCTTCAACAATGATTTGAACTAATTACACCCAAGTGGTGTAATTTGGGTGTAATCATAATACCATTAGGATTCCACTGAATTATTCCAAATAGCATGATATACAATGTGAAAAATAAAGCAGTTTTAATACACAAAGAAAAGCACTGATAAATTACATGAAATGCATCTTTCAATTCAAAACAGTTTTCAAGCTAAAATTTTTAGAATGTTTACACATATAAATAGACATGTTTGATACATTTAATTACTACAAAAACACCCAAAACTGAGGGCAAACATCACAAATACAATGAGCAACAAAATCAAGAACACCCCTGGGCACAAAATAGTCTCGGGCCCCATGCACCTTGTACGTCGGTGTAAAGTAACCATAGTAAAATCTGTTCTCATGCATGAGCCAATATTAGGGAACATAACCTTACCTAGTGGTCCCAATTAATCATCCACATAGTTTTTTTAGAGTTTTTTTATTCAAATTCTAGGTGTAATAGGGACAAAACCCATCTGGTCCACTAGCCGTACTAGTTCACATTCGCCTCACCAAGGTACTCAGGCTTCCCCATTTGTCCTCAAACAATTTCTGCATGAAACACATATCCATTTTAATGTAAACCCCACTAATGCTAACATACTCCCAGTATAGTAGCTGTCACAAATTATACCACTTAAAACACACAACAAACACTTTGATTTTTAATGAAACAATTTCTCGAAATCCCATATTGTTTTGCACACAAAACCCCTTAAGAACCCCACGTGTACACTATGTGGAAAAATTTAAATTATAAAAACCGTAATTTCATCCAAATAAATTTCTATTAAAACAAAAAAATAAAATTTTGGGCAGCCACATTTTAAAAAAGAAGTGATAACTTTGTAAAACATCCATTTACACACAAAAGATGCACCAAAACATCACTTTCTTTACAAACACCATTAAAAACCATTTTTCGTAGAAACAACCAAAGCGTATAAACATTAAAAACAGTATATTTATCCCTATTAAAGTTCAATAAAAACAACTATGTATTTATAGGGCAGCCCAAAATACACCAATAAATGATTTATATGAAAACCTCTGAAATTTCACCAAAAATTGGCACTTAAAATTCATTTGCATTATAAATGCCTCTAAACCCATTTTTTGCAGAACCATTCAAATGAAATAGACCTGAAAATACCATGAAAATAGTAGATAGGTCACAAATATTGAATACCAATTAGAATCACCTATCAAATCAAAGGAATCCCTTGAATCATCATGTGAAAATCAAGTCGCACCACAACCGCATCGAGAGGGACATAGATCGAACATAAACCACATGAATTGACCAAGAAAACCCCAGGTTAAAACCTATGTTAGATAAACTACCCATGTTCATTTGGGAAATCAAGTAAATTGAATGAAAATTCATGGAAAGGGGAGTAACTAAGGAGGAGAGACACTTACATGAGATTCTTTGAAGTTCATCCACCAAATCCCCCTTTAAAATGGGGTTCTAAAGAGGTTTTGAGTGACTTGGAGGGATGAAATGGATTTTATTTTCTATGTGGAGGCATAAGGGTCGAATTATGAATTGGAATGGTGTAAAAAGAGTAAGAATGGAGCGAGTTTTGAAGGAAGGAAGTTACCTCTTCAAATTTGGACGATTTGAAAAACCCTATAACGGTGTGCACTAATTCACGATGAATACCAGCTCCAAAGAGGGGGGAAAGAAGATGGGCACACGGATGCGTTCAGTGGTCTTGGGTGAAACTTGAAATCACTTAACAATCCTTATAATTTAATATGTTATTAACTAAACAATTTTTTTAAAAAAAAAATTGGAAATGGGCTTTCGGGTTGGCCCAACTTCTTAATTAAAACCAAAATCCACCATTATTATGGATTCCTCAAGGGTCCAAATTGAATGTTTGTTGTTAATAGGTCAGGGGAATCCATTTAGGAATTGGAATGGGTGAAAAATATTAAAATAATGGAATATTTAGGAAAGAAACAAAATTGGTTTTTAAATTTAAAAATGGGCTCACGGTTTGGCCCAAATCATGAAAACTCACCCTTTCCTCCAAAAAATCTTGGGAAACCCCAAAAAAAAATCATGAATGGAAATTAAATTAAATTTAATTTTAAAATATTTCATGGATGTGACAATTCTCCCAACCATGAAATACTTTCTTCTTCAAAAATTCAAGCTAAACAATGATTGGAAAACAAGAACGGGTACTCTTCCTCATCCCATGACTTCTGCTCCCATGTCTCGTGTGAATGATTCCCATCCTACCAATGAACCCAAACTAATGGAATGGACGTCCCTTGAAGCACCTTCTATTGGGAATCCACTATTTACACTGGTTTCCCAATAACAGACATGTCAGGCTCAATCTCTAGTTCTTCCCAACTCAACAAATGGGACGGATCCGGATTGTATTTCTTTAACTGGGAGATGTGGAAGACATCATGGATGGATGTCAAATGAGAAGGTAAAGCCAAACTATATGCCTCATTTTCAATATGCTCGGTGATCTCAAAAGGCCTGACATACTACGACGTCATCTTCCCATGCTTGCCCAATCGACAATGGCCCAAGTGAGGGGTCATGTTCAAGAATACCATGTCACCCACAAAAAACTCTAGGTCATGACGCTTCTAGTTAGAATATGATTTATAGAGACTCTGAGCTATCAATAAATGTTTCCTGCTCCACTTGACCTTATCAGATGTCTCCTACACCAGACTCGTCCCCAGTAGCGAGGTCTCACCTACCTCATCCCAACATAGGGGGACTGATAAGGCCAACCATAGAGCACCTCAAAAGGAGACATTCGAATCAAGGATGGGTAACTATTATTATAAGTAAAATCAATCAACCCCAAATGGCTATCCCAGGAACCTCCAAATTCTAGGACACATGCATGGAGAATGTCCTCCAAAATCTGATTCGTCTGTGCTGTATGACCATCCATATGAGGATGGTATGCCATGAACATCTTAATCTATGATCCCAAGGCCTTATAAAGGACTTCCTAGAACCAAGAAGTGAAATGGGGGGTCTCTATCTTAGAAAACTGTTGATGTCACTCCATGGACTCTCACCACCTCATGAAGATACAAATGGCCCAACTCATTCACATTATTTGTATCTCTGATCAGAATTAAGTGGGCAGATTTGGTCATATGATCGATCACCACCCAAATGGAATTATTTCTTCGAGGTGTATGATGTAAGCCAACAATGAAGTCCATGGCGCCCTCATCCCACTTACAGGTTGGAATGGGTAATGGATGGAACAAACCAGAGGGCCTTTGATGCTCTACTATCACCTGTTGGAATCTATAGCATCTCGACACAATGTTTTCTATATCTCATCTCATACCTGGCCACCAGAACATCCTACGAACATCCTAATACATCTTGGTGGTACCCAGATGGACTTCCCACTATGACCAGTGGTTTTACTCCATCTCCACCTTTCGTAGAGATAATGGCACAACTGAATGGACCTTGAAGCCCAAGACGCCATAGGGAGATGATGAACAATCTGAGGATGTATCCCCACCATGAAAAACCTTCTTTGACCACTGAAAATGATCATCACTAGGCTGTTACCACTGAATCAAATCTAACAGAGAAGGAGTCAACTGGACACTCACCAAGAACACACCTCCACTGTGCTCCTTGGTCTTCACATGCATCTGAGAAAAGATCCCCATCGAAGTCTACTCAATACTGGACTTTATCAAAGCCTGCACTGGAACTATTCTGCTTAAAGCATCGTCCACCACATTACCCTTTCCTGGGATATAGATAATGTCAAAGTCGAAACCCTTCATGTACTCAATCCACCGACACTGCCTCTAGTTGAGTTCCTTCTACGAGAAAATATAGTCCAAGCTTTTGTCATTATAGTAGACCACAAACTTCTCCACAACGAGTTTGTGATGCCTTGTATTCAAATAATGCATCACCACTTCCGATTCGAATTCATGTTTTGGGTAGTTTTTTTCATGTGGTCGGAGTTGGAGAGAGCCATACGACACCACATGATCATCCTGCATAAGCACACACCCAAGACCCATACCTTAAGCATCACAATAGACCACATACCCCATTCTAGTCTCATGAAAAATCAGTACGGGGGGCGATAGTCAACTGATACTTCAGCTCCTCGAACCATGCCTTGAATTCCGGGCTGCATGAAAACTTCTCCCCTTTCTGGGTGACCGCAGTCATTGGTGAAGATAGCTGAGTGAAATCTAGAATGAATCGCCTGTAATAACTATCCATGGCAAGGAAACTTTTGATCAGGAACACATTATTCAGATACTCCCTTGAAATAACTGTAGTAATCATCTCTGTTTCCACTAAAACTCCCCTCACAGATATCAAATTCCCCAGAAATCTCACTTCCCTGATCTAGAATGTGCACTTTGACAACATTCCATAGAGGCGGTGATCCCACAAAGTGCCTAAGACAATCCTTAAGTGATGTCATGTTCCTCCTCAGAGCCCAAGTATACAATAATTTTATCCATGAAAACCACAATAAAGGAATCAATATACTGATGGAACACCCTATTCATAAGTGCCATAAATACTAATGGAGCATTGGTCAATACAAAGGGAATGAACAAATACTCAATGTTGTTGTACCTACTTCAGAATGCTGTCTTTGGGATATATGACTCATTCACCCTGAGATGATGATACCCCAAATGAAGGTCTATCACTGAGAACCACATTTCCCCCTTTAACTGATCGAACAACTCATCTATTCGAGGAAAATTGTATTTGATCATAATTGTTACATTACTCAGCTTCTGGTAGACAATGCACAACTGGAGAGATCCATCATCCTTTTTCACAAACAACACAAGAGAGGCCCAAGGAGAGATGCCCGAGAAAATGAATCCTTTGTATTCTAAGTATCCTAGTTGTATCTTTAATTCCCTGAGCTCAGCGGGGGCCATACTATAAGATAGAATAGATATTGGTTTTGTTTCCCGTGCCATATCAATCGAAAAATCCACATCCCGCTCTGGGGGAAAACCTGAAATATCATCTTGGAATACCTCCAGATACCCATTCACTACATGAGGTTGTGCACCTTCAGGGTCAAGACTATTGTACTCCAGCATGAGCGAAGATACATGGAATATAAGACATCCCAAATCTGTGAGTGGAGACCCAGCGTGGCCTGACTGAGGATCCAATTCCCCATGAAAAATCCGATGACTCCCGTCAGGTGCTGTGAAATTCACTCACATTCTGTAGAAATAAATTTTTTCGTGGAAGTGTACTATCAAATAAATGACATTTATTTTGTCAAAGATTTCTATATCTAGGATTAAGAGGTCCCACTCCATCTCATCCCCTAAAACGGAAAGCACACACAAGGGGCACCTGAGACCCTGCCCCTTCTTCTTTCCCAACAGCTACACCAACTCCATCACAAAAGACAAAAACTCGGTTAATAAATTAAGCATGTCCAAAAAACGAAAATAAATAAATTAAATAGAGGAACCAATGTCAAAAATTTCATTAGCTATAGAATATTTGATCAAAACTTTACCTCGAAGCATCGACAATCCCGCTTCTGATCCTACTGGTGCCTAATCCACAGCATGGAGATGTCCGGTCTCTGCCTGAGGATGACCAGTAGTCTTTGGTTGTGACCTTAACTGGATCTTCCTAGAAGATGATCCAACCCTAACACTATGGCCTCCAAATCTAAATCCCCCAGTCCTCGACAGCTCAGACCGTGTTGACACTCCTCTTGATGCCAATAACCCTTCCCCACTCATAATTGAATGTGCCACCCCGCAGAGGCAATGAAAATGCCCCATGACTCCACACTAGTAAAAAGGCATTAGATTAAGTGGTAATGTGGGTTATATGTGCCTAGTATTCCCATAATGGTGGCAGACAACCGATCTCGCAGTAGAAGTCGCAGACGAAAACTGCCCGGAAGAGTGGCCTGAACTGCCCCCTCTCTTCTTCACCAGGTCCTCTTGCTTCCACTTCTTCTCTATGGAGATGCCACTACCCAATACTGATACTGAACTATAGAAACCATCCCCGCCTTTACTTTGAATCTCCAAATACATACCCAGTCAATGACCTCACCTTTGGTCCTTATATTGAACAAGAAAACCTGGGATTATATCTCGGGTCGTAAGCCTTTCTCGAACCTCTAGGCCTTCAAATGTTCATTTGAGATGACTTCTGGGGCATAAAAACCATCTCAACAAAACTTTTGGCATACTCCATCAAATAAAGATTCCCCTGAAAAAGTTCCATGAACTCTATGGACTTGGCATATGAAAAGACCACAGGGAAGTATTGTTCATTGTGGATGGCCTTGAAATCTTCCTAGGGCATCTACTCATTCTTCCAAGATTGAAGCACTAACTCCCACCACTTATGGATTAGATACTCCAACATAAAGGAGGAATACATAACCTTAAGATCCTTGGGTGTCTCTAGGAACTCAAACGTATGCTCGAGCATCTCGATTTATTCCTCTACTTCCTGGAGTTCTGAGCTGCCTCAAGTGGTAGGAGGCTTGTTTTTTAGAAACACCGAATCTTTATCTTTTCTAGGATTTGTCTATTATTACCTATAAAGAATACTAGTAGGAGTAGGTCCCTACCCCATAGATAGGATAGCCCAGAACATAGCCTCCTGTAGCCTCTGATCAATCGGTGTGGTAGAAATCTCTTCTGCTTCCTCATTTGGGTACATTGGAGCTTTCCGTGGAGGCATGTTGCTACAAAATGCAATAGTCACAAAACAATAATCAATACCACAATTCGGAAAATTTTAATAAAAAAAATAAAACAAAATAATCTAAACACATTATAGTAATAAATAAAACCACTAATCCACCTCTGCCCGATGTCCACATGTGGTCTACAACCCACACGTCTCACCTAGAAGTGAAGTCAATCCGTAAATTCCAACGTCCCCTGGTGACTCACGGTCTACCATGAAAGGTGTGGTCTAGGAACCCTACTTAAAACCAAAACCCTGATCCCCAACAGTCATATCTCCTATATATACTGACTCATCCTAAAATAGAAATATAACCCAAAAACATTAACCTCCTCTAATACCATTTTTTCATGAACTTAATTGGGTCGCCACCAAACCCGGCACCAAAACTGGTCCATGGAAAGGCCCTAAGAGTGTTCCCTATCCCCACAGGCAGAAACAAGTTCCCTAGTATCCTTAATTTTGGGTTGGGAATGATTTACCTGAGTATAAAAGAATAAAACATTAAAAACAACCCATAATATATATCTGAAATTTTTGAGCCAAACAAGTATTATGCAAAAAAAATGAACTGAATACACTGTTATAAAGAAAATACAAGTGTTCCAAATAAAAATACATACATTAGAAATATATTCCCATGTACTCCACATGACAAGGGGTCATCACCCATAAGCTTTCTCCACAACTTCGCACCAAGGATGAGAACTAACACATTGAACCGCCATCACCCATAGCCCCCCCCCCCTTTACCTGAGTCAGGAATAATAATTTCTACTTCATCCAAGGGTTGTAAGTAAAGTTTGAGTGAAATACCATTAGTATTCCACCAAATTATTTCAAAGATCATGCAATACAATGTGAAAAATCAAGTAGTTTTAATACGCAAAGAAAAGTAATGATAAATCCCAACAAATGCACCTTTCAATTGAAAATAGTTTCAAGCAAACATTTTCATAACATTAACACATTTAAATATACATGTTAGATAGCATAATGTACTGATAATAACACCCTAATACAAGGTAAAATACCACAAATACAAAGAGAAAAAAAATCAGGAACACCCCTAGGCACTTAATAGTCTCGAGCCCCATGCACCTCAGACCTCAGTGTAAGGTAACCATAGTAAAATCTGTTCTCAGGCCCGAGACACTAGTAGGGAACATACACATAACATATTGGTACCAAATAATAATCCACATTGTTTATTTATAATTGTATTTATCCAAATTTTAGGTGGAATAGGGACAAAACCCCTCCGGTCCACTAGCTGAACTAGTACACATCCACCCCACCTAGGTACCCAGGCTTCCCCCTTTGTGCTCAAACAATTTCAGCATGAAACACAAAACCATTTTTATGTAAAACACAATTACGGGTCATATACACCCATTACAGTAGCTATCATAAGTTATAACACTAAAAACACACAACAAACACTTTGACTTTTAATGAAACAATTCCTCAAAATCCCATTTATTTTTTGCACACAAAACCCCTTAAGAACCCCAGTTATACACGTTGTGCACACATTTAAGTTACCAAAAAAGTAAAGGAATCCCAATAAATTTCAATTAAAACAAAAAAAATCAATTTTAGGGCATCCCCATGTTAAACAATAAGTGACAACTTTGTAAAACCATCATTTTCACACAAAAGTGGCACCAAAACTTCACTTTCTTTACATACATCATTAAAAACCATTTTCACAGCAACAAAAAAAGGGATAGAAATTCAAAATAGTATTTTCTTCCCTATTACTCTTCAATAAAAATAACATTGTATTTATCGGGAAGCCCAAAACACACCAATAAAAGATTTATATGAAAAACCCTCCAATCTCAGCAAAAATTGGCACTTAAAATATATTTTCTTTATAATTGCTATAAAAACCAATTTTTATAGAAACATTAAAATGAAATAGACATTAAAATACCATAAACATAGAATCTAGGTCACAAATATTTCATAAAAAATGAATCACATACCAAGTCAAAGGAAACCCTAAAATCACCGTATGGAAATCAAGTCGCACCACCGTCGCACCGAGATGAACTTTGATCGAAGCTAAAACAACAATAATTGACCAAGAAATTCATGGTTAAACCCTAGGTTTTAAACACTACCCCTGGTCATTTGGGACATCATGTAAATTTAGAGAAACTTAATGGAATGTGGATGAACTAAGGTGGAGAGATGCTTACTCAATATTCTTTAAAGTTCCTCCACAAAATCCCATATTAAAATGGGATTCCAACGAGGTTTTGAGTGACTTGGAGGGCTGAAATGAATGTAATATTAAATTAAGAGGAGGAATTTTCTAATTAGATATTGGAATGGATGAAAAATATTAAGAATTGAGAGAGTTATGAAGGAATTTATCTCTTCAAATATAGACAATTTTAGAAACCTTATGTAGTTCGGCATTAATTTGCGATTAATACCAGCTCCAAAGTGGGGTAAAAGAGGATGGGAACATGAAAAAGTTATTAGGGCCTGGGTGACACTTGGAATCACTGAAAAATCCTTAACATTTAATATGTTATTAGTTAAACAATTGTTTTTTTTAAATTGGAAATGGGATTTCGGGCTAGTCCAATGCCTTAATTTAAAACCCAAATCCACCATTATTATAGATTCATATAGGGTTAAAATTGAAATGGAGGTGTTAATATATTTGAAGAGGAAATTTATTAATTGGAATGGTTGAAAAATATTAAAAAAATTAAAAATTTATAAAGGAAACAAAATTGGTTTTTAAATCCGAAAATGGGCTCTCAGTTTGGCCCAAATCATGAAAACTCACCCATCCCTCCAAAAAAAGTTGGGAAACCCCCTAAATAAAGATTTATTGGAAATTAAATGAAATTTAACTTTAAAAAAATTCATGGTTGTGTGAACATCATTCATTTACCTATCATATAAGGGTGAATTCCCTTATCTATACCTAAAACAATACAATCTGTTTGGGCCCAAAAGCATGACCCAAATAGTGTATCAGACGGATCCCAGTAGGACACTACCCAAAAGGTTGTGCCTAAAAGTCACTGAATATACATGGTAGGAAGTAAAATATTATTTTTTAAATAAGGAACTACTCAAAAGTAAACAATATTAATGTTTCAATTACATTTAATTTCAAAATGTCATGTAAGAAGCTAATAAAAACAAGTAACCCTCTGGGAAGTACTCACAGCATATCCCCTATGACATAGCCTATCAAACATAAGAAACCCTCTGGGAAGTACTCATAGTCTAACCCCTTTGGTTCACATTTATCAAAGACACTATGAGAAATCACTCACCGTCAATTCCCCATGTGGTATTTTTTCGGTAAACTTCAAAAAATATGGGAAAGCACTCAACGTCTAATTCCCTATGTGGTTTCACAATGTGAATCTACATACACTCTGAGGGATTAATCAACGCACATCCCCCATATGGTCATGAAAAGTGAAACTAAAAAGACACTCTGGGGAAGCCCTCAGTGTCCATTCCCCCTATGGTATACTACACCAGGTTCCCACAACCCTGTGTAAGTCAATCGTGCACAACGTTGTTCATCAGCCAAAGTAAACCTTAATAACTATTTCTCTAACAGTTTTCAAGAACTACTTGGCTAAATAAATAAAATCATATAACAATAGTAAATAAATAACTCCATCCTAATAACACTCTGTATGGAAAGTAAGCAGCCTAACTAGTGAAGCTAGACCAAACAGTCAATATCAAAACAAACATGGGAAACACATCCATAGAATTGAAAATAACCCTATTCTCAATCAAATAACCTCTACTCAGGCACACAAGGAATAACAGACATTAACTGGGAAAAAATCCCTAACACGCAATACCCCATTCTAAGTTATTGGGTACTTTGACACGTAAAATTCAATGACCAACTACGAAAAGGCACAAACCACCTACCTCAACATTGTACAATCGATATAATCTGACACCGACCCTTGAATCGACCGAGAACATGGTATATCAAAAAGAAATCAAGAACATCCATCCTAGGATATATCACGAGAGGAGAAATCAAGATATGAGGTTCTAGAAGAAGAAATAAGTCATCGTGGTGATTCTAACACAATCGATGGCGGTTGAATCATAGAACGGATAGCGGGTCAGGGGATCAGAGAAGAATCATCGACCTCATTCGCTCCTAGTTGAGATGAGTCGAGAAGAAGTGTGTTATTCGAATGAGAGGCGACCCCGGTCTTATATATCAATTTAAAATAAAAGTACACTGTGTTTTCTTTAAAAGTATATGTTATGTATATACCTTTATCGGGCCTTGATTTTGTCGGTCTGTAGGTCACCCCACATGGCCTTGTACTCAGCCATTACACGGCCAATACATGGTCACCTTCAGAAACCGGGTACACGGCATGCATTCCAATGTACACTGTGTGTGCTCCTTAAATTTTGAGAAACTCTTCTTTTCGTAAAAAAACTATAAATCAAGATCCATACTTGATATGAAGATATGGATTCTTACATTGTTTTGTAAGGAAATCACATGATGGTGAATCTCTACCATGTGAGTCGATAAGAAAACACATGTTTCCAATACAAGGAAGATGAAAACTACTATAAAATAATAGTCTTGGTCAGTGAGTCATTCATCATTGTAAAATATGGTAAAATTTGATTATGTCTAAGATCTGTCAAAGATATCATGTGATTTTACTCATTCATGTGATGCATTTCACTAAGGGAAGATTACTCATAAGATGTATATGGAAAAAAGATCAAAGGTCAATAAAACATATTAAACTATTGGATATTGATGTATGTTGACATATTTTACTAAGATCTATTAAGGGGAAGATATATTATGTAATTTTAAATCATGATTTTAGTATAATTTAATGGGTTTCAATCATCACCCCAAAGTATGAGGTGTTTATTTTCATAACACTTTATCAATGTGATTTTGAAAATAATTTAGTTCAAAATATCAGAGTGTTATGAATGTATATTATAATATAGTTCCGAAATATCCAAGTAGAGTATTATCTTGAGAAATGTGGGATAAGGAATCATGTTTCACTAGTAATATATCTATATAAAAATGGAGTGGTTGAGGGGTCTAATCGGATTGTCAACAACATGGCCCGAACAATGCTTACTAAGAAAGACCATACACATAAGTTTTCTAAAGATGAATTGTTAACAGAAGTATACATTTCTAATAGAACCCTATTGATTTTCAAGGAATAAAATATTCCACATTATCTATGGTATGGAAAGAATAAAATGTTGAAATACAATCAAGTTTTCTAGATTAATTGTTTTATATTTAATATGGATAAATACATGAATTTTTAATCTAGTGGGGAAGAAGGAATATTTCTTGGTTACTCAGGATAATGAAAAGAATATAAATACTTCAATAAGAGGCAAGGAAAAATTATTGTGAGTAATTATTAAGTTGTGTTAGAAAATGAGGTGAATTTTCTTCAAATCCATGAACAGTCTCAGGAGGATAGTGATGGGTATTTGGAAGCTTAGAGAGAGTGAAAATACTTGATGAAGAATAATATCATGATTTATATGGTGTGAAAAATAAAAATATAAAGACACCAAAGATTTGAGCTAAAATTTATAGGAAGAATATCATCAGGGATCATAGAGATTTGGTGTAGTCTATAAGCATGAAGACTCTATAAAAATCATATTTATTATCATTGGAAGAGCCAATGTTTTTAGAGTAAGACTCAAGAGTTGTGATTTGGGTTAAAACAATGAACTAATAACTTATCCAAATAGAAAAGAAAGAGACTTGGGATATTGTTTCAAGGATAAAAAACTAGAATTTCCTTAGAACTAAATGGGTTTTCCATAACAATATGAATGAATATGGAACAATAATTAAAAATAATTCACGAATGGTGTGAAAGGAATAATATAAGATATAGGGGATTTATATTGATGAAATATTATAAAATTTTGTAAAGATAGAGACAATTATATTATTATTGGTCATAATAGTGAAAAGTTAATATAATGTTTTCAAGTTGGATTCCGTGTACACTTTTTTTAATTGTGATTTTGAAAAAAGAATTTTATATTGAATATCCATAAGTGTATTTCATTTATGAAGATGAAAAAAAATTATCTTAAAATAAAATTCTATATGGGTTAATGAAGGAACCATGAGAAAGGTATTTATAACATGATAAATATTTTAACAAGATCAATTTCCAATGTGGTGGAGTTAATTATAATATCTATGTCAATAGTGAGGGTATTCAAAGGATTTTAGTGACTGTATATGTCAATGACATAATATTTAGTGGTTTAAATTGAATGACATGCATACAATCCCTAGAATTCATCAAATGTGAGTTCAAAATTTCAATTATTGGTGATATGATATTTTTCCTTGGTTTATAATTAATGAATAAAAGAAATGTGTCTTTTTTTGTCTGTAAAAATATTATAAGGGGGATCAGAAAAGATTTGGAAAGGAAATTAAAGAAAATGATGACCCTGACTACTACAAAAATGAAATTTTTAAGAGATGATGAAGGTAAAGTAGTAAATATCACTGAATACAGATAGATATAAGTTATTCTATTATAAATAATAGTGACACAACCCAATATTGTATTATTCACATTACAGGATGCATGGTATTAGATTATTCCCAATGGAAGACACATAATTGAAACAAAAAAATAATACTTCAGAATATTAATGGTATGGTGGATTTCAGTTTACTATAAAATGAAAATTCTCTTTATGATTTATTAGTATTTACATATGCAAATTAATATGATTCATTATATGATCAAAATTAAACATCATATGGTGTATTCTATCTTTCCATACTATGTATTTCTTGGATAATAAAGAAACAATCTTTCATTTATATTAGCATATAAAAGGCTGATAATATTTTAGTTACTCATGCTTTCATGCAGTTATTGTGGATGAAGTAGCAGATCAAAGACATGGGAGTTGAAGTGAAGTCTTTTATCATAATTTATTATAATAAATCATGTTCTATAAATCATATTTATAATTAAATACATCACTCAGGGACAAAGAACATTGACATCAAATGGCAGATTATCATAGAGAATGTGGAACATGTACTTGTGAAGCATTAGTATATCCCTACTGAATAAATAGTTAGAGACATATTGGTGAATGCCTTACCTAGGGAAGAATTTGAATGACATTGGCTGGCTATTAGAGTTTAGTCGACTCCCCACACTTAAACAATATGGATGTTGGACCCCCTTATCCCTATGGTTTGTTTTGTTTTTTCCCTATATACTAATATGATTTCTTTACCATGTTTTAGACCAAAATAGAGTGACCTTGGGATTCACTGAAAAATGGAGACAAAATGACATAATGAATATCGGGATAAAAGATGATTGAGGGATAATCAAAATTGAATCATCCAAGAAATTTAATTATTTAAATAATTTTATATTAGATAAATTTTTTTTATAATTACAACTCAATAAATTATAATTTAATATAAACCTATATATAATTTTAGGATTGGTTTAAAAATTAAGATAAAATACCACCTTTTTTAAATTAAGGAATATGTGAGTATACTAATATACTTATATTCTTCAAGTAAATGTAATTTTCCTAAAATATTCTTAAACATATGATTTTTTACTAAAAAGTACCTTTCTTCATACACATTGTTTTAATATTGTTTGTTTTTAATACATTATCACTTTTCAGTGAAAATTACATTATATATATAGTAACTCCCTTTTTGAAAATCATACACAATTCATATAATTTATAAGTTATAAAGGTTATTATTTTAAGGATTCTTTATTTATGATATGTAAAAGTCATATTTATAAAATAATTTCGTTTGAAATACTTACTATTTTCAATTTAAAATATTTACTAAATTTAATTAGTTTTATTGCTATTACTCTAGTAATAATAGTTTGTATAACAATCCTGCTTTTTATTACACACTTAAACCTAATTTATTACATAAAATTC
Organism: Viscum album; assembly: GCA_963277665.1. Classification (NCBI taxonomy): domain Eukaryota; kingdom Viridiplantae; phylum Streptophyta; class Magnoliopsida; order Santalales; family Viscaceae; genus Viscum; species Viscum album. The sequence goes on along the minus strand of OY728140.1, from coordinate 114,417,491 downwards.
ACTTGATAAAACATATAAGATGGACAGGTCTAGTGTCTTTGGGGCCTGTGAATATTAAATAACAACATATAACATGAAACACCCAACATATTTATTGAAAACTTCATTTACAAGACCACTACATTCCCTCATACTTAGCATTGCATGAGATAACCTGAGGACTTGCATAAGAAAAGGGTGAGCTATAAAGACCAATAAGGGATTAAACATGGAAGAACATGAGGAATAAAATACATGTTAATCAATAGTAATATCAATGGATCACAAGAGAAACATGAACATAAGGCAATGTAAGGCATGATAATCACAACATAGAAATGTGGCAACAACACATAACATGGAATTAGCATGAGCCAAAGCTCATTGCACATGGAGCATGTGTAAACCCTCATTTCACAATAATCATAATTAAAACCTATTTTAACTTGAATTATCATGAGTAAACACCATTTGAACATGAATTATCATGATATTATACTTTACCCAATGCTTTGGAGCGCTATCAGGGCACACCCTTCTTAAACATTTCATTTCATTCATAAGTGTGCCACATGGATCATAAAATATGGATTCATTAAATAGCATAATTTCATCCATGATAAAGGAATGTAGAATTCGTACATGAAACTCTATAATCAATAAGAAAATGTTAATAAAGGTGAATATCCCTTATAGAGAAATGGGCATGGTATTCAGTACACAATAACATTGGATTGGAAAAACGAGTTGTAATTTCGGCAGCATAACAGTGTGACATAAGAATTCATAAAAATGGTTGAAGATAGAGAAAGGGTTGTCTCATAATATTTACATTAAATGGTTAGTAATGGGGTCAAATATATACATGTACCAACAATTTTAATGAAGTTTAGATTCATTATACAAAAGAATTGCTTGAATGTAAATGAGGATAGAGAAATTCTTTTCGGAATTTTGGAATAGTAATGGGTGTACATGGGAGGAATTTAATGAAAGATAAAGGGGTATATCATCATTAAAACATAAATAGGGATGTATAGGGGAGGTTATAAATCATTCTACCACATTTATAATTGAAAATTAAAGGGAATAACAATATTAATATACTTGGATAAAAAGAGAAAGGTTGGAATCCCAAGATTGGAAGTGTGATCCCAAAGGCATGGGAGGTGATTGAGATAGACTTCTTCGGAGCTTGGGGTTCCTTTGGAGGATTATAGAGATATGAAGAAATATTTTGTATTAAATCCAAAGGATTTGAGTGAAGAGGAAATGGGAGATTGGGTGGGTTTATATAGGAAATGAGAATGAATTCATAATTATTTAGGATTAGGACGCCACAAATTAAACTAATCAAAAACACAAACTAGCCCATGTTTTTTTCTAATGTTATTTGAAAAAGGGCAGTGTAAAACAATAGTTTATAAGGACTATGGCCGAACTTCTTAAAATAATAGGGTTTCTTTTGTGGAGGAAAGCAATTTAAAAAGATGAAAAGTTTTATAACTCTTAAAGGGTCCACTAATGCTTTTTAAAATAAATAAAACAAACCCAAAATCACATTATTGTAATAGTAAAACATATATTGGCCGAAAATAATTTTTATAGTATTTTATTAAATCACTATTGGGTCATTATGATGCCATAAAACACATTATATTTTTAAACAGTATTTAATTTTTACCCAAATATTCAACTGTTTTAGATTATTATGAAAACATAACTGTTGGATAATTTCTACACCCTGATTCCAAAAATAATAATCATTTTATATAAACAATTTTCTAAATATGTGAATTTTTAGTTTTAATATAAAACTCGTCATTTGTCGAAAATTTATTGGTTTTGATAGAAACAACATTCAAAACTTAATAAAAATTAAAATTGCATTCATAAAATTATATAATAATTTATATTTAAGAAAAATTAATTTATAATAATAATAATATTTTATTGAAATATAATTCGGTTAAAAAATCCATTAATTCATCAAAATAGATTTGTTAGTTGAATATTAATTAAAAATACTATTTGTGTTTTAAAAATAGTTTACGAAGTAACAATAATAAAATGAATGTATATTCATTATTGTATACAAAAATAATGCACAAATTAATAGTACTAAGATCCAGTTACATAACCCCTTATAACATCTTCATAAGACCGAAAGATAAGGTGTGCGATGGTGACAGACTACTGTGGTGGCTCAGACAACATCGCTCGAGTGGTAATCTCTATAAACTTCCACTTCTCCCGTATGCGTTTCCTCTCAACCTTAACATATTCAAGCTCGTCTTGGGATTGGTGAAGAGAAAACACCAGTGACTCCACCTCCTTTCTGAGATCTGACAAACGGGCTTCGTATGGGGCAAGTCTACTGGATGAGGCCATCGATTCCTTTGTATGAGTAAATTGGATTTATTAAATCCCAATATTTATACTAATCATTTGATCAATGTTCAACAGCTATATTAGAAACAGTAATAATTCTTAACAGTATTTTGAAATCCAAAACATAAAACCAAATTAGTGCAAATTTTTTTTATAACCATAAGAAGTCATTTAAATTGACCAATAAGAATTTTTTTTAATGAATTTTTGGGTCATTACAATCTTCCCCCCTTAAGAAATTTAGCCCTGAAAATTTTCTTTTCCCACACTAAAATAGATGTGGGTAACTCTAAATTATTAATTTATATTATTCCCATTTCAATTCTTCAAACTTGTGGTTTTTTCACAACACCTTGACGAGGGTCATTGTCTTATTTCATAGAAGTTTTTCTCTACAATTTAAAATCTTCACCGGTTGCTCCTCGTAAAAAATATATCCCTCGAACGGTAATACCTATAAAGAGAGAACGTGTAGTGGTTTTGGTATGTATTTACTTAAGAGGTATACATGAACTACATCATGTACTTTGGCCATGGTAGGTGGAAGTTCTAGTCGATAGTCCACAACCCTAATACAATCAAGAATCTCAAAGGGGCCGATGTACCGAGGGAGTAACTTCCATTTCTTTCCAAACCTCATGAATTTCTTCCACAGTGATATGTGTATAAATATAATGTCTCAAAATTTGAACTCAAGGTCTCATCGACAGTTCTCTGCATAACTCTTATGTCGACTCGGGGTTGCCTTGATGTGCTAATGAATGGTTTTCACACTTTCCACAATTTCGTCGACTATTTTTGCTCCTAGCAGCTTATTCTCACCAACTTCATCCCAACATGCCAGTGTTCTGCACCACTTCCCATATAGGTCTTCATAAGGTGTCATTTAGATGATTGAGTGGAAACTGTTATTATAGGATAATTCAACCAGAGGATGATGTTGATCCCATCATCCATTAAAGTCCATTTAATGTGATATTAGCATAGCTTTCAGTGTCTGAATAGTTCACTCATATTGGCCATCAGTTTAAGGATGATAGGCCATACTAATGTTCAGTTCAGTATCTAGATCATGTTGAAGAATCTTCAAAAACATAGAGGTAAATATTTTTTCTCGATCGGATATAATAGATTGTGGTACACCATGTAGCCTTACCACTTCCCTGTTATATATCTGTGACAATTGATCCATTGAAAAATCCTCTAGAATTGCAATAAAGTGTGTATAATTTGTAAGATGGTCCAAAAAAACCCAGATTTCATTGTTTCCTTTGGATGTATTCGAATGTCTAGTGAAAAAGTCCATAGTGATGTTCTACCATTTTTATGCTGCTATGGGCAATGGTTGCATCATCCCCTTAGACTTCTGCCTCTCTTCCTTCACTTGCTGACACACCAGGAACATTGATGTATTCTCAGCGATCTCATTCTTTATATTATCCCACCAATAATGCTCTTGTAGATCTCGATATATCATTGTGTTTCCTAGGTGAATAAATAAATTTGAACTATGTGCATTATCCAAAACTTTCTTCTTCAGCATCAGACACGATGGAACACATAATCTTTTCCCAACACTCAAATTTCCTTCTTCATTAACATTGAACTCTGAGGATTTCCCTTTTTTGATAGCTTCCAAATTCTTCTGAATCCCCACATCATCCCTTTGAGCATCCTTTAACCTTCCCAAAAGAGACTGTAACACCCCAAATTTTTTGAAAAATATTCTTTTTAATTTCATTAATGTCTTGTGTTGTACGCTACACCAAAAGAAGCTTTCACAACACGCATCCTTGACTTGCCTTCCATTACACGCAATCGCGACCTTCCTCGATAGCGTGTGTAGTACGCAATAACGAGTTTCACTAAACAGCAATATGCTATTAAAATATTATTAAAACTAGCCGTGATGAATAGTAATAATCACTTTTTGAAATTTTGTAAATTTTATTTTATCAAAATGGACTTTATTTTTGGATTTGTAATATCGAATTTAGCTTAGGGTGAAATTTTGGTACTTTTCGGATAACTTTTATTTTCTGATGAATAGTGAAAATTACTAAATTTTAATTTAAAAAAACATTTTTAATCGAAATAATTAATAGTGATAAATTATTAATTTGAGTGGTTTTAAAGTATATTTAGAATATATTTTTACAATTCAATACAATGTTGGTCATTGGATGTAATTTCACATTTACACCAGACATAAACAAGTGTTAATCTTTTGATAGTTATTATCTCTTAAAAACACACTATATGTTGTGACAACAGAAATTAATTATAAAATTAATTAATGCACCTTATATGTTGGGAATTCTTTAAAATAGAAATCATTTTTGAATTCGGAATATCAATTATATCTTAGGGTGAAATTTTGGCATTTTTCTGAAAAACATCAATTTTTGATGAATAGTGAAACTACTAAGTGGTAGTTAAAAAAATTAATTTTTTTCATAAATCTTAATTTTTCCGCTTCTGTGAATGGAGTTTCAAAAATCGGATAGACACGGTTGATGTCAGTACATAAAATGTGGTTCAATGAGATGAAAATAATTTTTGGTGAATAGTAACTTTTTACTTTTATTTACCACGGTTAAAAGTAAATAGGGTAATTAAGGGTAAAAATGAGATTAATATTACCCTAACACATATCATAATCCTATTGGACAAGTGTATCTCGACCAAAAACAACCTTAAGTGTAAAATATTATCATTTAGGCCCACTTGGATTAGATTAGGACATTTATTATTATTTAATTCAAAGAAGAGTTAAAAGAGGTAAAATCAAAGTTTATTTACTAAAACATTTTTAATATAGGGTTATACATAACATATTTTCGACTATAAATATTCATTATAAATCTAAAACTATTTCCTACATAATGGTTGTTTATTTGTAATTTTTAAACATTAAATAATTTAATTTAATTATGACACAAAGATGATGCAGTAATTATCTTATTAATGAAATATTGACATAATTGATGTTATAAGTACCCAAATAGATCTAATTTGAGACTTTTTATGAATTAAACTAATTTTCTAGGTTAATATGACATGTTATTATTGATTTAATTAAATTTTTTCGAACTTATAATTCTGTTATGATTTTCACAAAAATCAATTACTAAATAGTGTCAAAATTGACATAAAATAGTTTTTAAAACAAATATTATATTATTAATTGTTATTTCATTCCTAAAAATCTACGGTTCGGAAACATGACTTAGATAAGATTATATATATTAATAATAAACAATTTGGGGTTCGTTTGGCTTCCTATAGTATGTTTATTAACCTTATAGTGTAAGAACACAAGAAGACACGGTAAAAGTAAAATTATTTAACTTAATGTTAAATCTAAATGATAAGGTTAAAATAGGAACCTAAACTTGTCTAAATTCTATTGGACGAGAGGATTGAGACCCATCCCCACCTTAGCCTCTAAATAAATCAATTTGGATCTATTTAAAAGCGAACTTGACTTTATAATAAAATAATATTTTTAGTTATTCCAAAGGTGCCCCTCTCTACCCTTATAAAAGGACACCTCCCCCCTCTCTTCCTCACACAACTTTGAGCCTTCAAGCACGGCCAAACCCTGACAAAATCTCTTCTCCACTTCCCTAGAAACATCATAGAGGTTCTGGTCTTCCTCAAAGACCAATTTTAGTGCCCTAAGAGGAGGTCTCAAAGAGGCGCTTCAAAGAAGATGTAATTTCCGTTACAAATTCTTTCACCTTTATTTCTTCTTCCACTTCTTCTTCATAGGTTGTTTCATTATGAAGTAATAACATCAGTATCACTAATATACTTATATGTTATTATAAGTATGAAAAAATCCTAATTCACCATCTATCCATCCTATGGAAAACGAAATCACCGTGCGTGCGTACGTACGGAATACCGTCTCCACGCCGTGGTGTAATCTGTTTTTCCACCAACACCTTACATGGATGGGTATTATGGTGTAAAGAATAACTATACATAGTTATTATAACATCATAATGATTCTGATATATTGTATCATCCACTCCAATTCAATTCAATAATTATGGAAATGATATCATCGCTCGTGCGTACGTACGGACTACCGTCTCCACGACGCGATGAGATTCATTCTCCATGTTAACCATTTAAGAATGATTATAAAGTATATATAAGAAATAATAATGAAATATATGACATTATAAAGATACTGGATTTATGTGTATATATATGTATGTCATCTACTTAATTCCACTCAATTCAATAAGGAAACAAAAACAGCGTTCATGCATACGTACGGCCTACCGTCTCCATGAACGGTGTATTTCTTTCCATTTATCGATCCATTATATATATTTATATTCTGAATATATATTATATATAAATAATTTTTTATATTCTATAATTAAGTAATAATGATCTAAGTAATCATATGAATAATTACAAGTTAAAACACGAACGACAAATGAGACGATATTACCCAAAACGCTACTTTAACATGAATTTATAAAAGAACGGGTAATATAAAGTCATAAGTGGACCATATATGATATAATAACAATGAATATGATTCTGGAATAAGTCAATAACATGATTTAAATCATTATACAGGAGGTTCGGACACTTACGAAGCAAATCGGACCTAAAGTAAGGGAAAATCTCGCAATCTCAATTTTTATCCGAGATTGTTTATACTTTGAAATTTACTAGGGTGTATTTTATCATCCAAATCCATGTTTCCTCAATATGTAATATTATTTCCATCCACCTACAATTATTTAAATCCAATTTTACCCTTCGGTGAGTTTTTAGTAAAAGATATGAAAGGAATCTTTTGTCGTTTTTCATACGAGGTACTTTTTGACTTTTCCGACAAAAGTACGAGAAGAATTTTTTTTATCTCAAATGGAACGAACATATTTTTACGGTTTTATAAAGCCTTATTTTCATGAAGCTTCCTCCAAAATATTTCATGAATATTTTCAATAAAATCTCTTTCTTTTAAAATTGCATGACATTTTGTGGAAAGAAATTGATTTTGAAGAAGAAAGGATATTTTCCTCAAGAATTCATTTCAAGTGTTTTATCAAAATTATTTTCCATCTAAGATAATATAGGGTTCTGTTTCTATCCCTATTATTACATTGATTTGATTATGTTGTGATGGAATTATTTTTATGAATTCCTTTATCTTATATGAATTGTTTTATGATGTCATGATGTTTATGATTCCCATTTTTATTACATGGGTTATGCTATGATGTATGGTTTATGATTTTGTGGCACACATAAGAATGGTATCATTATGAGATGGGTGGGACCTATATCTCCCTCCAATGCAGTGGGTAAAGATTTTATATCTCATGAGATAGACATGGCTGGAATGGTAGGTTATACAGGTTCAGTGAAACAGGACTGAAACGAGGGTGACTCGGTTCAGAAAGGGACTTTGTCCACTAAGATAGTCTTGGCAATGAGTCTCGACTAACAAGAAATGATTCTCTATGATTATGTGTGTATGACACAATGTTTAATGTTTTAAGTTATGATTATTGTGATTACATTTCACTGCCATGAGATATCCCAGGTTATGAAATTATGATCTCTTTTATAGGTTAAGATTTCCAAAAGTTATGTGCTTATGTATATGATGTGATTGATATTTATTTTGTTTACCCTTACTGAGCATTTGAGCTCACCCTTTTATGTTTTATTTTCCCCAGGATATAAATAAAGGTTTTAGGTATAAAAAAAGAAGATCTTTATAGGAGATGTTGAAGATCTTTCACCAGGATTAGAAGATTATATTCCGAGTTTCCAAAGACACTAAACTATTACGATCCTTGTGTGTGTGTTTTTGTTATGTAATAAGTATTTCGCAAATGTAATGTAATGTCAATGTACGTCAAGATACGGGTCTCTACAGTTGGTATCAGAGGAAAGGTTTAGTCAACCTTTGGAAACTAGGATGCGAGAACTTTAGTGAGATCCCTAGAGATATTTATAAGGTTTGTCTAGGGATGTCCCTAAGGATAAGTATATGTATAGGATACAGTCCTAGAACTATGGTAACGATCATATAATTTAACCTAAGATGCTAGATATTGAGGATACTCCACCTTTATTATGTTGTTTTCCCTAGCATGATTTTTTCCTCTCACACTATTCTTCTTTGGGTTTTAGAAAATGGCTGGAAACAGGATGATTCACGATAATGGAGGATATGATGGACAATGGAATGATATTATTCATAATGAAATGGGATTTGGAAGTCCAAACATCATTATTATGCCGAATCAGCAATCTCATAATATGATCAATAAAGTAAAATTTGGTAAGTTTCCTGACTCGGCTAATAAGAGAAAGATGGAGTTTCATGATGATCATAGAGGAAAGAAAGTTCAATTTCCCCTATGTAAATCATGTGGGAAGAGGCATCAAGGAGAATGTTTCAAAGGAACTGGAAGATGCTTTGGGTCTGGAAAAGATGGATACAAAGCAAGTAAGTGCAAAGGGAAAGGTTCAGTTAACACCATGGATGAGGATAATGGTATTGCTACGACATCAACAATGGTTAAATGTTTTAAATGTGGAATGTACAGGCATTATGCAAACCAATTCCCTAAGGGAAAGTCTCATGAAGAGAATCAGTATGTTCGTATGGGAAGTATTTATGTTGATGATGATGAAGAGACTACAAATGATATGTGAGATGAAGGAATTGTTGAAGCTCGGTCAATGGTTTACAAAGGTAGTGGAATGATTACATGTTTATCAAGTGTAATGTTGTATAAGTAATCTCATGGTACTATGGAATAAAGAGACATCTAAGGATTGTTACACTATTGTCTTTCCTAAGATTTTAAAGTGTATGATTAATGGTACTAGTAACCATGAAATGTTATTCAGATATTTTTTGGAAAGTAGATGATATGCGCATAATGAAGGAATAATAAGATAATCAGGTGTTTGATTGTATTCATGAGCTCATGAATGATATAAGGAGAAGGTTATATCATTGTTTGAGTATATAGATTTTTTGGATTTTGGTATGTGGAAAGAGTTAACTTTTAACTGCATTCATGTTTTCACTAAGGTTCAGTGGGTATTCAAGAGAATACATGATTAAGGCCTTTGAATGTTTGGAATGTGACCAAAAAGACATATCTTATGATATATGGGGATTAACGACAATATTAAATCTAGGGTAATTATTTTCACTATATTATGAGAGTGGACTGCAGTATTATGGATAAGCCTAAAGATTAGAATGAATTATGTTTGACATAAGTTAGTATTGTTTAAGGATAGAATATTTTCGATATTATTGATGGGATGTTATAGTAATGTAGTTTTAGAAAAAGGACAACCTATAGGACGGGTGACAACCCATTGCTTCGGACAAGGCTGTGGGAATCGAACCCACAACCGAAGTGCGAGTCGCCTTTCTCGCCTACCACTGGCCTACAGGAAGTCCATGTTTAGTAGAAACTAGTTTTATTATATTAAGCAGTATGATATATGAAGTATAAGTCCATTTTAGGAACCATATATGATTAATCTCACTATATATCGACTTATGTATATAATTTTTGCTAACCTTTTGTTTGAGACAGATGGAATGACCCGTCATTCTATCACATGATCTGCTAACACTTCACAAATAAAAAATTCAACTTCATTTATTTAAGAGATGAAGTGGAAATTGTTCAAGTCACGAACAATAGTGAGATTGTACCAAAATAAAGTAAGTATTTATTCTAATTCAAATTTTCAACTTTAGGGAAATGATCTTGAAAACCAAAAATGTTTTCCTAGTGCCCTTATATCCGATGAATCAGATGGTACCCTAGATCGTCACAAATTTATGGCTTTGTGATTGCTGGATTTTCCATAGCCATGCTCTCTACCACTCTTCATCAGAACATGATGGTTAGATTTCTCTTCCATATCCATATTTTCACCTATGTAGAAACCCAGTGATTAGTTTAATTGGGTAACCGTTACGTTTCATACTTTTGTTTTTAAAGATTGGTTTTGGTATTCCTTTTTACGATATGGGTGTCTATTAAAGAAACTTTCGAATAGTAAACCATTTATAACCCCGATGAATTTCGAGGGCGAAATTCATTTTAAGGGGGGTAGAATGTAACACCCCGAATTTTTTTGAAAAATATTCTTTTTAATTTCATTAATGTCTTGTGTTGTACGCTACACCAAAAGAAGCTTTCGCAACACGCGTCCTTGACTTGCCTTCCATTACACGCAACCGCGACCTTCCTCGATAGCGTGTGTAGTACGCAATAACGAGTTTCACTAAACAACAATATGCTATTAAAATATTATTAAAACTAGCCGTGATGAATAGTAATAACCACTTTTTGAAATTTTGTAAATTTTATTTTATCAAAATGGACTTTATTTATGGATTCGTAATATCGAAATTAGCTTAGGGTGAAATTTTGGTACTTTTCGGATAACTTTTATTTTCTGATGAATAGTGAAAATTACTAAATTTTAATTAAAAACAACTTTTTTAATCGAAATAATTAATAGTGATAAATTATTAATTTGAGTGGTTTTAAATTATATTTAGAATATATTTTTACAATTCAATACAATGTTGGTCATTGGATGTAATTTCACATTTACACCAGACATAAACATGTGTTAATCTTTTGATAGTTGTTATCTCTTAAAAACCAGCTATTTGTTGTGACAGCGGAAATTAATTATAAAATTAATTAATGCAACTTATATGTTGGGAATTTTGTAAAATAGAAATCATTTTGGAATTCGGAATATCAATTATAGCTTGGGGTGAAATTTTGGCATTTTTCTGAAAAACTTCAATTTTTGATGAATAGTGAAACTACTAAGTGGTAGTTAAAAAAATTAATTTTTTTCATAAATCTTAATTTTACCGCTTCTGTGAATGGAATTTCAAAAATTAGAGAGACACGGTTGATGTCAGTAAGTAAAATGTGGTTCAATGAGATGAAAATAATTTTTGGTGAATAGTAACTTTTTACTTTTATTTTCCACGGTTAAAAGTAAATAGGGTAATTAAGGGTAAAAATGATATTAATATTACCATAACACAGATCGCAATCCTATTGGACAAGTGTATCTCGACCAAAAACAACCTTATGTGTAAAGTATTATCATTTAGGCCCACTTGGATTAGATTAGGACATTTATTATTATTTAATTCAAAGAAGAGTTAAAAGAGGTAAAATCAAAGTTTATTTACTAAAACATTTTTAATATAGGGTTATACATAATATAATTTCGACTATAAATATTCATTAGAAAGATAAAACGATTTCCTACATAATGGTATTTTATTTGTAATTTTTAGACATTAAATAATATAATTTATGTATGACACAATGATGATGCAGTAATTATCTTATTAATGAAATATTTACATAATTGATGTTATAAATACCCAAATAGATCTAATTTGAGACTTTTTATGAATTAAACTAATTTTATAGGTTAATATGACATGTTAGTATTGATTTAATTAACTTTGTTCGAACTTATAATTCTGTTATGATTTTCAAAAAAATCAATTACTAAATAGTGTCAAAATTGACAAAAAATAGTTTTTAAAACAAATATTATATTATTAATTGTTATTTTATTCCTAAAAATCTAAGGTTCGGCCAAATGACTTATATAAGGTTATATATATTAATAATAAACAATTTGGGGTTCTTTTGGCTTCTTATAGTAAGTTTATTAACCTTATAGTGTAAAAACACAAGAAGACACGATAAAAGTAAAATTATTTAACTTAATGTCAAATCTAAATGATAAGGTTAAAATAGGAACCTAAACTTGTCTAAATTCTATTGGATGAGATGATTTCGACCCATCTCCACCTTAGCCTCGAAATAAATCAATTTGGATCTATTTAAAACTGAACTTGACTTTATAATAAAATAATATTTTAAGTTATTCCAAAGGTGCCCCTCTCCTCCCTTATAAAAGGACACCTCCTCCCTCTCTTCCTCACACAACATTGAGCCTTCAAGATCGGCGAACCCATGCCAAAATCTCTTTTCCACTTCAATAGAAACATCCTAGAGGTTCTGGTATTCCTCAAAGTCCAATTTTAGTTCCCTAAGAGGAGGTCTCAAAGAGGCGCTTCAGAGAAGAGGTAATTTCCGTTACCAATTCTTTCACCTTTATTTCTTCTTCCACTTCTTCTTCTTAGGTTGTTTCATTATGAAGTAATAACATCAGTATCACTCATATACTGATATGTTATTATAAGTATGAAACAATCCTAATTCACCATCTATCCATCCTACGGAAAACGAAATCACCGCGCGTGCGTACGTACGGAATACCGTCTCCACGCCGTGGTGTAATCTGTTTTTCCACCAGCACCTTACATGGATGGGTATTATGGAGTAAAGAATAACTATACATAGTTATTATAACATAATAATGATTCTGATATATTGTATCATCCACTCCAATTCAATTCAATAATTATGGAAATGATATCATCGCTCGTGCGTACGTACGGACTACCGTCTCCATGACGCGATGAGATTCATTCTCCATGTTAACCATTTAAGAATGATTATAAAGTATATATAAGCAATAATAATGAAATATATGACATTATAAAGCTACTGTTTTTATGTGTATATATATGTATGTCATCTACTTAATTCCACTCAATTCAATAAGGAAACGAAAACAACGTTCATGCGTACGTTTGACCTACCGTCTCCATGAACGGTGTATTTCTTTCCATTTATCGATCCATTATATATATGTATATTCTGAATATATATTATATATAAATCATGTTTTATGTTCTATAATTAAGTAATAATTATCTAAGTAATCATATGAATAATTACATGTTAAAACACGAACGACAAATGAGACGATATTACCCAAAACGCAACTTTAACATGAATTTACAAAAGAACGGGTAATATAAAGTCATAAGTGTACCATATATGATATAATAACAACGAATATGATTCTAGAATAATTCAATAACATGATTTAAATCATTATACAGGAGGTTCGGACACTTACGAAGCAAATCGGACCTAAAGTAAGGGAAAATCTCACAATCTCAATTTTTATCCGAGATTGTTTATACTTTGAAATTTACTAGGGTGTATTTTATCATCCAAATCCATGTTTCCTCAATATGTAATATTATTTCCATCCACCTACAATTATTTAAATCCAATTTTACCTTTCGGTGAGTTTTTAGTAAAAGATATGAAAGGAATCTTTTGTCGTTTTTCGTACGAGGTACTTTTTGACTTTTCCGACAAAAGTACGAGAAGAATTTTTTTTATCTTAAATGGAACGAACGGATTTTTACGGTTTTATAAAGCCTTAATTTCATAAAGATTCCTCCAAAATATTTCATGACTATTTTCAATAAAATCTCTTTCTTTTAAAATGGCATGACATTTTGTGGAAAGAAATTGATTTTGAAGAAGAAAGGATATTTTCCTCAAGAATTCATTTCAAGTGTTTTATCAAAATAATTTTCCATCTAAGATAATATAGGGTTCTGTTTCTATCCCTATTATTACATTGATTTGATTATGTTGTGATGGAATTATTTTTATGAATTCCTTTATCTTATATGAATTGTTTTATGATGTCATGATGTTTATGATTCCCATTTTTTTTACATGGGTTATGCTATGATGTATGGTTTATGATTTTGTGGAACACATAAGAATGGTATCATTATGAGATGGGTGGGACCTATATCTCCCTCCAATGTAGTGGGTAAAGATTTTATATCTCATGAGATAGACATGGCTGGAATGGTAGGTTATACCGGTTCAGTGAAACAGGACTGAAACGAGGGTGACTCGGTTCAGAAAGGGACTTTGTCCACTAAGATAGTCTTGGCAATGAGTCTTGACTAACAAGAAATGATTCTCTATGATTATGCGTGTATGCCACAGATTTTAATGATTTAAGTTATGATTATTGTGATTACATTTCACTGCCATGAGTTATCCCAGGTTATGAAATTATGATCTCTTTTATAGGTTAAGATTTCCAAAAGTTATGTGCTTATGTATATGATGTGATTGATATTTCTTTTGTTTACCCTTACTGAGCATTTGAGCTCACCCTTTTATGTTTTCTTTTCCCCAGGATATAAAGAAATGTTTTAGGTATAAAAAAAGAACATCTTTATGGGAGATGTTGAAGATCTTTCACCAGGATTAGAAGATTATATTCCGAGTTTCCAAAGACACTAAACTATTACGATCCTTGTGTGTGTGTTTTTGTTATGTACTAAGTATTCCGCAAATGTAATGTAATGTCAATGTACGTCAAGATACGGGTCTCTACAGTTGGTATCAGAGGAAAGGTTTAGTCAACCTTTGGAAACTAGGATGCGAGAACTTTAGTGAGATCCCTAGAGATATTTATAAGGTTTGTCTAGGGATGTCCCTAAGGATAAGTATATGTATAGGATACGGTCCTAGAACTATGGTAATGATCATAGAATTTAACCTAAGATGTTAGATATTGAGGATATTCCACCTTTATTATGTTGTTTTCCCTAGCATGATTTTTGCCTCTCACACTATTCTTTTTTGGGTTTTAGAAAATGGCTGGAAACAAGATGATTCATGATAATGGAGGATATGATGGACAATGGAATGATATTCATCATAATGAAATGGGATTTGGAAGTCCAAACATCATTATTATGTCGTATCAACAATCTCATAATATGATTAATAATGTAAAATTTTGTAAGTTTCCTGACTCGGCTAATAAGAGAAAGATGGAGTTTCATGATGATCATAGAGGAAAGAAAGTTCAATTTCCCATATGTAAATCATGTGGGAAGAGGAATCAAGGAGAATATTTCAAAGGAACTGGAAGATGCTTTGGGTGTGGAAAAGAAGGATACAAAGCAAGTAAGTGCAAAGGAAAAGGTTCAGTTAACACCATGGATGAGGATAATGGTATTGCTACGACATCAACAATGGTTAAATGTTTTAAATGTGGAATGTACAAGCATTATGAAAACCAATTCCCTAAGGGAAAGTCTCATGAAGAGAATCAGTATGGTTGTATGGGAAGTATTTATTTTGATGATGATGAAGAGACTACAAATGATATGTGAGACGAAAGAATTGTTGATGCTCGGTCAATGGTTTAAGAAGGTAGTGGAATGATTACATGTTTATCAAGTGTAATGTTGTATAAGTAATCTCATGGTACTTTGGAATAAAGAGACATCTAAGGATTGTTACACTATTGTCTTTCCTAAGTTTTTAAAGTGTATGATTAATGGTACTAGTAACCATGAAATGTTATTCAGATATTTTTTGGAAAGTAGATGATATGCGCATAATGAAGGAATAATAAGATAATGAGGTGTTTGATTGTATTCATGAGCTCATGACTGATATAAAGAGAAGGTTGTATCATGGTTTGAGTATATAGAATTTTTGGATTTTGGGATGTGGAAAGAGTTAACTTTTAACTGAATTCAGGTTTTCACTAAGGTTCAATGGGTATTCAAGAGAATACATGATTAAGGCCTTTGAATGTTTGGAATGTGACCAACAAGACATATCTTATAATATATGGGGATTAACGACAGTATTAAATATCTGGTAATCGTTTTCAGTATATTAGGAGAGTGGACTGCAGTATTATGGATAAGCCTAAAGATTAGAATAAATTATGTTGGACATAAGTTAGTATTGTTTAAGGATAGAAGATTTTCGATATTATTGATGGGATGTTATAGTAATATAGTTTTAGAAAAAGGACAACCTGCAGGATGGGCGACAGCCCATCGCTTCGGACAAGGCTGTGGGAATCGAACCCACAACCGAAGTGCGACTCGCCTTTATCGCCTACCACTGGCCTACAGGAAGTCCCTGTTTAGTAGAAACTAGTTTTATTATATTAAGCAGTATGATATATGAAGTATAAGTCCATTTTAGGAACCATATATGATTAATCTCACTATATATCGACTTATGTATATAATTTTTGCTAACCTTTTCTTTGAGACAGATGGAATGACCCGTAATTCTATCACATAATCTACTAACACTTCACGAATAACAAATTCATCTTCATTTATTTAAGAGATGAAGTGGAAATTGTTCCAGGCACGAACAATAGTGAGATTGTACCAAAATAAAGTAAGTATTTATTCTAATTCAAATTTTCAACTTTAGGGAAATGATCTTGAAAACCAAAAATGTTGTCCTAGTGCCCTTATATCCGATGAATAAGATGGTACCCTAGATCGTCACAAATTTATGGCTTTTTGATTACTGGCTTTTCCATAGCCATGTTCTCTACCACTCTCCATCAGAACATGATGGTTAGATTTCTCTTCCATATCCATATTTTCACTTATGTGGAAACCCAGTGATTAGTTTAATTGGGTAACCGTTACGTTTCGTACTTTTGTTTTTAAAGATTGGTTTTGGTATTCCTTTTTACGATATGGGTTTCTATTAAAGAAACTTTCGAATAGTAAACCATTTATAACCCTGATGAATTTCGAGGGCGAAATTCATTTTAAGGGGGGTAGAATGTAACACCCCGAATTTTTTTGAAAAATATTCTTTTTAATTTCATTAATGTCTTATGTTGTACGCTACACCAAAAGAAGCTTTCACAACACGCATCCTTGACTTGCCTTCCATTACACGCAATCGCAACCTTCCTCGATAGCGTGTGTAGTACGCAATGACGAGTTTCACTAAACAGCAATATGCTATTAAAATATTATTAAAACTAGCCGTGATGAATAGTAATAATCACTTTTTGAAATTTTGTAAATTTTATTTTATCAAAATGGACTTTATTTTTGGATTTGTAATATCGAAATTAGCTTAAGGTGAAATTTTGGTACTTTTCGGATAACTTTTATTTTCTGATGAATAGTGAAAATTACTAAATTTTAATTAAAAAAAACTTTTTTAATCGAAATAATTAATAGTGATAAATTATTAATTTGAGTGGTTTTAAAGTATATTTAGAATATATTTTTACATTTCAATACAATGTTGGTCATTGGATGTAATTTCACATTTACACCAGACATAAACAAGTGTTAATCTTTTGATAGTTATTATCTCTTAAAACACACTATATGTTGTGACAACAGAAATTAATTATAAAATTAATTAATGCACCTTATATGTTGGTAATTCTGTAAAATAGAAATCATTTTTGAATTCGGAATATCAATTATATCTTAGGGTGAAATTTTGGCATTTTTCTGAAAAACATCAATTTTTGATGAATAGTGAAACTACTAAGTGGTAGTTAAAAAAATTAATTTTTTTCATAAATCTTAATTTTCCCGCTTCTGTGAATGGAGTTTCAAAAATCGGATAGACCCGGTTGATGTCAGTACCTAAAATGTGGTTCAATGAGATGAAAATAATTTTTGGTGAATAGTAACTTTTTACTTTTATTTACCACGGTTAAAAGTAAATAGGGTAATTAAGGGTAAAAATGAGATTAATATTACCCTAACACATATCATAATCCTATTGGACAAGTTTATCTCGACCAAAAAAAACCTTAAGTGTAAAATATTATCATTTAGGCCCACTTTGATTAGATTAGGACATTTATTATTATTTAATTCAAAGAAGAGTTAAAAGAGGTAAAATCAAAGTTTATTTACTAAAACATTTTTAATATAGGGTTATACATAATATATTTTCGACTATGAATATTCATTAGAAATATAAAACTATTTCCTACATAATGGTTGTTTATTTGTAATTTTTAAACATTAAATAATTTAATTTAATTATGACACAAAGATGATGCAGTAATTATCTTATTAATGAAATATTGACATAATTGATGTTATAATTACCCAAATAGATCTAATTTGAGACTTTTTATGAATTACACTAATTTTCTAGGTTAATATGACATGTTATTATTGATTTAATTAAATGTTTTCGAACTTATAATTCTGTTATGATTTTCACAAAAATCAATTACTAAATAGTGTCAAAATTGACATAAAATAGTTTTTAAAACAAATATTATATTATTAATTGTTATTTCATTCCTAAAAATCTACGGTTCGGCAACATGACTTAGATAAGATTATATATATTAATAATAAACAATTTGGGGTTCGTTTGGCTTCCTATAGTAAGTTTATTAACCTTATAGGGTAAGAACACAAGAAGACACGGTAAAAGTAAAATTATTTAACTTAATGTTAAATCTAAATGATAAGGTTAAAATAGGAACCTAAACTTGTCTAAATTCTATTGGATGAGAGGATTGAGACCCATCCCCACCTTAGCCTCTAAATAAATCAATTTGGATCTATTTAAAACCGAACTTGACTTTATAATAAAATAATATTTTTAGTTATTCCAAAGGTGCCCCTCTCTACCCTTATAAAAGGACACCTCCCCCCTCTCTTCCTCACACAACTTTGAGCCTTCAAGCTCGGCCAAACCCTGCCAAAATCTCTTCTCCACTTCCCTAGAAACATCATAGAGGTTCTGGTCTTCCTCAAAGTCCAATTTTAGTGCCCTAAGAGGAGGTCTCAAAGAGGCGCTTCAAAGAAGATGTAATTTCCGTTACAAATTCTTTCACCTTTATTTCTTCTTCCACTTCTTCTTCATAGGTTGTTTCATTATGGAGTAATAACATCAGTATCACTAATATACTTATATGTTATTATAAGTATGAAACAATCCTAATTAACCATATATCCATCCTATGGAAAACGAAATCACCGTGCGTGCGTACGTACGGAATACCGTCTCCACGCCGTGGTGTAATCTGTTTTTCCACCAACACCTTACATGGATGAGTATTATGGTGTAAAGAATAACTATACATAGTTATTATAACATCATAATGATTCTGATATATTGTATCATCCACTCCAATTCAATTCAATAATTATGGAAATGATATCATCGCTCGTGCGTACGTACGGACTACCGTCTCCACGACGCGATGAGATTCATTCTCCATGTTAACCATTTAAGAATGATTATAAAGTATATATAAGAAATAATAATGAAATATATGACATTATAAAGATACTGGATTTATGTGTATATATATGTATGTCATCTACTTAATTCCACTCAATTCAATAAGGAAACAAAAACAGCGTTCATGCATACGTACGGCCTACCGTCTCCATGAACGGTGTATTTCTTTCCATTTATCGATCCATTATATATATGTATATTCTGAATATATATTATATATAAATCATTTTTTATATTCTATAATTAAGTAATAATGATCTAAGTAATCATATGAATAATTACAAGTTAAAACACGAATGACAAATGAGACGATATTACCCAAAACGCTACTTTAACATGAATTTATAAAAGAATGGGTAATATAAAGTCATAAGTGGACCATATATGATATAATAACAATGAATATGATTCTGTAATAAGTCAATAACATGATTTAAATCATTATACAATAGGTTCGGACACTTACGAAGCAAATCGGACCTAAAGTAAGGGAAAATCTCGCAATCTCAATTTTTATCCGAGATTGTTTATACTTTGAAATTTACTAGGGTGTATTTTATCATCCAAATCCATGTTTCCTCAATATGTAATATTATTTCCATCCACCTACAATTATTTAAATCCAATTTTACCCTTCGGTGAGTTTTTAGTAAAAGATATGAAAGGAATCTTTTGTCGTTTTTCATACGAGGTACTTTTTGACTTTTCCGACAAAAGTACGAGAAGAATTTTTTTTATCTCAAATGGAACGAACAGATTTTTACGGTTTTATAAAGCCTTATTTTCATGAAGCTTCCTCCAAAATATTTCATGAATATTTTCAATAAAATCTCTTTCTTTTAAAATTGCATGACATTTTGTGGAAAGAAATTGATTTTGAAGAAGAAAGGATATTTTCTTCAAGAATTCATTTCAAGTGTTTTATCAAAATTATTTTCCATCTAAGATAATATAGGGTTCTGTTTCTATCCCTATTATTACATTGATTTGATTATGTTGTGATGGAATTATTTTTATGAATTCCTTTATCTTATATGAATTGTTTTATGATGTCATGATGTTTATGATTCCCATTTTTATTACATGGGTTATGCTATGATGTATGGTTTATGATTTTGTGGCACACATAAGAATGGTATCATTATGAGATGGGTGGGACCTATATCTCCCTCCAATGCAGTGGGTAAAGATTTTATATCTCATGAGATAGACATGGCTGGAATGGTAGGTTATACAGGTTCAGTGAAACAGGACTGAAACGAGGGTGACTCGGTTCAGAAAGGGACTTTGTCCACTAAGATAGTCTTGGAAATGAGTCTCGACTAACAAGAAATGATTCTCTATGATTATGTGTGTATGACACAATGTTTAATGTTTTAAGTTATGATTATTGTGATTACATTTCACTGCCATGAGATATCCCAGGTTATGAAATTATGATCTCTTTTATAGGTTAAGATTTCCAAAAGTTATGTGCTTATGTATATGATGTGATTGATATTTATTTTGTTTACCCTTACTGAGCATTTGAGCTCACCCTTTTATGTTTTATTTTCCCCAGGATATAAATAAAGGTTTTAGGTATAAAAAAAGAAGATCTTTATGGGAGATGTTGAAGATCTTTCACCAGGATTAGAAGATTATATTCCGAGTTTCCAAAGACACTAAACTATTACGATCCTTGTGTGTGTGTTTTTGTTATGTACTAAGTATTTCGCAAATGTAATGTAATGTCAATGTACGTCAAGATACGGGTCTCTACAGTTGGTATCAGAGGAAAGGTTTAGTCAACCTTTGGAAACTAGGATGCGAGAACTTTAGTGAGATCCCTAGAGATATTTATAAGGTTTGTCTAGGGATGTCCCTAAGGATAAGTATATGTATAGGATACAGTCCTAGAACTATGGTAACGATCATATAATTTAACCTAAGATGCTAGATATTGAGGATACTCCACCTTTATTATGTTGTTTTCCCTAGCATGATTTTTTCCTCTCACACTATTCTTCTTTGGGTTTTAGAAAATGGCTGGAAACAGGATGATTCACGATAATGGAGGATATGATGGACAATGGAATGATATTATTCATAATGAAATGGGATTTGGAAGTCCAAACATCATTATTATGACGAATCAGCAATCTCATAATATGATCAATAAAGTAAAATTTGGTAAGTTTCCTGACTCGGCTAATAAGAGAAAGATGAAATTTCATGATGATCATAGAGGAAAGAAAGTTCAATTTCCCCTATGTAAATCATGTGGGAAGAGGCATCAAGGAGAATGTTTCAAAGGAACTGGAAGATGCTTTGGGTCTGGAAAAGAAGGATACAAAGCAAGTAAGTGCAAAGGGAAAGGTTCAGTTAACACCATGGATGAGGATAATGGTATTGCTACGACATCAACAATGGTTAAATGTTTTAAATGTGGAATGTACAGGCATTATGCAAACCAATTCCCTAAGGGAAAGTCTCATGAAGAGAATCAGTATGTTCGTATGGGAAGTATTTATGTTGATGATGATGAAGAGACTACAAATGATATGTGAGATGAAGGAATTGTTGAAGCTCAGTCAATGGTTTACGAAGGTAGTGGAATGATTACATGTTTATCAAGTGTAATGTTGTATAAGTAATCTCATGGTACTATGGAATAAAGAGACATCTAAGGATTGTTACACTATTGTCTTTCCTATGTTTTTAAAGTGTATGATTAATGGTACTAGTAACCATGAAATGTTATTCAGATATTTTTTGGAAAGTAGATGATATGCGCATAATGAAGGAATAATGAGATAATGAGGTGTTTGATTGTATTCATGAGCTCATGAATGATATAAGGAGAAGGTTATATCATGGTTTGGGTATATAGATTTTTTGGATTTTGGTATGTGGAAAGAGTTAACATTTAACTGCATTCATGTTTTCACTAAGGTTCAGTGGGTATTCAAGAGAATACATGATTAAGGCCTTTGAATGTTTGGAATGTGACCAAAAAGACATATCTTATGATATATGGGGATTAACGACAGTATTAAATCTCGGGTAATTATTTTCACTATATTATGAGAGTGGACTGCAGTATTATGGATAAGCCTAAAGATTAGAATGAATTATGTTTGACATAAGTTAGTATTGTTTAAGGATAGAAGATTTTCGATATTATTGATGGGATGTTATAGTAATGTAGTTTTAGAAAAAGGACAACCTATAGGACGGGTGACAACCCATTGCTTCGGACAAGGCTGTGGGAATCGAACCCACAACCGAAGTGCGAGTCGCCTTTCTCGCCTACCACTGGCCTACAGGAAGTCCATGTTTAGTAGAAACTAGTTTTATTATATTAAGCAGTATGATATATGAAGTATAAGTCCATTTTAGGAACCATATATGATTAATCTCACTATATATCGACTTATGTATATAATTTTTGCTAACCTTTTGTTTGAGACAGATGGAATGACCCGTCATTCTATCACATGATCTGCTAACACTTCACGAATAAAAAATTCAACTTCATTTATTTAAGAGATGAAGTGGAAATTGTTCAAGTCACGAACAATAGTAAGATTGTACCAAAATAAAGTAAGTATTTATTCTAATTCAAATTTTCAACTTTAGGGAAATGATCTTGAAAACCAAAAATGTTTTCCTAGTGCCCTTATATCCGATGAATCAGATGGTACCCTAGATCGTCACAAATTTATGGCTTTGTGATTGCTGGATTTTCCATAGCCATGCTCTCTACCACTCTTCATCAGAACATGATGGTTAGATTTCTCTTCCATATCCATATTTTCACCTATGTGGAAACCCAGTGATTAGTTTAATTGGGTAACCGTTACGTTTCATACTTTTGTTTTTAAAGATTGGTTTTGGTATTCCTTTTTACGATATGGGTGTCTATTAAAGAAACTTTCGAATAGTAAACCATTTATAACCCCGATGAATTTCAAGGGCGAAATTCATTTTAAGGGGGGTAGAATGTAACACCCCGAATTTTTTTGAAAAATATTCTTTTTAATTTCATTAATGTCTTGTGTTGTACGCTACACCAAAAGAAGCTTTCGCAACACGCGTCCTTGACTTGCCTTCCATTACACGCAATCGCGACCTTCCTCGATAGCGTGTGTAGTACGCAATAACGAGTTTCACTAAACAACAATATGCTATTAAAATATTATTAAAACAAGCCGTGATGAATAGTAATAACCACTTTTTGAAATTTTGTAAATTTTATTTTATCAAAATGGACTTTATTTATGGATTCGTAATATCGAAATTAGCTTAGGGTGAAATTTTGGTACTTTTCGGATAACTTTTATTTTCTGATGAATAGTGAAAATTACTAAATTTTAATTAAAAACAACTTTTTTAATTGAAATAATTAATAGTGATAAATTATTAATTTTAGTGGTTTTAAATTATATTTAGAATATATTTTTACAATTCAATACAATGTTGGTCATTGGATGTAATTTCACATTTACACCAGACATAAACAAGTGTTAATCTTTTGATAGTTATTATCTCTTAAAAACCAGCTATTTGTTGTGACAGCGGAAATTAATTATAAAATTAATTAATGCAACTTATATGTTGGGAATTTTGTAAAATAGAAATCATTTTGGAATTCGGAATATCAATTATAGCTTGGGGTGAAATTTTGGCATTTTTCTGAAAAACTTCAATTTTTGATGAATAGTGAAACTACTAAGTGGTAGTTAAAAAAATTAATTTTTTTCATAAATCTTAATTTTACCACTTCTGTGAATGGAATTTCAAAAATTAGAGAGACACGGTTGATGTCAGTAAGTAAAATGTGGTTCAATGAGATGAAAATAATTTTTGGTGAATAGTAACTTTTTACTTTTATTTTCCACGGTTAAAAGTAAATAGGGTAATTAAGGGTAAAAATGATATTAATATTACCATAACACATATCGCAATCCTATTGGACAAGTGTATCTCGACCAAAAACAACCTTATGTGTAAAGTATTATCATTTAGGCCCACTTGGATTAGATTAGGACATTTATTATTATTTAATTCAAAGAAGAGTTAAAAGAGGTAAAATCAATGTTTATTTACTAAAACATTTTTAATATAGGGTTATACATAATATAATTTAGACTATAAATATTAATTAGAAAGATAAAACGATTTCCTACATAATGGTATTTTATTTGTAATTTATAGACATTAAATAATATAATTTATGTATGACACAATGATGATGCAGTAATTATCTTATTAATGAAATATTTACATAATTGATGTTATAAATACCCAAATAGATCTAATTTGAGACTTTTTAAGAATTACACTAATTTTATAGGTTAATATGACATGTTAGTATTGATTTAATTAACTTTTATCGAACTTATAATTCTGTTATGATTTTCAAAAAAATCAATTACTAAATAGTGTCAAAATTGACAAAAAATAGTTTTTAAAACAAATATTATATTATTAATTGTTATTTTGTTCCTAAAAATCTAAGGTTCGGCCAAATGACTTATATAAGGTTATATATATTAATAATAAACAATTTGGGGTTCGTTTGGCTTCTTATAGTAATTTTATTAACCTTATATTGTAAAAACACAAGAAGACACGGTAAAAGTAAAATTATTTAACTTAATGTCAAATCTAAATGATAAGGTTAAAATAGGAACCTAAACTTGTCTAAATTCTATTGGATGAGATGATTTCGACCCATCTCCACCTTAGCCTCGAAATAAATCAATTTGGATCTATTTAAAACTGAACTTGACTTTATAATAAAATAATATTTTAAGTTATTCCAAAGGTGCCCCTCTCCTCCCTTATAAAAGGACACCTCCTCCCTCTCTTCCTCACACAACATTGAGCCTTCAAGATCGGCGAACCCATGCCAAAATCTCTTTTCTACTTCCCTAGAAACATCCTAGAGGTTCTGGTATTCCTCAAAGTCCAATTTTAGTTCCCTAAGAGGAGGTCTCAAAGAGGCGCTTCAGAGAAGAGGTAATTTCCGTTACCAATTCTTTCACCTTTATTTCTTCTTCCACTTCTTCTTCTTAGGTTGTTTCATTATGAAGTAATAAAATCAGTATCACTCATATACTGATATGTTATTATAAGTATGAAACAATCCTAATTCACCATCTATCCATCCTACGGAAAACGAAATCACCGCGCGTGCGTACGTACGGAATACCGTCTCCACGCCGTGGTGTAATCTGTTTTTCCACCAGCACCTTACATGGATGGGTATTATGGAGTAAAGAATAACTATACATAGTTATTATAACATAATAATGATTCTGATATATTGTATCATCCACTCCAATTCAATTCAATAATTATGGAAATGATATCATCGCTCGTGCGTACGTACGGACTACCGTCTCCATGACGCGATGAGATTCATTCTCCATGTTAACCATTTAAGAATGATTATAAAGTATATATAAGCAATAATAATGAAATATATGACATTATAAAGCTACTGTTTTTATGTGTATATATATGTATGTCATCTACTTAATTCCACTCAATTCAATAAGGAAACGAAAACAACGTTCATGCGTACGTTCGACCTACCGTCTCCATGAACGGTGTATTTCTTTCCATTTATCGATCCATTATATATATGTATATTCTGAATATATATTATATATAAATCATGTTTTATGTTCTATAATTAAGTAATAATTATCTAAGTAATCATATGAATAATTACAAGTTAAAACACGAACGAAAAATGAGACGATATTACCCAAAACGCTACTTTAACATGAATTTACAAAAGAACGGGTAATATAAAGTCATAAGTGTACCATATATGATATAATAACAACGAATATGATTCTGGAATAATTCAATAACATGATTTAAATCATTATACAGGAGGTTCGGACACTTATGAAGCAAATCGGACCTAAAGTAAGGGAAAATCTCGCAATCTCAATTTTTATCCGAGATTGTTTATACTTTGAAATTTACTAGGGTGTATTTTATCATCCAAATCCATGTTTCCTCAATATGTAATATTATTTCCATCCACCTACAATTATTTAAATCCAATTTTACCTTTCGGTGAGTTTTTAGTAAAAGATATGAAAGGAATCTTTTGTCGTTTTTCGTACGAGGTAATTTTTGACTTTTCCGACAAAAGTACGAGAAGAATTTTTTTATCTTAAATGGAACGAATGGATTTTTACGGTTTTATAAAGCCTTAATTTCATAAAGATTCCTCCAAAATATTTCATGACTATTTTCAATAAAATCTCTTTCTTTTAAAATGGCATGACATTTTGTGGAAAGAAATTGATTTTGAAGAAGAAAGGATATTTTCCTCAAGAATTCATTTCAAGTGTTTTATCAAAATAATTTTCCATCTAAGATAATATAGGTTTCTGTTTCTATCCCTATTATTACATTGATTTGATTATGTTGTGATGGAATTATTTTTATGAATTCCTTTATCTTATATGAATTTTTTTATGATGTCATGATGTTTATGATTCCCATTTTTTTTACATGGGTTATGCTATGATGTATGGTTTATGATTTTGTGGAACACATAAGAATGGTATCATTATGAGATGGGTGGGACCTATATCTCCCTCCAATGCAGTGGGTAAAGATTTTATATCTCATGAGATAGACATGGCTGGAATGGTAGGTTATACCGGTTCAGTGAAACATGACTGAAACGAGGGTGACTCGGTTTAGAAAGGGACTTTGTCCACTAAGATAGTCTTGGCAATGAGTCTTGACTAAAAAGAAATGATTCTCTATGATTATGTGTGTATGCCACAAATTTTAATGTTTTAAGTTATGATTATTGTGATTACATTTCACTGCCATGAGTTATCCCAGGTTATGAAATTATGATCTCTTTTATAGGTTAAGATTTCCAAAAGTTATGTGCTTATGTATATGATGTGATTGATATTTCTTTTGTTTACCCTTACTGAGCATTTGAGCTCACCCTTTTATGTTTTCTTTTCCCCAGGATATAAAGAAATGTTTTAGGTATAAAAAAAAGAAGATCTTTATGGGATATGTTGAAGATCTTTCACCAGGATTAGAAGATTATATTCCGAGTTTCCAAAGACACTAAACTATTACGATCCTTGTGTGTGTGTTTTTGTTATGTACTAAGTATTCCGCAAATGTAATGTAATGTCAATGTACGTCAAGATACGGGTCTCTACAGTTGGTATCAGAGGAAAGGTTTAGTCAACCTTTGGAAACTAGGATGCGAGAACTTTAGTGAGATCCCTAGAGATATTTATAAGGTTTGTCTAGGGATGTCCCTAAGGATAAGTATATGTATAGGATACGGTCCTAGAACTATGGTAATGATCATAGAATTTAACCTAAGATGTTAGATATTGAGGATATTCCACCTTTATTATGTTGTTTTCCCTAGCATGATTTTTGCCTCTCACACTATTCTTTTTTGGGTTTTAGAAAATGGCTGGAAACAAGATGATTCATGATAATGGAGGATATGATGGACAATGGAATGATATTCATCATAATGAAATGGGATTTGGAAGTCCAAAAATCATTATTATGCCATATCAGCAATCTCATAATATGATTAATAATGTAAAATTTGGTAAGTTTCCTGACTCGGCTAATAAGAGAAAGATGGAGTTTCATGATGATCATAGAGGAAAGAAAGTTCAATTTCCCCTATGTAAATCATGTGGGAAGAGGAATCAAGGAGAATATTTCAAAGGAACTAGAAGATGCTTTGGGTGTGGAAAAGAAGGATACAAAGCAAGTAAGTGCAAAGGAAAAGGTTCAGTTAACACCATGGATGAGGATAATGGTATTGCTACGACATCAACAATGGTTAAATGTTTTAAATGTGGAATGTACAGGCATTATGAAAACCAATTCCCTAAGGGAAAGTCTCATGAAAAGAATCAGTATGGTTGTATGGCAAGTATTTATTTTGATGATGATGA
Source organism: Viscum album (assembly GCA_963277665.1). Lineage (NCBI taxonomy): Eukaryota > Viridiplantae > Streptophyta > Magnoliopsida > Santalales > Viscaceae > Viscum > Viscum album. Next base: position 114,389,116 of record OY728140.1, on the reverse strand, counting down.
AGAGACTACAAATGATATGTGAGATGAAAGAATTGTTGATGCTCGGTCAATGGTTTAAGAAGGTAGTGGAATGATTACATGTTTATCAAGTGTAATGTTGTATAAGTAATCTCATGGTACTATGGAATAAAGAGACATCTAAGGATTGTTACACTATTGTCTTTCCAAAGTTTTTAAAGTGTATGATTAATGGTACTAGTAACCATGAAATGTTATTCAGATATTTTTTGGAAAGTAGATGATATGCGCATAATGAAGGAATAATAAGATAATGAGGTGTTTGATTGTATTCATGAGCTCATGACTGATATAAAGAGAAGTTTGTATCATGGTTTGAGTATATAGAATTTTTGTATTTTGGGATGTGGAAAGAGTTAACTTTTAACTAAATTCAGGTTTTCACTAAGGTTCAATGGGTATTCAAGAGAATACATGATTAAGGCCTTTGAATGTTTGGAATGTGACCAACAAGACATATCTTATAATATATGGGGATTAAAGACAGTATTAAATATCTGGTAATCGTTTTCAGTATATTAGGAGAGTGGACTGCAGTATTATGGATACGCCTAAAGATTAGAATAAATTATGTTGGACATAAGTTAGTATTGTTTAAGGATAGAATATTTTCGATATTATTGATGGGATGTTATAGTAATGTAGTTTTAGAAAAAGGACAACCTGCAGGATGGGCGACAACCCATCGCTTCGGACAAGGCTGTGGGAATCGAACCCACAACCGAAGTGCGACTCGCCTTTATCGCCTACCACTGGCCTACAGGAAGTCCCTGTTTAGTAGAAACTAGTTTTATTATATTAAGCAGTATGATATATGAAGTATAAGTCCATTTTAGGAACCATATATGATTAATCTCACTATATATCGACTTATGTATATAATTTTTGCTAACCTTTTGTTTGAGACAGATGGAATGACCCGTAATTCTATCACATAATCTGCTAACACTTCACGAATAACAAATTCATCTTCATTTATTTAAGAGATGAAGTGGAAATTGTTCAAGGCACGAACAATAGTGAGATTGTACCAAAATAAAGTAATTATTTATTCTAATTCAAATTTTCAACTTTAGGGAAATGATCTTGAAAACCAAAAATGTTGTCCTAGTGCCCTTATATCCGATGAATAAGATGGTACCCTAGATCGTCACAAATTTATGGCTTTTTGATTACTGGCTTTTCCATAGCCATGTTCTCTACCACTCTCCATCAGAACATGATGGTTAGATTTCTCTTCCATATCCATATTTTCACTTATGTGGAAACCCAGTGATTAGTTTAATTGGGTAACCGTTACGTTTCATACTTTTGTTTTTAAAGATTGGTTTTGGTATTCCTTTTTACGATATGGGTTTCTATTAAAGAAACTTTCGAATAGTAAACCATTTATAACCCTGATGAATTTCGAGGGCGAAATTCATTTTAAGGGGGGTAGAATGTAACACCCCGAATTTTTTTGAAAAATATTCTTTTTAATTTCATTAATGTCTTGTGTTGTACGCTACACCAAAAGAAGCTTTCACAACACGCATCCTTGACTTGCCTTCCATTACACGCAATCGCGACCTTCCTCGATAGCGTGTGTAGTACGCAATAACGAGTTTCACTAAACAGCAATATGCTATTAAAATATTATTAAAACTAGCCGTGATGAATAGTAATAATCACTTTTTGAAATTTTGTAAATTTTATTTTATCAAAATGGACTTTATTTTTGGATTTGTAATATCGAAATTAGCTTAGGGTGAAATTTTGGTACTTTTCGGATAACTTTTATTTTCTGATGAATAGTGAAAATTACTAAATTTTAATTACAAACAACTTTTTTAATCGAAATAATTAATAGTGATAAATTATTAATTTGAGTGGTTTTAAAGTATATTTAGAATATATTTTTACAATTCAATACAATGTTGGTCATTGGATGTAATTTCACATTTACACCAGACATAAACAAGTGTTAATCTTTTGATAGTTATTATCTCTTAAAAACACACTATATGTTGTGACAACAGAAATTAATTATAAAATTAATTAATGCACCTTATATGTTGGGAATTCTGTAAAATAGAAATCATTTTTGAATTCGGAATATCAATTATATCTTAGGGTGAAATTTTGGCATTTTTCTGAAAAACTTCAATTTTTGATGAATAGTGAAACTACTAAGTGGTAGTTAAAAAAATTAATTTTTTTCATAAATCTTAATTTTTCCGCTTCTGTGAATGGAGTTTCAAAAATCGGATAGACACGGTTGATGTCAGTACCTAAAATGTGGTTCAATGAGATGAAAATAATTTTTGGTGAATAGTAACTTTTTACTTTTATTTACCACGGTTAAAAGTAAATAGGGTAATTAAGGGTAAAAATGAGATTAATATTACCCTAACACATATCATAATCCTATTGTACAAGTGTATCTCGACCAAAAACAACCTTAAGTGTAAAATATTATCATTTAGGCCCACTTTGATTAGATTAGGACATTTATTATTATTTAATTCAAAGAAGAGTTAAAAGAGGTAAAATCAAAGTTTATTTACTAAAACATTTTTAATATAGGGTTATACATAATATATTTTCGACTATGAATATTCATTAGAAATATAAAACTATTTCCTACATAATGGTTGTTTATTTGTAATTTTTAAACATTAAATAATTTAATTTAATTATGACACAAAGATGATGCAGTAATTATCTTATTAATGAAATATTGACATAATTGATGTTATAAGTACCCAAATAGATCTAATTTGAGACTTTTTATGAATTACACTAATTTTCTAGGTTAATATGACATGTTATTATTGATTTAATTAAATGTTTTCGAAATTATAATTCTGTTATGATTTTCACAAAAATCAATTACTAAATAGTGTCAAAATTGACATAAAATAGTTTTTAAAACAAATATTATATTATTAATTGTTATTTCATTCTTAAAAATCTACGGTTCGGCAACATGACTTAGATAAGATTATATATATTAATAATAAACAATTTGGGGTTCGTTTGGCTTCCTATAGTAAGTTTATTAACCTTATAGTGTAAGAACACAAGAAGACACGGTAAAAGTAAAATTATTTAACTTAATGTTAAATCTAAATGATAAGGTTAAAATAGGAATCTAAACTTGTCTAAATTCTATTGGATGAGAGGATTGAGACCCATCCCCACCTTAGACTCTAAATAAATCAATTTGTATCTATTTAAAACCGAACTTGACTTTATAATAAAATAATATTTTTAGTTATTCCAAAGGTGCCCCTCTCTACCCTTATAAAAGGACACCTCCCCCCTCTCTTCCTCACACAACTTTGAGCCTTCAAGCTCGGCCCAACCCTGCCAAAATCTCTTCTCCACTGCCCTAGAAACATCATAGAGGTTCTGGTCTTCCTCAAAGACCAATTTTAGTGCCCTAAGAGGAGGTCTCAAAGAGGCGCTTCAAAGAAGATGTAATTTCCGTTACAAATTCTTTCACCTTTATTTCTTTTTCCACTTCTTCTTCATAGGTTGTTTCATTATGAAGTAATAACATCAGTATCACTAATATACTTATATGTTATTATAAGTATGAAACAATCCTAATTCACCATCTATCCATCCTATGGAAAACAAAATCACCGTGCGTGCGTACGTACGGAATACCGTCTCCACGCCGTGGTGTAATCTGTTTTTCCACCAACACCTTACATGGATGGGTATTATGGTGTAAAGAATAACTATACATAGTTATAATAACATCATAATGATTCTGATATATTGTATCATCCACTCCAATTCAATTCAATAATTATGGAAATGATATCATCGCTCGTGCGTACGTACGGACTACCGTCTCCACGACGCGATGAGATTCATTCTCCATGTTAACCATTTAAGAATGATTATAAAGTATATATAAGAAATAATAATGAAATATATGACATTATAAATATACTGGATTTATGTGTATATATATGTATGTCATCTACTTAATTCCACTCAATTCAATAAGGAAATAAAAACAGCGTTCATGCATACGTACGGCCTACCGTCTCCATGAACGGTGTATTTCTTTCCATTTATCGATCCATTATATATATGTATATTCTGAATATATATTATATATAAATAATTTTTTATATTCTATAATTAATTAATAATGATCTAAGTAATCATATGAATAATTACAAGTTAAAACACGAACGACAAATGAGACGATATTACCCAAAACGCTACTTTAACATGAATTTACAAAAGAACGGGTAATATAAAGTCATAAGTGGACCATATATGATATAATAACAATGAATATGATTCTGGAATAAGTCAATAACATGATTTAAATCATTATACAGGAGGTTCGGACACTTACGAAGCAAATCGGACCTAAAGTAAGGGAAAATCTCGCAATCTCAATTTTTATCCGAGATTGTTTATACTTTGAAATTTACTAGGGTGTATTTTATCATCCAAATCCATGTTTCCTCAATATGTAATATTATTTCCATCCACCTACAATTATTTAAATCCAATTTTACCCTTCGGTGAGTTTTTAGTAAAAGATATGAAAGGAAACTTTTGTCGTTTTTCATACGAGGTACTTTTTGACTTTTCCGACAAAAGTACGAGAATAATTTTTTTTATCTCAAATGGAACGAACAGATTTTTACGGTTTTATAAAGCCTTATTTTCATGAAGCTTCCTCCAAAATATTTCATGAATATTTTCAATAAAATCTCTTTCTTTTAAAATTGCATGACATTTTGTGGAAAGAAATTGATTTTGAAGAAGAAAGGATATTTTCCTCAAGAATTCATTTCAAGTGTTTTATCAAAATTATTTTCCATCTAAGATAATATAGGGTTCTGTTTCTATCCCTATTATTACATTGATTTGATTATGTTGTGATGGAATTATTTTTATGAATTCCTTTATCTTATATGAATTGTTTTATGATGTCATGATGTTTATGATTCCCATTTTTATTACATGGGTTATGCTATGATGTATGGTTTATGATTTTGTGGCACACATAAGAATGGTATCATTATGAGATGGGTGGGACCTATATCTCCCTCCAATGCAGTGGGTAAAGATTTTATATCTCATGAGATAGACATGGCTAGAATGGTAGGTTATACAGGTTCAGTGAAACAGGACTGAAACGAGGGTGACTCGGTTCAGAAAGGGACTTTGTCCACTAAGATAGTCTTGGCAATGAGTCTCGACTAACAAGAAATGATTCTCTATGATTATGTGTGTATGACACAATGTTTAATGTTTTAAGTTATGATTATTGTGATTACATTTCACTGCCATGAGATATCACAGGTTATGAAATTATGATCTCTTTTATAGGTTAAGATTTCCAAAAGTTATGTGCTTATGTATATGATGTGATTGATATTTATTTTATTTACCCTTACTGAGAATTTGAGCTCACCCTTTTATGTTTTATTTTCCCCAGGATATAAATAAAGGTTTTAGGTATAAAAAAAGAAGATCTTTATGGGAGATGTTGAAGATCTTTCACCAGGATTAGAAGATTATATTCCGAGTTTCCAAAGACACTAAACTATTACGATCCTTGTGTGTGTGTTTTTGTTATGTACTAAGTATTTCGCAAATGTAATGTAATGTCAATGTACGTCAAGATACGGGTCTCTACAAAGACGGTTGAGCAATCTTTTTTGAAAGGATTTATGATGTTCCATTATTTATGACTCCCATGTCCATTTTCATCAAATCTAAGAAGATTAGATGCTTCTCAATTCTCATCAATCATTGAATCACTAGGTCCTTTCTACTTATATAATCTGTCACCTTGATCACTTTTCCAGGGTGATAATGGATTGAGCAGTCACAATCTTTGATCTTCTCTAACCTTCATCATTGGCGCATGTTCAACTCGTTGTGTATGAATATATACTTGAGGATTTTGTGGTCCGTATATATTTCACACTTCTCCCCAAAGAGATAATGCTGCCAAAATTTTAAAGCGAATATCACCGAAGCCATCTCCAGATCATGTGTTGGATAATTCTTTTCATGAACTATCAATTATGTTGAAGCATAGGCAATGACATTTTCATTTTTCATTAACACACATCACGTGACCTTTTTGAAGTATCAATGAATACAACAAAAAGTTATCCACTTGTGGGAAAAGTGAGAACGGGTGTAGTGATAAGCCTCATTTTCATCTTCTTGAAGCATTCTTCACATTCATCACTCTAACAAAACATTTCTTCCTTCTAAGTCGGCTTGGTAAGAGGGTTGGAAAATCGTGAGAAATTTCTAAAAAGTCGTTCATAATATCCAACTAACCCCAAAAATCTATGGATATTCATTATCGATATTGGTCAAAACCATCCCTCTATTGCAACTGTCTTGGAAGAATCCACCAATATCCCATTTCATGTGATGATATGGACCAAGAATGAGACCTCCTTCAACTAGAACTCACACTTTTTTTACTTTTCATAGAGCTTGTCCACTTTCAAAAGGTCTCTATTATAGTTCTTAGATGCTCCTAAAGATCCTCCTTGGTTTTGGAGTATATTAGAATATCATATTTAAAGAATACCACAAATTTGTCAAGGTAATCTCTAAATACTATATTCATCATGTCCATGAAGCTTTTTGGAGCATTAGTGAGTCTTAAACACATTACAATGAATACATAGTGCGTGTATCTTGTACGAAAAGAAATCTTGGGGATATATTCCCTCTTCAACCTTACTTTATAATATCCCGATAGCAAATCGACCTTGAAGAAGTATTATGATCCACACGGCTGATCGAACAAGTCATCAATTCGTGGGAGAGGATACTTATTCTTTATCGTTATTTTATTAAGCTCACAATAATCGATGCCAAGGCTCATTCACCCATACTTCTTCTTGATGAATAAGACTAGTGCACCCCATGGTGTAGCACTTGGGTGTATAAAAACTTTATCTAGATTCTCTTGTATTTTTTTATTTAGCTCCTCAAGATCCATAACATCCATTCTATATGGAGTTTTGGATATTGGCAACACCCCTGGTATAAGATCAATTGAGAATTTAAAATCTCTACTAGGATGAAGGCCATGAAATTCCTCAGGAAACACTTCAATGAATTCCCTCACAATAGGAATGTCTTCAAGGATGGTTTCCTTCTTAGAATCAATCATCAAATCTAGATACGCATGCTCATAGGGCAGTAATATCCACACAAGGGATGATGGAACTAAATAAGATGCATCCTCCACCTTGAACTTGTACAGGATCGAGGGTCGATTCTCCACATGGAGAGTGATTTCCCTCTCATAGTAATTTATGTTGGAACTATATTGGAAAAGCTGATCCATGCTATGAATTGCATCAAATTCTACCAAAGGGAGTATGAAGAGATTCACCGGGAAGTTCAATCCACGAATTATGTCATGGGAGGAGTTATACTCATGGGACGCAATGATTTCCCCATTTTATGTACTCACCGACATCTTTACTTCCATGATTTGTTGTGGTGTTTGCATTGTTCTAATAAACATTAGGGATATAATAGCATTCATAGGACCAGAATCAAAAAGTACATTCTCTATTCTTAAATGAATAAATAGAGTACTTGTCACCACTTTGTTTCCTGGGTTCACTTTGGTGGTAGTGATGGAAAAAACTCTCCCTTTTGGCCTTGGAGGTTATTGGTTGCCTCCGAAAACCATTGGCTTAGGGAACTGATTTGCAAGATGCCCTAGTTCTTTGATGCTTAAGCAATGAACAATGCATTGAGATTCGAACGGAGTGTTCCTCTTTTATGTCATAGTTGTGTGTTTTTCTTATCGACAGTTAACAGGTAGGTGTCCTTCTCTTCCACAACTACATAATTTCCTCGTCCCCTTTAGGTTATTTCTGTTGTGTTTCATTCTGCTCCTTTGGCAAGTGGGGTACTCAATTTTCTTAGCACCGTTGTATTTATCCATCGGACTGCCAAAATTGAATTCCATCTTACACTTCTTATCCCAGGATACCCCTGAGATTCTACGATCTCTATTTCGACCTGAGGGAACATCAGAAAATTTCCTTATAGCTGTCAAAGTCATGGATCTCCAGGGCTTTCTACATGCTAGGTTTCATCACCCCAAAGAAGCAGTCAACCTTGAATTTGGGGGTAATGACAAATCCGAAGATGTATCGGGCAAGCCGTGTGAAGTTTTCCTGATACTCTTCAATAGATTTGTCGTCTTTTTTCTTAAGGTCAAGGAAGTCTCTTTACAACTTAAGACGGAGGGCGCACATAAAATATTTATCAAAAAACATATTTCAGAAATCCTTTCATTCCAATGCCTTGATCTCCACCTCAGGCTTTGTAATTTTGATCAAGGTTACCATTGATCAGCTTCACCATATTTACGATAATCATCCAGGAGAACCTTCTCCTATTTAGAACATTTTAGGATGTAGAATATATTTTCAATGGATTTGATCCCTTTTTCGGCAACTGAGGTATCATATGATACTTTAAAAGTAGGAGGTCTTTGTCTCATGAAGCTCTCGATATAAACTTGTTCTTTCTTAGGGTTGGATTAACATTCCTCTTAACCCATATTTCTATTCCAAAGTTATGTTAACTGATAGAGAATCATGAAAAACTTTGTGATTCCTGCTCCCATCATATTGGGCATCTCATTAGCACATTCATTACATTTATCTTCACATCGGTTGTCAGCCCGAGTCCTCCTATTACCAACCTTTGGCTGGAATAAAAGGAATGTTAGGGGTAACTCATAAATGGTAATCCAAGGAAAAAATAGATGACTTATAAATATGTTTTATTTCCTTAACTTATGAATCTATAGGCTTCAATCTATTTTATCCGTGATCTACATTATAAAATATATTTTTAGGGGAATTCCTTATATTTCCCTTAATTATGGTTCATACTAATCTTATGAATTTACCAATGCATATCCCCCGAGATTGTTGTAACCAAGAGTGTAGGAAGGCTCGTTGTCATGTTCCAGGATACCCCGAGTCAAGATTGAAACTCATTGTTGGTGTTTTCACCCCTAGGTACATCTATGCCAGAGCCGTCTCTACCTCCTCGTATCCAGATAAGGATGTATTTTCATGATAAACCACTTACTCAATACCCAAAAAAACTTAGGGATATTTTTATTATACTTAGTCTTATCTCTATGGATTCTCTAGGGTTTCCTAATCATAATCCCAAAAATAACTTAACATTTCCTCTGATACCAACTATAACAAACCTACTTTTTATTAAAGACTTAAACATGATTTATTACATAAAATTCACTTAATACAGTATAGAAGATAGATAGTTATAGTGTATTTGGGGCTTAGGAATATTACATAACAACATAGAACACTAAACACACCACATCTTTATTGAAAACTTCCTTTACATGACCACTACATTCCCTCGTACATAACATTACATTGGATAACCCGAGGACATGCATATGAAAAGGGTGATCTATAAATCCCAGTCAGGGAATAAACATGGAATAACATGAGTAATACAATACATGTTAGTCAATATTCATATCAATGTCTAACAAGAGAAACATGAACATAAAGGCATGGTAAATCATGATAATCATAACATGGAAATGTGGCAACAACACTTAACATGGAATTAGCATGAGCCAAGGATCATTGCACATAGAGAATGAGTAATCCCTAATTGCATATGAAGCACGTGTAAACCCTCGTTGAACATGAATTAGAATGAATTAACATCCATTTCACATGACGTATCATGATACTATAATTTAACCAACGCATTGGAGTGGTATCAGGGCGCACCCTTCTTAATAATTTCATTTCATGCATAAGTGTGCAACATGGATCATAAAACATGGATTCATTAAACATCATAATTTATCCCATGATAAAGGAATGTGTAATTCATATATGAAACTATATAATCAATAAGTAAATGTTCATAAAGGTGAATATCCTTGATAGATAAATGGGAATGGTATTCACTGCACAATGACTTCACCCTGGAAAAATGTGGTACAATTTTGGCAGTATAACGACACGACATAAGAATTAATAATAATGGTTGATGAGAGAGAAAGGGGTGTATCTTCATATTTACATGAAATGGACAGTAAGTGAGTCATATAGATACATGTCCCAACAATTTTAATGGAATTTATATTCATGATACAAAAGAGTTGCTTGAATTTAAATGAGGAAAGAAAAATTCTTTTCGTAATTTCGGAATAGTAACGGGTGTACTTGGGAGGCATTTAATCAGAGAGAAATGGGTATATCATCATTAAAACATAAATAACATAGAATGGGGGAGGTGAAGAATCATAACAAAACATTTATAATTGAAAATAAATTGGAATAACAATATTAAAAAACATGGATAGAAAGAGAATGGTAGGAATCCCTTACTTGGATGTGTGATCCCAAAGGATTGGGAGGGGGTTGATACAGACTTATTGGGAGCTTGGGGTACCTTGGAAGGATTATAGAGAGAGGAGGGTTGTGGTTGGATGAACGCCAAAGGTTTTTAGTGAATATGAAGTTGGAGCTTCTGTGGGTTTATATATGAAAGGAGAATGAATTCTTTATTATTTAGGTTATGGACACCACACATTAAACTAATCAAAAAAACAAACTAGCCCATGGTTGTTTCCAATGTTTTTTCCAAAAGGGGTGTGGAAGAAAATATTTTATAAGGACAATGGCCGAACATCTTAAAATAATAGGGTTTCTTATGTAGAGGTGAGTCGCAGTCTGAAGGAAAACAATTTAAAAAGACAAAATGATTTATATGTCTTGAAGGGTCCACTAAAGCTTTGTAAAATAAATCAAACAAACCCAAAATCATTTTTTTAATTTTAAACATATATTAGTAGAAAATAAAGTTTATATTATTTTATTACATCACTATTAAGTCTTTATGATGTCATAAACCACATTATATATTTATACAGTATTTAAATTTTACCCAAAAATTCAACTATCTTAGAAAATTATGAAAAATACACCATTGGATAATTTTGATGCCATGATTCCAAAAATAATATTCATTTTATATAAATAATTTTCTAAATATGTTAATTTTTTCTTTTAAAATAAAAATTTCCATTTATAAAAAATTCCTGGGTTTGGGCAAAACCAGCTTTCAAAAGTTAATAAAAATTACAATTGCATTCATAAAATTATACAATAATTTATATTTAATAAAAATTAATTTAATAAAAATAATAATAATTTTTTTTAAATTATTATTTAATTCAAAAATCTATTAATTCATCCAAATAGATTTCTCAGTTTAATATTAACAAAAAATACTATTTGCGCTTTAAAAACTGTTTACGAAGTAACAATAATAAAATGAATGTATAATAATTATTTTATAAAAAATAATGCACATATTAATAGTGCTATGGTCTTGATACATTATCCCTTATAACACACACATAAGACCGAAGGGTAAGGTGTGTGAAGGTGACAGACTCTTGGGTTGGCTCGGACAACATCACTCAAGTGGTAATCTCTATCAACATTCACTTCTCCCATAGGTGGTTCCACTCAAGCATAACATATTGATTCTCGGATTGGGCTTGGTCAAGAGAAAATCCCAATGACACCACCACCTTTCTGAGCTCCGAAAAATGGGCTTCGTATGAGGAAAGCCTACTGGATGAAGCCATCAATTTCATTGAATGAGTAAATTTGATTTGATAAAGCCATAAATTTATACTAATCACGTGATCACTTATCAATGAATATATTAGCAATAGTAACAATTATTAACAACATTTTAAAATAAAAAACATAAAACCAAATAAGTGCATACATTTTACATTACCATAAGAATACATGTCAATAGACCAAGTGGAATTTTCAATAATGAATTTTTGTGTAGTCAGAGTTAGTAAAAGTAATTTTATGTTAACAATGTGTTTAAATAAATTTATTGTTTTCAAATATTATAAGATTTATTTCCCAAATAATTTTATTTGGAAATTTACAGAAAAAAATAATGGCTCTTAAAATATAATAACTTTATGAAAGATAAATCAGTGATTTTGTTGTAGTTTTATTCAGTATGGTGAATGTGAGTTAATTAGAATAATAGATCTGAATGATAATTAAGTAAAAAAAACTAATTATCATTTTAATTTTGTAATTATAAATATTTTTGTTAAAAAAATTATTCGTTCTCAGTAAGAAATGTCTATGGGAAACCACCACATAGGCGTGCAGATTGTTTTTATACGTTTACGAAAACAAATTAAAACGACATAGGTTATTTTTTAAAAAATACGCTACAAAGGTAGCATCACTGATGCCACATTTTCTCCCCCACACCACCTTTGGCTCGGATCGATGACATGGAAAAGGCAGCATCGGCAATGCCTCCTTTTCCACAACTCCCTATAAAGGGGAAGCCCCCCTTTTCCTCACTCAATTCCTGCCTTCATCTCTCCAAAATCATCTCTGTCTCTCTCTAAAAAAATGATTTTCTATCTAGGTTTTTTCAAAGCATCATATAGAGGTATGTTTATTTATTTAATTTAATGTTATTTGTTTAATTTAATTTAAAGCTTTTTAGATTTAAATATTTCGTCTTTTATGTATTTTAGGTAGTTCTTCGTATTTTGTTTATTAAGTTGGGTAATTAGTTATATATAGTTCGAAATAATTATTGTTAGTATTATAGATTAAGTAATGATTAATTATAGATTAACATAGGATTAACTTTGGATTATGTATTGTGAAAATTTTGTATCATAAAGATTATGTGGTTATCTAAGAAATAAAATCCATGTTTGGATACAATGAAGTGGATGTGGCTCTAGAACATTTATACCTAGGGGTGAAAACACCGACAAGGAGTTTCGGGCTTGACCCGGGGTATCTTGGAACATGACAATGGGCCTTGTTGCACTCCTGGATTGACACTCCCGAGAGATATTCTTAAGATGATTCATATTTTCTTTATAAACTACTAAAATATCTAAGAAAAAATAAATCAAATTAGTATTTTTATAAATTATAAAATGATAATTATGATGTTATAGAATGAAATAAGTAAAAAATCATTAATGAATGAAAGTTATTATTAGCAATTAAATCTATTTAAGTATTTTAATCAGTTATATATAGTTTATAAATAATACTTATTATTAGTTATGACTAATTATAGACTAAATAATGATAAATTAGGATTTAAAATGAATAAATATGATTAGTTAATTATAAATAACTAATTAATATAATATGATTAAGGATTAAATAATAAATAAATAAATAATAACATAATATTGATTAACTATTGATTAAAGAATGAGTGATTATTTGAAAAAGTTATTATTAGTAATTAAAGATGTTATGTATTAAGTAGTTTAGTTAGTTGCATATAGTTTAGAAAAATTACTTAGTATTAGTAATGATTAATTATATATTAATTAATGATAACTTATGAATAAAAATGAATACATATGAATATTTAATTATAATTAACAATTAATATTTTTTACAATATCATAATTCTGATGAAAGAAACATTTCTGACGTAGAGAGTTATTTTTGACTGTGTGTACTACTATGGGGAGGTTATTGAAACTGGGAAATGAGATTCTTATAGTACACAACCAATAACGGTGGTTAGTACAACTAATTGTGTAACCATAAGTGACCTTCAAGAGAGAATTTTTGGTTCCTTAAATCTGGGACCCGATCTTGAGATCGTGTCTATGAGATCTAAACATTTTTAATTCCCGACAACATTGTAGCATCTAGCTTGTCCATTGGTTGCTGATGCGTAGTGGGTCTAAGAAATTAATTTATTTTCTTAACAGTCAAATGGTACCATGATGGAGTTATACTTTGATGCTGCTACTATACAAAAACAACGTCCAGTTGTACAAATATGTTGAATTACAATAGTGGTTGAAGACAGTCCACACAATGAAATTGATTCTATTCAAAACAATGTTGCAGAAGAGGAAAACATAGATGATTTCCCAGATATACATTTCAATCTGACATCTGATGGGGGGTTTTGTAATTATGGATCTGATAGTGACAACAATGCTGATGGGGAGGGATCAACTAAAGTTAGGAAGGAGGATTCGAGAAACGCATTAGTTTTACATCAACATCGACAAATAATAAATCATCCACCACTCCTTTCATATTGGATATAAGTAATTACACGTGTTCCTAAATTCGACAATAATATTATCACACTAATAACTGTGTTCCCCAGAGTTGTACCAGATAGGTTTAGTGGGCTATAAAAAACTATATATATTAGAAGGAATTTCCATGTAAAGATGCATTAAAAAGCACACCAAAGAGATTTCATATTGAGAGGAACTACAACAGTATAGTTCAAGAATCACACCATAGTAAATATGTCATACAGTGTGAGAAGTATGGGAATGATTGTAGATTTATCTTGAGGGAGATTCAAGACATTAAATTTGGATGTTGGAGAATCTAGAGGATTGAGGCAGATCATAATTGTGTTCATCCAAGCCTCACACAATATAATACCTCATTGGATGAAAAAATTTTGTCATCTATTCTAACATCCCAGGTAAATAAAGAATAAATAATTTTCATATTTATTAATATTTACGAATTAAATATTAATTTTAATTAAAAGGGGTTTCTACGTTCAATAGCGTACTCGGTACGCAACGATGAGTTTCTTTGAAAACTTACGTTGCACACAAGTAATAAAATAATATTATTTTAAATGTTAGTTAACGAGTAGTCGTTGTACTGGCGAGAATGGATAGAAATAACAAAAATATGATTATATATGTTTTTAAATGTTTTTACATTTACCCAATATAAGAAAAAGGCTTAAAATACAGAAAGAGTTCAATTTTAGGCATTTATACCCTAATTTTCACGAAAGGTCCACTTATCACCTTTTGACGGAGAACCGTCATTAAATATAGTTTTGATCGATCTTATAAATTCTATTGGACCAAATATAAATATTCTTTATAATTGGGACATCAAAATTAACTTTGTGTAAATTTTTGGTACCTTTCTGATAAAGTTCATTTTTTTAATGAATAGTGTAAAATGTTGTATTTTAATTCAAAACCTCTTTTTAATCTAATTTATTTATATGATTAGATTATCTTTTGAATTGGTTTTAAAGTGAAATTAGAAAATATTTTTACCATTAAATCCAATAGTGGTCGTTGGAATTAATTTCACTTTGAAATCGGACTTAAACTAGTGTCAATCTTTTGATACTTATTGTTTCATAAAAACACGCTATTTGCTCTGACAGCGGGAATTAATTATTAAATTAATTAATGTGACTTATATGTTTTGAATTTTGTAAAATAGACTTCATTTTTGAATTCGTAATATCAAATATAGCTTAGGGTGAATTTTTGGTAATTTTCTGAAAAACTTCAATTTTTGATGAATAGTGAAACCACTAAGTGGTACTTATAAAGACTGATTTTCCGTTTAAATGAAATTTTGCCATCATTGTGTTTTGAATTTAAAAAATCCGACATACATGGTTGTCATTAAGAAGTAAAATTTGGTTCAATGAGATTATAATAATTTTTTGGTGAATAGTAACTTATTAAGTTCTTAATCGCGATTAGTGGTAATTAGTGTAGTTTAAGGTAAAAATAATGCTTTAATAAAATAAGATGAGCTTGACACATGTCCTACCCTCATTGGTTGTGTCATGGCCGACCAAGACAAGCCATGGGTCAACTTGGGGACCCCATGGAACCACTTTGGTTGGGAAAAGATATAAATAACTCTTTATTTAATGTAAAAGTAAAAATGACACAAACATGATATGTTGTACTAAAACAATTTTTACATGGGGTTATAAAGATGATATTTTTTATTATAAATAGTCATTGGAAAGCTAAAAAGATTTCGTACATCATAGTATTTTTTTATAATTTTTAGACATTAAATAAATTAAATTATTTATGACATAATAATGATGCAGCGATGACATCATTATTTGACGATTTAAATAAAATGGAAGGATAATGTAAAATCTATGAACTACACATGTCCAAAACCAATTGGATGAGTGGATTTAGAACCCTTATCACCTTATACACTAATTATATTAATGTGGGACCTTTTAAAACCGAAACACATTTTCAAATAAAGTAATATTTCAATACTTTCCAAAAGTGCCCGTCCTCTCCTCTTATAAAAGGCCCCCACCTCTACCTCATTTCACACACTCCTCAAGCCTGTGGCTCGGCCAAACCTTGCCCATTTACTCTCTCCACATCCCGCTACTCATCCTAGAGGATTTCCTTTGGGAAGAATCCTTTCAAAGGAAGCCTTTAGGCTCAAATCAAAAGGAGTTACACTTTTAAAGATAATTCATTCTCTCTTGTTCATTTGTTTTATTTTGCTTCTCCAACCCTCTAAACTCTTTTTATTTACTTCTTTTGTAACAACAACAGTATCTTCAATATACCAGGATGTTGTTATAAGATTTATTCGAACTACACTCTCACACAACTACATCAAATGGTTAAATAACATACGGTTTCCGTGGATGGCAAAATTCTGCCTCCCGAAACGATGATTGTTCAATACTCATTTAACACCTTCAAGGGTGGCCATTATGATGTCACTATTTTTATATATGATATATAATATGTTTATTTTTTTTCTTTAAGCTTCTTTATTTTTCATTTTGGGCATACCTTTATGGTTTCCATTATGGGTAAACACGATATCTTCATTTAAGGAAGTGCGGACTACCGCTCCCTCAAAGTGATGTGATTCGTTAATTCCATATGTGGGACGTGTAAAGGATGGATTTAAAGTTATTATATATGATGTTATACTGGAATTATAATATACCTCTATATCATTATTATTTCTTTCCATTAAAGTATGAGATAGAAATGAAAGTAGAGTTCATGCGTACGTACGGCTTACCGTCTCCATGAACGGTGCATTTCATTTCTTATCCTCGAATGTAATGTACTATTAAAAGTACATGTATATAATGGATATATATAATTAATAATATATCTAAATGATGAATATAATTCTGGAATTAAAATATGCATACCTCTCATTTAGTTTTAATTCCATTAATATGACAAAGAAATGAAAGTAGCGTTTATGCGTACGTACGACTTACCGTCTCCATGAACGGTGCATTTCATTTCATACCCCTAAATGATTATGTAATATTATAAATACATGTATATGCTGGATATATATGATACATATTATATCCAAATCGGGAATTTCATTCTGGATATAAAGAACCTTTGACCACATGAACAACATGTAATTGTAAGAAGTCCACTTTCGACTTAAGAACCAAATATTGAGAAAACAAACATTATTAACTTAAATGGTTACATAATGTTTATAACATGGAAATAAGTGATATAAAAGGAATAATGAACTTTAAAAATGTTCTTAATCAAGTATAAATTAACTCAAGTTTATTATTTAGGACATTAAAGAACGATCGAGTCAAGTCGGACCCGAGGTAAGGGACTTCATCTCAATCTCCTTTCATTGAGTCATATTTCATTTTATACACAAATTTCTTTTATACGGTGTATAAACCCCTTTGACATTTACTTTTATACAAAAGTAATATTTTTCTACGAAGCGTTTTTCAAAACGAAAAAAAGGAATGTTTCGTTTAACGTACGCAGCGACAAAGACCTTTTCCGCCGCCGTGAGTATTATATGGTCTTTGGCTTTCTCAACAAGCCATAATGTTTTTAGAATAAAATAAATACCATATACTCTTTTATGTATTTTGGTATTGAAAATGGTTTTGAAAAAGGATTCTATTATGTCAATATATTTATGATATATTGTGATTGAAATGTGGAAATGTTATCATTCCTTTATATTGGTTTTATGTTTTATGATTTTATACTGGTACTTGGACATTTTAACGGGTGGTTACGTTATAAACCATATGACGGGTGGTGCCGTGAATACCAGGACGGGTGGTTACGTTATAACCTCTAATTTATTGGGTATGGAAGTCGACCGTATGGCTATTCCATTAAGTATGTATGGAAATTGGCCGTATGGCTATTCCATTAAGTGATATGTGTGGAAGTCGACCGTATGGTTATTCCACTTAAGTATGTTTATGTCCCAAGTAACCTTTATATATGTTATGTGTTTTTTATGGGTTTTATGGTAATACTTTGGTTACAAAAAGGTAAGTAATGATACTTTATTCAGTGAAGAATTTTTACTACTTCATGAAGGTGAAGGTATTACTTTGATAGAGTATATATGGTTTACTTGATGTTTGAAAAACTAACAGTTTTCATTCTTTCTGTATCCCTTACTGAGCTTTTTATGCTCACCCCAAGTTTTTTTGGAAATGTTTTCACAGGACTTAATGTGGAATAAGGTCAAGGATTGGATCAACGGAATGTCATCCTATATAAAACATGGAACTAGACACGTTTCTTTTTAAGAGTTTTTTTTATTATGGAAACTTAGTAGAAGTGACTACTTTGTAATCTTTTGAGATGTAATAGTTATGTTATAATTCTCTAAAACTCTAAACCTGAAAATATCCTCAACGTGAATTGTTCATTTAATTCAATATTAAGTATGGTTTAAGGTCGGGGCCTTATAGTTGGTATCAGAGGTCGGTTTAGACAACTTTAGGAGTTAGAAAAGTGTTACATTATAATATGATTGAAATGATATAGCATTTAAGGATTACCATGTTGCTTCACCTAAGATATTTCTGTGATCAGAATGGTTTTCCGCAGAGGAAACAAAGCAGCTATGTTGGGACGACATCAGGAGGAAGATAACCTTCCAAATCAGCAAACTGAGATGGTCGGAATCGGAACTGAACAGTTTGTTGAAGTGATGGCACATTTGACTCAGGCTATAAATGGTGGTGGTATCCATGCATGAGATCAGCTAGATCAACCGCAGAGGAACATGTCAGTGGTGGAAAATTTCATGAGGCAACATCCTCCATCATTCAGAGGATCATCTAACCCTGTGCAAGCTGAAGGGTGGATTAAAGCACTGGAGAAGATTTTTTATGTCATGGGGTGTTCAGAACATCAAAAGGTTAGTCTTGCTGTTTACCGTTTTGAAGGTGAAGCTGATCAGTGGTGGTCGATGGTGAAAAATATAAGGTATAGTGATGAGATTGAGGATCTTCACTGGGACGAATTCAAAGGTATGTTTCTTGAGAAATATTTTCCTAAGGTGGTTCATCTTAGGATGGAAAAACAGTTCCTAGAATTGAGGCAGGAGGATTATTCAGTGGATGCTTATGAAGAAAAGTTCACTCCATTGGAAAGGTATGCTCCAAACTTCATACGAGATCTTGATAGTAAAATAAACCGTTTTTACTCAGAGTTAAAGCCGAAGTATCGAAGGGCTTTAGCTTCTCATGAGTTCAAAAGTTATGAAAAACTTGTTCGATGTGCGGAGAAGGTGGAAATGGAGTTTGCCGATGATCAGGTGTTCTATGACAAACAACAGAATAAGAGGTCTAGTTGGTAGTCAAAGGAGAAGAATTCATCAAAGAAGCAAGGAGGTAAGAAAACCAAATATCCATCTTGTGAGAAGTGTGGTAAAATGCATCCTGGAGAATGTTTATCCAAGTATGGTAAGTGCTTTCGGTGTGGTAAGTCTGGTCATATTGCTCGTAACGGTAAGGAAGATGATCAAGCAGGAAATGAAAAGCCAACGGTAAGATGTTTTAAGTGTAATGAAATGGGTCATTATGCAAAAGAGTGTCCAACGAAGAACTCAACTGGGGAAATGCAGCCAGACTACAAGTAGAAAGGGGTGGTGAAATCCTTTGCAACAACTTCAATAGATGTTGGGCCATCGAATGAAGTGGTATCATCTCCAGGGAGCTCAGTATTTTTTGAAGATTGACTTGAGGTTGGGGTACCATCAGTTGAAATTAAAAGAAGAAGACGTTCTGAAGACTGTGTTCCGTACTAGATATGGCCATTATGAATTTGTAGTTATGCCTTTTGGGTTAACCAATGCACCTGCTGTATTCATGGACCTTATGAATAAAATTTTCCATGAGTTCTTGGATAAGTTTGTGTTTTTTTTTGGGGTTTGGGAAGAGGTTATGTGTGCCTTGTGATTCACAGTTGAAGAGAGAGTTGTTATGTGAAGCTCATAGTTCTCCGTTTTTAGTTCCTCTTGGCAGTACTAAGATGTACAGAGATCTGCGGGAGTATTACTGGTGGGATGGAATGAAAAGAGATATTGCTGATTTTACTGTGAAGTGTTTGACATGTCAACAGGTTAAAGGAGAGCGATAGTTACAGAAAGGGATGCTTCAGCCTTTACCAGTGCCAGAGTGGAAATGGGAAAACATATCCATGGACTTTGTTGTGGGATTACTGAGGACATCTCGAGGTAATAATGCAATCTGGGTTATTGTTGATCGCTTGACCAAATCTGCTCATTTCCTTTCTATACGAGATACTTTCTCTCTAGATCAACTTTCCCATTTGTATCTTAAAGAGATAGCCAGGTTACATGGAGTTCCTCTCTCCATTTTATCTGATCGTCATCCCAAGTTCACATCTAACTTTTTGAAAGGCGTTCAGAAGTCGTTGGGTACTGAATTAAAATTTAGTACAGCTTTTCATCCTCAATCAGATGGGCAGTCAGAACGAACAATTTAGACCTTGGAGGATATGCTACGATCTTGTTCTATGGATTATCAGGGAAGTTTGGACCAACATCTTTATTTGGTTGAATTTTCATATAATAACTGTTTTCATTCCAGTTTACAGATGGAACTATTTCATGCATTATATGGGAAGCGGTGTCGAACTCCAGCTTTCTGGGATGAAGTGGGTGAAAGGAAGTTGATGGGACCAGAATTGGTAGAAGAGGTGGCAGAAAAAGTTCAGTTGATTCAGAAGCACATGAGAACAGCTCAGAGCAGGCAGAAGAGTTATGCGGATAACCGGAGGAAGGATCTATCTTTCGAGGTAGGTGATCATGTTTTTCTCGAGGTTTCTCCTTGGAAAAGTGTGATGAGATTTGGTAAGAAAGGAAAGCTGAGTCCAAGGTTTATTGGACCATATGAAATTCTGGAGAGAGTTGGATCAGTTGCTTACCGGGTGGCTTTACCTCCGATTTTATCTCAGGTACACAATGTTTTTCATGTTTCAATGTTTAGAAAGTATATGCCAGATCCATCTCATGTTTTGAGCCCAGAGGTAGTTTAGCTGGAAGAGAACCTATCTTATGAGGAACAACCGGTCCAGATTCTTGACTACATGGAGCAAGTGTTACGGAATAAGGTGATTCACCAGGTAAAGGTTTTGTGAAAAAACCACATGATTGAAGAGGCAACGTGGGAATCTGAAAATGCTATGAGGGATAAATACCCCCACTTATTTTGATAAGTGAATAAAATTGCGAGGACGCAATTCCCAAAAGGGGGGAAGGATGTAACATCCTAGGTAAATAAAGAATAAATAATTTTCATATTTATTAATATTTAGGAATTAAATATTAATTTTAATTAAAAGGGGTTTCTACGTTCGATAGCGTACTCGGTACGCAACGATGAGTTTCTTTGAAAACTTACGTTGCACACAAGTAATAAAATAATATTATTTTAAATGTTAGTTAACGAGTAGTCATTGTACTGGTGGGAATGGATAGAAATAACTAAAATATGATTATATAAGTTTTTAAATGTTTTTACATTTACCCAATAAAAGATAAAGGCTTAAAATACGGAAAGATTTCAATTTTAGGAATTTATAACCTAATTTTCACGAAAGGTCCACTTATCACCTTTTGACGGAGAACCGTCATTAAATATAGTTTTGATCGATCTTATAAATTCTATTGGACCAAATATAACTCTTCTTTAGAATTGGGACATCAAAATTTACTTTGTGTAAATTTTTGGTACCTTTCTGATAAAGTTCATTTTTTTAATGAACAGTGTAAAATGTTTTATTTTAATTCAAAACCTCTTTTTAATATAATATATTTATATGATTAGATTATCTTTTGAATTGGTTTTAAAGTGAAATTAGAAAATATTTTTACCATTAAATCCAATAGTGGTCGTTGGAATTAATTTCACTTTGAAATCGGACTTAAACTAGTGTCAATCTTTTGATACTTATTGTTTATAAAAACACGCTATTTGCTCTGACAGCGGGTATTAATTATTAAATTAATTAATGCGACTTATATGTTTTGAATTTTGTAAAAAAGACTTCATTTTCGAATTCGTAATATCAAATATATCTTAGGGTGAATTTTTGGTAATTTTCTGAAAAACTTCAATTTTTGATGAATAGTGAAACCACTAAGTGGTACTTATAAAGACTGATTTTCCGTTTAAATGAAATTTTTCCATCATTGTGTTTTGAATTGGAAAAATCTGACATACATGGTTGTCATTAAGAAGTAAAATGTGGTTCAATGAGATTATAATAATTTTTTGGTGAATAGTAACTTATTAAGTTCTTAATCGCGATTAGTGGTAATTAGTGTAGTTTAAGGTAAAAATAATGCTTTAATAAAATAAGATGAGCTTGACACATGTCCTACCCTCATTGGTTGTGTCATGGCCGACCAAGACAAGCCATGGGTATACTTGGGGACCCCATGGAGCCACTTTGGTTGGGAAATGATATAAATAACTCTTTATTTAATGTAAAAGTAAAAATGACACAAACATGATATGTTTTACTAAAACAATTTTTACATGGGGTTATAAAGATGTGATTTTTGATTATAAATAGTAATTGGAAAGATAAAAAGATTTCCTACATCATATTATTTTTTTTATAATTTTTAGACATTAAATAAATTAAATTATTTATGACATAATAATGATGCAGCGATGACATCATTATTTGGCGATTTAAATAAAATGGAAAGATAATGTAAAATATATGAACTACACATGTCCAAAACCAATTGGATGAGTGGATTTAGAACCCTTATCACCTTATACGAGAATTATATCAATGTGGGACCTTTTAAAACCGAAACACATTTTCAAATAAAGTAATATTTCTTTACTTTCCAAAAGTGCCCCTCCTCTCCTCTTATAAAAGGCCCCCACCTCTACCTCATTTCACACACTCCTCAAGCCTTTGGCTCGGCCAAACCCTGCCCATTTACTCTCTTTACACCCCTATCCTCATCCTAGAGGATTCCCTTTGGGAAGAATCCTTTCAAAGGAATCCTTTAGGCTCAAATCAAAAGGAGTTACACTTTTAAAGGTAATTCATTCTCTCTTGTTCATTTGTTTTATTTTGCTTCTCCAACCCTATAAACTCTTTTTATTTACTTATTTTATAACAACACCAGTATCTTAAATATACTAGGATGTTGTTATAAGATTTATTCGAGCTACACTCTCACAAAGCTACATCAAATGGTTAAAGAACATACGGTTTCCGTGGATGGCGAAATTCTGCCTCCCGAAACGATGATTGTTCAATACTCATTTAACACCTTCAAGGGTGGACATTATGATGTCACTATTTTTATATATGATATATAATATGTTTAGTTTTTTTCTTTAAGATTATTTCTTTTTCATTTTGGGCATACCTTTATGGTTTCATTTATGGGTAAACACGATATCTTCATTTAAGGAAGTGCAGACTACCGCCCCCTCAAAGTGATGTGATTCGTTAATGCCATATGTGGGACGTGTAAAGGATGGATTTAAATTTATTATATATGATGTTATACTGGAATTATAATATACCTCTATATCATTATTATTTCTTTCCATTAAAGTATGAGATAGAAATGAAAGTAGTGTTCATGCGTACGTACGGCTTACCGTCTCCATGAACGGTGCATTTCATTTCTTATCCCCGAATGTAATGTACTATTAAAAGTACATGTATATAATGGATATATATAATTAATACTATATCTAAATGATGAATATAATTCTGGAATTAAAATATACATACCTCTCATTTAGTTTTAATTCCATTAATATGACAAAGAAATGAAAGTAGCGTTCATGCGTACGTACGGCTTACCGTCTCCAGGAACGATGCATTTCATTTCATACCCCTAAATGATTATGTAATATTATAAATACATGTATATGCTGGATATATATGATACATATTATATCCAAATCGGGAATTTCATTCTGGATATAAAGAACCTTTGACCACACGAACAACATGTAATTGTAAGAAGTCCACTTTCGACTTAAGAACCAAATATTGAGAAAACAAACATTATTAACTTAAATGGTTACATAATGTTTATAACATGAAAATAAGTGATATAAAAGGAATAATGAACTTTAAAAAGGTTCTTAATCAAGTATAAATTAACTCAAGTTTATTATTCAGGACGTTAAAGAACGATCGAGTCAAGTCAGACCTGAGGTAAGGGACTTCATCTCAATCTCCTTTCATTGAGGCAT
The DNA here is from genome assembly GCA_963277665.1 of Viscum album. Lineage (NCBI taxonomy): Eukaryota > Viridiplantae > Streptophyta > Magnoliopsida > Santalales > Viscaceae > Viscum > Viscum album. The sequence goes on along the minus strand of OY728140.1, from coordinate 114,364,663 downwards.
ATTTCATTTTATACACAACTTTATTTTATACGGTGTATAAAACCCTTTGAAATTTACTTTTATACAAAATGAATATTTTTCTACGAAGCGTTTTTCCAAACGACAAAATGGAATGTTTCTTTTAACGTACGCGGCGACAAGGACCTTTTTCGCTGCCGCGAGTATTATTTGGTCTTTGGCTTTCTCAACAAGCCGTAATGTTTTTAGAATAAAATAAATACCATATACTCTTTTATGTATTTTGGTATTGAAAATGGTTTTGAAAAAGGATTCTATTATGTCAATATATTTATGATATATTGTGATTGAAATGTTGAAATGTTATCATTCCATTATATTGGTTTTATGTTTTAAGATTTTATACTGGTACATGGACATTTTAACGGGTGGTTACGTTATAAACCATATGACGGGTGGTGCCGTGAATACTAGGACGAGTGGTTACGTTATATCCTCCAATGCATTGGGTATGGAAGTCGGCCGTATGGCTATTCCATTAAGTATGTATGGAAATTGGCCGTATGGCTATTCCATTAAGTGATATGTGTGGAAGTCGACCATATGGTTATTCCACTTAAGTATGTTTATGTCCCATGTTACCTTTATATATGTTATGTGTTTTTTATGGGTTTTATGGTAATACTTTGGTTACAAAAAGGTAAATAATGATACTTTATTCAGTGAAGAGTTTTTACTACTTCATGAAGGTGAAGGTATTACTTTGATAGAGTATATATGGTTTACTTGATGTTTGAATAACTAACAGTTTTCATTCTTTCTGTATCCCTTACTGAGCTTTTTATGCTCACCCCAAGTTTTTTTTGAAATGTTTTCACAAGACTTAATGTGGAATAAGGTCAAGGATGGGATCAAGGGAATGTCATCCTATAAAAAACATGGAACTAGACACGTTTCTTTTTAAGAGTTTTTTTTATTATGGAAACTTAGTGGAAGTGACTACTTTGTAATCTTTTGAGATGTAATAGTTATGTTCTAATTCTCTAAAACTCTAAACCTGAAAAGATCCTCAACGTGAATTGTTCATTTAATTCAATATTTAGTAAGGTTTAAGGCCGGGGCCTTATATCTATTATTGTTGATATGATTAGGACATGTTAAGATGTTCCAATAGCCCTTGCGCAAGAAAAGATTAAATAGACATCCAGTTATAATATTTCCTAAAACAAGGCATGGATGTCGAAATAGAAGGCAATTGTTGTGGTCTATGATGATTGGGATGACTCATATCGGGTGTTGCCACAATTTCTAGCCATACCGAGTCATTATACCAAAGTTGTATTCCATATAGATACAAATGAACATGTGTCTCATGTTAAATTTCATCGGTTGTTCTTGGCATTCCATTCTTATATCTTCGCATTTCGTTACAACAAACAATTTATTCATATTGATGGATAATTTCTATATAGAAAATTCAAAGTTTTATTGTGGATTTCGGAAACCCATGATGGAAACTGTTCACATGTTCCTCTTGCCTTTTCTATTGTAGAGAAAGAAAACTATGAATCATGGAGTTGGTTTCTTGAATGTATCAATAACAATTTCACCAACTTTTGGGGGTGTTTGTTTGATATCTGATCGCCATTATGAAATTAATGAGGTAATACATGCATATCCTGATATATAGAGATACCCAAATGCACATCATTGGTTCTACATTAGACACATTTCTATTAATGTGCATAAACAATTCCACAACGAACCGATGAAGAATGAAATCACGAGGCTTGGTAGAAAGTGTTTTTGTTATTTTTTACTATTTCAACATAAAGATAAAATCCAATTGTGTGAGATATCATCTATTATATGTAGTATATGAGTCAATGGCAGTTTGAAGAATGTTTTGAAAAAATCCGACAGTTTAATCAAGAAGTTTAGGATTATATAATTCGAATTCCAAAAGAGAAATTTACATTGCCATATGAAGGGGGGAAGAGGTACGGACACATGACGACAAAAATTTTAGAGTTCATCAATGGTGTTTTTAAAGGGCTTCACAAGATACCAATAACCAACCTAGTTCATGAGACATTATATCGATGCATAAGTACATTGTTGATAGACAAAAACTAGCATCAGTAGGATTAGAGTAGGGGATAAGATACGGAAGACACTTTCACTGAGAGATTGAAAAGAATATTGAGGATGTGTTTGGTTATCATGTATCCCTTTTTCGACAAGAAGACTCATGATTTGTAGTTCAAGAGCATTGAGACCCCATCACAAATAACATCGGTGAACAAATGGTGTTATTATAGGAAACAAGGCAATGTCAATGTGGAAACATTCAAGCCTTATGGTTTCCATGCAATCATTACATTGCAACATGTGGCTCTGTGAACATATCATGGAAGGAAAATGTTGATCCATTGTAGCAGATGGATACCATTGCTAACTGTTATACTGCACCATGGACACCTATTAGGGTGTATCCTTATTTTCCAATGCCTAAAGGCCATCCGATCGTGATACCTGACATAAATCAGTTGCGTCCTCTTGGGAGATAGAAGGCCAGTAGAATGCATAATGAGATGGACTAACTTCAAGTACAGGGGAAGAGTTTGAGATGCACGATATTTCATAAAGAATTTCATAACCTGAAATGATTCCCTAACATTGTACAGTCAATTTGACAGTCTATTCAAGAATGATGTATTGTCTTCATTGTTATATTCTCATATTATAAGTTTAATGTTATATCCTCTTTTTGTTTTTCTCATTTTTATAAACCCCAAAACCCAAAAGCAAAACACTTAATCCAAAAAAAACATTCCTAAACCTTAATATCAATATTCAAAACCCTAAACCCTCAAACTTAAACCCCAACCCAAAAACTTCTTCCATTTACCTTGGTTTTTGATACCATTATGTGTGATATTTTAAAAAGCATTTATATAACAAAATAATACTATCATAATGATTATCATAAGTTATTCAATACATATAATTAGATAAATTCCTAAAACATCATTAGTAATTTACATGGTTTATCTTAATCCAATCTGTAATTAGTTAATCATAAAGCTCATCCAAAATATGTCTAACCAAATTTTAGACCCAATAATTTAGATAATAAAATTTATTTCATAAAAACACGAATGCTTTCAAGAAATAAAATTCTCTTTATTCCTTAAATAAACTCTTAGATAATAGAATTTATTCCATAAATCAATAATTACAACACTTAACCAATATTTTAAATTTAATATTATTATCTCTCCCTTTTTTATTGGGTTTCTAAAATCCAAAACACAAAAGTAGAACACAAAACCCAGAAACATCATTCTTAATCACTAATATCAAAATTCGAATCCCTAAAACCTCAAACTGAATCCCCAACCCAGAAGCATATTCCCTTTAACATGGTTTTTGAAAACATTATGTGGGATATTTTTGTGAAATTTTTATATAACGAAATAATTGTATCATAAATATTATCATAATCTATTCAATATAGATAAATAGATAAATTCTTAAAACATCATTATTAATTGATATGGTTTATCTTAATCCAATATGTAATTAGTTAATCATAAAGCTCCTCCAAAATATGTATAACCAAATTCAAGACCAAATAATTTAGATAATAGAATTTATTTCATTAAAACATGAATTATTTCAAGAAATAAATTTCGCCTTATTCCTTAAATAAAATCACAGATAATAGAATTTATTTCATAATTGAAAAATCAAATCACTTCCCATATGGTAAAATAAAGGTTATTATTTTTTCCTTTTTCCTCATCTTCTAAACTCCAAAACCAAAAAGTAGAACACTTAACCAAGGACATCTTTAATAAACCATAATTTCAAAATTCGAAACCCTAAACCCTCAAACCTAAACCCCAACCAAAGAACATATTCCCTTTACCATGGATTTTTATAGCATTACGTGTGATATTTTAACATACTTTTATATAACTAAATAATATTATCATAATGATTTGCATAAGTTATTCAATACAAATAATTATATAATTTCCCAAAACAAAATTATTAATTGACACAGTTTATCTTAATCCAATCCATAATTAGTTAAACATAATGCTCCTCCAAAATATGTCGGACCAAATTCAAGAACCAATAATTTAGATAATATAATTTATTTCATAAAAAAATGAATGATTTCAAGAATTAAAATTCTCCTTATTCCTTAAATAAAATCCTAGATAATAGAATTTATTTCATAAATCCAAAAGCAGAACACTTAACCCATATTGTAAATTCAATTTCATTATCTCTTATTTTTTTCTTGATTTTCTAAACCCCAACCCAAAAATCATAAACCTAAACCCTAAAACATTAGTGAAAATCCAAAAACCTAGTTATATTCCCTTTAATCATGTATTAATTAATAAAATTCTTACAATGATATTTTCATTAATAATATTATTTCACTAAATGTTTTTCCCATCTATTTTTATCTTCTTTTGTCTTGTTATCTTTATTTCATTCAGAATTAAATGAAATAGAGAATTATATTTCTTTTGGTAAAAATAAATTCATAAAAAAACGTGAATAAACATGTCATGTCTTCCATTCTACAAGTCATAACATTATTCTAACGGTAAAATTATATTTACATTTTACACTAACGACTCATTTCATTTGTTTATATGTTGATGGATGATACCATACTACTCACTTAGTAGTCTTCCCATATTTCACAGGCTATGTTAGAGAGTCATAAAGATCGATTGATTAGGGTGCATTGAGCACACCATTTTCATCACAGGGAGCCTCCATATGCCATTAGACCATACATGTGCCATGGTAGCATCTATGGGCTTACTGTATCATATTTCACATTTATAGACCATTACCAACATGATGGACTCATTGATAGGTGGAGACCAGAGATACACACATTGCACCTGCCTGAGGGAGAGATGACAATCACCCTCGAGGATGTGTTAGTGCTTCTCTATCTTCCTATATAGGGGAGAACTGTTATTAGACTAACTCATGTAGCTTGGACAGACCTTGCTCAGCACTTGTTAGTCATTGATATTTTGTCCGACTATAGGACTACAGATGAAGATTCTGTATCTCTTCCTTGGTTGGAGTCACATATTCCACATATAGAGGATGATGATTATGAGAATACTATCATGTGTTACGACCATGTATATATATTATGGCTCTTTGGTGGGACCGTGTGTACTTATCACTCAGGGATACACATGAACATGATGTATATACCCCTACTAGAGGACTTTGTTTAGGCTGGGACATACAGGTGGGGATCAACCTTCATGTAATACACGTACAGATCATTATTCAAGCTATCCCACAGGGACCGCGCATGTCTTAGGGGATGCCCCGTCATTATTTAGATGTGGGCATAGGAGCGCATCCCAGCATTCTGACCCGATCTTCCTGGTCTGCCGGTCGAGATGGAGGTGATAAATGATGCTCCGTGTGGACGCTAGTATGATAAGTGATTTCTATTGGTTTCTGATGATACTATGAGTTATTGACTATAATTTCTCATTAGTTGTCACTATCGGTGATTTATTTTAAAGGTGGTGTCGGCGACACTATTTCGACATAGTTGCAAGACAACATTTGAGTGTATATTGGATACAGTTGTACTGTCTCTTATCTGATTAGGTATGTATATATAATCTTCCAATTTCAAAAATATTTAATAATAACATGAATTTTGGTTTTTAGTTAGCTCCTCTTTTGACAAAATCACTCATCATTTCAGATTTCATGGCTTCCAAACTGGAGTATTATGACCACATTACCAGCATACTGCACTGATGGGCCTGAGGATTCTATGGATGTAGTGCCCCTCATTCACTTCCATATTATTGAGGTGCAGCAGCATGACCGATTGATGTGCCAGTTTTTCCATACTCAGTCGATTCCATTGCCCTCAAGACAGACAGACAGACTTCATGGGATGAAGCTAACAATGAGGCAGGATGATGACTAGTCCCGAGTACATTCCAGCTTTATCAACTGCTAGCACAGACGTGCAGTGTTTTGTATTCAAGGTGTTCCTATGAATTGATTCTCTCCTTCAGAGTTGGTTTAGTATGCACCATGGTATAGACTGAAGTCTATACTGTATCTTACTGAACCTGGCATAGAGATATAGAAGATGGTAAGTCAATAAATTTCTATTATATTTTTCATTGAATTATTTTCTAATTCAATTTGAATCTCTCTGCAGTGAAATCACACAGGGTGGTTTGTTCAAATGAGTGATGAAGTGGAGGAGGGGGTATTTTGCTGGGAAGCCATCCATTTTATAGCGCTGAAGGTGAGGGAATCTTATTGTGCAATTTTTGAAAGCATCTTCACGTGTCCGAATTGGAGAGAGGAGGTTCCTACCCCAGTGAAACATCCTATAGCTACTTATGATGATGATCCCTGGCCACGACGACGTAGATAGCATCATACTGCATGTGAGCCCTCAGATGTTCCACGGGCAGAGGTCGGCCCTCTAGTAGTCCAGGATCACCAAATTCAGGATGTGCCTTAGGTGGCATGGGATCCATCTTTCCTGATAGGATATCCGCAGTTCTATCCATCTTGGGTTCCCGATCCATCAAATCTTTGGGATCCATCGCAGCCTTGGTTTTTAGATCCATCACCGTCTGGGGGTATAACTCCATCGCAGGCTTGGTTGCCTCTTGTAATTGAGGCAGGTCCTTCTACCACCTTAGAAGGAGAAGGGTCTGGAGGGCAGTAAGAGATTCATTTAATAGCTCCTCCCACTGACACACAGATATAGGATGTGCCAATCAACATTCCAGCACCCGAGGATCAGCCTTCTCGAGGTCATCAGACTCCACTACGTACTCAATACAGACATCTTATTCACATACCACCATGTGGGACATAATCTCCTCGCCACAGACACATACATTGATTGTACATGTTTTTTTACATGTTTTATGTATACTGAAATCAATATACTATTATTACTCCTACCACTTCTCATATGTTTATCCAATATTTCAGTTTTCATTTATATTTTTGGCACAATTTATATTTAACACCTTTCAATGTCGACTACTTAAAACATATAAATAATCAGTAAATTTCAAGTAAATAAATTTAAAATATTAAAAAATTTATAGTATAAAAACAATGTAAATAAAATTTAAAAGAAAGCCTAAACATATAAGAAATTTTTTGAAAATAAAAAGATTCATAAATAAAACCTATAAATTATAACGAAAGGAATGTAATAAATGTAACTCAGAATTGAGTGAGAAAAGTATAAAGGTCATGGAGGATCCTAAGTCACCTACTTGAAACTTTTATATGATTCAATTTGGTGGATTAGAAAGCTTATAAATAATTTTTCGCCAACATTTTTTAAGATTTTTTTTATTTTGGACAACTAGTTATATGTTGAAGAAATGTTTAAAATTACATTCATATCAGTCTTATAGTTAATATTATATAGGCTAACAAAGTCACGTACATGAAACATTTTTATGTTTCATGTTGGTGGATTAGAAAGCTTATAAATATTTTTTAAATTTTTTTAGGAATTTATTTTTATTTTCGACTAGTTGTTATATATTTAATCAATGTTTAAAATTTCATTCATATATGTCTTACCATTAATATTATATAGGCTAGAATATTCAAATACTTGAAACCTTTTTAAGTTTCAAGTACGTGGATTAAAAAGAATATAAATAATTTTTCGCCAATATTTTTTAAGAATTTATTATTATTTAGGAATACTAGTAATATGTTTAATCACTGTTTAAAATTTCATTCATGTCGATCTTATAGTTTATATTTTATATGTTAGAAAAGTCACATACTCGAATAAAAGATAAATTATGTTGAAACCTTATGTTATATATATATATATATATATAACCATATGAACATAAAAATAAAACATTAAAATTTTAATTATATGAAATCTAATTAAAATAGAAAAATAATTGTTTTAGGGAAAAGGAAGCATCGCTGATTTCACCTTTCTACTGTATGTTTTAAAATAAATTAGCCTAGGAAATTTAAAAAAAATTAGAACGAGTATAAAAAAATCTTGGCGTGACCAGTATAGTCATCCAGGCCTTGGGAAGAAATCTACAAAAGTTTTAGACAAACATAAATCCTGAAAGTATACATAGAAGTGAGCATAAATTAGTTGTCATGTGACCCACATGTATGGCTTAGGTGAAACGATTACATGGGCACGTGTATAAGGATCGTCCGGAATGCACCATGTTAGAAATTTCTGGAAAACTAAACTCATATCTTAGATTATATGGTTTTGGAAAACCGCATATTCTTTGGATTTGGGAAGTTTTTATCTGAGTATTGTTCACCCGAGGATAAAATTCTATTTAGATCATAAGAGTTGGATCGAAGTGTCACAATCATCTGATCATCACAAGAGTCATCATCTTCCACTCGACCACTCTACAAACAATTGTTCATTAGCTTCTCTCACTAGCTAAGAAAAATTAACCATTACCATTGTTTCCTAAGTCATTTGTCTTCTTGTTTATTTCTAATGCAGAAAACAACAACAAGGAAGGCCTACTAATAGTTTGAAACCCTGATTACATCTATTTGGTTATAAAGACTATATCTACAAACAATTTATTAGGTACTAGACCCAAAAATACCTGAACCTAATGATGGGAACTAGTTTTGAAGAATCATGAATGAGAAATATACATAAATTAATACCCGTCAATATATATATGTCATTAAAAATTTAAATTGGATATTTTATTTCAAATAAAAATGGGTTGTTTCTATTTTTTTACCAATTATAGACTAGATTCATACACGTAAAGAAATGGTTTTAAAACTCGTCGTTTGATACCCATTGATATAGGGAACTATTCCCAAAAATTCTCTTCAAACCCAAACATCCATGGGAAGGCTGATTGATAACTACTAGTGGGTATCCAAAACAAAAAAACTTGTATATGTAATGAACCTCAATAAACATGTAAAACTCTCCACATTGTTTGAATAAGAAACCCCTTCCCATGTTAAAAATTCCCTCTAAATGCTATTTTTTATTACACAGGGCTCTAACATCCAATAGGCATAATGAGATTCATCTCAATCGATTTCAAGATTTTGGTAAGGGGTTTTCATTTTTTAAAAACTAATATATATATATATATATATAAGTTTGTGTAGATTATTTTCAAATTTGAATTCCATATATACATAGGAATTGTTTTTAAAATCCTTGATTATTTACTTCAAGATATTTAATTATTTATGTATTTTTATACATATGTTTATATAATGGAGTATATATATATATATATTATTTTCAAATTATGTTTATTTATTGATAATGTTTTATACTAAATTTATTTCTTAAAATGATTTTATGTGTCTAATAATTTTTTCGAAAATTATATGTTAAGAGCCAAATTTCTATTTTATAATGATTATTTTATGGATGAAAAATTATATATATGATTAAAAGTCATATTTTATGTAAATATTAAGCTTATAATTACTATTAATTTATGTGATGGATTTATACCATCACATGATTATTTCATTAAGAAAATGAAATTTTCAAGCCTCAAATTTTAAATTAAGAAAACTGGTATCCAATTATCAAATTCATGAATGAATTTTAAAATTTGATGTGTAATATATTATTTTCTATTTCAATAAAATGGATTTTATGAGTTTATGAATGAAATATGAAATAGATGGGTATTTAACATTACTTCGGTAATATCCCATGCTTATATGCAAATTCTATTTTTCTGGATATTTAGTTGTACCATATTAACCATGCGGTTTCCTATGAATGTTCATATTTATATTTATTTATAAAAATAAAAGTATCTATATGTAATACCCATGGGTGTAGCATAGTGGTTTCATTCTGTGGTGGCATTTAGGGAGGTCTTGGTTTCGAGTCTCCCCACACACAATTATATTTTTTGTATATGTACTAAATAATTATCATATTTTTAAAGATAAAACTCAAGTGATATATATAGGGAGAGACAAAAATGTTTTCATAAAATTAATCACATTAAATGACAAGTAATTGGTAAGTGAACCCATCCTTCATGAAGTGGGTAGGCCTCGCCAAAATTTAATATATCAAGTTACCCATGGTTTTTTTCCAAAGCATGCATAATATTATTTTTGGAAAATCAATGGATTAATTTTTTGATAAAATAATTTTCAATGTATAAGTATTTTCAAAGTTAATATGACGTTTTAAAAGTGTATGTTTTTTCAAAGGTATTATATCATTTTCAAAGATTAAGTACATTCAAAGGTATTATTATGTTTTAAAACTATACGTATTTCAAAATATTTTTTCAAAATGAATTTTAAAAATAATTTTTAAAAAATTATCAGTATTTTAAATGTATATTTACAATTTTTTTATAAATATATATTTTAAAAATCCAGGAATTATATTTTCAAATATAATATATATAAAATAATTATTTTATATAAATTAAAAATACTTTCAAATGAAATGTCAGTGGTTTTATAAAAATGGTTTTCCACTGGATTTTTTAAAATCCTATTACTAGAAGATTATAATCACCCAATGTTTTTAAAAAAGTTTTCAGGGTCATTTAGATGTTTAGTTGATATTATCTGTGATTAAAAGCTATGAATTAAAAAAAAGTAAAATAGCTTCCATATTATTTATTTCTAAAAATATGATAATATGTAATTGTAGTAATTTTTTTCAAATTCAAATACTGTAAAAGATCCTTAATTGTATAATGGACTGTATGTTTTTAGATTTGTTTTAAAAAACATAGAACATTAATTTTTTACCAGACCCAGAAGAGTAGGTCTTGGGCCTTAAAAATTGGTATCAATGGAATGGTTTAGATAACTTTTGATATTTAGACATTTAGTAAAAAATAGGTTATGTTTCTATGTATATTTTATTAGTAAAATATATCTATTACAACCTTTCATATTGATAAAAAATCTAGTAATTAGAAATATACATTTGAACATCAATGTAATTGAGTGTCTGTTGTGACTATATAACTCTAGTAATTCTAGTTTTATAAATTATGAAAATGGAATATTATAATTTATCTTAAGTAGAACAAATGAATTTCAAGGTTGAAATTTCTCCAAAGGGGGTAGAATGTAACATTCAAAGACTTTAATCATTTTAAAAAATATTTATTAAATATTTTTTCTAGAATTAGAATGAACTAATGTATAAATTAATAAAAACATAGATGTTTTTTATGTTTGTTTTATAAATTAAGAGAAAATATCACCTTCATTATATTTTCGAAAACGTATGTATATTAATGTATTAATATTCTTTAAAAAATATATTTTTTTCATAAAAATTATTAAATATATTTTTGTTTACATAAAATTACTTTTTCAAGACCCCATGTTTTAATATTTTATTTGTTGAATACATTTTTACATTTCAAAAAAATAAATTATATATAGAGTAATAAACTTTTTTAAAATCGTATAAAATTAATATAATTTAAAATTTATAGTGGTTATAATTTTAAGGATACATTTTTTTATATGTAAAAATTAAGTTTATAAAACAATTACTTCTGAATTACTTATTACTATCAATTTAGAATATTTACTATATATAATTATTTGAACTATAATTATACTAGTAATAATAGTTATTAAAAATAATTTTATGTTAAAAATTATTATGAATAATCTACTTGATTTAAAAAATTATAATATTTAGTTAAATAATAATTTTAGGAGGATATTTTAAAAATATAAGCAGTCTTAAGAAATAAAAACTCTATAAAACATAAATTAATTTTTATTTTGATGTTTTATTCAGTGCGGAAAAAGTTAGTTTTTTTAAAAGGTGGTGCCTCAGTCAAATACCAAGGCACAATTTATTAATCAAAAGAAAGGGAGATACAAAAGTCTGAAAGATGGAATCTTATTACAATCTTTATTATAAAGAGGGAGTGAGTCTTCAGGAAAATCATCCAACCAGATAGTAACCTGATTGATTCCCTTGTTGGCCAGATTATCAGCAACCATGTTCGCTTCATGGAACACATGTGTGGCAAGGTAGTTGAGATCCATGAGTGAAGTAAGACATTTCATACATCGAGAGGTAAGCGGTCATGCAAGGTGCACCATCCCCTTCCAGATAGCTTGGACAACAGTGGTTGAATCACATTAAATCCATAGCTTTTTCCATCCCTTTTTCTTGGAAAAATCCATAGCACGAATGACTCTCTACATTTCCTCTTCCAAAGCCGAGGTCTTACCGCATCCACTAAAGAAGCAGCCAAGGCATCTTCCATGAGTGCCTCTGAAGATGGCACCACAACCTGCCAGACCCGTGTTTCCACTAGAAGCGTCTTCGACATTCAATTTGATCCATCCTAGAAGCGGGGCTTGCCAGAAAACCTCAAAGGTACGTCAAGGTTGCCTATATTAACCCGCAATCTGAAGAGGGAGAAGGATCTCAAAATCACCAACAGAGTTGTCACAATGATCCTTCTGAAGCGAGGCAACATCCTTGATGGCAATGAGAATACACATTTCACCTACATTGAGATTGAGAGTGAAATTATTATGAATAAAATTATTTCTACCATACCAGATCACATGAAGGAGCTCTGCCACCATAACCAAAAAGAGATTCCTGATTTGCTTAGAGAAATCCCAAATCACACAGTGTTGGAGTTGAGAGTTGATAGTAGCAAGAAGAGACCATCTGCAACCAAATATGTTAGAAATGTAATCCCAAAGAGCTACAGCTGTAGCACATGAGCAGAACAGATAATTAGCATCCTCGTGGTGTTGGTTGCACAGATGACATCTAGAGCAAAGAGAAATCCCAAAATATTGAAGACACATATCAGTGGGGACTCTATCATGCGCAAATCGCCAAATGAGAGTGAGGCGCGAGGGCTTGATCCAAGGTTTGTTAAAAGATTTCAACCAAGCAAAGTTAGAAACAGAAGCACTAAAATTGTTTTTGTAGAAACTTTTAGAATCAATCACTCTATTAAATGTAGGTTCCCAAATAAGGAAATCATCAGTGTTAGAAAAAGAATAATTGTCAATAACGTGACTTATGTGGTCCGGAAGGGTGATGCCATGAGAGTTGACAACCTCTCTTATAGTGGAGTTGGTGTTCTCTGAAATAGTGGTGGATGTTAGTATTGAGATTAAAGGGACACCAGCCCAGTTTTCCATCCAGATATTCATATAGAAATCCGCACTAACCATCCATCTAGAGTTGTTCATGATTTTGAAAAAAGAGTGTCCAATGGAAGGCCAGATGGAAGAAGTGATGTAGCCCAGGTTACCATTTCGTTCGAAGCTTGGTAACAAATATTATCTTAAGAAATGCCAGGGAGTCAGAGTTGATGAGAATCAGATTCCAAGTCATTCTAGCTTGCAAATATTCATTAAAAATCTTATGATTCTTAATACCAAGAACAAACTTATCCAGAGGTTTACAACAAGTGGTCAAAGGTATGGTGACAAGCTTTCTTTCAATCATACTACAAGTCCAAAAATTTTTATTGATGAAAACATTTATTTTTTGAGAAGGCTGGCGAGCCAGTTATAAACCATCATCGAGTAAATCATCTTGGAAACAGTTGTAGACATAACAAGACAGACTCTGCCATCCATAAAAATATATTTACCCTTCCAAGAAGATAATTGGTTGATAATTTGATCAACAATGTTGTGAAAATAGCTGGATTTAGGTCTCCCCGAAAAGATAGGAACACCCAGGTAGGTGAAGGGGAAATATCCTTCTTGGATTCCTAAATAATCACAGATATGACTTTTTCTATTGGGGGAAAAGTTTTTCCCAAAGAAAACAATGGATTTATTCCAACTTATCGCTTGTCCCGAAATATCTTCATAATGGGTCAAATCGCTTTTGAGGTTTCGAATGTTCCTTTTATCACCCTTTAAGAATAAAATAATATCATCATCATATAAGAGATGGGTAGGAACATTTAAATTTCTAGAATCCTAGATGGGATTAATTTTGTTTTGATTGACAAGTCTCGTAAAAAGTCTACTTAAGTAATCCTCAACAATAGCAAAGAGAATGGCAGAGAGAGGGTCACCTTGCCTAACCCCCTTGGAGCATTTGAAATAGCCTTTAGGAGACCAATTGACCAGCACAGATATGGAAGCAGAGTCAAGTAAGGTACAGATCATGGTATTAAAAGAGTCATTAAACCCAAATCTTTTAAGAACCTTTAAAATAAAATTCCAATCCATGGTGTCAAAATCTTTCCTGATATCAAGCTTAATGGCCACACTCCCTCCTCTAGTGACTTTGTTCAGAATATTAGTACATTCTGAGGCAAGGCAGATATAATCTTGAATAGTTCTTCCTTTGATAAAACCAAATTGATTCCAAGAATCAATTTTGTTGGTAATAGAGGTGAGTCTGTTAGCAAGAAGCTTAGTGATGACTTTATAGAGAGTGTTGATGAGAGAGATAGGGCGGAAAGGGTGAATCTCAACAGCATTGTCCACTATAGGAATAAGAGTAAGAAATTGGGCATTTATCCGATGAGGAAGAACACCATTTGAGAAAAAGGACTTAACCAAACTGCAAACATCCATATGGACGAGATCCCAATATTGCTGGAAAAAACCATTATTGAATCCATCAGGACCCGGGGCACTATCAGGGTTGAGACTGAAAACAGTGGCTATGATTTCATGGTCCATAGGAATGCTTAAGAGATGCTCATTGTCCTCAGTAGGGACCATGTTATGAATGATGTTAGGAAAAAGATCCTTACTCACCATCGGGCCATTAAATAGATTGTGGTAGTAGCCAACCACATGATTAGCAATGGCATCCTCAGTGTCAAGGAGAGTGTCATCCACCCTGAGAAAGGTAAAGGGCCTACAAACTTTCCTAATTCTTTGAAGAGAATTTTAGAATTTAGTATTTCTATCACCATCCCATATCCATTTGGATTTAAAGATTTGTTTTTCATGTTATCTTTGAGCTTCAGAAGAGAATTAAGCTTCAGAGAAATGGTAATTTCAGCTTGAGAGTCAAGAGAAAAATCAGAGTAGGTATTTGAACTCTAAACATAACTGAGGTCACTCTCCAAATAAAAGATGTCCATGTCTAGTTATTTTGTTTTAGAGAAACACCAACTCTTGAGTTACTGTTTTAGAAGTATAAATTTTGCAATGCAAGTAAAAGGATCATATTGGTGCCGCATTCCATCCTAGAAATCTTTAATCATGTTAGAACATTCTGGGATCGCAGCCCAAGCATTGTTAAATTTAAAGGGGAGGGGTGTATTTGAACCCTTAGAAAAAAAGCTGACAGGAACAGGATGGTGATCAGAGTTGATCTCGGGTAAGGTAATACTAGAAACAGATTCCCACTTTTCAAGGGTAGCAATATTAGTGAAGGCTCTGTTAAGTTTTCTAGACACTATCCTATTGAGGAACATCCTATACCAAGTATACTTAGCAACAGTAAGGTTGATTTCAATAAGATTAAAATCCTCAATAGAAGCATTAAATTCTCTAGTTGAGATGGGAGAGTGTGACAGACCAAACTTTTTCCTTGGGAGAAGAATGCCGTTAAAATCAACGATCACCAGCCAGAGATCCTGTATAGAAACAGAGAGGGAAAGGAGGTCATTCCAGACCCATCTACGATCTTGATATCTATTTTTAGCATATATCATAGTGAAAACCGTATGAATGCCAGCAAAGGAAAAGGGCCAAGTAAACATTTGGCCAGAAGATTTAACAACATTAATTGATTGCAAAGATGAATGATAAAGATCCAGAGAGATTCAATAGCAGAACCATCCTTGAAAGCCCCAAGGAAATTATAACCAAAAGAGAAGAAGTGCAGGAATTTTGAAGAAAAATTAATTTTCTGTTCAGTAATGGAAAATAATTTAGGTTTGTGAAAAATAATTAATCTCCTAAGGACAATAAAAGTATCAGAGTTAGCTAAACCCTGAAAATTCCGAAATAAAAAATTCATTTGAACCTGTGTTTGGATCTAAAGCTCCCTTTTTTTTCTCCACCCGAGCCATTATTCCTTGCTGACCTTCTAGGTCCGTGAGAGGATGACGAGATGTTTTGTTTACCCTAATTATTCTTAGAGGATACAACAAATAAATTAGAATAAGATTTAGTATCAGCATTAGGATTTTTATCCAAATGGGTTATAGGCCTAATCGGGGTCGTAAGGAAAACTTTTTGGAGCCAAAACTGGTGCGAGAGCATCAGGGGTGTTTGCGGAGACAATCACAGTGGCCAAAGGAGCCACTGCCACTGCCTGGTCATTGGAGCCGGTCACCTTGTGAATGATAACTTCTCGCACCTGATCTGAAGAATAATTTATTTTTTTGTGGGAACTAAGGTCCAAATGAAAATTCATATTGGTCTCCTTTGAATAAGATACCGATTAATCAGATTGGTCTTTTGGACAATTTAATTATGGTCCAAAAGTTAGTTAATTTTAATAATAAAAGTGACAGAAAAATTAGTAAAACAATAATAAATTCTCTTTATATTTAATAAATTATTATTATTTTTCTTTAATAATAAAATCTATTCAATACAAGGAATCCACGTGTATTATCAACCACTACTTTGGTGGAAAAAATACACTCGATAAATCCATTTAAAGGAGTCTATAATAAAAATAGCCCGGGTTAAATACCATGACCATGTTTAGGCTTGAACATAAATTAGGTGGGTCACGACCCTCATGTATGGGTTAGGTGAAAGTCTTGCATGGGATAATATTGAAGGCCCATCACGAGTGCACACAATTATAAACTTTTGGATCACTAAAATCATCACATAGATTATAAGGGAGTAGAAGACTGCAAATCATTTTGATGTGGGATATGTTTATACATGTAAAATTCATCCGAAGTTAAAATGACATATGAATCATATCAATTGGATCAAAGCATCACATCCCCTAATCATCTCTAAAATTATCTTCCTCCATAAGACCATTATAAGCTCATATTTTCATTAGATTCTCCCACAAGATAGGATGAAGTTTTCATCACCATTGGTTCCCAAGTAGTTTGTCTTCTTATTTTCCTTTCGGTGTAAGGAAACAATAGTGAAGAAGATGCACATAAAGTTTGTTACAATTATTACCTCTCATTGGTGATAAAGACTAGAACTTCAAACAGTTTTGTAGGTCCTTGAACCACAAAAACCTCAACCCAACAATGATACTTGATTCATGAATAATCCTGGCCATGCAGTATTCGTAATTACACACACACACACACACACATATCGATCAAAATTTAAACATGGTATGTTCCTTAAAATACAAATAATTCATATATATATTTTCACCCAGTATAGTTGGGATTAATACACATGAATTAATGGTTTTACAAAAACTTATTTGAGACCCATAGATATAGGTTATTGTTGTTAGCAGAATCCATTTAAACCCCAAATTCCATGTAAATCAAAATCAACATATAACAATTCATATCTGATCTTAAATATGTGTTTATATAATTCACATGTACACATATAGAAAACATACCTAATTGTTTTAAGACGAAACCCCTTCCCAAGTTGATCCTTCCATCTACAATCTATATTCTTATTCCATCTAGTTCAAACACTCAATAGACATAAGGAACTTCCCCCTTCCAGTTTCTATATTTTAGAAAGCGGATTTCATTTTTTAAAAACTATTATATATATTTTCATGTAGATTGTTTTCAAATTTCTTGTCTATATTTTTCAACATATACATATTAATTGTTTTCAAACATGATAACGATTAAATTTGAGATCTCTAATTATTAATTTAAATTCATACTTATATCTATATAAGGGAGTATGCATATATGTATATTATTTTCATAAAATGTTTATACATTTATAAAATGATTTAATACAGTTATTTATTATTATTATTTTATGTATGTAATATAAATTGTTTTTCAAAATTATATGTTAATATTGTAGTTAATTTTTTTATTCTCTAAGAAGAAAAATTATACATATTTTTAAAATAATAATTTTATGTGAATATTATCTGTACAATTACTATTAATTTATCAGAATAATTCAAACCTTAATAGTCTTACATTATGTATAAAATGATTTTTTTCAAGAATAAAATTTTGAATTATGTGAATAGGTATCAAATTATCTTATTCCATGATGAATTTTAAAAGATGAAGTTGACAATTGTTTTTCTATTTAAATAAAATAGATTTTATGAGTTTATAAAAGAAAATTCAAATACATGGGTATTAATAAATCCTTCTTTAACATCCCATGTTTGTATCAAATAGATATTTTTCATGAGATTTGGTTATATCAAATTTAGAAAGTGATTTCCGATGAATGTTTATATTTATATGTACCTATATAAATATATGTCTGTAAATGTACTAATGACGGGACATGTTTTTAAAGTGGTTACTCTGGTGAAATTTGTATATATATAATGCATGTTATTTTTTATATATATTTTGGAACATGAAAAATTTAAACATGATAGGGAATTGGGGATTGAACGCATCCCTTTGGATGTGGGTAGTGTCCTCCACCATTCAATGTTTCGACTAGCCCCACTGTTTTCTTCAAATCATACATAATATATTCTGAAAAATAAATAATTTATTTTATTATAAAAAGAACTTTAAATGTGTAAGTATATATAAATTTATTATAATTATTTCATAGATTAAGTATTTTAAGATGTTTTATTTCATTTTGAAAGTGTAATTATTTTAAATTGAAATATAATTTTTTCGAATCATAATTATTTCCCAAGATATTATCAAAATGTTTTCTTAGAATAATTTTTTCAAAATTATAATTATTTTTAAATTCTATTTAATATTATTTTCCAAATATATATGTTAGAAATCATTTCATTATATTTTAAAAAATTATATATATCACATAAACACTGTTTTTATAAAGGAAAATTGTTTTAAAATGAAATTTTAAATGTATTTTCAAAAAGTTTTCCCCTGGGATTTTAAATACCCCATTATTAGGAAATTATGCTCACCCTATATTGTTAATTTTTTTCGATATCCTTTAAATTTTTCATGGAAATATTCTTTAATAAGAAGATATTGCAAGAAACATAAAAGGGAAATCTTTTTATTTATTCTTTAAACACTAATAATATGTAATATTACTCATTTTTCTCCAAACGATATACTAAAAAATATCCTAAATTGTACCATGGACTGTATATTTTAAATTTTTTTAAAACAAATATACATAAATTATGTTGTACCAGATCAAGAAGTTAGGGTATTGGGGATTTTCAAAAATAATGGGAGATTAAAATATGAAAATGAAGAAATTGTTCTACTGATAAAGAAGATTTATCGAATGAAGTGTCCTTAATGTTCATGATTTAATACATGAATATGTGTGGGTTAAGAAGCTATCTCAAAGGATGATATTGTTCTATATTTTTTGTATCAAGTAGTTTTCAAGTTGTAGGATTGAGAATAAATTAGGTCATCAATGAAATTTTTCTGATACGATTATTTATCAGGACAAGCATGACTCATGTGAGCTTGGATTATGTGTTAAGGAATTCTATGATCAGTATGTGGGATCTAAAAAGTTATATTGTTTCTCATGTGCATTACTTTTCAACATTTTGTTTCTTTAAGATTATATGTGAGGTCGAAAAACCCATAGGGATATTGTGGGAAAAAATCCCTCATAGTATTTATCTTAGGTTTATTTTTTTTTTGAAAAGAATTTTTTGTTGGATATAATGGGTGGTTGTAAAAGGTGGAATGAAGAGTGATTGTGGATTATTGATCTCATTTATCACAAATATATGATCTTTTGGAGGGAGAATGTTTTAATTGAACACATTGAGTGTGAATGTCTGAACTGATCTCATGGATCACAAATGTTAGAACTAATTGCATGGGGTTGGAATGTTATAACTAATATCATGGAGTAGTCACACAAATATATGCAATATTTTTTGAATATATCTCATGTAAATATTGTAAATAACCTAAATACATGACATGGTTTTCAAAGGATCTCATGGAGAGAACATACAATGAAATAGAAATCACCACATGATTGTCAAGGGATCTCGTGGACAGATCATGTGAAGTGAAAGAAGCTAAAAAAATATCTAAATAATATTGATATAAAGTGTTTGTTCAAAATATCAAAACCACATTATTTTCTTTTGATATTTAGATGAGATCTCAAGAACCACATGCTGAAATTGTTATTAACGCCTTAGGATTTTCATTTGATCTTCTGATGGGGTTACATGAAGCACTAGAAAACAATGATGTTGGCCATAATAGTGTTATTGGATATCATGATGAGATGATAATTTTTTCCCAAAAACAACGATGATGATCATGTGAAAAACATAGGACATTAAGAAAGTAATCATGTGAAGCTATCTTTTGATACATCAGATGTTGATTGATGAGTTGGAGGAACCGATGGATAACTACATTTTGAGGAGTTAAGGTGTTCGGTTTATGACTCCAAATACCTCCTAACCCATCTGAGTGAAGTTAAGAAGTTCCCTTAACTAGTTTGACTAGAAGGAAAATTATTTCTCATGACCTGAACAATGTATTTCACTTGAGTGTTGTGAATAGTTTAATCTGTAGGAAGTATTGTGAAAGGATCCCATGAAAAATTCTCATGAATTAAAGTATACGTTAGGGATTTTTGAGAACTCATTAGGAAATGTCTGATATGCCTTTAATAATTACTCCATGACCCTATACCCCATTAGGAAATAGACCAAGCCCAAGGTTGGTCCCCTTCAGCCTCACTAGGGATTTGTGGCGCGTAGGTGGTGAGGCCGCACCTAAACCTCCTTACCTGGATACAAATTTTTTCCCCATGGGGGAATGATTTCATTGGTTTCAGCTATGGAGTTTGTCAAAATGATTTTCAGTTCAATTCCTTGTTATTAAAATGATTGAGATGCTTAAATAATTCAATCGTGTTCCCTCTACCCTCTTGTGGAACTTGATTGAAATACAAGGTTCTATTACACTAGGGGTTAAGGATTGTGAAGTACATAAAGACTCTTGGTGGTGGGTGACGAATCATAAATACCTTGAAACCCCCTAGGCCTAAAAACGTAGTGTAAATTTTTTTCTTCTTAGGTAGTGGTATAATGGTGTAGGGTTGAGGGTTGAGGTACGTAACAATGGTGTTTATTGAGGTACGAGGATCGATTATTGGGAGCCTATTCTTGGGGGAATTTCTACCACCCATGATTTGATCTTCTTCTCAGGTCACCCAATGTATCATTGGGTGGGAAGAAGGGTGAAACCCACATAGGTGACAAATTTCTATGTTCAAACGTCAGTAATAAGGCTATTAACCACTCGGATGATCTGCCATCTCGGCTAGGAAAAGCTCCTTCTGGGATGGGGCTTCTCTAGATGACCTATTCATGGGGAGGGGGTCTTGGATGTGGATGGTTTGAAAAGGCCACTCCTAGCTATTTCCTTTTGAAAAATAAAAAATAATGTCTAGTGAAATGGCCTCGAAAATGTGTTTTTTCATTGGGAATAGGAAAATTGACCAGAGTCACGAAATCCACAGGATTAGAATTGAGTCTCAGAGTGAAGTCACACAATCCATGTGAGATGAAGGGTGTCTATAGAAGGGGAATATTGGAGGGGTATTAAGGAGGAGTCTCATGCAATTATGGTTTTCATCCCACGAATTAAATAAGAACATGAAAACAAACATGATTGTATATTAAAAAAAATTTCTTTTTATTAAAAAATATATGAGGATAAGTGAATTAACATTATATAGAGAGTATTGAGATATCAAATTTTAAATGGTTATAAACAATGAGGGACAATTAATCTACACCAAAATTTTTAACTACAATGTGATTCAGTGCATTTAGTATGTCATCACATTTTATTTTGTGTTCTCCTTGTATGTTAGCCAGTGAGGGTGAACCAAGTAAAATTGTGGGGACATATGCATCATTTAATTTCCATTTATATTGTGCATCATAAAATAGAGTGATGATATTATTCTCTAATTATGAAACAACATCGAAAGAGATAGATGATTAAACCATTAATACCCTCATTCACCACCATTAGGGTATTTAATGTAGTTGGACTAAAATATAGACATTATGAAGAACATCATTAGAAGATTATGACCATTACAAAATCCTAATACATCGACTCCAGTGGAATTAGATCTCATGGAAAATTATAATAGTGATATTAATAGTTAGATGGAAGCCTATGAAATGGTAGAAAATCTAGTATGTACATCCAACAAATCATCCAAAAAAAGTTCCAGTAATCCATAGAGAATCAATAGATACATGATGCTAGAGGAAATACAATTGATGTCTATAATGAATTTCATTCACTTGTTTTGAGTAAATTCATGTGATGCAAATGTTGGTATAAAGTAAGTATACCATTTGTGTTATCAAATTATGGAATGTCTATCCTTATCACAACAATATGTCTAAATAAGGTTAGTGGTGGTGGTTAAGATGTTATCATTCTAGTACATAATATAATTTTTCACTTGAGTAAATGCCTTAAATTATGAAATCCAACAAGCAGTAGGTTCAAGCAAAAAATATTGATATGTAAAGAGGAAGAACATGGAAAAAAATGTTTTGAATATGATGATTTTCACTTCATTTTAGACATAAAAGATGTTATGTTGTAATTATTTTAAAAGATAAGATGGTAATTTATGGATGAAAACTATCCTAAAATAGTTTTTAATATGAAAATTTAACTCTATGTAGAAATTGAAGAGATTTAAATTCAACATTACTAAAATCAAAATATTTGTTTTCCTAATGAATGAATAATCAGAATATGATTGGAAACTTGAGTAATAAATTACTCGTTTAGATTAAGTGGTGTATGAACCCTGTTTATCTCAAGAGACATCCAAATAAAAGGTTCATTTCAAGGGAGAAAATAACAAATAAGATAAAATTATTAATGACATAAATATATAGTTATAAGGGAGGATCATAAGGTCTTAATACCTTGAATAAGTTGTTTTGAATTTACCAAGGAATCTTAAGGCTATAGAAAAAGACAATTGTGGAAAGAAGGAGATGATATTTTAATATTTTCATGAAAATAGTTTATAGTAAGAGAAGGAAGAGATCAAAGTACATGTAAGAAAATTAAAAATGGTAAATCTTATATTTTAATATTAAAAGAGTGGGAATATATGTCAAACCAAGATATCCAAGTTAGGTAGAGTTACATTACACAATAATGGGAAAAATTTATTTAGTTATAGATCTCAATATCCAAGGTTTATTTAATAGTCAGGAAGATATTCATAATACAAAAATGTAATTGAATAGAATTAAATGATAAAATATTTCCATTGGTGGAATTATATTTATATGGATATATTTGGTTCTAAAGTAACATGTTTCATGATATTTTTTATATAATTGAGATGTTAATCTCCCAATAGTTAACAATAGAGGATGAGATAATATCATACAACATAAAGACCAAAAAAAATTATGGATATTTTTTAAACTGTTTTAACTTTTTTCATGGATATATAAATTACATGATATGTAGAAGAAATCAATACTCTAATCCAAATAAATAGAGTATGTTCTCAATATCGGTACATGATATCCCTTTGAATAATATTTTCTCTCCCTAGAGGAAGAGTTGTATGATCTCACAACCAAAGATAAAGAAAATGAAGAGAGACCCTCTAGTGTCCTCACAAAATCATAAATTCCATAGAAAAAAATTGGAATAATTAGAAGGATATATTAATGGATATTTCATTCTAATTAATCAAAAGCAGGATGTGGACGGTTGATAGTGGGTGTCCATCAAACATGACTAGAAACAAAAATATGTTGATCAATGTGAAGGTACGTGTTGATGTTATGACTATATTTGGTAATGGAATTTCTTGAAAATTTTAGGGAAGTAGAAATTCAATGATATATAGAGATAAAATAAGGAATACATAAATCATTTTTCTTAGAAACATTCATGATGAACTTTTGAGAGTCAGAACACTATTAAAATCTATAATTGGGGTCAAATTTAGTGTGATGGGATGATCTATAAATGGTATAATGGTAAACTCTTTGATGATGGAATTGGAGGACCAATTAAAACCAATAAAAATTATATTACATAGAGAACACTTTCCTACCTATGGTCAAATAAGAAAACTAAATTTGTTATTAATGATTAAAATATATCAAAAAATTAATTTAAATTTACCTCTTCCAAAATATGTTACTAAAATTAAAATTATGAGATTAAATTGAGATAAGACCTATAATGATTGGGTAATTATAGTTTATTGAGAATTCCCAACCACCAATTAAAGATGGATGACTAAAATCTATTAGATCTAATTCATAAAACATTTCATGGAAACATAATGATTTAGAAAATATATAGGGATAAATACTTCATTTATTTGATGATGATTAAATTATAATGGGATGTATCATTTTTATATAGGAAAATAATGAAGTGATTGAGTGTATCGAGTTGTTTCAAAGATGATTTGAGAATAAAAACATAATAATGATAAAAATTTTCTTGTCTACCAATGGAATGTAGTACAACTTAAACAATGAGTAAAAATATTTAGAGATTCATAGAATTGTGCATGGATGTTCATAAATGATAACACCACAATATATTAGTTTGGTGGAAAGGAATAATTTAATTTTGAACATCTTAACCACAAAATATCTCATTAAAAGTTAAATCACTCATCATTGTTGGAAGGAAGCCATTCAAGTGGTAGTATAAATGTGTTATTAGGATTTGATGAGTCCTATGGATAATAAGACGCCATTAGGGATGATAATTCAAAGAAAACCGACATTTAATATCTTTATAGTTTTTGGTAGTAAGTTTCACATCTGAAACAAGGAGTAGAGAATGATAAATATAGAGGTGCAGTGGATAAATTAATATTATTAGGCTTCTCATTCAAGTGTATGGGATTTATGTTACCCTAATATGAGGATAAATAAGATCATTGGGAGAAGATATTTTCTATTATCGAATAATATTATAGCAAAAAAACTATCATTAAAAATATAATTGTGTAATTTTATTAATAAGAAGAATGTTATATGAATAATAGTGGTGTACATAGTCCAACATGTCAATAAAATTCAAATGTTAAATCAATAGTGGAAAAAGATACAAAATCTGACTAACTATTGACTCAATAGACCAATTGATGATCTATGTTCAACAAGTAAAAAATTTTGATTTTATAAAGATAATCCTATATAAAAATAGAAGATGATGATTTTAGATCACAGAACTCTATAATCTCAAGTGGAACAATCATCATTTGAATATGCAGTGAAATATGAGTCATCAGTTAAATCCAAAAATTGGAAGTTATCTTTGATAGATAAAACATAGAATTTTGAGCCTATGAATAAGATGATAGATCCAAATTCCATAGAATCAATCTGGGTGTTTAGAAATAAACTTTTTATGTATGGAAAAGTAAATCAAGAAAATGAAATATTTCTATGTAAGACTTATACACTAGTAAAAGAAATTGATGTGGAAAAAACATTCACACTAATTTTGATACTTCAGTTATTAAGACTCTTTCATTATATGGCTATTAATATGAAATTTAAAATATATAAAATAGATATCAAGATGGTATTTGTATACAATAGTATCAATATATAGGTATACATAAATCAACATATAAGATTGATAATAGGGTATGAAAAAACAATGGTGTGAATGTTGGAGAAGGCCTATTATGATTTGAAATAGGTACCTCATGTCTGTTATGGTTGGATGGATTCTTTAATGAAGAATATGGATTTGATTAGAGGTGAATTATATAACAATTTTCATTTAAATTTACCAAGTAATGGATTTGAATGATTCTTGTCCATGTTGACAACATCATTTTTAGAAGAAGAATGATAAATTTATTAGATGAATATTGATGGTTGAATAACTTGATATTTTATATTACAATAATAAAATTTGTGAAATATTTTATTAGGATACATGTTAGTCAAATAAGATGATATATATTTTCTTCCTAATAAAAATACATTGATTATCCAATAGGAAATTTTGATATAAAAAGGTAGAAAACATGTTTCAACAATAATTATGTTAGGAAATAATAGTTGTAAACATGAATAAATAATTTAGTAGATCCAATAATTTCATAAAATATTAATAGAATCATATTGTATCAAATAGACAGAACAAATATTGTTTTTACAATATATTATTCTAATTGGTCTCAAACATTTCCAATGAAATTTCACCTCTTACTAGAAAAATGGATCATGAGATACATTTAAGGGAAACTATATTATAATATATTATATTTTTTTAGAAAATGATTATGATAATTATTAATAATTATATGCATAGAGGATTACAGACTTTGTTGATGAAAAGTTTATGATAATTGGATTCTATTTTAATGTATCTAAATGAATTGTCTGGATCAACACTAAGTGTGAGAGAACATATCTCAGTAAAACTGAAGCGTTTTATATTATATCATCAAAGTATTTTACAAAATATATATTGGAAAACAAACACTAGAGGATCATGGAGAAAATTAGATGATGAAAATTATTTTCTATTGTGGTTTAAAAATTTCAATGAGATGATTAATAATATTATACAACATTCATGAATGAATTGATCTTTAATAGTAGGGAAACCCATTGAATTTAATTATATATCGGGGTATGTCTAGAGTGAGAGATTTATTTTCTTGGGGTGTATGGATGGAACGAATAATATGGCTGGAAAGAAAAAATAATAAGTTTCATATAGATGATTTTCATAAAAATTAAAAATGAGAAAATATTGAAACCATAATTTGAAATGATTCAGTTTTTAACAATTAGGAGATCCTTGGATGACATTTTAAGTATCTTGAAGTCTGTGAATATATTAGGAGTTCGATTGAGATGTTTGGAGAGGTTTTGGAAGTACCAAGAATAGTTCATGGTGTGAAATCATATGCCAAATAGTGAATTTAGTTCAACTAATTTTTTTATGTCTTAAAATGTGTAGCGTTCATCCATACAAGTATAAGATTTTATCCATTATCATATATAATGATAAATTTTAATTTCCCTATGTGATTAATTTTATGTTGAAAAGAGAAAATTATGATATTTATATAATTATAAAAGATCTCTATGATATGTAGTGATATAGAAAATCATAAAATAAGTCATTGGATTATTCAAAAAAACTTATTATTTTCATAAATTTGATATTTATATTTTAACTACATGAGGTGTCAACTATACCTTGAGTATTTATAGGTAATGTATAATGGTTTTAGAAATTTATATATTCTCATGCTAGAGAATATATTAAAATTTTATAAGATAATGTAAAATATGGTTACCATTTTGGAAATTCCATGATGTATTATCCACACCAAGAAAGAATATTGGGTGAATTTTTATATTCCTTGTAATTTTGATATGTACACTGAATGGAATAGGTTCACATAACAATAATTATAGTGTTTGAAAAAATATATAATTTTATCACTTTTTGAAACAAAACCTTTACCATGATTATAGGAATCATTTCATGATGGATAAAACACAATGAAAATAATTGGTTTTTGAAAGATTAGTGTTATGATATTTATAAAAATAATTAAAGTTTATGATATGAATAACTCTATTATGTGTAACAATATAGAATATCAAAAAATATTTGGAGGATTGAACTATGATTTTTTTAGTTTTTTTAAAAAATTATTGTTCTAGAGAATGTTGTTATGGTTGTTTGACATTAATCACACATCTTTGAAATAAATCACATGATGATCTGTACATTTTCAATGAGTTTCACGAAATTATTTATAAGTTTACATAATTACTAAGGTAGGACATAAATATTGTATGATTTTAAATCCACTATGACTTTTATAGGAATAAAATTGATCTATTTGCTATTATAGGTTCTTAATGGGTGGATTGAGGACACAATTAGTTTAAAACAAGTGGAAAACTAAAGGAACAGGATTTGGAAAATTGAAACTATGATTTAAATGTGGATGGATAAGAATAATAAATATATATTATTTTTTGATAATCCATAAAATCTAACAGAATGATAATTAATGGGGAAATTCCATTAAATATTATGAAATTAAATAATAAATAGTAGAACATGGGAAACATTATGATTGGATTAGAGTTTTTATTCTTATAGATTTATTGTGAGTGAAATTATTTTTGATTGTCGTTTTCCTTATTTTTATTAAATTTATAAAAAATGGGGAACGATAATGGTGTTCCTATAGGATTGACTGTGTTAATATCCTAAGTAATTTAAAAAATATTGTGAGTTTTTACCCCATGTTACGTCAAAACACAGTCAATATATGCGTTTTAGACTATACCTTTACAATAAAACAAGTAAAATACTCACATTCCTATATCTAATCTTTGTGTTGTAATATTGAATGTTTCTTGATGATTTAATTATTTTATTTGTTTGTATTAACATAAGATCTTGTTCAAGTCTAAAGAAAGAAGAATAATACACAAAAATACAACCCACATATTATGTTGCAATAGTCATGTGGTTGTAAAAGAGAAACATGTCTTGTGAATTTTACATTTCTAGAATTTTTATAAATGAATGATATCATACCATAATTTTCTATAAATAAAAATAGTAAATAAATATTACCAGACATCATAATTGAAATAAGAAACCTAAAAATAACCTTAAAATCCAGAACAATAGTCTCATATACCTATAAACTTGAGATTCAACTTATAAAGGTTTTGACAAGGCCCAAACAAAACACCCATTCATAGATAAAACTAGCCCAATATCCTAATAAGATATCCAAAGTAGTGATAGTAGGAAACATTAGTCTTTGATACCATTTTATAATATCCCATATTTGGTTGACCACAATAATTACTGAATAGGGTGAAAGATAACTCAAGAACACCTTACAATATTACAAAGGATACAAATCATTGATGAGGGTCTATATATAAATTTGGGATACAACACACTCTATAATAAAAACAATTAACCTAACATAATCAATAATAGACATCCATCATGATATAAAATAAAAATAAATTTAGACTCCATAACTAAACCCTATACATAAGGATAATATCACACATGATATAAAAAATGAGTAGCTATATTGTCATATAGTCATTGAAAATAAAAAGAAAATGTATGGATGTGGTCCAATTGTATATAACACGATACAAAAATGAAAAACATGCATCACTACCAACCAAAATTTTCTGGATTTGTTTCATATTATTGTACCACAACTCTAGTGGATATCTGTCACCCTAAAAACTAATATAAGTCTTTTTACAATACCCATAACTATATCCAATTAGTTTTCTTGGGTACTAGTTTTCCCAAGAATGTTGTCAGTACATCTCAGTATGCCACATCTAATTGTGTCCCTAACTAGACTAATTTATCTAGATGAATGTATAATGTGGTATGATAATAAATAATGTAACTATAAATATAAGTAATAATAAATATTTCACAACCACATCTGGTAGAAAGTAACCCGAGTATGGCCACACATTTTTCCTCCTATTTAAAAATATCTCGGATCATATCACAAAATCACTAATTATTCATCATTTCTCAAGTATGTGACAATGGGAATATCATCATATTATGAATAATGACAAAATACTGGGAAAACATCAAAATAATATTTCCAAATAAATGGGAATATAATTTATATGCTATCATAATCATCAAAACTATGATTCACATCCCAATATCACTGCAAAAACCCTAGTCATATCATCCCATACTTTACAATTGGCAAGTGAATATCAGGTTCTGATAACAGAAGAAAGAGATGACATAACATCACCTGGAAAGAGTAATATGTTTGGGGGGAAGGTTGTATCAAGACCTAGTCCTCAAAAAATGATATAGGGTCATTATGTTTTATCATTATAATTCTCATTAAGAAATCACACCCACTAACCTAGAAGCATAAAACCATGGGTGGTATAGAAAATGTTCAAAAATAACAAAAAAATACCATGGTATAACATCATGAACCATGGGAAAAATGAGAAGTTTAGAAAATAGTACCTAGTCCCAGGCCACATAATAAGAGAAGAAACATCATCCCATAATAAGAATCCTCATATGGATAACTGTTCAATTTTCTTGAAGGAATCACATCATGGGAAATTCATACCATGTTCATGTAAAGTTAAAAAATAATAGGGCATTGTTACTCACTAAAATCATAATCTTGACTATATGGGAACTATATTCCATGACACAGAGGGTATTACATCCCACTATCATCAACACATTATTCTAGATCATTATATTATCACATAGTGTACATAATATTTCCCATATATATAACAAAAGGTTGTTGGGATGTTTGTTCTAATTCTTTGGAATATAACATAGTGGGAATCACATCCATAACAATGTCATTATTTGGTAGGTGGTATATAAATTATATACCACATCTCACAAAAATTACTGAGTACATGTCATCTTATTCCATATGCTTCATCAAAAAATGAGGGTTGGTCTTCCTATGCCTAACCTTTATTGGAGTGATCACGAAGGTCATTATATACTTAAATAAACATATAGAATAAGAATAATATCATTTACCTCTTATAAATACAATATAATTGGGCTCAAAATCACCAATGATAATAAAAAAATTTAATAATTAATAACACAATAAAATCAATATTAGAAATGCACATATAGGTTTTATAATAAGTAACTCATTTTTAAAATCTTCTAGGTTGGTGTAAAAATATCCAAAATAAATCCACATTCAAAAATAATGTAATTTCCCACTCAAATACCATTTTATATAATGAGGATAAATAGTCACCCCAAACATTAGTTTCACAAGATAGAAATGCTAAAAATGGAACAAAATTATTCATTTAGGTCACAAGAAAAAAAATTAATTTAATTATTTAGTAAAATCACAAATGAGGAGTGAGTCCTAATATCACATGACACATGAAACAATTCATAGACCATTGATAATGGTAAGATACTTCCTATATGAAAATAAAGTTAACCTATTAAGAAAATATTACTCTCTATAGCTAAAGCTCAACCAAGGCTGATCAATATTTTTTGGTCATTATCTAACATCATGAATCTTTAAATCCATCTAAAATCCATATAAATAATTATAAAATAATTAAAATTAATTAATTCAATTATTTCAAAATAATTCCTTTAGGTATAATGAAAAATAAATAACATGATAGTGTAATGATGGATAAACAATAAAAAAATGGAGTTTCATCTACCCCAAAACACCCTCAAGCCCAATACTAATGGATTCCTTAATACTGAGCATACATTTATAAATCAATTCAATTATACATTGATGAAAATATTGAAATAAATTAGTATAGAAACATATCTAATGAAAAAATTACAAAATCATTAGAGTTCAATATCCCAAAATCACTTCTAAATATGTATAACTAAATCCACATCATATGGTTCGGATTTTAACACTCTCTCATCAAATATACTGAGAAATCATTTCTTTCAAATGAAATAGTAACATAGATTATATCACATTATATAATAATGTGATAAAAATATAATTAGAAAATTCGATAATACTAATTTTATAAAATTAATTTTATTTTCTGAATTTATAATGTAAAATTTATATTTTGGTGAATTGTTAATATTTTATAGAGATAATTGGTTTTTAGGTGAATTTAGAAATTAATTATTATACAAATAATATCACTTTTATGTCATTATAATTACATATGAATTACTTGATTGTTTATTAATAATATTTTATATAAAAATTATATAATTTATAAGTAATATAGTAGATTTAAAAATATTTTTTAATCTTATAAATAATGTTTTTACATTTTATAAATCCAAGAAATAATTTTAATAAAATAAAAATAATTTTTATTCTTCTCTCCTAATAAAATGTTTACAAGTTCCAATTGATTTATGGTTTGGTTTTAAAGTCAAAAATTATCCTTTAATTTAATATAATTGAAATAATTATAAAATAATCAATGTTATACATTATTTTGTGTATAAATTATTTTTATGCTCCAAAAATACATTTTTTATAAAAAAAATTCATTGAATTTTAAGAAATTATATAATGAGAAATTTAAATTAATTTTTAGGAATATAATCATATCAAATGGAATTCATGTTTTGAATAAGAATTATTAATATTTGGTCATATTGTTAGACAATTGTTTTGTAACAAGAACTGTAACCATGGTAAATAATTGACACTACTAATATTGATAAAATAGGTTGAAAGGGTTAAAATATAGGGATAAGTCATCATGATAATAATAAATACTTAAATGAATCAAATATTTTGGTTTTATTTTGACCTTATCCATATTAAATTCTAATAATTAATAATTTTTATTTACATTACATGAGTAAGATCTATATTTTATGCAATTTTTTTATGTATTTAGATGCTTTACACCCACCTCAATTATAAAAGGGAACCTCTTTTCATTTCATATTCACGCTTAATTATCCAGATATCTAAACAAAGACCTTTAGAAATACATTCCCAAATTTCTTTTTCTTGACCTAGTGGTCCCGGTATCTCCAAAATACCATTTCAATAAGGATGACGGTGGACGATAAAATATATTACCAAAGAAAGATATACATGTTGTGATTGATATTTTCCAAGTTTCGTTCTTCATAATCCCCCAAATATTTAATATACCCATTAATATAACTACATAACTATATTTATAAAATTATTTTCTTCTATTTTAACAAAACATCGATTATCAATCCCATTTTCATCATTTGGAAAACTAAAACATCATTTTTTCATACGTACAGACTACCATCTCTAAATTATAGTGCAATTAATTATTTATGACCACTGCACATTGATGGTAATACAGTGGAATCTAATGAATACATATGACATTTATTAGAGTGTCCATACAATTTTTACTTGACTATTAGATCATTTTAAAGATAAAAAACACATTAGTGTTTCAAATATAGGATCCAGTAGTTTAGTGTATTGAAAACAATATCCTTACACCTAATATTAACATAATAAAATGGAAAAATTTATTCAATTCATTCGTATTTATCTTCTTATTGGTCCTCATGTTCTATTTATTACAATTACCAATGCGAGGATTAACATCAACATAATCCATAAGCTAAAATCCTAGTAAGAGGAAGAATTAGGGACATGAAAATGGGTGATAATAATCATCATTATAACATCATCATCATAATCATGAGTGAAATAATTATATAATGGCATGTAATGTAGAAACACATAACAATGAGACATCATGTCTTGGTGGTCAAATACCACACATATTTGTGAACAAATATTTCATCAAGTTAATGCATATTGAACTATTTCTCATGAGATAAATCACATTACCTAATTAATTGGAGCACTATATAATTCTGAGAACACCCATCACATCATCACATTTACATGATCCATATAATATCAGGTGCACCAGTAACATCAAAATAGTTTCATTATCATGAGATCCATATATAACATATATCAATCTTTGGATTTAAACCCGAATGTACATCCAACAAATCATTAAATGAAATATCAATTCAAGCCATAGTGAATTAATAGATACAGGATGCTAGATGAAATAAAATTAACTTCTATAATTAATTTCATTCACTTTTTTTGAGTAAATTCCTGGGATAGAAATGGTGGTATAATGTAAGGCTACTATTTGTTTCTCCAATTATGGAATGTATATGCCCATAAAAACAAGATGTCCAAATAAGTTTAGTGGTGGTGGTTAAGACATTATCATACTACTACAATATAGACAGTTTCTCTAGAGTAAAGGGATTAAATTACAAAACCCATATAGAAATAGTTTCAAACAAAAAAACATGATATGTAAAGAGGAATAACATGGTAAAATATGTTTTGAATATGATTATGTTTAATTTATTTTATATATATAACATATTATGTTGTAAATATTTTTAAATAAAAATGAAAAATTATGGATGAAAACTATCATGAAAGAGTTTTTGTTATGAAAGTTGGACTCAAAGTATAAATTGAATTGATTTAAATTGAACATAAGTAAAATGAAAATATTTATTTTCTAAAAGAAGGAATAATAAAAATTGGATGATCAACCTGAGTAATAAATAACTTGTTTTGAAATAATTGTACAAGAACATAGTGCTTATCAAGATACATTCAAATAAGAGGTTTAGTTTATGTGAGAAAATAAAAAATAAGATAAAATGATTGATGATATCAATATTCAGTTATAAGAGAGGACTAGAAGGGTTTAATACCTTGAAAAATATGTTTTGACTTTACAAAGTAATCTTAAGGATAGAGAAAAAGTCACCTATAGAAAAAAGGAGATGAAATTATAAAAATTTACCTAAAAGGGTTTATAGTTAGAGAAGGAAGAGATCAAACGACTATTTAAAAAATTAAAAATGAGATAGGGCCTATTTGTATTTTAAAAGAGTTGGAATATATGTAGAACCTAGATATCCATGGTAGGTGGAGTTACGTTTCATGATAATTGGGAAAATATTAGTTACAGATCGAAATCACTAAGGATTATCCAATGGTCATAAAGATATTTCAAATATACAAATTTAAGTGAATATAATGCAATGATAAAACATGTCTGTTAGTGTAATTATATTTATATGGATATATTTGGTTATATAATAATATGTTTTATGTATATTTTGATATAATTGAAATTAGAATCTCCCAATAGTGAATAAAAAAGGGTGAGATAATATCCTACAATATAAAGACAAAAACCATTTATGGATATTTTTGAAACTTTTATAATTTTTTTCAGAGAGATATACACTACAAGTAACATTGATGAAACAATTACTCTAATTAAGACCAATAGAGAATGTTTTACAAATATCTACATGATATACCGTTGAAAAATATTTTATCACCCTTAGAGGAAGAGTTATATGATCTCAAAACCTTGGATAAAGATAATAATAAGAGACCCTCTAGTGTCTTGAAAAAATCATAAATTTCATAGAAATAAAAGATGAAAAAATGAGAAGGTTGTATTAGTAGATATTTCATTCTAATTAATCAATAACAACTTGTGGATCCTTAATAGTGGTTATTCATATAACATGAATAGAAACATAAATAAGTTTACAAATTTGAAGGTACCTGTTGATGTTATGAATAATCTTGGTAATGTTGTTGTTTGAAATTTTTTGAGAAGTTTAATTCAAATATATATGGAGATATGATAAAGAGTACATAAATACATTATGTGGGAATTATTAATCCTGATCTTTTGAGATACATAAAACCACACAAATCCATAATTCAGGTCAAATTTATCATGAAGGTATGATATATAAATGGAATAATGGGAAACTCTTTGATGAAGGGATTAGTGAACCAATTACAACCTATATCAATTTTATTACATGAAGAACAATTTAATACATATGGTAGAATAAAAAAATTGTCTTTGGTGTCAATGATTAAAACATGTCAAACAATTGTATATATTTTATCAATTATAAAATATGTGACTAAAATTAAAATTATGAGATTAAATATGGATAACACCTATAATGACTGTGTAATTATAAATTACTGAGAAATCCCTACAATCCAAAGAAGATCAGGGACTAAAATCTGTTAGATATAATTAATACAAAAACATTTAGAACCACAAAGAGTTTGAAAATATATAGTGGTAAATACTTCATTTATTTGATTATGGTCATACTACAATGGTCCATATCATCCTCGAATAATAGAATACTGAATTGATTGAGTGTATTGGTTTATTTCAAATATGATTTCATAATAAAAACACAATAATGAAACAAAATTCTCTTGTATAACAATGGAATGGATTACACCTTCAAGGAGGAATAAAATTTATTTTAGATGCATGAAATTTTATAGGGAGGTTCATCAATGAGAACACTAAAATATAGCAGTTTGTTGGAAATGAATAATTAAATTTTTAACAACATAACCAAAACATTTCTCATTAAATGTGTAATCTCTCAACACTATTGGAAGGATTCCATTCATGTGGTAGTATAAATGTGTTATCAAGATTTTCTTATCCCTGTAGAGAATAAGGCACCAATAGGGATGTTTCATCAATGAAAACCAACATTGAATCTATTTAGAGTATTTAGTAGTAATTTTGACATCTAAAACAAAAATTAAATAAAGGTAAATATTGAGATTTAGTGGATAGATAAATATTTTTAGGCTAATACATCAATTGTATACACTATATGTTCTCCCAACAAAATGTTTAATAATATCATTGAGAGAAGTAATATTTCTATTATTGAATAATATTCTAGTAAAAAATATAAAATTCAAAATGCAACTGTGAAATTTTATGAATAATAATAATTTTATATGAATAATAGTGGCTTACATAGTCCAACATGTGAATAAAATTTATTGATAAATAAATATATGGAGAAGCTAAAAAATGAGATTAACCATTGACTCAATTGAAAAAGTGGTGATCTATATTCAATGAGTAAACCATTATATTAGATAAATATAATCCTATATAAATAAGGTGAATGATAACTATAGATCACACAACTCTATTATCTCAAGTGGAATAATCCTCATTTTAACAGGAAATGAAATATGAGTCTTTAGATAAATCCAAGAATGGGGAGTTTGACTTGAAAGAGAAAACATAGAATTTTGAGCCTCTAAATTGGATGATTGATCACAAATCCCTAATAATGATGTGGGTATTTATAAATAAACATGTTTTCTATGGAAAAGTTACCCAAAAAAAGAATGTATTTCAATATAAGATCTATACACAAGTAAAATAAATTAATGTGGAAAAAATATTAACACTAGTACTGATACATGATGTCAATAAGACGCTTTACTTATATGGTTATCCATATAAAATTTAAAATATATCAAATTTATATGAAGGTGGTGTTTGTATACAACAGTTTCAAAGTAGAGGTATACATCCAACAACCTATAGGATATATAATAGGTGATTAAAAATCAATGGTGTGAAGGATGTATAAGGCCAAGTAGGTCTTGAGATTGGGTCCTTATACCTGTTATGATTTATTGGATGATTTCATTAAGAATATGAAGTTTAGTAGTGGTAAATTATATAACAAAATTTCTATTAAATTTACCATAGAAATGATTTTAATTATTTCTATCAACATTCACATCATCATATTTCTAGAAATCAAGATAAATTTATTTGATGATTATTCACAGTTGAAGAGCTTGATATTTATGATTTTAATGATCAAATAATTCACATATTTTATTAGGATACATGATTTTGAATGAATATGATACATATTTTATTCCCAACACATATATACGGATTATTCAATAGAAAATTTAAAATGGGAGAAAACATATTTCAATGGTACTTATGTTAGGAAGTAATCTTTTTTAAAAATGAATAAATAGTTGATTTTAGCCAATAATATAATAAAATTTGAATAGAATCCTATTTTATTAAATAGAAAATGTCAAATATTGTTTCTAGTACATATTGGGATAATTTTTTTCAAACATATCCCTTGAAATTTCACGTCTTACAAGTAAAATAGATCTTGAGGTAAATTGATGGGAAACTAGATTATAGTTTTTTTTATTTTGTTGTAAATGATAAAGATATTTATTTATAATTATATTCATATAGGACCACAAACATTGTTGATAGAAAATATATAAAAATTGGATTATTTTTTAAAAGAACTAAATTAATTTTGTGGATTAAAAATAAGTGATAGAGAACATATCTTAGTAAAACTAATGCATATTATAATTAGTCATCATAATATTTTCCAAAACTTCCATTAGTAAAAAACACTAGAGGATCTTGTTGAAAATTAGAAGATGAAAAAGATTTTATATTGTGATAAAAATTGTCAATGAGATGAAAAAAAAATCTTATACAACATTCATGAATGATAGAAACTAATATTTAGTACCATTTTATTAAAAATAATCTATATAAGGGAACTATAATGATTTAACTGGATATTGTTTATTCATGCCAATAAATATCTCTTATTTTGAGTAAATGATTAAGGAGTACAATCAATGGGGAATTAATTATGAAGAGAGGACAAATAAACTAACAAATAGACCACAATATAGATATTGACATGTTTTATCATTTCTTATATTGATATTTGAATCACATAGACTCATAAATTTTTTTAATATGCCTTTTCCAAGTTTCTGACTTAGTAATAGAATCATGATGCATAACAGAGATTAGATATTGAATATAGGGGAAACCCATTGAATTTTATTATCAATTTGGGGATGTATATAGAGAGAGAATTATTTTCTTGAAGATTATAGATTTAATTAATAATATCTATGAAAAAAAACATTAAGGTTCATATAGATGATTGGAAATAAAATTCAAAATAGAAAAATTTTGAAATCATAATTTCAAATAATGGATCTTTTTTTATCAATTATGAGTTCATTGGATGTCATTTGAAGTATCTAGAAGTGTGTGAAGATGTTTGGAGTTTATTTGAGATATATAGAGAGGTTTTGGAAGTACCAAGAATAGATCTTGGTGTGATAAAATATGTCGAACAGTGAATGGAGTTAAACTATAAAAATGTTATATCCTAAAATGTGTATGGTTCATCTATACAAATAGATTATTCTATCCGTTATCATTTCTATGGATAAAATATAATTGCACCATGGGATTTAATTAAATATTGAAATGTGAAAATTATAAAATGTAGATAAGTGTAAATGATCTATATGATTTTTAGTGATATAGAAAATCGTATAATGGGTCCTTAGATGATACAAAAAGATTAATATTTTCCTAAATTAGATGTTCATATTTTATCTATGTGAGGTTTCAGCTACACCTGATGATTATTAAGAAAACTATAATGGCTTTGGATTTTCCAATATTCCAATACTACTGAAAAGATTCAAATTATATCAGATAATGTAAAATATGAAAAATATTTTGGACATTCTATGACATATTATCCACACCACGAAAGAACATTGGATAAATTTTAGTGGTCCTTTAAAGTTAGATATTTACATGGAATGGAATAGGTTCACATAATAACATTTCTAGAGTTTGAAAATATCTATAATTTTATAACTTTGTGAAACAAATATTTTACCATGATTAAAGGAACCATGTCATGATGGATATAACATGACAAAAATAGTAGGTTCATGAATGTTAACTTGTGTGATATTTATAAACATAATTCAATATTATGATATGCATCACTCTATTATGCATAAATATTTTCAGGATTGAGATGTGTTTGGGGAATCACAATGTGAGTTTTTTTAGTTTCTTTTAAAATATGATTTTTATTGAGAATGTGGACAAGGGTTTTTGACATGAATCACACCACTTTGAAATAAATCAACAACAATATGGGAGTTTTTAATAAGGCTCATAGAGTCGTAGATAATTTTACATAATGACTAAGGTATCTCTTGAATATTCTATGATTTTAAATCCACAATGAATTATATTGGATTGAAATTGACCAAATTTATTTTATAGGTTGGGAATCGGTGGATTTTGGAAAAAATTAGGTAGTAAAAACTACAAAACTCAAGGATCATGATTTGGGAAATTGAAACCATGGTTTAAAGGTGGATTTATAGGAAGAAGAAATATAAAGGATTTATTGATAATCACACAAATCTGACAGAATGATAATTAATGGGGAAATTCCATTGAATATTAAGAGATTAAAGGATGAATAATATAATTGGGGAAAAATATTATGGGAATGTGGTTTTTCATTCATATGTATTCTTCGTGATTGAACATCGGGTAGAGTTTATTCAATCATTATACTAAATTTGAGATAAATGATGAATGATAACGTGTTTCCCTTAGTATTGACCATGTTATATTCCTAAATAATTTTAAAAAATATAGTGAGTTGTTACCCCAAGTTACATCTAAACACTGCCATCATATTCTTTGTATACTATACCTTTATAGTAAAACAAGGAAAATAAGTGTATCCCAATATTTAATGCATTTGTTTAAATATTAAATGTTTTCTTGGTGATTGAAATGTTTTATTTTTTTATACTGACATAAGATAATGACCCCGTAGAATAAAAAATAATAAGACACCAAAATTCAACCCACATATTAGGATGTATTCGGCTTATGGTTGTAAAAGAGGAAAATGTCTAGTGAATTTTATATCCCACGAATTTTAATAAATGAATGATATCATACTAAAATTTCCCATGAATAAAAAACCGAAAATAAATATTATCAGACATCATACATGATAGAAGAAACCCAAAAATAACATAAAAAATAACAATAGTCCCCTCTACCTATAAACATGGGTTTCAGTCTATATAGGTGTTTACCAGGCTCAAACACAACATCCATTCATAGTCCCAAAGATGAAAATATACATATAAGATATCTAAAGTATTAATATTAGGAAAAAATGGATTTTATATGAATTTATAAATCCCGTATCTGGATAAAAACTATTGTTATTGAATAGGGTGAAACATACCTCAAGAACACCTTCCTATATTACACAGTCTACAAACCATCAGTGATGGTTTAAATATAAAATTGGGAGACAACAAACTTTATGGAATAAAAAACCATTAACATAACATAAAAAATAATTAACTATCATCATAAAATAAATAAAAATAAATATAGACTCTATAACTAAAACCTATACATAAAAATAATATCACCCACAATATAAAAAATCAAGATAAAAATTTTGATATATCCATACAAAAATAAAAGTTGATGGTAGTGGTCCACTTGTAGATAACATGATTAAAAATGAATGAAATCTATTACCACCCACCAAAACATTCATGATTTCTTTCCTAGTGTTATACCACAACTCTAGTTTATATATATTTCCTTAAAAACTAACATAAATCCATTTATCATACCTACCCATATATCCAATGAATTTTCTAGGTTAATAGGATTCCAAGAAGGGTGTGAGTACAAATAAGTATGCCACAACTAATTGTTTCCCTCACTAGACCAATGTAAGTAGGTTAACGTATAGGGTGATATGATAAAAAATAATGTAACTACAAATCGAAGTTATAATAAATATATCACAACCACATGTGTTAGACAGTCACCCGAGTAAGGCCATGCATTATTATTCTTATGTAAACATATCTATGATTATACCACAAAAATCAAATATTGGGAATCATGTCCCAAGTTAGTGAAAATGGGAATATCATAATATTATAAAAAATTCCCAAATCATTGGAAATCATCCAGATAAACATTCCAAAGAAAAGGGAATATCATCCCTATGATATTATAGCCATCAAACATCAGATGCACATCGTAATAACACTTACATAACCCTAGGCATATTATCCCCTAGTGAGAAAATCATGAAGCGAACATTGCGTCAAGATAACACAATCAAGAGAGGTCATAACATTTGCACACATGAGTAAAATTTTAATAGGGATGATTTTACCAAGACCCTATACTCAAAAAATGATAATGGGTCACCATGTTTTGTCATTAAAATTCTCATTCAGGAATTAAATTCCTTTACCTGGAAGCATCATACCATTGATGGTATAGAAAAATTTCAAAAATTATAGAAAATAGTCTGACATAAAATCCCTAACCATGGGGATAATCACAATATTTGGAACTCATACCTATTCCCAGGCCGCAAAATATAAGAAGGGTCACCATCCCATAACAATAATCTTCATATGGATAACTTATAAATTTTCATCAAGGAATCACATCATGATAAATTCATCCCATGTTTAAGTAAAGTAAAAAATTAATGGTCATTGTTACTCACTTAAATAACTATCTTGTCTGTATTAGAATTATATTCTGTGATATTGAGGGTATTACATACCACTATAATCAATATTTCCTTTCAGATCATGATATCATAACATAGTGTGCATAACATTTCTCATATACATAACAAAATGTAGTCGGGATGTTTATTCAACGTCTCAGGCATATAAAATAATTAGAATTACATCCATAACCATTTAATTATTTGGTAGGTGGGAAATATATCCTATACCATATTCAAAAAATTCACATAGTCAATTTCATCTAATTCCATAGGCATCATCAAAAAAGGAGGGTTATTCTTCCTTAGACTTAAGCTATATTAGAGTGACCATGAAGGTTATTATAAACATAGAAAAACATATAGATTAATGGGAATATCATTTCACTCGGGTAAATACAATAAAACTGGGGAAAAATCCCCAAATATAATCACAAAATATAAATTCAATAATTAATAACTAAAGAAAAAAATATTAACAAATAATATATAGGTTTTTATAATAATAATCTCAAATTAAATATCTTCTAGCTTTATGTACACATGGAAAAACTATATCTACATTCAAAACAAGGTATTACCCACACAAATACCATTTAATAGAATGAGGATAGAAAAC
Organism: Viscum album; assembly: GCA_963277665.1. NCBI lineage: Eukaryota > Viridiplantae > Streptophyta > Magnoliopsida > Santalales > Viscaceae > Viscum > Viscum album. Next base: position 114,322,087 of record OY728140.1, on the reverse strand, counting down.
CACCCCAAACACAAGTTTTATAATATATAAGGGATTAAAATAAAACAAAAATATTCTTATGGGTCACAATAAAAAAATAAATTTAATTATTTAGGACAATCCCAAATGGGGAGTGAGACCATAGATGACATGACACATAGAGATATTAATAGACCATTGGTAATGGTTAGATACTAATTAACTCAAACAAGAGTTAACATATGAAGAAAACCTCACTCCCTATAGCTTAAGATCATCCAAGTATGATCATGCTTCATTTTCCATTTTATAACAACATGAGGCTTTAAATACATTTAAAATCTATTTAAAAACATATAAAATAATTAAAATTAATTAATGCAATTATTTCAAATTAATTTCGTTCAGTATACTAAAAAATAAATAACATAAAATTGTAATGATGCCTAAACCTCAAACAGTAGAGTCTGGTCTACCCCCAACAAACCCTCAATACCACTACTAGTGGAATCCCTAATACTGAGAAATAATTTAACAATACATTTAACTATACTTTGATGAAATATCAAAATATATTAGGGAAAACCATTTAAAATATTACAAAATCAATATAGTTAAAACTCCTATAACTACTTCTAACTGCGTATAACAAAATCCACATAATATGGTCCTTATTGTAAAATTAATAATCAAATATAGTGATAAATCATTTCTTTCTAATGAAATAATAACATACTTTATATAGAATTATAGAAGAATGTGATACAATTATAAATATGTTTTTTCACAATTTGTATTTTATTAAATTAATTTGATTTTTAGAATTTATCATATAAAATTTATATTTTTGTGATTTTTTTATATTTTATAGAGATAAATAGTTTTTAGGTGAATAGTGAAATGTAAATATTAAACAAATACTATCACTTGAATGTCAGTATAATTATATATGAATTTCTTGGATGTTTATGAATCCTTTTTTATATACCAAATATATAAATAAAAATTTATATAGGTGATTTAAAAATATAATTCTAAACATAGAAAAAAATGCTTTACATTTTGTAAATATATAAAATAATTTTATCAAAATAAAAAAATAATATTGATTTTTCTCTGTTCAAAAAATATTTACAAGGTATATTTCAAATATGTTTAGGTTTTAATGTCAAAAAATTATCCTTTCATTTTACATAATTAAAATAATTCTAAAATAATAAATGTTATAAATGAATTTTTAAATAAATTATTTTTATGATCTAAACATAGATTTTTTCATAAATTGTTTTCATTAAATTTTAAGATATTATATAATTAGTAATTTAAACTAATTTTATGAATTGAATAATGTTAAATAGAATCCATATTTTGAATAAGAATTATTTATATTACATAATATGTTTAGTCTATTTTTTGTAATAATGAATAGAAACCATGGTAACTATTTAACACCTATACTAAGGTTAAAAATAGTTTAAGGGGTTAGAAGATAGGGATAAAGCCTCTTTATAATAATGAACACTTAAATTATTCTGATATTATTTGTTTTATTCAACCTTATCTATATTAAATTATAACATTTGATAATTTTAAGACACATTACATGAGTGTTACAAATATTTTATGAAAATGCTTTATGTATTTACATGTTTCACACCCACCTCAATTATAAAAGGGAACCTCATGTAATTTTATATTCATAATTAATTATCCACCTATATCAACAAATACCATCAAAAACACCTTCCCAAATTTATTCTTCTTGACCTATAGGTTCTGTTATCTCTAAAAGACAACTTCAATAAGGATGAAGGTGTAAGATAAAATATATTACCAAAGAAAGATATATATGTTCTTATTTAGATTTCACATGTTTCATTATTATTAATCCTTCAAATATTAAATATAAATATTAATATAACTACATAATTATATTTACAATACTTATCTATTTTTATGTAGAAAATCATTCATTTTCAATCTCCTTTCCATTCTATGGAAAATTAAAACATCAATTGTGCATACATATAGACTTCCATCTCCACATGACAATGTAATTCATTTTTTATGACCACTTCACATTTATGGTTATAATGTTTGAATTGATGAATATATAAAATATTTATTATAGATACCCTATATTTTCTTATATTACTATTAAATCATTTTAAAGATAAACATCATAGTAGTGTTAAAAATATGGGATTAAGAGGTTTAGTGTGTTGAAATAATAGACCTACACATAACTTTTACATAATAAAAAATTATCATTTATTTAATTCACTATTATATAGCATCTTATTATCCCTCATTTTCTCCTTAGTACATGTATTATCTTGAGGATTAACATCAAAATAAGGGGTGAGCTAAAAGACCCGATGGAGGATAAATAAGAGACTCGAAATATGGGTGAGTGTAATCATCGTCATATAATCGTCATCATATTATCATCATAGCCATGAATGGAATCATTAGAAAATGGTATGGAATGTGTCAACAGATAAAAAGGAACAACATGTCTTAGTTTTCAAATACTACAAATCATTGTGAACAAAGATAATATCATGTTCACACATATTTTACTATTTATCATGAGATAAATCACATTACCCAAAGAATTGGAGTGCAATATAATTCTTAAATCACCCATCAAGTCAAAACATTTACATGAACTATATAATATCAGGTGCACCCATCATATTATAACATTCACATTTTCAAGCATTCCACATAGAATGTATATCAATTCTGGACATAATGTAACCCATAGAAAGGAACTGGTTTCATTTCATAGAGAATATATTCATTAATAAAATTTTGTGTTCGCAAAATAATGTGTATATAAAATAATTTATAAAATAACCATCAATCTTTAGTGAATAGGAAACAATCTCATGAGAAATAAAAGATATTTTTTTGAAAGATGAGTTATTTTAGAAAAATATTTTCATTTTTCATAAAACTGGATTGGAAGCATGTATATCCCATCAATGAAAAGGTAATAAAAAAGAAATGATATTTAAGGAATATTAATGGAACATCCAATCTAAAAAATTATTGAAAAAGGGAAACCCCAATGAAAGAGAGATGGGTTCGAGAATTCCCCAAAACTTTTTGTCAGAATTAATTATTCACATTAATACAATTGATAATCAAAATAAATTCATTAATTAAAAAAATCAAGAACATATTCACCATTTATTGGATTAATTATTGTTTTTTCACATTCATTTATGGGATTTTCGATGACTTATAGAGATTAATTTTATCCTTTGGGAGTGTCCATTTTCAAGGTTTTCATGACATATTTGCTTGTGTATGAGTTTGGATGTTTTTGTAAATTTTAATAGTTATCCAGAATTGGAAATATATGTTACTAATTAACATTCATAAGATTAAATTATCTTATATATCATTTTTTTATATGGTACAAGGATAAATCATTTGATAAATAGTTAATGAAAATGAATTAATATATTTGGAGGATTTTATGACCTTCACGAACTCATATCATTTTATTTAATACAATATTTTTATATTGACTCCAAAACATTATATAAATGATAATATGTATAATAAAATCTTATTTTACCATAATGATGGTTTTATGACCATACTTAAATGTGGTAGTGAAAAATAAAAAATGCATCATCCATGATGGCAATAAATCGACACACCACATATGTCATTTTTATTTTTATAATACAATTAAAAGGGAAGAGATTATAATATTAATTAATAAATTAACAAAATAACTTTATAGTATAAAAGATATACAAAGGTTATTATTCCTCTTGGATAGGTGGAGGTAAGGATAAAAAAATAAATTAAATGAACTTCAGTGGAAATTAAAAGAAAACAAATGTTGATTTGACCTCCTGAATTATACTCTATGAGAATCTATTTAGGGAATTTGGTTTTGGACTTGTTTTAAAAGAATGGATCCTATAAATGGTTAATATGATTGGGAATGTTGTTGTTTATAAACTGAACAATATTCAGGTCTTAATATGTGTGAGGAGAAGAGGTGATTAAGGGTGGTATGTTTAGTTGAGAAGATGGGTGTTTTCTCATTATTTTATTCATTAGATTATTGTTTTGCCTCAATATTGTGAATAGTAAAATAATTATAACTAAAAATATTTAGAAAAATAATGGGAGTTCAAGATTATTGTGCTTACATCTGTGATGAATTAACAAATAGTGAATTTAACTTATAATTAATATATACTATAAATTACTATATTTTCCTATTCACAAAAAATGTCAAGTATTTTATAAAAATCCAAACAAATTACCATGACCATTTTATCACACATAGAATTAAAAAATTAACTCCATTTTATGAAAATAATTTTCAAAATATGTGAAATTTAATATTTAATTTAAGATATCCTTTACTTGATTTTTTTAATTTCAAACTTATTTTATAACACTTTGAAAAATTAATTACAGTCTTATAGAATTATTATATAATGATAAGAAATAATTTATTAATATATGAATACATTTATTAAAATAAATTTTCATTTAAATTATTACATTTATTATAAAATTGTAATAAAATATTTTTTACTTCCAAAAATACCAACACGTAATTAGGGATTTTTTAGATATTTATTTACTTGTACTGTTATATAATTATATCATATAACCTTTTATAATATGCATAAATTTTATTTATACATTCATAGGTTATATTACTATTATACGTGCTATAATACTATTCCTAATGGTCATGTTACTATTCCAAGGTTCAGGTTACTATTCCATTGGGATATGTTCTCTAATTTGTTGAAACACCTCTTATTTCCTTTGTTATTCATTTATAAAGTTTGTAATGTGTTATCCATGGGATTTTATGTTAATTATTCTATATGGAATAACTAGAAGAAGGGAATTTCCATTGAATAAATTTTTAGTCATTACATTCTTCCCCCATTAAGAAATTTGGCCCATGAAATTTCATTTTACATACTACGGTGAAAACAAGTGAGGGAACTTCCCCTTCATCACTTCCATTGGTTACTATATTGGCTCTTCATCCTTATGATTCTGTGATAGATCTTTAACTAGGTGAGTATTCTTGTTGTGTCAAACATTATCTCTACAGTCCAAGATCATCTCTGCCTTCCCCTCAGAAGAGAGATCACTTTTCAACTATACCACATATAGATTAAGTACATGTGAGGGATCTGGTATGAACTTCCTCAATAGGAATACAATGAATACATATTTTTACTTGAGACATTGTAGGTTTAAATGTCATTCGATAGGACACAACTCCATCTCAATCAAGAATCTTCAATAGGTGGATGTGCCGAGGAAATGGCCTTAGATTATTCCAAAATCTCATGATCCAATTACTTGAATAAATAGAGTGGAATACTATGTCTCCAACCATAAACTCTAGGTCCCATTGACTATTATATTCATATAAATTCTCTTGACATTGACATGCCTTGATGTGTTGTTAAATGGTTTTCAAATTCTCTACCATTTAATCGAGCATTTCATGTTCGTCCATCTTACATTAACTGACTTCATCCCAAAACACAGGTGTTCAACATATATTCCCATAAATGGATTAATATCGATCCATTTGGATGATCTAGTCAAAACTGTTGTTTTTCAGAGAACTCGACCAGAAGTAGATATTAGTCACATCCTCTAATGAAGTCTATAAAATATGCTCTTGACATGTCTTCTAGTTTCTTAATAGTTATTTCATATTTTCCATCAATTTTAGATTAATAAGCCATAATAAGGTTTATATTATTATTCAGATCATGTTCGATACTTTTCTAGAACATGTAGGTTAATATCATATGTCCATTGTATACAGTTAATAGTGTTACCCCATGAATCCTTACCACTTCTTTGATGTATATCCATGTAAGTTGTTCTAGTGAGAATCCCCCTCGGAATTTTCTAAAATGATTTGTCTTTGTAAAATGATCCCGGAAAACCCATATAGCATTATTTCTTCATAATGTATTTGGAGGTCTAGTGAAAAAGAGCATAGTTATGGTTTTTCCATTTCCATGTTTTTATGGGTAATGGTTGAATAATCCCCTTCAGTTTTTTGTATCTTATCCTTCACTTGCTGACATACCTGCCACTTAGATGTATATTTAGTGAACTCCTTCTTCATATTTACCCACTAATTGTGCTCTCAGAGATAGGGATATATCTTTTTGATCCATGGGTGAATAGAGAAGGTTGATATATGTGAATCATTCAGAATCACTTTCTTTATATCTGTATTGGATGGTACACAGAGTCCTGACCCAAATCTTAAAACTCCTTCCTCATAAATGTAGAAATCAGATGATTTAAAAATTCTCTTGGCTTCCATCTTCTTCTAAATTTCCTCATCATTTATTTGATAATGCTTTATTTTATCTACGAGGGATGGTTGACCAATCACTTGATAAAGTATTTACTATGTTCCTTATTAAATAATTCTCATTTCAATCCTTTTCAAGTATATGAAAATTGGATCATTCTTGAATCTCATCCTTGGTAATGTTTCGGGATCCTTTCTTCTTAGATAATCTTCCACTTTATTCAAATTCTCATGAGGATATGTGGATTTTGAAGTCAAAATACTCGATGATCCCCAACCGTCTTAAGTGGCACATATTATGCTACTTTTCTGTGAATATATGTTCGAGACTCTTATAATCAATATATATTTCAAACTTCTTCTTATAAAGATAATGAAATTATATTTTCAAAGAAAATGTCATAGCTTCCAACTAAATATCTTGTGTTGGATAGTTTTTTTCATTAATTTTAAACTTCCTTGAGGCGTAGGCTGTAGGTTTATCATTTTGAATATGTACATAGCATAATCCCTTCTTATAAGTATCAATATACACCAAAAATATTTCCTCCCTTATCAAAACTGTGAGTGCTGGAATGATGATAAGTCTAATTTTTAACACATTAATGTAGTCTTCACATTAACTATTATATAATAACTTTTCTCTTTTTCAAGTCAGCTTGGTTAGTTGGTTTGGTAATCAGGATAAGTTTTTCAGAAGTCACTGCTAATACCCATATAGACTATGAAAACTATGGATATCTGTTATAGATGTTTTCCTAGTCCACTCTTATATTTCCATTGTCTTAGAAAGTTCCATAGATATTCCATTTTTGGTGATATCATTACCCATGAATGATACTTCTTCCATCCAGAACTCACATTTACTATACTTTTCATTATGTTTCTTCAATTGCAAAGACTTTAGAATAGTAATCAAATTCTCTTTATGTTCTTCCATTCTCTTATAGTATATCAAAATATTATCAATAAAGACTACTGAAAATTTATTTACATTAACTCTAAAGACTCTAATCATTAAATCCATTAACATTGATAGAGAATTATTGAGTCTTGAATGAATTACTCTGAACTATAAGTGCATATACCTCGTTTGAAAGGACGAATTTGGAATACCTTCCTTTCTCACCTTTAATTGTTTATATCATGACTGAAGGTCCAACATAGAGAAATAATTGGCCCCATATAGTTTATCGAACAAGTAATCTCTCTATGGAAGAGGATTATTGTTCTTTATCAAGATTGATCTAAATATTATCAATGTAGAGGAACATTGATCCATCTTTCTTCTTGAATAAGAGGACACGTTAACCCCATGGAGAAGAACTCAAGTGTATAAAACCATTTTCCAGATTCTCTTGTAACTAATTCATCAGTTCTTCCAACTCATTGGTGTACATTCTATAATGTGTCATTCATAAATGAATATATCCATGAATAAGTTCAATGGATAAGTCAACCTCTCAGTCAGGACTAAGACAAGGGAATTCATTGGGGAACACATCTGTGTAGTCCCTGACAATAGGAATGTCTGGAAGAATGATTCTATATATTTTCTCAATAAGTAAATCTAAATATGCTTTATCATAAGGAAATAATATCCACACTTATTACAATGATTCCAAAATAGATTCATCCCACTCTTTACACATTTACAAAAATTGAAGGATTCCTTAGGATCTGAAGAGTGGTCTTCCTTTTTTGATAGTTGATGTTGTATTTATATAATGATTGTAAATCCTTGCCAAAAATAGCTTCAAACTCCACCAAAATAAGTAAGATTAGATTTTCTTGGAATTCCAATCGAAAAAAATTATCTAGGGAGGCGTTATTCACATTTGATGCAATAATTTCCCCATTTTATATTATCACAAATAACTTGAACTCAATATTTTGAGGTGGTGTTTGAATAGTCCTACTACACTTGGACGATATGAAAGAATTCATAGAACCAGAATCAAATAGTAAATTCTCTATTATTGAATGAATAACAAGCATACTTATCTCCACGTCATTTTTTGAGTCCACCTATGTAGTAGTGATGGCATAATCATTCCCTGTCTCCATTGTCTTTTTTGGATGCAAACACTGATTTCCCACAAGGAGTCAAAGTTTAGTGAATGAGCTTGAATAGTTCCCTTGATCTCTATAGTTAAAAAATAGGACTATGGTTGGTTATTCCCTTTCTTGCACAATATTTTCTATCTTCCTTGTGTATCTTATACATTCATGAGTTTGGATGACTTCTCTCCCACACCTATAAAATTTCTTCATCCCTTTTAGGCGGTTTCTATTATGCTTCTTCCCATATTTTTATCATGTGGGTGGTTGAGTTTTCTTTCCACCATTTTCATCATATACACCATATTGAAACAAAATAATTGTTTTATTATCAACAGATCCTTGAGACCACTCTCTAAACTCCATATCCACTTTGATATCACATCGAACAACTTCTTCATAACTCCCATAGTCATAAATTGCCAGAACTTTTTTGAGGTGTTGTTTTAAACCCAAAAATAATCTATTAATATTTATATTATTGTTTAAAAAATCATGAATCATACTTTTAAAACCTTATGAAATCTGCTTCGTAGGTCATGAAAGGTTCACCTTCATTTTCATCCAACTCTATGAATTCTCTCCTCGTCTTTGTATGGAGAGTCTGAGGGAAATACGTTTTAATAAACATCATGTTAATGTCTTCCCACTCTATATTTTACATTACATCCTTTGACATGGTGTTTTTAATTAATGGCCATTATTTATCAGCATCTACATCTAGATGAAATGTTTCCTTATTCAGATTCTATTTCTTTGAATAGTGGTATACAGACAAGATCTTCTCTATTGATTTGACCTATGGTTCTATGACTACTAGATTAGATGATTAACTAAATTTTGGTGGTAATTTCTACATAAAAGTCTCGATACCCAGTTTCCTCCTCTTAGGTGAAAAATTATGTTCCAATTTATTCAGGTTATTTTTTTCATATCTTGAGATAGTTCGGTAAGAATCATCTTGAAATTTTAAACTCCACCTCCCAATGAATTATGTATGTTGTTTGGGAAATCAGTGCATTATACATCACATGAGTTATTGGCCTGGTTTCTCAGGATCCCTCTGGTTTCTAAAATAGAAATGGTTTGAACAAAAAAAAGTTAACATGTCATGAATAAATTATCTATTCAATTTTTTAATTAAAACTAAATTAATTTCTTGGGAGTTGCATATATTTATCAATTTTCCAAAAAAATGCTTCTTGTGTATATACTTATTCTCAATCAAAGGGTTTTCACTATGGTTCTCTAATCCAAATTGACAAATTAAATAAAATGAGACTTAATACAGACTATAAAGACCCTAAATTTTCTGAAATGACTATTAAATCATTTTAAAGATAAAAAGTTATAGTGTTATAAATCATGGATCATGCAGTTTAGTTTATTAGGAAAATTAGGCTCCTACATAACATTTAAATAATAAAACAAAAACATTTATTTAATTCCTTATTCCCTATCTCCTTATTGGACCTCACGTTCACCCCAGTACAATTATTCACCTTAGGATATACATAAAAGGAATAGGTGAGATAAAAGTGCAGTTAGAGGAAGAATAAGAGACATGAAATGGGGGTGAGATTAATCATCATCATAATCAAGAGGGGAAGCATTGTATAAATGTATGGAATGTGAAAAGGCAGAAAAAAGAAACATCATGTCTTAGTGGTCAAATAGAACCCATAGTTCTGAAAAAAAGGCCAGTATGTTCATGAAAATTTAACTCTTTATCATGAGATAAATCACATTTCCCTGTGAATTATAATTCTATATAATTTTTTACACACTCATCATATCATAAAATTTATATGTGCTATATAATTATGGGATCACCTGTCACATCATAACATTTAATTTATCTTGCACGTGACATAGGTTATATATCAATATTGTAAATAATGTAACAAATGGAAAGTAATGGGTTTAATTTCATAAATAACACATTCATGAATGAAATTTTTAGTTCTCAAAAGAAATAGGGAATACAATAATTTATAAAAAAATATCAACCTTAAAAGAATAAGAAACACTTTCATGAAAAATAAAATATATATTTAGGGAAATAAAAGTTATTTTTGTAAAAATATTTTCATTTTACATAAAACCATATTAAAAACACATATATACTAGAAAATAAAAGTGAAGGAAGAATGAAATGATATTTAAGGAACATTACAAAATAAACCATATTTAAAATGTTGTGAATGTTGGAAAAGCCAAAGGAAGAGATTTGGGTTCAATAATTCACCATACCTTTTATCTAAATGCTTTCATCACGTTAATATCATGGATAATCAAATTAAGTTCATTAATTAAAAAATACATAACCTCTTATACATGTATTTGATTTATTATACAATTATTAAGATCATTTATGGGATTTACAATTAGTTATAGAGTTTAATTCCATCGTTTGAGAGTGTTCTTTTTCTTGGTTCTAATGATCGGTACGCTCGTATATGAGTGTGGAAGTTCATGTATAATTGGAATAGTTATACAGAATTGAAATTATATGTTATTAATTATAATTTATATGATTAAATGATCTTATATATCATTTTGTTATATTATATAAGTATTACTCGTTATATAAATATTTAATGAAAATGATGTAATTTATTTGGCAGTTTTTACGACCATCATGAACACATAATTTTTTTTAATATCATGTTTATATATTTACTAAATAATATTATATAAATCATAATATGTATAATAAATTATTATTAACTATAGTGATGGATTTATGACCAGACTTGGAGGAGGTAGTTAAAAATGAAAAGGCATCATCCACAGTGGTGGTAAATAGACACACCAAGGAAAATATTTTCATTTTTCAAATAAATTGAAAACAGATGAGATTAAAAGAAGAATCATTCCATTATCCTAATAAAATTACAGAATATAAAATATTATAGAGTTATTATTCCTCCTGGATAAGCTTATGTGAGGATAAGAAAGAAAATAAATGGACTTTAAAGGAATGTAAAAGAAAATAGATGAGGGTTTTATCTCTTGAATTCTCCTCCTTGAGAATATCATAAGGAAATTGGTTTTGGTATTTTATTGAGTCCATGGTCTTCTATAATTGGGTAAGATTCTTAGGAAGAGTATTGGGTATAAAATTTAAATTCTTAGACTTAATTGGTTTGAGTAAGAGAGGTGGTGAGTGGTGGTATTAATAATAGTGGATATGGGTGTTTTCTTATTATTTTATTCATTAGTTTATTTTTTTTCAAGATTATAAATAATTTGATAATTATCACTAAATATATTAAAAAAAAATAAGATGTGGAGTTTGAGATTATGGTGTCTACATCAGTGAAAAATTATGTAATTGTTTCTTACTTATAATGTATATATACTTTAAATTAATATATTTTATCGTTCATAAAAAATTTAATGTATTTTAGAAAAATACAAAAAATTCAATCTAACCGTTTTTTGATGTGTTTAATTAAAAAATGAACCCTATTTTATTAAAATAATTTTTTCAATATGAGAAATTTATTTTTTATTTAAAATATTTATTTTTTTCGAAACATGCATATTTTAAAATTATAACTGATTTTATAACACTTTGAAAAAATTAATTAATGTCTGACCAAATAATCTTCTAATCATAAGACAACAAAATATTAATGTACGAATACATTTTATGAAAATAAATTTTATTTTTAATATTTATAAAAATTATTAAATTTTAACTATATATATATATATGACTTACAAAAATAACAAAACATAATTAATTTATTATAAAATATTCCATTACTTATAATATTATATAATTATATTATATTATATTATATAAGATTCCTACCCTTTATTTATACTTTTATAGGTTATGTTACTTTTTTATTGTCCAGATTAATATTCCTATTGTTCATTTAAATATTCCAAGGGCCGTGTTACTTTTCTATTAGGATAGATTTTTGAATGTCAAGAAAAACCTCTTATTTCATTCATTATTAATTTATACATTTTTTATTGTGTTATCTATGTTATTTTAGGTGATTTATACTATATGGAATATTTACAAGATGTATTTTCCATTAACAAGATTTTGGGTCATTTCATTAATAATATAATTATGTTTATGGAAATATAATATTGGATCAACCTTTATAACCTACCATTCATTAGGAAATGATAATTCTACGCATACGTGGATGTAGACTACAAACTCAACAAAGTGATGTGATTTGTTTTCCTATTTCCACCTTCAATGAAACATTATAAAACTTATATATGGAAAAAAATAATCCTGAAATTATTAATATTCTTGGGATAAAATATTTATTTCATAAAACCCATATACATTGTAAATATACCAATTTAATTCTAGAGAAATTTAATGAACAACCATAAATGGTAAATGTAAGACATACTTATTCAATGAATGATTGTATAATGATTATAAAACAAACCAAGAAGTAATATATATTAAATGGTTCTTAATAAATTTTATATTAAATTTCAATTTATAATTTAGAAGGATATAATGGACGTAACCATATGGGGATCCAATTTAAGGGTTTTTTCATCTCAATTCCACTCTATTGAGACATTATTTATATTATGCACCAAATTTACTCTATATAGTTAATATAACACCCCTTTCATATATAATATAATATATAATTTTTTATTTATATTATTAAATTATTTAATTAAAAAATTAGTGGATTTGATAAAAAATTAATAAATTAGTTAGATTTTATTTTCAAATTTCCATATTATTTAGGATCGTTCATGTTTAATTTTTAATTAGAAGAATTAAATTATCTTTTTCTTCTTAAATCCAACATAATTTATTCTACTCATTCTATTTATAGTGTTTATATGTGTCCATTGCAACATTTAATCTCTTTGGTACTCAATTAATGAAATAATGATTTAATGAGAAACTGACTAAATTTACACTTTTAGGGCGGAAATATTTTTATCCATATCCATATTTTTAAAAAATATTGTTATTATTTACATTTAAATAATTATTAATGGAATTTTTATACTACCATTTAATTTTATTTAAAAAGTTAAATGGAATCTTTATAATTCTTTCGAAACATGTTGTTTTTTACATTTTATAGAGGGGTGAGTGGAATATTATTTTAAACTAATATATTTTGGGCGAATTTCCATACCTTCTTACTATTATTATAAAAAAGATAAAGAATATTAAAGAATAATTCTATTTAAATTTTCACTTCCTTTATCATATCTGATTCTCAACAGAATTTCCCTTTTTAGAAATATTTTTATCTAATGAATCGACAATATTATATCATTATATGCTTAGTTTTGGATTATACCTTATTTTGAGATCATTCTCTTTCTTGGGGTCATTCTCTCTATCACTCTCAATTATTTATTAGACATTATTTTTCCCATTCATGTAATTATTTTCAATATATTGGATCTCAAAATTATAATTTCTAGAACATTGATTTGTTATTAACCAAATATGATTTCAGTATATGGTGTAAAATAAATTAATCTTATTAAGATTTTTATTCCATTTACTAGGGATTTATTGATGTCTATCATTCTTTATACCTTATAGATATTTTTTTGACTAATAATACATATTTATTATGTGTTATATTTTTTCTGGGATATATGAAAAATCAATTAGAAATAATTATGTGAATAATTGGTATAAGTAAAATATGTCCCATCAATATATTGACATGTAACATGAGGCAAAATCTAGAAAAATTAGTTGTTTATTACATACATACATACCTAATTGTTAAAATCCATGGTATAAGGAATTTATAGTATTGTTCATGGTTTATTTCAATATTTCCTTGATGTTAATATCATTATATATTTAATTATGCATTTTTTTCATTAAAATTGTTGTTATTATTATACATGTAATTTTTGTGTTAATATTTTCCATGAATACATTTTCATCATCATGTAGTTGATTAAATGGAATATGCATTCAATATCTACTCTTCCATATTTCTAATTCCTTGTCTACTGATTGTAAAATACATTTATAAATCCCCATATCAATCCTTCATAAAAAAACAATATTATATTTTCTATTCCCAATGATATTAAATGTTATATTTGAACGATCTTCATTGATGCAATAATTTTTTTTCTTTCTACACTTTATTTATCTTGTGTGATGTAGAAATAATTTATGTTACTGGTATACGAGACTACTAAACTTATTGGTCATATATGTTGGAATATATTGTATCGTGTTCCAATATAACAATCTAACCAGATTTAGGTAACTATATTTTGGGTTTTTATAGTGATGCTAGCATTATATAGCATAATTAACATCAATCCCCTAACTCCAACTCACCACTAATTAGTGAATATGGATAGAAAATATGACATGAGTAATAAAGGGGCGATAACATGCCATAATAATGAACAATCACACCCTTAATATCAATATATCAAGGGAAAGTAAAGGAGTGGATAATGAGGGAATTTGGTTGCTACCCCTCTATCTCAATCATTTAAAACGAAGGAGTCATGAAGGGGTTTGGAATTTAATATCCCTAAAATACCAAACTGACCTCAATTTTTAGGATTCCTCTTAGAAGATTAAATATTGAAGGATCACTATAATATAAACTAACATTGGGTGGTGGTTTATTGATCTCAAAAAATACATGAATTAAATGGAATTGATCTTACACTAAGGGATGAAGTTATCACACAATCACCATTATATTATTTTGTGATGTGTTTAGATGAACATTGTGTTTGAAGAACAATATTAATTGTTTCATGATGTAATTAAATCGTGATTTTGGTATTATTTATTGTTTAATTCATTGAAAACATTCTCATATATGTTACAAAATATTTTTCTTATTGATTGGAGATGAATAATAATAAATTGATTATTTTAATGATTTAGATGAAAATAATAATTAAATGAAGGATGATTATCACACCACAACATGGTAATTTTTATATCATTTAAAAAATACTTTATTGTAAAAGAAAATATGAAACCATAAATTCATTCCAAAATAAAAGTTAATTGATATCATGTGATCCCGATAAAATTTCGGACATGATGGACACAATGTTAGGATTTCGATAGGTGAATGATATAATCTAAAAATAATGATTAATGTTGAGGTGTTAATCTAACATAGGATAGAGTTAATATGACATGAATTTAACTAAAAGATATTGGGAATTATTTTAGAATAATGGATCAACTATAGTGTTGAGGAAAATAAAGTATACTCTTACAGAAACCCCTATAGATATATGTCTTTCATTGGTTTGAGAAGTCATACAGTCTCACACCTTGATTAAAGATTCATTGTTGTAATTAAATGTATCCCAAAATAATTGCTATGGTTTAAATGTATGGTCATGAGAAGATAATTAAACCTATAAAAATTTTATAAACCATGCCTCTAAACCCTATGTGAAAAAAACACATAGGTTTTAATTTTCATTGTAGATTTAAGGAATGTCATGCCCGTTTTTACCAAACACACTGTATTTGTAACGCCCCAACCCCAGTTACCCAGAGTCGGTGCATTTTTACGTAACATTGGAATGATCACAAAAGATCAAGTCTCAAAAGACCGATTAGTTTAGTAGCTTTAGAAACACTAGGTACATTCATAAATGTTACATTACACCATAAAGTGAAAAAATACAATAACACGGTCTCCATAGTCCACACTCATATCCCTTTCTGACTATCCCTTCAGGTCATTCATAAAATACTTCTTCACATCCTAGAAAAATTAAATATTTGAAAGGGGTGAGCTCATATGCTCTGTAAGGATAACAATATAGCGGAAAATTTCAAAAATAAACATAAACATTTAAGGCAATGTATAACTAAAAAAAGCCATTTAAACTTGAACTTCAACATAATAAGGAAAAAATAAAATGAAATAATTCCATTTACTTATTCACATGGATATTCTACTGGTCTAATAATCACATGCAATATCAATAACCACTTTCATAATGATGGAATGCATAATTCCAGACTACCATAACCACGTAGCCAACGCCTCGTGCCAAGACTACAATAATATTTTGTCAACGCCTTGTGCCAAGACACTATTTTGTCCAATGAGACCTACCGATGCATCTTGGAGCTATAGCGGGCTCCACCCGTCACTTACTAAGTCCAATTCATTCCTCATATGAACATGTTTAAACAAATCACTAACCATAACATAATTGTATCCCATAAAACATACATAAAGGAAACATAACATTTTCACATTTCAATCACAAGATTTCAATAAAACACATTTATATAATAAAACCATTTTTAATAACAAAATAAATGAAAAGAAAAACTTGGTATTTATTTTTCATTTTTTTTAAAAAAATTAATGGCTTGTAGAGGAAGCTGAAACTCAAATAATGGTCACGGCGGCGGATAAGTCGTTGTCGCCGCATACATAAGAAAAAACCATTCCCTTTTGTCGTTTAGTAAAACACTTCGTATAAAAAATATTCCTTTTGAATAAATGTAAAAGTCAAAGGGGTTTATACACCGTATATAATAAAGTTGTGTATAAAACAAAATATTCCTCAATGAAAGGAGATTGAGACGAAGTCCCTTACAAAGATCATTTTGTAAATAAAATAGATCGCTCATGTGTATTCTCTAAAATCTCACATAAAGAAAGTATAAATACATGATAATATATAAAAATTCATTTCTCACTTAATCAAAGGACAACATAAATAAGAAACATAAGTTCAAGCCAAAGAATGGGAATTGGGTTAAGAAGTTCCCTTACCTAGTGTTCGACTTCACTCGATCGTTCTTTAATCTCATGAATAATAAACTAGAGTTAATCTCTACATTTTTAAGAACCTTTTTCAAGTTCATTATCCCTTTTATATCACTTATTATCATGTTATGATTATTATTTTGTCATTTAAGTTAATAACGGTCGTTTTGTCGATCTTTGGTAATTGAGTCAACAATAAACTTCTTCTAATTACATGTTGCTTATGTGGAAGAATATACATTATCTCCAAAATTATATTCATGATGTAGATATCATATATATAATATATATCCATTAGATAAATACATTTATAATATTACATAACATTTAGAGATAAGAAATGAAATGCACTGTTCATGGAGACGGTAAGCCGTACGTACGCATGAACGCTACTTTCATTTATATTCCATATTTAATGGAATGAAATCATAATGATATAAAGGTATATTATAATTCCAGTATAATATCACATATAATATCATGAAGTACATACTTTATACATCCCACATATGGAATTAACAATTCAAATCACATCGAGGGGGCGGTAATCTGCACTTTCTAAAATGAAATTATCGCGTTTACCCATAATGGAAATCATAAAGGTATTCCATAAATGAAAATTAAAGATGCATAAATAAAAAAATAAACATAATATATATCATATATATAAATATTTTCATCCTAATGGCCACCATGATAGGTGTTAAAAGAAGATTGAACAATCATCGTTTCGTGAGGCAGTAATTCGCCACCCACAGAAACAGTATGTTCTTTAACCATTAGATGAAGGTGTGTGTAAGTGTAAATCAAATAATTTTCATAAAACCATCCTAGTATATTGAATATACTGGTGTGGTTACAAAATAAAGGAATAAAAATAGTTTAAGTGGTTGGATAAGCAAAATAAATCAAAAGAACGTAAGAGAATACATTACCATAAAATCGGGTAACTATTTTTTATTTGATCCAAAGGCTTCCTTGGGAAAAATTATGCCCAAATTGAGGCTTCTAGGAGTAAGAGAGGGAAGTTGAGAGTGTATTTTGGCAGAGTTTGGCCGATCCAAATGGCTTTGAAGGTGTGAATAAGGTGGTAGAGGTGGGGGCCTTTTATAAGAGGAGAGGAGGGTCACTCTTGAAAACTCCTGAAATGTTACATTATTATATAATGAGTTTTGAATTTTAAAGGCCCAACAATTATATATTTCGAGTATAAGGTGATAAGGGTTATAAATATACTCATCCAATAGGTTTTTGACAAGTGTTAGTCAGAGATTTTATATTATATTTTCATTTTATTGAAATCGTTAATTAATGAGGTAATCGCTGCATCATCATGGTGTCATAAACAATTTAATTTATTTAATGTCTAAAAATTATAAAAAAAAAATCATGATGTAGGAAATATTTTTATCTTTATAATTAATTTTTATATTCTAAATGTTTACTTATATAACCCCATGTAATAATTTTTTTAGTAAAACAACACATGTTTGTGACAATTGTTTTTTCATTAAATAAAAAGTTGTTAATGTCATTTTCTTACCCAAGTGGCTCCTTGGGGTCCCCAAGTTGACCCATGGATTTTGTTGGTCGGCCATGACTCATCCAATAAGGGTAGGACCTGTGTCAAGGTAAATTTATATTATTATAGCATTATTTTTACCTTAAATTACACTAATTACCTTTAATCACGATTAACAAAACTTAAAAGTTACTATTCACAAAAAATATTTTCTTCCCATTGAACCACATTTAACTTCTTAGTAACAATGATGTATGTTGGATTTTTGAAATTCAAATCCCAGAGGTGGTAAAATTTCATTTAAACAAAAAATCAGTTATTTTAACTACCACTTAGTGGTTTCAGTATTCATCAAAAATTGAAGTTTTTCAGAAAAATACAAAAAATTCACACTAAGATATATTTGATATTAATAATTCAAAAATTATGTGTATTTTAAAAAATTCTATACATATAAGTTGAATTAATTAATTTAATAATTAACTCCCACTGTCACAACAAATGGCGTGTTTTTAAGAAACAATATATATCAAAATATTGACAATTATTTATGTCCAATTTCAAAGTGAAATTAATTCTAATGAACACCATTGGATAAAATGGTAAAAATATATTCTAATTATACTTTAAAACCACTCAATATTATAATTTATCACTATAAATTATTTTGATTAAAAAGGTCATTTTTAAGTATTTTTTTCTATTCATAGAAAATTGGAAGTTCTTAGAAAATTTCAAAAAATTCACCTTAGGATAATTTTGATATTATGAATACAAAAATGAAGTCAATTTTCAAATGTAAAATTTATATAATTTCAAAAAGGGGGTATTACTATTCATAACAGCTACTTTGATTAGTCGCGGTGTGTTATAATCTCGAACTTGCGTACAATGAAAGCTATTGCATTATTGAAAGAGAAGTGTACCGTGGAAGCTTAGGGTGTTATATTCTTCCTTCCTTAAATAAATTGCGTCCTCTCAGTTTTAAATTGTTCTTCTAAAATATAAGGTTGAAAGTAGAAGATACCTTTGTGGAAAACCCATATCGGAAATAGGGTTAATAAAATTTAGACTTAATAAGAGGGAAATGGAAATGAGAAAGTCACCACCAAATTAGGGTTTAGAGTAGGAGAACATTGGTGGCAATTATAGACACATAATTAAAGAAAAACGTAAATATTTATACGGAGTGATTGAGGTCATCAATCATAAACAAGTGTAAAATTGAGGGCCTCAAAGCCATCAAGTTATGATGAAAATATCATCAGTTCAACAAAAAATAAGGTATTAGGATAACATAATTTTTTTAATATCCCTTTCGTAAAGTTTAAAAATTAATTTATTCATAGAATACGAGAGAGGTATATATATATATATATATATATATACTTGACATGTAGAGTTTCAACCTTCAACTAATTTCTACCACAAACTCATATTTCACTTAAAAAGATAATAGAACTCAAAAATATTATATTTATCCTAATCGTACAGGGTTCCAAATATTAACACATACCATTTAGATTAGGAAAACTATTTTGTAATACCAGGGACTTCCTATAGGCAATTCATAGGTAATAAAGGCATGTCGCACTATGGTTGTCGGTTTGATTCCTGAAGCATTTTCTGATGCGACGGGTTATCCCTAGACCTACAGGTTGTCCTTTTCATAAAACTATAGTATTATAATATTCCAAAAATAATCTTCAGAAATTTTTTAACCTTAAGAAACACTTTCCAATGTTCAACTTAATCCATTCAACCTTTATAGTTATCCAAAATACCTATATCCAGACTTTCTCTAAAAGGTCTCTAAATTCCAAAATCAATTGTAACATCAGATTCTCCAAACAAAGTAATTTTTCTCTTATTGCCACATATTAAACATATGATTACCTTCATCATATTAAAACCTTAATGAAAACAACAAGTACTGCAGTACAATCCTTATATATAACATTATTCTTATAACCAGTACATCGTTGATAAAACACTCAAATGACATAATTTTTTAATAACAACATAGGAACTCTAATCATTCCCCCTCATCTGTGGTAGTATCACAACTTGATTATTATCCAATAGCATCATTTGGGGAATACTTCGATGATTTGGACATTGGTTTGCATAGTGTCCCCACTCCTTACAAATGAAGCATTGTACATTTGAAACCTTTTTCTTACCCTTGCAGTCACACACTTGGTGTTCTTTTTCTCCACACTTATAACAAACTCCCATTCCCTTCAGGAAAGTTCCAAGGTTTTTCTTCCCACAGTTATCACATATTGTAAAATTATTCTTTTTCCTCTTCCCTTTATCAATCATTCTCTCTTCCATCCTTTTCTTCTATTTCTTAACTTCAAATCCATAAGACTCAGAGAATTATTTACTTATCTTATTAACACATGATACTATTTCTTCATATGTTTAGAACACATGGGAGAGTATTTCCCTTCTAAATTTCGGCTTAATACCTTGAATGATATGATCCTTTTTACTCTTTGGATCACACGTATTGCTGGAGTTCAAATTCCTTCTATGGGGCGCCATGTCTAAAGAATGGCATAAAATAGGTCAGTTTATGAATTGCAATGAATTGTTTCAAACATGTAAAATAATTAACATAAATTGAAAGGTTTATGGATATAATCCATAATCATAAAGATGTTTTATTTGAGTAAGTATATACTCATAAACCCTTTAAAATGGTTTCTAATGAAAATTAGAATTATCCTAAGCATATCCCCCAGGAGTGTTGTAACCAAGAGTGCAGCAAGGCCCATTGTTAAATTACATAATAAAGTGAAAAACTACAATAACATGGTCTCCATAGTCCACACTCATATCCCCTTCTGACTATCCCTACAGGTGATTCATAAAATACTTCTTCACATACTGAAAAAATTAAAACATAGAAAGGGGTGAGATCAGATGCTCAGTAAGGATAACAATATAGTGGAAACTTTCATAAATATACATAAAAATTTAAGGAAATGTATAACTAAAAAAAGACTTTTAAACTTGAACTTCAGCATAATATGGAAAAAATAAAATGAAATAATTCCATTTACTTATTCACATGGATATTCTACTGGTCGAATAATCACATGAAATATCAATAACCACTTTCATAATGATAGAATGCATAATGCTAGACTATCATAACCATGTAGCCAATGCCTCGTGCCAAGACTACAATAAGATTTGGTCAAGGCCTCATGCCAAGACACTAGTTTGTCTCATGAGACCTACTGATGCATTGAGGAGCTATAACAGGCTCCACCCGTCACTTATTAAGTCCAATGCATTCCTCATATGAACAGGTTTAATCATATCATAAACCATAACATAATCATATCACATAAAACATGCATAAAGGAAACATAACATTTTTACATTTTAATCACAAGATATAAAAACAACACATTGATATAATAAAACCATTTTCAATAAAAAAAAGAAAAGTAATACTTGGTATTTATTTTTCATTTTTTTAAAAACGTTATAGCTTGTAGAGGAAGCCGAAACTCAAATAATGGTCACGGCGGCGGAGAAGTTGTTGTCTCTGCATACGTACGAAAAAAAACATTCCCTTTTATCATTTAGTAAAACACTTCGTATAAAAAAGATTCATTTTGAATAAATGTAAAATTCAAAGGGGATTATACACCGTATACAATAAAGTTGTGTATAAAACAAAATATGCCTCAATGAAAGGAGATATAGACGAAGTCCCTTACAAAGATCATTTTTTAAATAAAATAGATTGCTCTTATGTATTCACTATAAGATCAAATAAAGAAAGTATAAATACATGATAAGATATAAAAATTCATTTCTCATATAATCAAAGAACAACATAAATAAGAAAGATAAGTTCAACCCAAAGAATGGGGATTGGGTTAAGAAGTTCCCTTACCTCATGTCTGACTTGACTCGATTGTTCTTTAATCTCCTGAATAATAAACTAGAGTTAATATATACTTTCTTAAGAACCTTTTTCCAGTTATTTATCCCTTTTATATCACTTATTACCATGTTATGAAAATTATGTATTCATTTAAGTTAATGACGGTCGTTTTTTCTATCTTTGGTACTTAAGTCAACAATAAACTTCCTATAATTACAATTCACTTATGTTGTAGAATATCCATTATCTACAGAATTATATTTTTGATGTAGATATCATATATATCATATATATATAGTAGATACATGCATTTATAATATTACATAACATTTAGAGGTAAGAAATGAAATGCACCGTTCATGGAGACGGTAAGCCGTACGTAAGCATGAACACTGCATTCATTTCTATTTTGTATTTAATGGAATGAAATCATAATTATATAAATTTATTTTATAATTCCAGTATAATATCATATATAATATAATTAACTCCATACTTTATACATCCCACATATGGAATTAACGATTCAAATCACGTTGAGGGGGTGGTAGTCCGCACTTCCTAAAATGAAATTATTGCATTTACCCATAATGGAAATCAGAAAGGTATGCCATAAATGAAATATACAGAAGCATAAAGAAAGACATAAAAATAATATATATAATATATATAAATAGTGTCATCATAATGGCCACCATTAGAGGTGTTAAAAGAATATTAAACAATCATCGTTTCGTGAGACAGTAATTTGCCACCCACAGAAACAATGTGTTCTTTAACCATTAGACGAAGGTGTGTGTAAGTTTAAATCAAATAATTTTCATAAAAACATCCTAGTATATTTAATATACTTTTTTTTAAATAAAGGAATAAAAATAGTTTAAGGGGTTGCAGAAGCAAAATAAAACAAAAGAACATAATAGAAGACATTACCTTAAAATCGGGTAACTCTTTTTGATTTGATCCAAAGGCTTCCTTGGGAAGACTTCTGCCAAAAGTGAGGCTTCTAGGAGTAAGAGAGGGAAGTTGACAGAGTATTTGGGAAGAGGTTGGATGAGCCAAATGGCTTTGATGGTGTGAATAAGGCGGTAGAGGTGGGGGCCTTTTATAAGAGGAGAGGAGGGGCACTCTTTGAAAGTCATGAAATGTTACATTATTATATAATGAGTTTCGGATTTTAAAGGTCCCACAATTATATATTTCTAGGATAAGGTGATAAGGGTTCTAAATATACTCATCCAATAGGTTTTTTACAAGTTTAAGTATTATATTTTATATTATCTTTTCATTTTATTTAAATCATTAATTAATGTGGTAATCGCTGCATCATCATGGTGTCATAAAACATTTAATTTATTTAATGTATAAAAATTATAAAACAAATATCATGATGTATGAAATATTTTTAGATTTACAATTAATATTTATAGTTGAAAATTTAACTTCTATAACCCCATGTAATAATTGTTTTAGTAAAACAACACATGTTTGTGACAATTTTATTTTTACTTTAAATAAAAAGTTACTAATGTCATTTTCTTACCCTAGTGGCTCCATGGGGTCCCCATGTTTACCCATGGATTTTATTGGTCGGCCATGACTTATCCAATAAGAGTATGACATGTATCAAGGTAATTTTATATTATTATAGCATTATTTTTACCTTAAATTACACTAATTACCTTTAATCGCGAGCAACAAAACTTAAAAGGTAATATTCACCAAAAATTATTTTCATCCCATTGAACCACATTTTACTTCCTAATGACAAAGATGTATGTCGGATTTTTCAAATTCAAATCACAGAGGTGGTAAAATTTCATTTAAACGAACAATCAGTTTTTTAACTACTACTTAGTGGTTTCTCTATTCATCAAAAATTGACGTTTTCAGAAAAATACCAAATATTCACAGTAATCTATATTTGATATTCCTAATTAAAAAATGATGTATATTTTAAAAAATTCAAAAAATATAAGTTGAATTAATTAATTTAATAATTAATTCCCACTGTCACAACAAATAGCATGTTTTTAAGAAACAATATATATCAAAAGATTGGTAATTGTTTATGTCCAATTTCAAAGTGAAATTAATTCTAATGACCTACATTGGAAAAATTGGTAAAAATTTATTCTAATTATACTTTAAAACCACTCAGTAGTATAATTTATCACTATAAATTATTTTGATTAAAAAGGTTGTTTTTATGTATTTTTTTCTATTCATAGAAAATTGGATGTTCTCAGAAAATTACAAAAAATTCAACATAGGATAATTTCGATATTCCGAATACAAAAATAAAGTCAATTTTGAAATATAAAATTTAGATAATTTCAAAAGGTGGGTATTAATATTCATAACGGCTTCTTTGATTGGTCGCGATGTGTTAGAATCTCGAACTTGTGTACAATGCAAGCTATTACATTATTGAAAGAGATGTGTACCGTGGAAGCTTGGGGTGTTAGAGATGTGAGATTTTGTAGAGAGTACTCGTGGCTTTTTGGTATTCGAAAATTCAAATATACAATGTTGAGATATACATATTAATTCAAATAATCTTGAAAATTATATTATTATATGCTTTGTGATCTTTGGGATTTACTCTATTATACATTTTAGATATTGGGTCACAATAACCATAAAAGGGTTATGCCACAATGCATGTTATTTCTATATGTATATAGTGACCTTCCTAGGGAATGTGTGTACAATTAAAAGAGGTAATATTAATGGGTAAACCCTTCATTCCATGAGGCATTTTACTGAATTTTGTTGAGTATAATAGGGAGAAACAATAATTATAAATTGTAATGGCACTTAAGGTAACAGAAATGAGCATCATTCTACTTGTTGATCCATAGTGATCATATAATAAATTGGAGTTCATAACAATACTTTTTATCCTTTTATAAATCAATTAATAATATATTGGGTTTTGATTACAATTTTATAACCACTACACATGTTTGACTGGGAACATGATAATAATGGCTTGTGAACCATTAAAAACCCCTTATGTCTGTGTTTTATCTCTCTCTCTCAATGAACCTTTCATCATCACGTGATATCCAGAAAGATATATTCACACTAAAAACTTATGGGATACATGTATATCAATAAATATAGTGTTTTAAAAGACAACGGATTCTACCCCTCATAGTGGTGGTTTATTCTCACCTAGGACTCACAGTTGGTATCAGAGTATCATTTTTAAGAGTTGTTGTCACATACAAGACATATTTTAAAGGTAGCATTTTCATTTAATGTACATCCTTTCTTTTTTTGGGGGTTTACCTAGGTTTTAGGGAGGAATAGATGAGTATTCATGAATTGGGCCAAACCGTGAGCCCAATTCCAGATCAAAAAATAAATTTTGTATCTTTTATAACTTTTTCATTTTTCATCTTTTTCATCCATTCAAATTCCTAATTGACCTCCTCTAACCTATTAACACCACCAAGGTAATTTGGAGCTTTTAGAAATCCATAACCAGGGGTTATTTGGGTTTTTGTCTAAGGGGTTGGGCCTGCCCAAAACCCAATTCCTGTTTTAAAAATAAACTTTGATTTTGTTATAACTTATTCAATATTTGTGATTTTTTGGTGATTCGAAGTCTCACTCAAGCCCAAGTAACCCAGCCGCGCGTCGGAACTCTCTCCCACCCATTTGGAGCTCTGTAGAATCGCTATTGTGTGCCGATCCTCATAGGGTTCCTCAAATCGCCCAGATTTGAAGAGGTAAAGTATTTCTTTCATAACTATCTCAATTATCAATATTGTTCCTCCATTCCAGTTCTTAAATGAGATAATACTTCTTGTTCGAACTTACCCTAAGTTTGGGCTCTTTTAAATTTCAGATACTGGAGTTTTGGAGTGATTACTTCAAGATACTTCAAGTAAATGAGCCCTTTTCTTTCCTCTTTCAAATTACTTTGGGTTTAACTCATTGTTATTAGGGTTTCATCGATTATAATTGAGTTTACTAATGTCAAGAAACTAGGATTTCGAACCTATGGTTTAACTTTGGGCTTTCTTGGCCAATTTTTGTGGTTTTAGGTTTGATCTATTTCTCTCTTGGTGCGGCGGGAGTGCGATTTGATTTTCGTACGGAGATTCAAGGGGTTTTGTTAATTTGGTAGGTGATTCCATTGTGTGTGCAATTTTTGTGAATTATCTTACTGTTTTCATGGTACTCTAATGTTTATTTCACTTGAATG
This sequence comes from Viscum album, assembly GCA_963277665.1. NCBI lineage: Eukaryota > Viridiplantae > Streptophyta > Magnoliopsida > Santalales > Viscaceae > Viscum > Viscum album. The sequence goes on along the minus strand of OY728140.1, from coordinate 114,295,300 downwards.
TTTCTGTAAAAATTGGTTTTAGTTTCATTTATAATGCAAATTAATTTTAAGTTCCAATTTTTGGTGAAATTGAGGGGTTTCCATTCAAATCTTTTATTGGTTCATTTTGGGATGCCCCATAACTGAATTTTTGGTTTCATTAAAGGTTTTTGAACTGATATTTTGTTTTAATAACTTACAAGTGTTATCATAGTGTGAAAGGTGGATATCTTAAAGAGATTTGGGTGAAAAACAATATGATGTTTTGAGAGGTTGTTTTATTGGAAATAAAATTATTTTATTGTGTGTCTTAAATGGAACAAAATGTGTGTAGCTAATGTACAATTTGTTTGTGACCAGTAGTGATATTTTATATGAAAAAGGATGTGTGTTGTTTGCTGAAATTGTTTGAGCACAAAAATGGGAAGCCCGGGTACTTAGGTAGGGAGGATTTGTACTAGTACGGCTAGTGGATCAGATGGGTTTTGTCCCTGTTCCACTTAGCATCTGGATAACGACAACTCTATCTAAACTATTTGGATGATAATTGAGGACCACTGGGTTATGGGTATGTTCCCTACTAGTGGATCGTGCACGGGAACAGATTTTTCTATGGTTACTCTACACCGAGGTACGAGGTACATAGGGCCCGAGACAACCTAGTGCTTAGGGGTGTTCCTGATTTTGATGCTCATAGGATTTGTGGTATTTACCCTTGTTGTGGGTTGTTTTTGGCAGTACATTATAGTAGCTCACATGTCTATTTAATTTTCTAACATTCTGAAATTCTCAGTTTGAAAACTATTTTCATTTGAAAGTTGCATTTCTTTGAATTTTAACACTGTTTCACCTTGTGTATTAAAATTGCTTGTTTTGTTCACATTGTATTGCATACTCTTTGGAATCAACTGGTGATATCCTATTGGGCATAGGATCACACCCTACTTATACCCCTTGGGTGTAAGTAGACCTGCTTATGCTTGACTCAGGTAAAGGGAAGGCTAAGGGTGATGGCCCTTCGGGATGTTAGTCCCCATCATTGGGGCGGAGTTGCGAGGATGGCTTGCGTGTGATGATCCCCTTGTAGTGTGGAGTCCATGGGGATGTCTTTATGTTGTCATCATTTGTTTTTAGACCACTTGTAGTGTCTTTAAACATATGTATTCAGATCTGGTTTTGTTAATAATTGTTTATCATGAAAATTTCAGTTTTTAATAATTGATTGTTTTTTTTATGATTTATGCTTTCATACTCGAGTAAATCGTTCCCAAACCAGATTTGTTTGATACTCGGGCACTTGTGCCAGCCCGTGGGGATAGGGAACGCCCTTCTGGCCTTGCCATGGTCCGGGTTTGGTGTCGTTAATGGTGGCGACCAGATTCGGTTCGTGACAAAATGGTATCAGAGGAGGTTAATATTTTTGGGTTATATTGTTATTTTGAGATGAGTCGGGATAGACATGATCTAGGACTGTCGGGGCTCAGGGTATTGGTTTTGAGTAGGGTGCATGGCCCGCACCTCTCATGGAAGACCTTGAGTCACCAGAGGATGTTGGAATTTACTGATTGACTTCACTTCTAGGTGAGACGTGTGGGCTGCAGACCACATGTGGACATCCGGCAGATGTGGAGTAGTTGTTTCTTTTATTACAAGAATGTGTTTAGTTTGTTTATATTTGATTTATTTGATTACAATTTTCGTAATTGTGGTATTGACTATTGTTTTGTGACTGTTGCATTTTGTAGCAACATGCCTCCCCAGAAAGCTCCCACGCACCCACAGGAGAAAGCTGGAGAGAGTTCTCCCACGCCGATTGATCAGAGGCTCATGGAGGCTGTTGTTCGGGCTATCCAAGCTCTGGGACAGGGACCATCTCATAATCCATTTCCTGTTAGGGCAGAGGAGACAGGTCCTAGAAAAGATAAAGCACAAGAGTTTCTGAAAAACAAGCCTCCTACCTTCCGAGGTAGCGCATAACCCCAAGAAGCAGAAGAATGGATCGAGAAGATCGAGCATATGTTTGAGTTCCTGGAAACACCCGAGGAGCTCAGGAGGAAGTGTGCCTCCTTTCTGTTGGAGGGTCCCAGCCGTAAATGGTGGGAGTCAGTGCTTCAGTCTGGGAAGAATGAGCAGATGCGCTGGGGAGATTTCAAGGCTGTCTTCAATGAACAGTATTTCCCTGAGGTGTTGTCTTATTCCAGGTCTAGAGAGTTCATGGGACTTGTTCAGGGGAATCTATCTGTGATGGAGTATGCCAACCGTTTCACTGAATTGGTTCGGTATGCTCCAGAAATTGTCTCTAATGAGCAAGCGAAGGCCCAGAGGTTTGAGAAAGGCTTGCGACCAGAGATATACTCCCAGGTGTTCTTGTTTAAGCTGAGGACCTATGCTGAGGTTGTTGATCGGGCATGCATGGTGGAGATTGATAGGAAAGGCAGATCTGGTTTCTATGGTTCAGTATCAGCATTGGGTAGTGGTAGCTCCTCAGAGAAGAAAAGGAAGCGGGAGTATCATGTGAAGAAAGGAGGGGGCAGTTCAGGCCACTCTTCCAGGCAGTTTTCTTCTGCGGCTTCTGATGCGAGATCGGTCGTGTGCCACCAATGTGAGAGGCCTGGGCATATCCGACCAGCATGTCCTCTTCCTCTGAAGCCTTGTTACAAGTGTGGAGGTATAGGGAATTTGCAGCGCTTCTGCGGTGTGGCACGTCCACTCCCAAGTGGGGCAAGGTCAGTGGCTTCAAGAGGAGTGCCAGCACAGTCTGAGCCGTCGAGGACTGGGGGATCTCGATTTGGTGGTCGTGGTGGTAGGGCTGGAACATCTTCTGGGCAGAGCTAGTTCAGGGCACAACCAAAGACTAGCAGTTGTCCACATGCAGATACTGGACATCTCCATGCAGTGGATCAGTCACCAGCAGGATCAGAGGCGGGACCGTCGACAGTTCGAGGTACCGTTCTGATCGCATCTTCTATAGCTACTTCTCTTTTTGATACTGGTGCCTCTATTTCATTCATTTATGGACATTTTGTGGACATGCTGAATTTGTAAACTGATTTGATGTCTTTTGCGATGGAGTTGGTGACAACATTTGGAAAGAAGAAAGAGCAGGGCCTGAGGTGCCCCTCGTGTGCACTTTCTGTGTCAGGGGTCGAGAAGGAGTGGGACCTCTTGGTCTTAGATATGGACCTTTTTGATGTCATACTCGGGATGGATTGGCTAGTAAACTTCTAGGCACACATCGATTGCTACAGACGGCGTGTGAGTTTCACATCACCTGATGGGAGTCGTCAGGTTTTTCATGGAGAATGGGATCCACGATCAAGTCGGGCAGGGCCTCCACTCCCAGAGTTGGGAAGTGTTATCTTCCAGTTATCTTTGATTGTTATAGAGAATGGTCTTTTCCCTGAAGGTGCACTACCTCGTGTAGTGAATGAGTTTCCTGAGGTATTCCCTGATGATTTTCTTGGTTTGCCCCCAGAGCGGGATGTGGAGTTTTCGATTGATCTGGCACCGGGAACACAACCAATATCTCTTCCCACTTATCACATGGAACCCACCTAGTTGAGGGAATTAAAGATACAGCTGGATGACTTAGAATCCAAAGGATTCATTCGCCCGAGTGTCTCTCCTGGGGTCGCTCTTGTGTTGTTTGCAAAAAAGGCTGATGGATCCCTCCGGTTGTGCATTGACTATCGGAAGCTGAATAAGGTAAAAATTAAAAACAAATACCCTTTGCCCAGAATAGATGATTTGTTTGAACAGTTGAAGGGGCAAAGTGGTTCTCAAAGATAGACCTGCATTCAGAGTATCATCAACTCAGGGTGAAGGAGTCAGATATCCCTAAGACAGCCTTCCAAAGCAGGTACAACCACTTTGAGTATTTGGTCATGCCCTTCGGATTGACCAATGCTCCAGCGGTATTTATGGAAGTTATGAATAGGGTGTTCCATCAGTATCTCGATTCATTTGTTGTGGTGTTCGTGGATGAAATTCTAGTATACTCTTGCTCTGAGGATGAACACGAACATCACTTGAGGATCGTTTTGGGTACATTACGAGATCACCGCCTCTATGCAAAGTTGTCAAAGTGCACTTTCTGGATCAGAGAGGTGAGATTTATGGGGAATGTGATCTCAGAGCATGGAGTTTCAGTGGACCCTGAAAAAATTAGTGCAGTCATGTCATGGGAGAAACCTAAGAATGTGTTCAAGATCAAGAGTTTTCTTGTCTTGGCCGGTTATTACAGGTGATTTGTTCGGGATTTCTCTCGGCTTGCTTCACTGATGACTTCCCTCACCCGGAAAGGGGTGAAGTTTGTATGGGGTCCAGAATGTCAGGCATCGTTCGAGGAGCTGAAGAGGCGGCTGACTACCGCCCCCGTGCTGATTTTGCTAGAGGCTGGAAAGGGATATGTGGTCTATTGTGATGCTTCAGGTATGGGTCTTGGGTGAGTGCTTATTAAAGATGATCATGTGGTCGCGTATGGCTCTCGCCAACTTCGACCACATGAAAAGAACTACCCAACCCATGACTTGGAGTTGGCAGCGGTGATGCATGATTTGAAGACTTGGCGTCACTACCTCTTTGGGGAGAAGTTTGTGGTATACTCTGATCACAAAAGATTGTCTTATATCTTCTCACAGAAGGACCTCAACTTGAGGCAACGTCGCTGGATCGAGTACTTGCAGGGGTTTGACTTTGACATTGTCTATACCCCAGGCAAGGGTAATGTAGTGGTCGACGCTTTGAGCAGAAGAGTTCCAGTGTAGGCTCTGAGGAAGTCTAGTGATGAGTGGGCATTGATGGGTCTCTTTTCTCAGATGCATGTGGAGACTAGGGAATACAGTGGAGGGGCATTCTTGGAAAGCTTCTAGTTGACTCCTTCTCTATTAGAGTTGATTCAGTAGGAACAGCCCAATGATGATCTTTGTCAGCGGTCTAAGAAGTTCCTTCATGGTGGGGAGACATCCTCTGATTGGTCGTCGTCTCCCAAGGGCATCTTGTGCTTCAAGGTCCGTTCAGTAGTGCCATTATCTCTACGGAAGGTGGTGATGCAAGATAGCCACCAGTCTCATTGGGCTGTCTATCCGGGTGCCACTAAGATGTATTATGATGTTCGTCGACAATTTTGGTGGCCTGGTATGAGACGGGACATAGCAGACTTTGTTTCAAGATTCTACACATGTCAGCAGGTGAAATCAGAGCACCAAAGGCCATCCGGTTTGCTCCAACCACTACCCATTCCTACCTGGAAGTGGGAAGAGGTTGCCATGGACTTCATTGTTGGCATACCTCGTACACCTCGGGGTAAGAATTCTATTTGGGTGGTGATTGATCGTCTGAACAAATCAGCCCACTTCATTCTGATAAAAGATACAACTAAAGTAGATGAGTTGGTCCATTTGTATCTTTAGGAAGTGGTGAGACTCCATGGTGTACCATTAGCTTTTGTCTCAGATAGAGACCCCCGCTTCACTTCTCGATTTTGGGAAGGCCTTCAGAAGGCCTTGGGGTCTCAGATTAAGATGAGCACGGCATACCACCCACAGACGGATGGTCAGACAGAGCGGGAAAATCAGATATTGGAGGACATGCTTCGTGCATGTGTCCTGGACTTTGGAGGTTCTTGGGATAGCCATTTGGGATTGGTATAGTTTTCTTATAATAATAGTTACCATTCTACGATTCGAATTTCCCCTTTTGAGGCGCTCTATGGTCGGCCTTACCGGTCCCCCCTATGTTGGGCTGAGGTAGGAGAGACTTCACTGTTGGGGCCAAGCCTTGTGCAGGAGACTTCTGAGAAGGTCAAGTTGATCTGGCATCACTTATTGACAGCTCAGAGTCATCATAAATCTTATGCTGACCGGAGGCGTCGAGACCTAGAGTTTTCTGTGGGTGACAGGGTATTCTTAAAAGTGGCCCCCCGTCTGGGCCATCGTCGATTGGGGAAGCAAGGAAAGCTGATGCCACGGTATGTCAGACCCTTTGAGATCACTGAGCGTATTGGTAAGGTGGCATACAGGTTGGCCTTACCTTCTCAGTTGATGTCTATCCATGATGTCTTCCACGTCTCTCAGTTGAAAAAATACAATCCGGATCCATCCCATGTGTTGAGTTGGGAAGAACTGGAAATAGAGCCTGACTTGTCTATCGTTGAGAGACCGATGAAAATAGTGGACTCCCAAGAGAAGATACTTCGAGGAAAGTCTATTCCTTTAGTCCGGGTTTTATGGCAGCATGGGAATGATACACATGAGACATGGGAGAGAAAGTCATGGGTCGAGGAAGAGTACCCATTCTTGTTTTCCAACCGAGATTCATGTTGACTTTCCAGGGCGTAAATTCCTTCATAGTGGGGAGAATTGTCACATAAAAAAAATATTTTAAAGGTATCGTTTTTATTTAATTTACATCCTTTCTTTTTTGGGGGGTTTCCCTAGGTTTTAGGGAGGAATAGATGAGTATTCATGAATTGGGCCAAACCGTGAGCCCGATTCTAGATTAAAAAATAAATTTTGTATATTTTATAACTTTTCCATTTTTCAACATTTTTCATCCATTAAAATTCCTAATTTACCTCCCCTAACCTATTAACACCATAAAGGTAATTTGGAGCTTTTAGAAATCCATAACCAGGGGTTATTTGGGTTTTTGTCTAAGGGGTTGGGCCTGCCCGAAAGCCCAATTCTTGTTTTAAAAATAACATTTTATTTTGTTATAACTTATTCAATATTTGGGATTTTTCGGTGATTCCAAGTCTCACTCAAGCCCACATAACCCAGCCGCGCGTCTGAACTCTCTCCCACCCATTTGGAGCTCTGTAGAATCGCGATTTTGTGCCGATCTTCATAGGGTTCCTCAAATCTCCCAGATTTGAAGAGGTAAAGTATTTCTTTCATAAATCTCTCAATTCTCAATATTTTTCCTCCATTCTAGTTCCTAAATGAGATAATACATCTTTTTCGAACGTACCCTTAATTTGGGCTCTTTTAAATTTCATATACTGGAGTTTTGGAGTGATTACTTCAAGATACTTCAAGTAAATAAGCCCTTTTCATTCCTCTTTCAAATTACTTTGGGTTTAACTCATTGTTATTAGGGTTTCTTCAGTTATAATTGAGTTTAATAATGTCCAGAAACTAGGATTTCGAACCTAGGGTTTAACATTGGGCTTTCGTGGCCAATATTTGTGGTTTTAGGTTTGATATAGTTCTCTCTTGGTGCGGCGGGGGTGCGATTTGATTTTCGCACGGAGATTCAAGGGGTTTTGTTAATTTGGTAGGTGATTCCATTGTGTGTGTAATTTTTGTGAATTATATTTCTGTTTTCATGGTACTCTAATGTCTATTTCACTAGAATGTTTCTGTAAAAATTGGTTTTAGTTTCATTTATAATGCAAATGAATTTTAAGTTCCAATTTTTGGTGAAATTGAGGGGTTTCCATTCAAATCTTTTATTGGTTCATTTTGGGATGCTCCGTAACTGAATTTTTGGTTTCATTAAAGTTTTTTGAACTGAAATATTGTTTTAATAACTTACAAGTGTTATCATAGTGTGAAATGTGGATATCTTAAAGAGATTTGGGTGAAAAACAATGTGATGTTTTGAGAGGTTGTTTTATTGGAAATAAAATTATTTTATTGTGTGTTTTAAATGGAATAAAATGTGTTTAGCTACTGTACAATTTGTTTGCGACCAGTAGTGATATTTTATATGAAAAAGGATGTGTGTTGTTTGCTGAAATTGGTTGATCACAAAAAGGGGATGCCCAGGTACTTAGGTTGGGCGGATTTGTACTAGTACTGCTAGTGGATCAGATAGGTTTTGTCCCTGTTCCACTTAGCATCTGGATAACGACAACTCTAACTAAACTATTTGGATGATGATTGGGGACCACTAGGTTATGGTTATGTTCCTTACTAGTGGCTCGTGGATGGGAATGGATTTTTCTATGGTTACTCTACACCGAGGTACGAGGTACATAGGGCCCGAGACAACCTAGTGCTTAGGGGTGTTCCTGATTTTGATGCTCATAGGATTTGTGGTATTTACCCTTGTTGTGGGTTGTTTTTGGAAGTACATTACAGTATCTCACATGTCTATTTAATGTGCTGACATTCTGAAATTCTCAGATTGAAAACTGTTTTCATTTGAAAGTTGCATTTCTTTGAATTTTAACACTGTTTCACCTTGTGTATTAAAATTTCTAGTTTTGTTCACATTGTATTGCATACTCTTTGGAATAAACTAGTGGTATTCTATTGGTATTAGTCTCACACCCTACTTACACCCCTTGGGTGTAAGTAGACCTGCTTATGCTTGACTCAGGTAAAGGGAAGGCTAAGGGTGATGGCGGTTCGGGATGTTAGTCCCCATCATTGGGGCGGAGTTGCAGGGATGGATTGCGTGTGATGATCCCCTTGTTGTGTGGAGTCCATGGGGATGTCTTTATGTTGTCATCATTTGTTTTTAGACCACTTGTAGTGTCTTTAAACATATGTATTCAGATCTGGTTTTGTTAATAATTGTTTATCAGGGAAATTTCAGTTTTTAATAATTGATTGTTTTTTTTATGATTTATGCTTTCATACTCGGGTAAATCGTTCCCAAACCAGATTTGTTTGATACTCGGGCACTTGTGCCAGCCCATGGGGATAGGGAACGCCCTTCGGGCCTTTCCATGGTCCGGGTTTGGTGTCGTTAATGGTGTTGACCAGATCCGGTTCGTGACAGTTGTTTAAATATATTATTTATTAAAATTTTAATTTGATTGAATGAAAATGGTTTTATATGAATTTTTATGTAAGATTTATAGTTATTATTCATATAGATAATAGTTTTATAAAATTGATTATGGATTTGATAAATTAGATTCTAGTGCTTTATTAAGTTCATCAACAATAAGAAAGTTCTCAAGTATGATGGTTAGGGGTTACATTTTTTGAGAGAGTGGATTGTTCGATATCTTCTATCACTCAACCTAGATGTTTTATATTTCACAGTTAATAGGATTTAAATTTTCAAAGATATAACATCACTCAATAATCAGAACAAGAGGAGTAATAAATATGATTACAGAGAAAAATCTATTCTACTCTAATCACACTTATAGAATGAGTTGACCTATTATAGTAACAAAGATAACAAATGGACTATGGAGAAAACATCATGATATCCATGAATAAGACAATATGGTAAAGGGGTCACCAGTATAAAACTACCAGTTTAAATTTGGAGATATCAAGATGGTAGAAGATGAATTGGTGGATAATTTTAATACCTCTGTTAGTGAAATTTAAATATATATTATATTTTATGGCCAAATATTTAATGATTCAACTATCAGGTAAAATTTTATGAGGATACTCCCTATTAAATTATATGTTATGATTTGAGAACATGAGTTTGATGAAATTAATGTGTGGGCCGTTAATAATATTAATATTTCCTTAACTAAGTTATTTGATGATATTAAGGATAGCCTTGTAGATAAAGGAAAAAATATATAATGATACTATATTAATTTTAAAATGGATTGAAACATGCTCAGTTAATGATGTAACTCATTAATGATATTGATTGAAAAGTATAATCCATTGTAATCGAAGAGTTTCTATCAATTTTATAAAATTTAATCATTTAGTAATAGGTAAATATAGATGCAATATATAATTTAAAGGATCTAATTAATTGAATATTGACAAATTTTATAATGGTTTCCTTGAAAATAATTAAAAAAATTAATTATGATCCCCTCAAAAGACTATTTCAGAAGAGTAAGATGTATGATACATAAATTAGTGTAATATTATATAAAGTATAAGTAAAATTAAATTCAAAAATGAAGGAAAATATTTTCACCCAGCATGATGCACAACATGGGATGAGTATTTGAATAAGAAAAATAAAATTGGGAGGATGAATGTAAAACATAATCTATTGAAAATTAAAACTTTCCAATGATTAGTTGATTTGATAAGAATAATAAGTGAGAAGTGGAGTATAAATATGTGATGAGGAGAAACCAAATTTGTTTGAACAAAAAATAATATTTATGGGGTGATTTAAATATAATATTAGACTCAAAACCTAAAATAAATAATTGAAAAGGGAAAATGATTCATAATGAAATATTTTAATGTTTCAAAATAAAAAAACTTTTAGGAGATGGATATTGTGTTAAAAGAGATGAAATACCTCAATGTACTCATTAATTAAATTGATAACATGAATGAGGTAATCAATATATAAATTTTCCCCAATAATATTACAGTAAATGCAATTTAGGATGAACTGGTTAAAGGTGAAATTACCTGAGGAAACCTGATACTATAGAGATGAAAATCCATTAAATAGTGATGATTAGTTATTTAAAAAGTGTATATTGCCTCTAATTATATAATGAATCCCAATTATTGATTCATGATTTGAAAAAAAGTATTTTATCCACATGAACCTATATGACAGAATATTACTACAGTGGAAAATAAAATAAAAAGGTGATTATTTCACCACAATAAGATACCACAGACACTTTAATAATTGATTATTGTTTAAGAAATTTCATTGTAAAATAATTTTACATTGATAATAATCTATTTCTTGTTGAAATGCAATGTTCATGGTGAATTAAAAGGCACATAATCATGAAATTAATGAAAAAATAGTGGATATCAAATTATAAAGAGACCAGGCAAGTAGAATAAGAAGAATGAATTTTAAATCCTAGGTGATTTTTCTTCCATGGATGATATATTTATTTCAGAGTCTATGTACATAGTGAAAACGTGTGTTTATATAATCTCGCACTCTCCATTTTCAAATGAGATATTAAATCTTGGGAGAATAAATATGAATTTATAAATTCCCAGAAAAGAAAACATCTAAAAGATAATGTTCAATTTTAAAATCACATTGATTCTAGTGATGTGAAATATTGGAGGTGTGATCAAACAACCCATACCACAAAAATGTATAACTATACTACTATATCAATTCATGTATAAAATGTTTTCAAATATTTTAAGAATATAAACAATTAAGAGCATTATATGGTGGTCATGGTGGTTTATAAGGCGATAAATGGAGAGAAAACAAGGATCATTTAAAATTGATACTCGCTACATAAGTTGAGTAACAAAAATTGATTAGTTTTTCTACATTTTTATAATGGAAGAGATTTATCATTCCAAAATAAAATTCTAGTAAATTTTCTAGGAGTTGTATACACTAAAATTGGTAAGAGACAAAAATGTTTTTGTTGATAAGATGAGACAAAATTATTTTACTATTTATAAAATTTTTGATAAGGCTGGTGAGGAGATCTTAAATACTAGTTCTTATGTCATATATTCTGTAAATGATATCATAATTACATTAAAGGGGTTGTGAATAAATTATCAAAATTTTTCAATACTTTTTTAATATAGTAATTCATTTTTCATCAAAATAAATGAGTTAAACAATCTTCGATATAGATGATTTGAAAATTTGGGTAGAAAAATATGGTTTAGCCTATCAAATTCTATTTTTTGAGAAATATATTAATTCTATAATTTCATATATTCCAAACATGTTTTACATGAATTTATGTAAAAATTATTATTAAGACTCATGAGTTAGTGGAAATTAAAATAAAGTGATATATTTAGTTTATACACATAGATGTGTGTGGACTGATGACGTTAAAGTAAACTAGTTGAGATAAGTAATTTATGAAATTTATTTAGAATTTTACTCAAAAGAATGTGTTTATTTTAGTCTAAGTAAATCCAAATATCTTGCACGGTGAAAATAATTTTAATGGATTGGTAAAAATAAAATAGGAAATTTCATTAACAAAATTTGATATGAAAATATATCAAAATAGAATAATGAATTGTTAGTGGAATGTCTCTTTATTCATTGAATTAGACATTAATATGTAATTATATATATTCCCCAATGAAATATAGTTATTAAGACGAAGAATAAAATCATCTAGGATATATGGAGAATGATTTTATTAATGAATTAATGCCTAAAATATTTTTTGAGACATGCCATAGTTATGAAATTTTATATTCTAAATCGATACCTACATTGACCCAATTCGGTCAAAATTTCAGATGAGTGTTGTTTTGAAGATCAGTTGTGTCTGAAAATATTAATTGGAGAGGCCCTTTTCTTTCCTCGTAAGGCGTTGAAATATTTCTAGGAATATTTCTAGAGCTAGGTGGGGAGAAGGCATGCAATTACGAGGCCCAGTGTGCCTGGAATAAATTTTATAAATTTTTTTGTGTATTTATACATCGTATGATTTGAAAATGAGATATATCACAAAAGGTAGCTCAAATCGAAAATATGAGGCCACAAATGATTCCATAACATGCCATTTACCCTAAGATGGTATAACTGTTGTCACCGCGGAGCTTTTGTGACAAACGCCAACCATAAAAAAAGGTAATTAAAATAATTAAAAATAATTTTTTTATCATGAAGGCCAAAACCAATAAATTTAAAATAGGGACTTGGATTGGAAATTTGAGACTACCCTTGACTTCAGAATGGAGTATTTTTCCTGGTTGTGACATAAAATGGGAAGCCACGAGAGTTTAAGATTTTGTGACTGTTGGAGGGTTTCAGACTTTTTTCTAAAAATAGAACATTTAGATATTTGGATTGGGTTTATTCCGATTTCCACTCTCTATCCTCTATACTATGTTCTTATTTGTTTTTCAATGGATCTAGGAATGATCTTCGACGAAACCAAGACGGATCAAAGCTGCGGTGCATCGAACATGTCGTCAATGGTAAATGGGTATATTGAAGTAGGGTTTCTTGTATTTAACATTCCTAATTGAAGTTTTAATTGAAAATTCTTTTGTTTATCCATTTTTTCATCATTTTAAATTATCTTTGTTGATGGAATCCATAACACACACATTAATATTAACTAGAAAATTGTTTTTTTCATCGTGTTCATCGCTTGTTCATCTGGTTCATGGGAGTTTATATTTATGTGAATCAAATCTACAATAAATCATAGTGTGAATCCCATGGATGCGAATATATCCTTTCGAGCTTCCCAAAACCAAGTCTAAAATAATTTTTAGACTTTTTATTTAATCATAGTGGATATCAGAAGGGGCCATCAAAATAGAGCCTTTAGAGGAGGCCAATGGTGGTCCAAAGCGGTGCAGGCTATGGGAAGACACCCGGAGTGGCAGGTGTGGCAGATTGACGAGGATGGTTGGGCTCAGGGGATTGACAAGGTTCTAAAAATATGGATGTATATTGTGGCTAGGCTAGATGGAGAGGGGGAAGTAGAGCGACTAGATATGATCGGAGAGGTACGGTGAGGCTGGGAGCGTCGGGGAGCAGCTGTTGAACAGGGGAGTGGGGTCAGAAGGGTACCCCGAGGTGGTGACCAAGGCCAACGCTTCATGGGTCAACCCATGGATATGGAGATGGATGGAGGACCAAACATGGCGGCCATTCAGTGGTAGCGTGTTTTACTTGTTGGGAGTTGGCCAGCAAACCGGCTAGTGGCGCACGGGTTGGGCCGCGGGTGGCGCACGGGTCGGACCGCTAGAGGTGGACCGGCCTAGTTTTGTCCAAAACCTGTATAAATGGTCGTATCTTTTGATACGAACTATCAATTCGTGTTTTGTCTATAGAAACATGATCTTTGAGTGAAGTCAGACCATATTAGGTGGTTTTTTTAATTTTAATATCTGGGCCTGAAGGCAGGTGACCCGAAATGCTCAAAAATAATAATAATAATAATAATAATACAATTATTATTATTATTATTTTTGGACCCTTCTTTCAGCCCTAGAACCTACATCCAGAGTCCATTTAATGAGTCATCAGTGGAGGAGTTACCTTGGACATTCTTCGGCCTTTTTAGGACCCCTTCAGGTTTTAAAATAAAAGTTGAGGTCCGGGCCCCGAAGGGCGGCTTCACATGTTTTTTAGTGTAAGAAAGGTTTTTCACCAAGAATTCATTTTGGACAAATTTGTAGTCCTTTCTGTATGTTTTTCTATGGATATCACAATCGAATGATCTATAAAATTAATTTTCAGATCGAGGCATGGGGCCCACGTGATGTCATTCTAATGCGATGTAGTGAATTTCCACTTTTCCATCAAATGTCTGTTGGGGGAGAAGGAATAGTCAGCCTTGCTTGTTTTTCCACAAGGATTGCAATGTTATTTTCCATTTGGAGGTATAGGGCCTTATTCATGATCTCATTAAATGTGGGAACATGAATGGAATATTGGATGATCCTTTTGACGTGTTTGAATAGAACCCAAGTCTTGAGGAAACCTTGACTCTTATAATATGAATATCCCCATACTCAATTGATTGGGATTATTAGACTAATAATATATATATATATATATATATCATGTTTCTATTACCCACTCTGTGGGCTTATACTACTCTCCTTTCAAGAGCGGTAATGACATGTAGGGTATGCCAAGTGATTTCCGTGTCTAGATTCTAACGGTTGGATGAGCCCACTCTCCTACAAAAGGTATGTAAGAATTGACAAGAATTTCATATTCTCCAAATTTATATCTCCTTCTATTTGGATGATCATTCTTCACTCCTATGTTGGATTGAGCTGCACTTCTTTTATTGTGCCTTTTTCTCTCTACTATTGTCGTCTTCTTCAGTTACATCTCTCTACTGCTCCCATCTTTAGTACTTCTCCTGCTTCTCCCTTGATCCTTCGGTTCTTCCTACTAAGTAATTTTATACTCACCCTTTCTTGGGATTTGATTATACTTGGTGTTCCTTTGAAGATGACAAATAGGTTGATCATGACTTTATAGGAGCTCATGATACGAGTTTCTTGGACTGCATATAGTGGTTATATCTTAGGATTCAGGAGAAGGACTCTCCCAACTTTTTTACTTTTTCACCAATTGTCGTGTTGTGGAAAATTCCTAGTTGGGTGTGTATTTTGCCCTTTACCTTTTAGATTTACTATTATGTACTTTTAATGATTATAGGTTGATGCATGTAAGTGGTTCATTTATAGTAATATTGAATCTTGTTTTCTTTTTCCCCATGCACTATTTTCCTTGAGCT
Source organism: Viscum album (assembly GCA_963277665.1). Taxonomy (NCBI): domain Eukaryota; kingdom Viridiplantae; phylum Streptophyta; class Magnoliopsida; order Santalales; family Viscaceae; genus Viscum; species Viscum album. The sequence goes on along the minus strand of OY728140.1, from coordinate 114,280,242 downwards.
GGATGCATGTGGGTGTATAGGTTCTTAGGAAAATGCCTCCTCGAGTTTGTTGTTCCTTTAGGGATTGTCTCCAACCTCTGGAATATGGAGCCGAGCTTGGGGTAGTTATATCTCGATCCCCAGTATGGGTTGGGTCATGACAAAGTGGTATTAGAGGTGGTTCAACACTTGGGAATTTATTAGGAAGTTTCCCAAAAAATGTCTTGATTCATTATACGGAAGCTATGTCTAAGTTTCTCGATAGGGACTCATTGGATAGGGAGTCCAATGTTGGATTGGGTGGATAATGAATACATTCACTTTGACTCTGATTACCAGTGTGTCTCTCAACACACTAAAACACCTGTTGCAGGGGACAATGGTACATGCATCATCTAGGATCGAGTATTTGACTATCATTCTGTAGTCAATTCACCATCATTGTGAATATATATATATATATATATATATACTCATCTAACAACACTATTCCTTTATAATATTATGGAAGGCTCCACGATAGTATCCAACCATTATACTAGCTTCGTTTCTTGATGAAGACCCTCTGAGTGATGAGGCCTCAGTTCAGGACCCATCATGCGAGCCCCTTTCTCCATGTAGGAAGTAAGCAGAACCTACACCTGTTGAGTATCAGAAATACCTAGCAGTGAAGGCTAAGGGCATGTGTAGGTTGAGTGAAATTTTCATGTTCTAGTACAAATGACTGATAAGGTTTCGTGGTGAGCCATACCCATAGGCAATAGAGGTTTGGCGAGAGTTGGTGGTCTGCCTCTTCAGGCTTGCACAGACACTGACATATCAGATGGTTGCTTTGGATGTCAGGCTTTTCAATGTAGTAGCTAGACATTAGTGGATCTTTGTTACTCAAATACATGATGATTCAAAACTGTTGTGGGATATCTTCCATCTTCTATTTCGTGAGGAGTTCTACCACTCCTTATGCTCTGTTCAAATTTAGGAGCTCCTCTATTTACAGTTAGTATGCATGACAGTGTCTAGGTTTGGGACTAGGTTCGTAGACCATGAATGCTACTCTATGGACATGATATCCAATGGTTACATATGAGAACAGTTGTTAGATAAGGGACTCCATAAATAGATCGTTGCTATCATAGTACCCTTGTGCATCCCCACCAATGCCTTGGTACTGGAGGCATAGCTTGTGGTAGAGAACTTTCTATCAGAGAGACACCATGCAGCTGATTGTGGTTGTGAGCACAATATAGAATAGACGTATTCAGTAGCTAGTAGATGTTAGTCGACATGATATTGACATATGAGGCCTCCCCATAATTGGTCTCGGGCATGTAGTCCTATGGGGATGAGGAAGAAAAGTGTGTGGGGACATCTGGGAGAGGTCCGGTGATATGCTTGTGATGGGTGTGGTCACGTGGCATGAGACTGTCAGACCATATGTGCTAAGAACACCATGTAGAGAGTAGGTGAACCAGCACGACAGAGACAACACCGTAATCAGGGTGGTCCCCATAGAAGTGTTTCTGGAAGACGATCTAGAGGAGATGTTTGTGGGGGATGAATTTGTGAGGTCTTTTAACCACCACCAGGAAGCCCACATCAAGATCAGGAAGCTGGAAGCCAGTTCCATAGACATTCACAATCTTTTGATGTCTATGATCCTGGGGAGCATGAGACGATAATAGGTATGTCATGTTTCTATTTCATCCTTTTTCAGTAGAACTTGTTATAAACTATGTAAAGTACTATTTTATCCCTCCTCCTTGTTTGAAGTGTAACTAGGTTCATGCGAGGTATCAGTCAACCCTATGTCAATTTTTTTTACCTAATTCGAATACATGTGGAGGTGGAGTACATCACCCACCGAGAAGCATTTTTGTGATGAGGAAAAAACTACAAGAGAGATTCAGTTCTTCCTATAGAAGATAATATTGAGGTGCGGTGGAAGAGTCCCTATGACTTGTGTGTCTAGGGTGAAGTTGTGCGATGGAGTGTCAGAGCAGGTCCTGGCTTTGCAAGTGGATTTTTACTTCATGACCTCCTTTTACTTGTTATGCGAATAGTGGGATTGGTAGAGTACCTATTTTTGGGATTACTCTCCTTCCAATAGGGGAAATGAAATGGAGGGTATGACATGTGATTTACATATCTAGCCTCATGCAGTTGGATGAGTTTGACGACCTTCCCTATTAGTTGGTACCATGGGTGCTCAACATCATGAATTGATAATATAATTTTCAACTACATACCTTGGTGAAGGATCCCCATGAACATAACTACGTGACTCAATATCTGGTGCTAAAATCAGTAGTATTTGTCCAAAGAAGGCAGTGATTCTACCCTCTAGGAGAGCGGTTTTTGATTTTCATAGACCACCAAAGTCTCATGTACATCTTCACCCAAGGATAATTGAACCCGAGGTGGTGAGGTTGGTTGAACCTCCTGCAAGACTACGACATCAAGATATTCTATGATCCAATAGAGGAAAACATTATATAGATTCCATCAGTAGGATGTACTAGGCTCACCTAGTGCAGGATGCTTCAGAGTAGTTGGATTCCCAACAGCTGACCTTGGTAGAGCACGATGGTATAATTTTTATTCAGTCTGTGGTGATGACTCCTTCACTTCGTGAGTGTGTAAGAGAGTCTTTGTTGTGATGCATAGATTATGAAATCTTGCATTACCAGATATCCTTGGGTGTTTCACCAAATGAATATTCTAAAGGAGGGAATCAAGGGATCTTGTTCTGTGGGAAAATGATGATCCCAGTTGTGATGTGGGTTGTAGAGTTTTGTCCGGGAATGTAAAATATCCCCTAAATTTTTGAGGCTATTCGAGACCATGTAAAGATATGGAGAGATTCCCTACCACCTTACCCTACCGCCAATAGCTGGAGTTGGTTCACAATTTCTTCTATGTGTCACAGTTGAGGACATGTATTCAGGTTCAAAACCATGTCATCATCACGAGAATACCTTATTAGATTGGAAAATTCATTTGGTTCCTGTGTTCTGGAAGAATATAAAAATGTAGGTTTTCTTGGGAGTGGGAGAGATCGGTGTGAGCTCAGTACCCCGAGTTTGTTTCCCTAGTTTTGATTTTGGAGGATGAAAACATTGAAGGAGGTAATGTGGTAGATACCTATTTTCACCTCATAATACTTTGAAATATTTTTACGAATATTTCTTGAGTTAGGCGTAGAGACGGAGTGTAATTATGAGTCCTGGTGTGCCCAGAAAATTTTTTATAAAAATATTAAATGTTTTTATACTACATATGTGTAGGAAATGAGATATCTCTTAAACAGTAGCTCAGATCAAATCTTTGAGGCTACTGTTGAGTTTGGAACATGTTGTTTACCCTAGGCGGTGTATAGCTTTGGTCTGTGTGGGACTTTTTTGAAAAATTCCCCCTAGGGGAAAATGGTAATTAAAATAATCAACCTTGATTATTTTTTCTAGAACACCTAACCCAATAACATTCAAACAGGGAATCAAATTAAAAATCTGAAACCACTTTTGAGTTCAGAGTGATGTGTCTTTTCTAGAGGCAACATAAAATGATCAGGCATGGGAGTTTCAGATTTCATGACTATTGGCGGGGTTCCAGAAATGTGTATATAAATATAAAATTTAGAGATATAGATTAGGGTTACACCTAATCCCTCTCAATATCTCCTATCTCCCATCTTCTTTTTTTTTTCTTTGACAGATCGAGGAGAGATCTTTTCGAAATACACTACGGATTGAAGCGGTGACATAGTGAAAATGTTGACAATTATAAATGGGCAGATCGAGGTAGGTTTTCTTCTTATTTCATGTTTCCAATAAAATTTTTAATTGAAAACCCCTTTGTTTCTCCATTGCTGCATCGATTTAAATTATCATCGTTGATATCCGCATTAACAAGACCATAAATCCATCCTGAAAAAACTATTTTTTTATCATGTTCTTCACCTGTTCTTTCAGTTCCAGGGAATTTATATTTAAGTGTGTAAATTCTATAATATATCATTATGTGAATCCAGTGTCTACAAGGATCTCTTCCCAAGCATCCAGAAACTGGGTATGAAATAATTTTCAGAATTCTGATTTGATCGCAGTGGCCCTTAGAAGGGGCCAAAAGAATAGAGCCGCTGCCATCGGCCGATGGTAGTCCACACCAGCATAGGCTGCAAGAATATGATCTGTGTACTGTATGGGGTGGATTGGTGAGGTCGGCTGGTCTTGGTGGCTAGATGGGGCTCCAGTGAGGCGTAAGGCAAGTGTGGCTAGGCAGGACGGCAGGGCATAAGCGGTGAGGCTGGCTAGGCTTGGTATGGTGTGGTGAGACTTGGAGTGCCAAGGAATGGTCTATGAACTGGGGAGTGCTGTCAGGTGGGCACCCTAAGGCGGCGACCAAGACCCACATGTCGTGGACCAACCCTGTGGATGTGGGGACAACATGGGGACCGACGATAAGGGTCAGTTGGTTTCGGCGGGTCATGCTGGCCAGGAGGGAGCCAGCAAACCAAGTTGTGGCACGTGGGACAAACTACGAGAGGCATGATGGGCTTGTGGAGGATGGTCTAGATCCACGGCTGGGCTGCAGGCCGGCGATCCATACTGTGCTCTCCATACTGGACATGCCTAGTTTTGTCTGAAACCTTGTTAAATGGCTATATCTTTTGATACAGACTTCTAATTCACATGCTATCTGCTGAAATATGATCGTTGAGTCAATACAGACCATTGGAGGTTGTTTTGGAAATTTTAATTTCCAAGGAAGAAGGTGTGTGACCCATAATGTCTGATTATAATAATAATAATTATAAATATAATTATTTTTAGATGCGGAATTCTGACGTATCACCTGAATATGGAGTCCGTTTAACACACCATCAGTGGTGGCTTGACCCTAGTATTTTTGAAGAATTTTTAACAACACCATTTGTTTCCATCCAAAGTTGAGGTGTGGGCCCCATTGGCCCGCTTCAAAAGTTTTCCAATGGAAGACAACTTTTTCAATGGGTATGCTTTTTGGACAAATGTGCAGTCCATTCTGTATGTTTTTTGAGAGGGATGCAATGGTGTGATCTGCATAATTTATTTTAGGATTGAGGTGTGGGACCCACTAAACGTCTTTCAAAAACGATGTTGTATCTTGTGAATTTTCCATCGGATTTCCATTTGGGATAATGAGTAGTTCACCTTGATTTTTTTTTCTAGAAGGATCGCAATAGTGTGATCCATTTAGAGGTTCTAAGCCTTATTCATGATCTCATTAAATGTGGAAACAAGAAAGGAATATTAAATGATCTGTTTGACATGTTTGTAGAGAACCCATGGCTTGGGTCATCCTTAAATCTTGTGAGATGGATATCCCCATAGTCTCTCATTTTGGATTATTTGACCGTGTATATATATATATATATATATATATCATGTTACCTCTACCCACTCCTTGGGTTTTTGATACTCACCTTTCAGGAAAGGTGAAGATGTGAATGGTATTACACATGATTTCCATGTCCAGATTCTTGTGGTTGGATGAGTCTACTCTCATACAATATATAGATAATAATCAGCAAGAAGTCCATCTTCTTACCATTTCCAACTCCTTGTGTTTGGACGAGCTTACTTCACTTCTTTGTTTAGTTGAGCTATACTACATTTACGGTACCTTGTTCTCTATACTAATTTCGTCTTCTTTGGTTGTATCTCTCTAATGATCCTTTCTTCAGTACTTCCCTTACTTCTACATTGATCCATAAATGCTTATTAATGATTATTTTTATACTCACCCCTACTTGGGATTTTCCCTCACTTGGAGTTATCTTATAGACAATAGTCAGGTTGATCATGATTTTAGAGGGGCTAGGGATATGAGGTTCTTGGACTATGTGTAGTGTTCATATCTTGGGGATTCAGGAGTGGGACTCTCCCACATGTTCTTCTTTTTCTCTTTTTTCTGGGTTGTGGTACTTTTCTAGTTGGGTGTGTATTTTTTCCCTTTTCCCTTTTTTACTTTACATTTCTGTACTTGTACTGATTAGAGGTCGATGCATGTATGTGGTTTATTTATATTAGTATTTTATTTTGTTTTCTTTTTCCCTCAGCACTATTTTCATTGATTTTTTTGTGTTATATCTCCCTATTTTTATCAACATAAAATGTATATATTATGTTATGTTTGATTATATAGCTTTAATATATATATTTTTAGGTACACAGAAGTTTTATGATGTTATTGGTTCTATAATATGAAGCAGGTGGACATTATCAACTAATATAAATTAATTGTTTTAGAAAATCAAAATCCTTCACACGAACCACTTACCATTGATGATGTTAAATATGATGAATAAAATTGATAATAGGATACTATTATTGATAAATGAGAATATTTTTAAACCTCTCATGCTGATTCTAAAAATAATAGCAATAATGATGGCTCAAAGTAAATATTTCTTTTATTTCAATGTCTAAGAATAAATGATGATAATGAATCTATTATTAGATATTTTATAATTGGTAAAAATATCTAGATAATATTGATAATTTTAGATCATACTTGATTGATTTCATATGATTAGTTGTGGAGATTTTATGAACCTTTAAAATATGGGCACAAGATTTTAGCTATTAGGAAAGTGTTCTATCAGATTGAGAAGAATGAACCATGGGAATTAGTATGACCTCAAAAGATAAAATATCTGATTAAGGGAAAATAGTTATTTCAGGAAATTCTCAATGATATGGAAGAATTATAATAAAATAAATCTCATCTTATTTATAAAGGACATTCTCAAACCAATTCTACTAATTTTGATTTATCTTTTTCTCCAATCAGATGGAATGACAAAATCTTACTCATTCATTCAATTTTACTCAAATTCATAAATAATTATTCCAAGTTAACATCATGTAGTTTTTTTAATCAATATCTTTATAAATATAGTTATATTTAAAAATAAAGGGTGTGTCCTTGAGGGTGAGGTTTCTTGTTTTTGTAAGACATGTGAGGCAATATATTGGCTCAAAATAGTTAATCTCGCATGGTAATAGAATCTTTACAACATCTTAAAGAGTATATAATTAAATAAATTAAATGGTAATTAAAATATTTATTTCAAGGAGGAAGACTCAAAAATTATTCTTGTGATTTTTTATATTGAAAAATTAATTTTTTTCCAAAAAACAATGAATTAACATGCATATAATTGGATACGAAAATTAGAATTAATATTCAGATATCAATTATGGGAAAGATAAAACTTTTGTTGGTATTCAAATCACTAATACAAAAAAATTTATATTTACCTCATAAGATATGTATGTCCATGAGTTTTATGAATAGCTTGAAAATGAGGAATGAAGATATTATTCAACTCATGTAGTTATTTGGACTCAATTGTTCATAGATAAACAAGGAAAGAGTTTGAATTAGAAATATATTTATTTATAGTTTTTTATGATTTCAATGAAAAATTAAGGATTCATATCTTATGGACTAAAAAATAATCATAGGATACAAAAAATTGACTCTTTATTATATTTTTAGGTATGATGAAAATATATCATTATTGCCTCATGACTACAAAGATGTAGACAATGAAGTAGTTTTTGAAGATAAATTATCGCCTTATGGAGAGATTACTTTCATTCGTAGAATATTTTTTTACATAACTAATAGAATCGTAATTATATAACTGTAAGATAAATAGAATATTATCATATTTTAGTTTCACAAGGAATAAATCAAATGATATACATGAAACCTAAGATAGTCAATAAGACAGTCACCCTTGTATAACAATGGATTTTAGGTTGTGAAAACAAAACTATAATAAATTTTTATAAGAGTCCATTTCAATAATAACGATCATATCATATTGAAATAAAATATCACTTTATTATGGACATGGTAAAATGTTGGGATATTTAATTATAAAATTATTCAATCAACATTAACGCAATACATCTATTAAGCTCAAGGGGCAGCCCACTGGCTACACACTTGAAAACCAATGCATATGTAATTATTCAAAGTACTGAAATCAAATAAACTTATAATGAATCTTTTTTTACTATATGAGTAAGCAGGTGAAAAATCAAGTCCAACCACTACTTAATATGTTAGAACATCAATGAGGAGGAAGGTCTTGTGTGGCGCTAAAAAAAGAGTCCTAACTCCAAATGTAGGTTCTGATGAATATCTTTTTTTTTTTGAATTGTCATGGTATTGCTAACCTGGACACCTCTACTGTTTTGAACATATTTATTATGAATCACAAACCAATTTCTTTTTCTATTTATGAGAAAAAATAAATTTCTCTTCAAAATATATTCATATTTGTGCATATGGTTATAAGTTCCTAGATGTTTGAAAAGATGGTACTGCTATTGAGTCTCTTTGGATTTTTTATCATTACTCTTTGCAATCGATTATTGCTTTTAAAATTACTAAGAAAATGATTACCTATGAATTTACCTCTGATGGTTTACATGATTATTTCAATATGATCTATGATAAGAATAGATACAAATATCGTAGACCCCTGTGGCATGACCATAGTTTTTTAGCAGACAACATTCAAGATCCTTGGTTTGTGATTGGGGATTTCAATGCAATTATCCCCTCAAGTGAAGAAATTGGCTAGTATCACTCTCCTATATCCTATAGAGAGTTCTGAGCTTCAATTGAGGATTGTAATCTTATTGAGATTAATTTTACTGGAGCTAAGTACACTTGGTATAGAAGGCACTACAACAAGGTGGTTTCTAGTTAGCTTGATAGGGCCTTCACTAATATTTATGCCCTTGATAAATGGGACTCCATTTTGAGTATCAATTTGGCTAAAATTAATTCATATCATCATCCCATTCTGGTCACTCTCTCAACGAAAATCTTTAAGCTCACCCTCCCTTTCAAATTTAATAATACTTGGAGTGTGGATCCTGATTTTGGTAACATTATAAAAAGCTCTTGGGAAAGTATGAGAGATAACAAAGATGCATTTTCCAGACTCAGTAAATTAAAACATCTAAAGATATTTATTAAAAGAAAGTGTAGACTAAATCATAAACAACTTGACAATGACATTTCCTCTGTTGAAAATGAACTTATTCAAATAAAAAAATCCAATACTAGTTCTGATTTCACTTTGGATCCTCAACTTGAACTCAATACATCTATTATGTTAAACTATCTTCTTATTCTTACAAATAAGAATCATAAGAAAATTTTCAAAACTAAATGGCTTTGAGATGGTGATAGAAATACAAAATTCTATAAGTCACTTCAAATAATTAGGAAAGTTTGTAGACCTATTTCCTTTCTTTGAGATGAAAATACAATCATTGACTTTGAGGAAGTGATTGCGAATCATGTGGACTCCTATTTTCATAAATATTTCAATGGTATGGATGTTAACAAGGATCTCTATAATGATATAATTACAACTATGGTGACTTAGGATGACAGTGAATTTCTCTCAGGTTTCCCTCTTGAGCATGAAATCAAGGACACGATGTTTAGCCTTAATCCTGATAGTGCCCCGGGTCCTGAGGGTTTTAGTAATGGCTTCTTTCAGCAATACTGGGAGATCATTCAGTGGGGTGTTTGTAAACTTGTTAAAAATTACTTCTCCACTGGTGCTCTTCCTCATGGTATCAATTCTCAATTTCTTACTTTAATACCTAAAGTGGATAATGTTTCTGAGATTCATCTTTTCCATCAAATTGATCTTATCAATACTCTTTATAAAATTATTTCTAAAATTCTTGCTAATATAATTTCTAGCATTTTCAATAAAAAACTTTCTCGGAATCAATTTGGTTTTTATCAAAGGTATGTCTTTTCAATACGGTATCTGTCTTGCCTCTGAATGCACTAATACCTAGAATAAAGCCACAAGAAGTGGTATTGTTGCAATTAAGCCTTACATTAGAAAATATTTTGATACCATTTATTAGAGTATCATTTTCAAAGTGCTCAAGTCCTTTGGTATCAATGATTCTTTTTTCAATATGGTTAATGCCTTATTTAATTCGGCCTTTATTTCTATTTGGGTCAATTGTGCCATAAAGGACTTATTTAAATGCAACAAGGGTGTTAGACAAGGGGATCCTTTATCTGCCATTCCTTTTGCTATTTCTGAAGATATTTTAAGAAGACTTCTCACTAGTCTTTGGAAAAAAACAATAAAACCTAATCAGATTTCTAGGATCTTAAACGTGCCCAACCGTCTTTTATATGCTGATGAAATCATTCTGTTCCTTCAAGGAGATAAAATGAATATCCAGAGTCTTAAAAGTGCCCCATCCCATTATGAAGATGTCTCAGGCTAATCTATAAGCTGTAACAAATCTTTTGTGTTCATTGGGAAAAACATTTCTACCAATAGAAAAGGTAATATGATTAATTACTGTATATTTCAAAAGACAGATCATCTCTCCTATTGTAAAGGTAAATTTCTATCTATGGATGGAATTATTTGTCTTTTGAAATCCAAAATTGTTTCCAAAAATGGTTTACTCGTAGATGGATTACAGTTGGACCAATGGTTAACTTAAAAAAATTAAATTTTTCATTAAAAACATTGTTTGGACCAGTATCATGCTTGAAAGTAAACTTGTGACTATAACATGGAACACTTGTTGTAAAACCTTATATAAGGGTGGCCTGGGAATTAAAAATATTCAACTTTTTAATGATTCCCTTCAGGATAGACTCACTTGGAGGTTGGTTCACAACAACTGAGGCTCTACTGATTTTCTCCATAACATATTCATCTCTAAACTTACGATTATGAATTTTAATTATATCCCTTCATACATATGGACATATATTAGACAATCCTTTAACAATATTATGAGAAAATCTAGATGAATGGACAGTTATGATTCTTCCATGAATTTTTTTCTTGATAAATGTACTAGTGCATCTTTAATTGACATGTTAACTTCCACTGAGAATTTTGTGAACACCAAATCTTCTATAAGGGATGTGCTTAACTGTCATAGAATTTCACACCCTGATAACATCTGTAATATCATTGAAAAATATCTTTATTCCAACTATGATGATTTCCTCATATGGGAGACAACTCATAATGGTGTTCTTGATTCCATGACTTTTTATAATCATAACATCCTTTCCACTGATTTGGATTTTAGTAAGTTGAAATCTTTCAGAAAGCCTTGGATTACGAGTTCGAGACTAACTCTTATTTGGCATCTTGTGCATAATTGAGTCCCCATTGAAGTTTTTCTACAATCTTTTGGCATCCAACTCTACACAAAATTTCACATTTGCAACCAACACAAGGAAGATGCTAATCAGCTATCTCTTTCTTGTGCTACAGATTCATCTCATTGGAATATTTGTCTGACATCATTGGTTTGAGATGATTAATTATTGAATCAATTAGCTCACAACTACATAGTTGTGTTGAATTTGAAGCTTCTCACCAAATCAAAAATCTTTTTTTGGTCGTCATGGCTATGCTTATCCACGTGATCTTGTATGATAGAAATAATATTATGCATAATACTTTATCATCCATGATTAATGCAGGTCGGACGCAAAGTCTCATTTCTATTCGTGATGCTACTGTATTTCAAAATTATTTCTGTGACAACTCCATTAGAGATTTTGCGATCCTATACAGTCTTCCGATTTTTGGGCTCTATAGGCTGCCTAGACAAAATTTTGAGGTATTATGGAAAGCTCCACTTCTAGGATGGATCAAACTAAATGTCGATGGCACTTCCAAAGAAAACCCGGGACTGGCAGGTTGGGGTGCTATCTTCATAGACTTTCATGGTCCTTTTCTTGGATGTTTCTTTGGAGGTTGTCATACGTCCTTGGAACTAGAAGTAGAGATGCTGGGTGTGATCGATGTGGTTGAGTTTTCAAAAAAAATGATGGACCGATATTTGGATGGAAATTGATTCAACCACTATTATCCATGATATTTGGAAAGGGGTGGTGCATCTAGCATGGCCTCTCACTACCTGTTGGAAGAGTTGTCTTTCCTCGCTCATGGAAATCAACAACATCATCACCTATGCCATCCGTGAACAAAATATCATTGTTGATGCTCTTGAAAATAGTGGATTCAACCAGGATATTACTTGGACGGACAATCTTCCTGGCGATCTACTTCCTTTTTATGAGAAAGACTTTAATAAAGTTTCATCTTTTAGACTCATATAACCCTTTTTTTCAATAAATCGTGCCTTGGTCTCTGACTGAGGCACCACCTTTATAAAAACAATGGAAAGTAGTTTACATAAAGAGATGTATTTCTCTAAAAATTACCATTATATCTTTTGGTTATCTATTTATATGGCCTTAATAATATATTTTTGATATTAATGGGTTATTAAGGTAATTAATTAATGTGTTTTTAATGATTTCATGTTTAATTCATTGGATCCATGCTCATGGTTTAGTTAAAACTCATTTGGATATTAGTGGAGATGAATATGAACGGAAGGTGAGATGTTCCTCAATAGATGAACAAATCATCGTTCAATGGATGGTTATCGTGTTTTTGAATGATTAAGTTTATGTCACATTCAATAGAATTAATTTGAAGAGAGAATGAAATGTTACTATGTGATAATTATATAGAATTGTATTAATCTCATGTGATAGGGATCAAACTATTGATATTGTTTTCATGATATGAGGATTCTAAAAGCTGAATGATATAATTTGACGTGAGATATTTTTTTGAGGATTCAATCTGATATGGTTAGGTGTTAAGCTAGTGTGTAGTAAATAAATTTCCATCCATAATTGTTTTGGTTTAATGGTTCTACTATGGAGTTAATGAGAATTTATCTATGTTATATAACATTTGTGAGTGATAAAATTTCATCATTTTTTTGAATATCACATGGTCTTGCTCCATGATAAAATAATACACGGTATAATGGAATAGATCTCACCATGTGGGGTATGGATTTACTTAATGGTTTTGATAATAGAAGAGAATAATTATATTGTTTAAGAAATCATGCCACTACATCCCATGTGAAAACATTATAATGGTTTATTTGTTCTCTAGATTTTGGATTATGCCACACCGTTGTGAAAATTCAATGCCACAATGTGGTTTAATGGAGAATATTATTAGATTGTGGTATTTGTAAAATATGAATATTTCATTCCATAATATACTATTTTATACTATATATCAACTCAAAATGTTTAAAATGTATTGGAATATATTTGTCATTTATATTTCTATAACTTTCATATCTTAGGGTTTTCACAAAAGTAGAGAAGTCATGCTATGATTAATTTGATATCAATAGAAAATGTTCTCCAACCTAGAGAATGTGTCTGTGATGAAAATATTATTATAATAGGGATACAAAGAGCATTCCATGAGTTAAATTAAAGTATTTTAAGAGTAAAATTGTAAACACCTTCTTAAAATTTGATGAGAACGTGATATAAAAGAAGAAAATATCATTCAACTTGTTGATTCCTGTTTTTTCAATTGTAATTGGGTGTTCAATATTAAATTCATTTCCAATTATTTATCCCCTTGATAATAAATTAGAACATGGGTAGTGGGATCATAACTACTATAGAACCTTTTCTCGGATTTTGAAAATAAGGTTCTATAATACTTATAAAAACCCCATGTGTCTATGTGTTTTTTTTCTTGCTCAAACCTTCATCATCACACCCTCACCAGATATATTCACTTTATCTAGAGATGAGAGTTATATTGTTCAATAGAGTTGGGGTTTTCTTCATCCACCCACCTATCAATGGTTCTTTACTTTATCCCAGTCCAAACACCATTAAAATATATTCTAGCTTGTATTGGGTACCTAATCGATAGTCACCGAACACCTGATGCAACTTTAGGTATCCTAAAATAAGAACTATACTATAAGGGGATCAAAATATCAAGTAGTTCCTTATATACATCTACTAAATACTATGTTACACCAACATAGATACTCGATGGCTTATAATTATAATTGTACTACAACATTCAGCCTCCCAAAACCCCATAGAACACTCAAAGACACCTAAACATTATTCACTATCATAGAAACATCACATTAATCCTATAGAAGTAATTAAAAAATCTAATTCTTGGTTCAAATTCATGAATTCAAACTGAACTGTATCTGTATTCATAAGAACCAAACAATTCTATGATTCCACTGATATGAAATTCTATGGTTCGTAACATGTATACTGTAATTCCACATGATTATTTTAACAAATTTAATTTAATAAATATAGATAATGTGTTGAGTAATTTTGTGATTTCATATCCACAATGGATACTTTGACCAGTGCTTTCTCATATCTATAATACATTTCAGTTTATATTACTAAAAAATATTTTTCTTAACCACAAAATTTCTAAACCATTTATCATCTATCATAATATAAGAACACATGGACTATACAAACATATAACATATTTCTGATCCAAATTGAGATCATAGATCAACCAAACACATGAAAAAAACTCCCATCATAGCCATACACATATATTATTTCTCACAATGTCTAAATACATGTCTTATTTATCCTTATATCCAATCGTATGGCTAACCCTTCCATCATATCCAAACATATGGATTATTTCACATTATGGAGAAACACAAATAGTATTTATCATTATATATAAACTCATGGATTGCAATACATTATATCCAAACATATAGACTCTAGAAAAAAATAATTACGATATCAAAATATCATCATCTATACAAATAAAACCAATCTATTTAGAATAGTTCGTTTCAATGATTTTATCATTCCATCTTAGTGAAAAATAATTCATAAATAATTTTAAAATACTTGCCACAAAAATAATAATATCATCATATTTATATAATAATTTTTTATTGAAAACCCTTCTCTAAACCCCCTATTAATTACTGTTAATCAAATTTTATTATTTTATTATTCACATTTATCATATCAATAACCAAATTCAAAGAATCATTAAATGGTCACTAAAATAATTTTACAGCTAACTGTATCAATATTAAATCTCATTTATAGAATCTATAAAACCATATTGTAAATCAAAACATTCAAATAAATCACAAATAGATATAAAATCATATTTTTTTAATAAAATATAACATCATTAAATGTACCACATAATTCTATTACAAAGCATTATCATAAATTATCATCAATAAAATAATCATCAAATCATAGTTAAACATTAATCACATAAACCATCTATTCATTAAACTCTACTTAGAAACAATTTATCATGAGTGCAACAAGCATTTCCAGTATAAAAAATCCATTTCAACAACTTAATTTTCATAAAAATAATACAATATTACCTATTTTAGTTTATTTGTAGAAACATCACACTCGTTATACATAATATGCATAAAAACAAGAAATTATTCTCAATAAGAGGATTAATTAATCATATAGGGTGATCAATGACTATGTTTCATAAGATTTGAATGTCTAATTCCACTGAAATAATTTAAATTAAAATAACCTAATCTAAAAATAAATTATTCAAATAAAATTATTTTTTCATAAAATAAAACAATTTAATATATAAAATGATGATTTATTTATAAATAAATATTTAAATCCAATGTAATTAACATATCATAAACTGAGTAATAAAATACAAGATTATAATAATTCCTTGTAGAGAAAAAATAAAAGGATATATCTATATATATATAATCATCTAGAGGCTTTTGAACATATGTAAACATGAGAATCAAAATAATAAAATTACTAAAATACCCTTATTAATATGGGAATTAGTAAATCAGTCAAAATTTATAGGGATCCTCCACTAGACTCCCAGTGCTCCAATATAATTCATTTATTTATAAATAGAGTATTTTTTATTATATAGATGAAAAATAAAACCCACTGTACAACCTATTAGTCTCTTTGATATAACCACTTGAATTACAGTTAATAATTATCTATGAATAAAGATTATAATCAACCATTAAATTCAAAATTTTATAGTTCACACTCTTATAACATTAACTACTAATTAAAAAACATTTATATACACTAAAAACCTCAAAATAAAAAATTAATATATTTTAGAAAAACTATATGTTATAAACTATCCAATATAAGGGTATTCGTCCTAAAAAAGAATAACTGTACATTTATAGTGAATAAAACCTTCCACATAGACCTCATTTTTACAAATCATTCTATAATATCCTCCTACACATGACCTTTTTTTCACAACACATGTAATATAAGCACAATTTTCCTCATATGATCTTATTGATTATATTAAGAATACACAATAGAAGTTCAATAAAAATGGTTTTCTAAAACAATTATATCGTGTCATAAATAATCACATGGACATGACTTACTCAAATTCTCTCATCTATGATACTTTAAATACATTTTTAATTTCAATAAACCCTTATCTAAGTATTAATCATGAACAATATACTTAATCTCCATAAGGATATTATTTTGTCCAAAAAAATAGGTTTAAATATCCTTTACTTATCCAATATTCTACATCCAAAATAGGTTCATACCTATTGATATAAACATATATTTTATAGACCCACACATCTTGGTATAAACATCAATTTTTTAACTATTAATGTATATTCCATCCAAGGGGAGACCCAAAAAAATAAATGACCACCCTCATAGAACTATAAATATTTACACTTAAAGTCTGAAAATATTTTTTTCTTTTATTTGATGCAAAGAAATATTCTTATGGATAATTTAAACTGGATTAGCAGTCTCTTAGACCATGCTAGAAACAATCAGAGAAACTTCTCCAGTCTCCATCTGAAATAATGGTGATCTATTCAGTATTATATATAATTCATTTAAAAGTTACATATGAATAGATAAATTGTTTCTATTATTATAAAAAAACATTATAATAGCTATATGAATCTCCCATTATCATCGAAATCAATAAACCAATTGAATTATATATCATTTAGAATATTGTTTATATTGTTAAACTATCTATCCGTTTATAAAAGTCATGTAAGGATCAAATTACATACATAAAATGAGTATTTAATCTATAGTTATAATGAACTATAATACTATCATACACCCCATTATTTTTTAAAATATATTGAGCCTTAGAATTAATTAAATAACCCAATATTCTATTCTACAAGAACGAAAACTAATGCAGCACAATTTTTAACCATTTGAAAAAGTCACCCATATTTTATCTATATCATTAAGTGATCTTGAAACAATAATAAAAAATCCAAAATGAACTCACATATTTCCAAATTATAATAGACAATTATTTCAATCTGGAAACATGGTGATGATGTTATTCCATTACGTATTGACTATTATTCCATCTTATGAAACATTGTGTGATATATTTCTTCATCCCTAATCACCAAAAATGTCACCAAACTCCATGAAAGAACATGGACCAACATGGTTAAAAAACACATTGTTAGAAATAAAAGTCATTCATAACCACTTCCTAGATATACAAATAATCTACAATTCTTCTATGAATGTAATTGATATTATTATCATTTTTATTTTTTCAATGTACTTTCTTCCGAACATTGTTCTTTTATTTGATAAATCACATATTAGATCTAAATCCCAAATATGTTTCACTCATTAAACAAAGGATACCATATGAGTTTAACGTAACAAAACAATATACCACTTATTTTTTTGATTCATCTATATATAAAAATTATATGTGACACTTGATATTACATTTATCCTTAGATTCAAAAAACATTTCAAACTGATATAAATAACATAGTTTCTTCGTAACAACATTCCCTTTAACTAAAGTTTAAAATGTCTTAAATTAATGTAATAAAATTACTCCACCAACCACAATTTCATAAAATTCATGTCTTCATGTCGGAATATATACTTTATACTATTATAGTCTATATATACCATATATCTCTCATGAATAAGATAGTTTCTCTAACTCTTCCAAGAAATCACTATCGCTTCCAACCTGGGAACAAGGGTATAATAATTCATCTAATGTGGCATGAGAATCCAAGATCTAAAACCCATATGATAAGCCATATTCATTGATACCCAACATATAACCACACCAATTGTATTATAACATGTCTTCGAAAACACACTCAACCAAGGTTAGATAAAATTATTTAGTGATTCAATATTGTAATAAAATTTCTAGAAAAAGAAATTTTAATGATCATCCCATTGAAACCTAACACCTTCCTAGTTCCATCTTTGAGAAATCTATTCAAATGAAATCACAAATAAAATATCTGTAATACCCTTCAAGTCCTTATAAGCATCTAATATAAATGAAAATTGTATGAACTATAAAAATATGATTTTCCTATCATTTTTTTGATCCATACAAATATCATATTCTGACACTACATGCCTAAGAGTCATCACCTCACCAATTTAGTGTTTTCTTTCAAAAAACTTTATCCAATGTACATAATTCGAAAAATTATCCATGTTTATAGATAAATATATAACTTTTCCATATCATGATATTTTTTATATGAAAATATCATAAATAAGAACATCAAAAAAGATTTTAGATTGAAATAAAATGACCAATTCATCAAAGAAATAAATATATTAAAATTAATCATTAAACTAAATAGTTCCAATAAGAGTTTACAATTTGGATAATAAGTCATGAATTATACAATTAACATATATTATTCTAAACCCCTAGGATAATGATATCCCTACTAATGATCAATATTTTATGTATATATATTACTCCTCAAATGATTAAAAAGATCATTAATAAAATGGAATGCACATTCATTCATAATAGTAACCAAATGCAGTTTCTAGTAATATATACTATAACAGAGGCTCCCAAAAGTATTCTTAAAAAACACTTCTGAACCCCAAGTAGATATACAATACTAGATAAACCCTTTACTACAAATGGTATTTTATTTACGAAGCACTTTTGAAGAATGTGTAGGAAAACAAGAAGTTCAGAATAAAAAAAATCAAACCTCATATGAAATTATGATGTGATTCCAAAATAATATAAAGAGGTTATAATATTTTACTTTAAATATATGCAATACGATGGAGGTAAACTCTATTTCAGGATTGCCTTTAATGATGTCCTCAAAATAAAAAAAGATATCTTGTCCCATGTTTTCACATGCTCCTCCAGGCTTTTTTTCCCGTTATAGAATCAACATATCAAAATAAAATTATGTTTTCCAATATACAATGATTTTTATTCATTCAAATAAACTCACAATTGTATTTACAACATCCTATAAGCATCTGCTTTTGTTACCTTGATTGTTAAACACTCCTATAACAATACTTCATTATAATCCATGAGAAGATAATGGGTGTTTTTAGATTCAGTGCCCAAAAGATTTTATTCAACAAATTATTGGGAGTTAATTACACTTTTTTTCCATTTTTCGATAAGATACAAGCTCTATAAGAATAATAGACCCCTTAAACACACTATTTTGATTAGAAGCCTCCAAATTCATTCTATTTGGGGGGGGTTAACTTTACACGAGGACCTTGTAACCGGATGACTACGAAAATTATAGTAGTCCTTACATCAATGAAACCTCTAAAATATGTAATAAAACTGTATGAATCCATAATGGTGTTATTTATTTTCATTTTGGAGGTTCAAAGGTACTCATCCAAGAGTTCTAATTCCTTAGGATCTGAGGTCCAAGAATTGGAGACAGAATCATTATCCATTCCATTATTATCCAATCTACCTTTTAGAGGATGATCTTTATTGTATCCTTCCACCTCATCCTTAACTTATTCGAATTGGGGGGAAACTTCATCACTCAACACCATAAAGTGGTTCAAAGAACTGAAACTAGAAGATCCATCATTACCAGTTCCCTAAGGATAAAATGTTCTACTCACTAATCTTAAACCATCATTCGGTCATGCTATAACCCGTATCAAGAATGTACATGACTATTGACACTGGATAGACCATCCTCTCCTATTTTTCTATTTCATATCCTCTTTAGGTAAAAAACTGCTGGATCTCACTACATCATCATATGAGATAGATTTCCAGAAAAAACTTTTTATAACTATATATAACCCCATGTCCTCCCTTGGGTTTCCATGAATATACTTTGACAATGAATTAAAACCCAAATCATTCCACAAATGATCAAACACATCATCTATCCTCAACATAGAAAAACTAAAACTCACCACCTTCTCAGTTACTAAAGATAAAACAATATTCATAGTGTCTAGTGGATCCCCCACAAGGGTTATGCATGCTAAAAAAACCTTAAATATGTTGATAGAATCCTTCAATGTGTCTTATTTATTATGATCATCTCCCAAATATGGGGGGATCTCCTTATAATTACAAGATGATCCATGCTTGAAACTAGTGAAATCATGATTGATATTCCTATAGGATGAATAGAATGAAACTAATGATTTGAACCTTAACTATTTATTCCAAAACGATTCTCCATCAACATTGATGTATATGAAATCCAATATATTCATTGAGACATCAACTTCAATAAAAAAACCTTATAGAAACTCAATAATACAAGATATGGGTATGAAGATCCATGAGGTTAAAATTTACAACTGTATTTCCAATCAAACGAAGAATAGTTGGGTTTTGAAAGTGTAAGGGATAACTAGAAAGAGGTATCCAAATTTTTGTGATGAAAGAATCGCTTGTGAGGTGAAAAAAAAACAACCACCAAAAGATGGAAAATAACAACTTGAAATAACTTATAGAGCATTCACAAATGAGGGGATAAGATCATATTCATTCATGAACTAGATCATGATATTTTTCAAATCCAAAATCTCAAAAAGAACATGTTCATGCAACCTTCATGAAGAGGAGACAAACTTTTCAATTTCGTCCATGGAGGTTCAATGCTTCTAGAAACAAGAAACAAGTGAGAGATCCGGCATTTCAGAAGCTCGTGGGAACTCCAATGAAGAAAACAGAACTATATGAACACCATTCTTGAGTGACTAAACTTTAGGGAAAACATAGATTGGTGGAAAGGAGGGGAGGATTGCAGGGTAAGTGAAATGGGAAAATAAAGTAGCATCAGGGTTTGATGAGTGTGGAAGAAGATCCTCCTCCCCCTCATCAGGGAGGGTCTGAGGAGGAAGGTGGCAACTCATCCATGACCTACTAGATAACCCATTTTGAATTATTTTCATCCAATTTTTTTATCTATTAGATATGAGATAGATCTATATTATATATTGGAATACATATGGGTCCGGTACCCTGTACTAAATGTATAGTAAACAATGCTCTTTATATATAGGAAAATAATAAAAATATTCAAAAAATACATCCTAAAAATGATAAAAAATTAATGTAAAATAGTTCTAACACCTTAACACACTATGATATTGAGGGAAAAAATGTTGTATATCATATACAACACACAACCCAAACCCGAAAAGATCCATGAAATTTTACTACTTATATATGATTGCTATAACATAGATATAGAATTGGAATGTTTGAATCGGATTAACAACATTATTAAATATATATATATATATATATATATATATATGTTACAGTCAACAGAAATTTACTAATTATTGTCTAGAAAATTATCACAAAAATTTTAGTATAGTCATTTTATGCTTTAAAAATATGCTCTCATTAAAAAAGATTTTATATCTCTTTTTAGTGGATAATATAATGATTTTTTGAATGATTTTTGAAATTATATTTTATAAAAAGGATGGAATTTTTTAATTCCTAATTTCAAAATTATTTTAGAGTGAACTTATGATGTTTTTTTGAAAAGTGGGACTTTACAATTTATAGTAAAAAATAATGATTTTTATAAAAAATTGTATATTTTTTTCTATTCTTTACAATGTTAATTTTTTGGATCAATATTTATATTTATTTAGTTCATTTTGATTGAAAATAATCCAATTATGGTATTTTAAAATTAATTTTATACTTGAATTTAATATATAACAATTTTATTCTTAAAAATTATGTTTCGAAATACATTTTTTCTTAATTTTTTGTTTGTTTGATTTTAAATTAAATTCAACCACAAATGCATATTGAAATTTTCAAATTTATCTAAAATTTAGAATTATTTTTTATAAATTTCCTAAAAAGGTGAATTTTATTTTTTGACACTGTGAATAGTAACCTTAGTAATTTTTTCGACACGGTAAAGGGTTAATTGGGTAATTAAAGATATTAATAAAATGTTAAAGACAAAAAATGACCTGAATACATTAATTAAAATAATAGGAAGATTATATCTCATTAAAAAGAAATCTGAATTCTAATGTATGGTATTTTTAGCTATTTTCCCTAGATGTATACCAATATATTATATATATAAAGAAAATTAAAAAACTTCATTAATTATATTTTATTATCACTAATTTTTTTGCATGGGAATGAATAATGGATATTTTATGTTCTAAATATTCATTTTAAGTCTAATTTTTTGTCATGGTAATTTTTTTTAATATTTAATAATTATTAAATTAAATTAAAACATTACCTGGATTTGAAGCATAAATAAACAAATTAAGAGAAAAATAAAATAAATGATATTTAAAATATTAAACATAATATATCATGATAGTTTCATTATGAAGAATTATTATTTTTGGATATATATAGTTTTTTAGACAGTTTTTAATTCATTATTTTTTAATGACATTTTTGTGAAGTTTCTAAATTTAAATTTGTGGTATAGTTCCAAAATTGACATTAATCATATTTTATGGAAAATATTATTACATTAAGTGATTATAACTTCCTAAAAGAACTATATTCTTCCAAGTGATATTTATATGGTTGAAAATAGAAAACAGGTTCCCTTTATGGGATGTTAATCCATTTATAGAAACAATCTTGATGCTCAAAGAGTAAAAACCCATGTAATCACAATATGGGTGAAAAGGTCAACGAATGTTAAAACTAGGAGATAAGGGAGAAAAAATGTATAAACTTGTCAAAAAGTATACTTTTATGAGAGTATTTATACGTATCATCATTTTATATTCAAAAAATATCTATTTTGTATCATTTTAATAGGAAAATTAATTTATATTAATTTAATATTTTATGAAATTCTAATAGTTCCCTCCCATATCTTGTAATGGGAATATCTTATTCACATTTATTCATGATTAAAAATCATTTTAGTTTATCCATTCAATATGAAAATTCCTTATATACCTCCCAATACATTTACTTCCTGTTTTATTTTGGAATAATACCAATATTATAGGTTTTTATTTTAAAAGAAAAAGAGGGTTTATGAAATATAGGAGTAGTTATTGATCAATCTATTTTATTTTATTTCCTATTCCACCTCCATAAAATATTATTTAATCATGATAAGTTAATAAAATTATTGTATCCTATATAATTAGATGTTATAATTCTAATAGAATAACTAATATGCATCTACAGTCTCTATAAAATGGGAATGTAATCCATTGTTCTTATGTGCGGCAGCTACCACCTCACCAACTAATGAAATTTGTTTTCCAACCTTTTAAATCACTGAAAAATGATAACGTTTTTCATGTGTATATGTGGACTACCAACTCCATGATGAAATGTGAGTTTTTTCATCACCAAAACAAATAGAATATATATATATATATATATGCATCATGCCCATTTTTATACTGGGTTGGTTTCTAATTCGGCTTATCCATGGAACCAAAAATATGTGTAATGGCTCTCACATCGATGATGGATCAGTGGAATACATTCCAAAGGAATATGTTTGTTGGGTACATATCCAATGATGCTTATGAACTCACATTGGTTGAGAGGACAAGATTTTAGGTTAATCACACACTTTGGGGGAGAATTGATCTCATCGTGGAAATCATTTATATATTTATGATATATATGGGAATATTTTTTAAATTAAAAATACAGAAATTCTCACCACTATGAATAAACAATATTTTTTGGAAAAGTCATGATGGGAGACCATATGTATGTATATAAGGTTATCCATAAATGTATACAATTTTTATATATCATGGGTTCTCAATCAGGTTAATTTTAAGGTTTGGTGAATTTATTTTTTAGCTACATAGTTAGGCACTCTTAAATTTATTGTCATCCAAGGAGACAAGAGTTAATCAAATGTTAGGAAATGGGACTTTATAGGGGCTTCTTATATATCATCATGAGAATAATTAAAGCCCATGTAGTTAAATTGAAAATGTTGGGACACATAATAACATTTAATTGTATTGTGAAAATGGCCAAACCGTGCAGTTCAACATCATGTGTAAAGGACATCTAGGTGAAAGGGGAATGTATGTAAATGAAGGGAATCAGATCGAATATGGACTTATGGGTAGGATATAACTATACATGAAATATATCCAAATAAGTATAGAAATGATGGGAACTAGATGGAATGGGGACCATTGGTTTGGATATGAAACTACTAGGAATATGGACCAATAAGGATTATTGTGAGATTGGGGTTTTGGTTTGAACATCCTAAAGGATTCCTCTGTATCCATTTCAGATAGGAATCCAAGCCCATATTATTTAGAATAGTTGGGGATTGCACCTATGGAAGAGGCCCATTAGAGTATATTTATTCTTGATGAGGAAATGATCACCACTTTCATTTCTGCCAACTTGAGTAATGCTCAGTGTATGAAAAAAGAGTAAGTTTAAGATCTATAACTTCACACAATATCACTATCCATTAGTGGTTGAGGGTGAGTTCGTGGATGGTGGGATATGTCTTGCAATAATGACTACAATATTTATCTTGGGTGGATTTCCATTTGAACTCCCATTCAAACATGTTGATATGGGGAGGAGGGGGAGAGGGGTAGGACTTGATTAAAATAAGGAATTGTTATATGATTTTATTCACATTTTATAAAATATATACCTCCATTGGACCTTGGATTCCATCTACCACCATCCCTATGGATTGGATCCCCATTGCCATAAGAATTCATGATAACAAACATTTTGAGATCCCCACCTACAAGGGAGGTTAAATTCCAGTCTTCATTTACCATAGGAATATATGATCTAGGTGGAATGATATTATTCCCTAGTATCTGGTCAAACATGACTAATGTATTGGGAGAATGTATTAGGTTTTCCCCCCTTAGTTGAGGGAGCATGGTCATGTGGAACACTTTCATTTTTCATGTGAAAAGGGCATAGAGTTTTCTTTTCCAAAGTGATAAATGGGTGAGTTTTTTTTCTCTTTTTCTATATGGTACCTGAGAAAGATTCAGATTTACCTTTTCCATGAGTATCTTGGATGATTTTTTAGGCACCCCACCAAGGTGTTAAATCAAAGAATTTGGTACCGTTCTAATGTACTACTTACGTAATGTTGGATTAATAATCTCATTTTCCACCAAAAATGGGTGAGACCTTGATTAGAAATATAATGTCCTCACCATGTTATATTTCAAGGGCATCATGAATGCCTTGATTCTTGGAAGGGGAATTCTCCCTAGTACTTTTCGACTAGAGGAATCTTCTAATTTTATTAGATACTGGGTGTTTTAGTCCTTGAAATGAATTAATACCCAAGAATCTCGTTATTCCCTACTTTATTTTAATTTTAGATAGGTACCAATATGCGTTTTAGGACTTGGGAGAAGGAATAGGGAAATAAAATCATCATGATATCTTTTTTGTTTTTCATTCGTCTCAAATATAGAGCTCAAGGGTCATATTAATAGCCAATCATGGGTCCCTAGGTGCAGTATGTGGTTTGAACAAGTCACTCGTGTAGGTACCTCACACTGATTTGACCTATACAAGGAGTTATCCGTGCATGTTGGGATGTGTGGGTTGGACTTGTGTGATATTAACTTGGTATAATAGATGCGAAAACTATTTCTATTCAAAATTAATTTATTTTCCTACCTCAATACATTTAATTTGTTTCATTTAATATTTTTACCTTCAAGTTAAAAATGGATTTTCAATAAATTCCCCCATTAGGATCATATCTAATCGGAAAAAATTGATCTAATCATGAGGTAGTGAGAAACATGAAAATTGATGGATCCTTCATTTGTTGGACTCTATGTGTCCATGCATATTCATGCTTGGGTTTTGTGAACATTACAACTTCTGTATTATGTATGGGATAAGTGAGAGGATAAGATTATTAGGTTGGACATACATGTGTTTCATGCAGGTTAGTTGTGGAGGGATGTGGAATAGGTAGACCACACTGGTTGGTCATGAAGGGAGACTACACATGTTCCCATTCATCAAAACAAAGTGTCACTAAGTCCCACATTACCCACATCGATCCTCTTCTTATATTCTCTCATCATTCATTACATTTATGAATGAAATAAAAAATATTATCACAATGTACTCATGATATTCCATCACTTGAGAGATAATTTTACATGATGTTACTTTTGTGTGGTTCCTCAATATAGTAATCATGGAAAGTGACCCATGAAATGTCACTTGCTAGAGTGACCTGTATAAGGTCCCATGGGATAGTGACCTATGTGAGGTCACTTGGGTGAGTCGCTTTCGTGAGGTCCAACCTTTTCCAAATTTATTTTCTTATAATATGTAAAACAACATTATTGGTTCTAAATAAAATCTTTTTGTTTTCTTGTAGATGTATAACGGGTACTCAAAAGGTTTGACTCTCATATGAACAAGATGTAACACACATCAATAAAATACTAGAAATCATCATGAAATATTATTACAATGTATGTGACTCCACACATATAGATATGGTGATTCATCTCAAGAAGTTCCATCATGAATATCTTGAAATTGAATAGTTTCACTTTATGAAAATATTTGTTAGAGAGAGATAATCATTTGGAAGCTCAGGAATTATTTTCAACTTTACTGGTTCAATGACTTCATGAATTTTACCACTTATAACATCTCTTCTAGGGTTTAGTTTATCAATGAGGGAATCAAACCCATTAAATTTTTTATGCATAACAGTATATGTTCTTCATATCTAAAGCCACTATCTCATAAATCAAAAACTAAATTTCTACTAATATGTATTTCATGCTTCCATGATAGATCGATCAAAAGGTTGGAAGGAATAATATCACATCCAATCTAGATTATGTATCAAAATATATTTGATGTTGGTGTATATGGGACAAATTCATGTGTTGTATTCAAAATTTAACTGAATGTGGTTTGAATCTATGTGGTTTTTTGGGTGTTCTCGACATATGTGTACAAGAAACCATACATCCTCCCCATGATTCTCAACTGATGGTTCACATATAATAATAATTTCCAACTAACACATGGAGGAGTATTTATTAGAGTATGTGATGTATGTAAGATCTCATGAGAACCCATCATCATGGAAATATATGAAGATTTCATTCCACTAAAAGAAATGTTGGATGATGCTGAATGAATTCTTGTTTTAGCATGCAAGCTATTACTGGTATCCCATGTTGTTAGGAAGTAAGAACATCACCTAAGGAGAAATGTTTCATTATGAGTTGTGGATGATGGTTTTCTTTAAGAAAAATGGAAAACCTCATGGTTTTCAGTTCATAATAGGATCTCCCTTATTATAAAATTACATAGTCCCTCGTAATATTTTTTATGCTTGATCAGGGACAATTTGATCGATTGGGGTAAGAAGTCAAATCCAATATGACTTCCAAAACCTGGATTTTGGGTTTCTTGATAGTTGGTTGAATATCTAGAAACATCCAATACATGAATCCAATAGAATTTTGAAGCTAGATACATTTTTTATGGTAGTTAGGTAAGAATATGGAAATCATGTGTGGTTAGTATTCCCTATATTGGAAAAGATCCACTGGTTCTTATTGCATGTGTATATGGGGATGACCACATTGAATAATTAAATAACATTTCAAGTGTTGTGGGGATAGATCATAGTACACATCAGCTATTAAACTTTGTTGAGTGATGTCAGGGTTATTGGTGGCTTTTTCTTACTGTTCCTACAAGATGGTTCCAGAATCGATGTTATGTCAATAATGTACTATCATGATTTGATGAACCTAAACATATCAGGGGAATTTAATATCTTCCCATATAGGGATCCTATAATTTCTAAAATTATCGAAAAAATTATTTGTAATGATGAGCTTAGGTCATATATGATATATTTCAAAGATAGAATATTTGAAACCTAGATTAATGGTGATGTCAATTGTTAAGTGTATACTCCATACACATTTTCATGAAAATTTAGGTAACTACAACTACCAACCATATCCCATAATATAAATGTTTTTTTAGATAATCACTTAATGGTGGCCCAAAAACACTAGGTCCTCATGTATATAGTGGTATCTCATGTGGTAATTATGTTTCCTCCATCTGGTGAATCCATTGGGTTGACATTTGGGTATGTTGATTCCTAGATTTTCTCATACCCATAAGGGTAATTAAAAAAATACCCCTTAAGTAAAATATGTGAATAATTGTATATTTGAAAATCATAGTATATAGTCTCTAAATAAGCATGATGATAATGGGGATCTAAATTTTCTTATCGATCTCAAATGAAGGCTATGTAGAAAGCTAGAGTTTAAGAGACCGCACATGTCAAGCCCAAGTTGTTAAGTCATTACCCCTAGGAAGAAACCCATGATTCATATTTCCAACCTCCTATCATAATGGATCATCATAGAAAAATATTAAAACCAAGGGATGTCGATTCTAATTCATAATTATCCATGGAATCATCATATTACATTCATCCTAAGGTGGTTAAATTATACCAAGATATGAACTAGTAAATTGAGTAACTATAGCTATTTTTATAAGATACTATACATGTACCGATATAAGATATTATCAATTCCCTCTGAGATTCAACTATGATATTCTTTTTGTTGAGTGGATAAGTACTTTCTAGAACATTAGATGCTTTTATAAACCACCGATGGCCATATTCCATCCTTGAAGTCGGTGAATGATATGTTAAACTGTGGCACTATTTCGGGGGTGGATGATCAATAGACTAATGAATGGGAAGAATTAATTTGTTATAGTGAGGCATTACTCTATTCTATTACACTTTACCATCATCAATTATTTTTTTGAGAAAAAATTTGATGACTTCAATTTAAGTAGGAAAGAAGAAGAGGCACAGGGGGTGAAGTCTAAGTCACCAAGATATTGACTGATGGCAACCCCCATTTGGGTTGTGAGATATCACCATGGTCTACAGAATTATCCCAAAGCCAAAGACTCATGTTGGAGGATATTATGGGGGAATTATCTCTATCTCTTCCTATAGTATAAGTATTCAAGGGATCAAGTTCTATTCTTTTTTAGTTATAGGAAAAACGATGGTGGAGAATAAATACATTTTCCTAGAACATGTATAGTAATAGTGAGTTCCCACAATATCATGTTTTTGTTTTTCAACAATATATATATGATTCTAATTGTAGAGTATAGAACCGGTCCCCCTATCTTCTCTCAAGGGGATTATATTTGACCCACTGATAACTGAGGTGTATACTCCACATGGGGCACTAATTTATTTTGGAGAGTTTTCCCCTAAATAAAAGGAATTTGTATGGGTAAGGAAACATGTTCTCCTACTGTTATAGATGGGTATGAGAACCCTATTAATGTAGTATGTGAACCATATTGTTTTATATAGACATCACTAACTCTTCATACGTAATATATTTCTGATCCAATGAATATATTGGAGGATCATGTGACAAGAACCACCAGTCCAATCTCCATCTCAGAAGGGTTTGATCAAGGTCTCAAGAAATTTGATAAAGGTATTAGTTCTTATCCTAATCCCCTGGGGCTTGAAAATTCTTTTCCAACATAGAAGAGATAATATGTAGTTGAAAAAGAATACACTTTGGGTACTAATCCAAGAATCTCGTATATTCATACTAGAGAGGATGTTGTGATATGTGAGGAGATATAAAATGAACAAATAGAATTTGATGATATTTTCAATCACATTGATATATATGGCCCTATGGAGGAATTTTGGGATTTTAATAAGAATCGGATATATTTTATTTTTTCACTTTTTGTGGCTCCACACATGACTAAGCGCCATATGACTAATGTGTTATGGTGATGTCTTCACTAGTGCATATTTTCAAGATAAACAATTTTCAAGGTACTCCTTAACCAGGGCAATGAGGTCCCTCATACACCTATCGTTGAAGAGAAAATATCTCAATTTTCTATGGTCGGAAATTTTCATGATTTTTCAATAGAATTTTTCAAGAAAACATTGGACGAATCTTCTCATTAATAAGTACCCGTTTAAACTATTGAGTCCAAGGATTATAGAGAAGAATCAATTCAAAATCTTATCCATCAATGAGTAGTTGTGACCAACCTCTTTGATATAATTTTAACTTTATCTTTAATATCTAACAATTTTCAGGTCTAATACCATTCATCTTTTAGGTCCATCATCTTTGCTAGTCAAACATGAAGGGGAATCCTATTTCCCATACCATCCAATGGTGCACAATGTGGGTTACATTAATAAAAAATTGATAATGCAAGATTCTTCCATAATAATGTTTATGCTAAAGTATACCGCTCCTCTTGAGACTATCACCTCAGATAACCAGTACAATTTGGATTGTATCTATGTATATCTCTCATTCATATATCCAGATATCTAGGAGTAAGTATTAAAGAAAACTATGAAGGATATACCCCTATAACATCATCATCTCTAGATAATGTTCATTATTTTGGGGTATGGTGGATTCTACTATCAAATGATCCAATATACTATAACGGAATGTTTTTCCAATGGGAGAGAGAACATGAGTCATACCATATCAATATAAAAGAATGAATTCTAACATAAACAAACGTTCTCTAAGACACACTATCTCCAGAGAAGCTTAACCACACGATGAAGTTGGATAATTTAATCAAATATGTTTATGAGAGTTCCCTTCAAATGTGATTTCTCCAATAATGAATGGATACAACCAGATAGAGGATTATACAACTTCACTATATACTAGAAGAGGATAATGATGAGGTACATAATTCCATTTCGTCTATAGGGGAGGATCTTATCCTTTCTAAGGATGAGGATACTGTTGTGCTAAACTGGATTTGACATACAATTTATAAGGCATGAGTGGCCTAAAAACATGGAAAATTTGTCCCAATAAACTCTTGTAATGTATGATAGAGATAATCCAACATGTGGATGATACTATGAATTTGTATCAATGAATGATTTTTTTCCCACAACCATCTATGTATTTGTCACTATTTTCCCTAGAATGAAATCATAAAAATAAAGTTGTCTCATTTTATCGATCACCCTTGTGGTAATGTGTGGTAATTATAATGATAGGAACAATAAAATACATAATGTTTTCGATGGTCTTGGGACCCTTTGAGAATAGTCTATTATTTCTTAGAGCCAAAATATAGTCCCAAAAAATCATTGTGTATTTTTCATCATCACCATAATATTTCCCAAGTCATATATAGAGGTATCATAGTGAGCAAGACTAGGATTATTCTAGGCTACCCTTTACATGTTTTCAACCTAATAAGTTTTTGAACTTTTGAAATTTCAATTTCTCAATATTTCTTAAACCATGTGGAGTGTTTTTCAAAAAATATGAAATATGGAACCTTCCTAGGGATCCCTTGGTTAATTTTCATGATAGTGGACATTCTGTTTCTTTTTTTATTTGTTTAAGGTGTCACATTATGGACCAATATAACTGATATTTTAGGTAGAAAATATTTTTCCATTTTTTATGAGGATAATGACCCAAGTAGGACTTAGAGTCCAAGAATTCCCCCATAAGTTCCTGATATTAAGAGGGTAATTTTTAATTCAATTTCAATTAATTGTTTTATCCAAATAGATGTAATGGGATACGTATATAAGGAATGACCACATAACGTTTTCTAAAGGAAACATCCATTATTGTGTTTTCAGGGAATACAAAGATATGATGACTTACTGATGGGGAAAAATTCCATTGATTGGTGATCCATACTTTGATGATTATTATGAGAATCCATATTTGAGTCATGTTATGTGTGGTAAAAAAATAGTTTCCTTTGTAATTAGTATAACTTATTACCAATGGTCGTGGCATGTTTGTGATATTCTGAGTTTCCTGAAACCATGAAGCTCTGTTCGTGAATGGAATGTAATAGGGGATAATGGAAATATTTATATTTCTGTTTTCCACAAATTAGGGAGGGAATGTTTTTCCCAATAATGAGTTCACCAATTCCACAATTATGACTGGAATTCCCAACATGAATTATGAACATATGTAAGAGAGAAGGGGTTAGTTTTTTTCAATAGAGTCTCAGAATATAATGGGAGATCATAGAATCAATGCATATCTATTTCGAATGAAAAAAAACTACATGTTGTTCTAGGAAAGAGGATCCCTATTAATATTTTAACCACATTAATGGAAACAATAAAAACAGAGATTCACTCTTAATAGGTTAATGTAATGAAGGGTGATAAAATCCTAAGATGGAAAACCCATTCTATATTCCATGAGGTGGGGGGGTTCTGGAAATCTGTGTCCCAAAATATTGCAGACAAAAGGGATGTGGTGGATGTACGAAATTGATACTTCTAGTTTGTTATATCTGAATGAGTATGATGGGAAAAAAATGTATGGGATTACTATATACCATGTTCAAAACGTGGTTTCCCTTATTATGCATTCAAATAATATTAAGATAAAAGGATTTTATCCTATCAATGAAAATTAATTGGATATACAAGCCACATTTGGTTGTAGATTATTAAAATTTGAGTTTGAGGCATGTTATGAAAAGTAAAAATAATTTTTTCATTTGAAGTTAGATTTCATTATCAATGATTTACAAAGTAAGATGATATTGATATGATATTTCAAGACATGATGTGTGATCTACTAATGGTAGGTTTTTGTGTGTGATGAAATATTTTGACTCGTGCTGGCCGCAACCAAGATTAATTTACCTATGTAGTTATAGCACATAAGTATGGTAAAAAAATTGATTTTTAGTTCATGGGTTTTCCTAGAATTTTGGATCTGGTCATCACTATATATATAATTGAAATGGAAATCAAAACACACATATTTGGTTGTTGTTAATAGTGTTTTATTTGATGTTAATAATATGTCAATATGTATATGGAAAGGTAATGACTAAAGTAGTAATGATGATTGAAGTGGTGATGCTCAAAGCATTTTTATTGACTTACTAAAAAGGCCACTTTGATTATAGATTATATTGGTTGAATATGTTTCATTGGGTGGAAATGTTGATCAATGAAATTGGGATATCTCATTTCTATCAATATGTGATAGGTGGTGGATATTTGATGTGATAATGTTTGGAGAATTATTATGTAATCATGAAATGATATTGGATGTAATGATTGGACATTATCTATATGATTTGAGATGATTTTTGAATTGATACTAAGTTCCATGAACTTTTGTAAAATGTGACACTATGCTTACAACATTGAATTATCATACATATGAGGATGAAAAAATTACAAGAAGAAGTTTAAGTGAAGAACTTGTAGAAGGGCATAGAATTTTAAAAAATCCATGCATGGGGTTTACATTTGAAGGTTGTCATACATTTCATGTTGAATTCATTTATATATATACTTCGTTTTTACCAAGTGTTTATATGATTTTTATTCAAAAAATGGTGCCACTAACCATAGAGTATGAGGCTGAGCTCGAACTAAGCCAGCGATACAAAATGGCTATCCGAAGATAAGGAGTGCATGGGATACATAGGAGAACGCCCACACGTGCATGGGAGATCCAACAAGCGCCACCGTGTGAGGAGGCAGGACGGGTGAGCCGAGGGTGGCCGTAGAGCATTCCTGCAGGTAGAACACAATATGTGGAAGTACCATGGATGGAGGAGGAGTAATATATACAGTTCTTCGAGCATCTTGTTACATAAAACGAATGCCATCTGCATTTGAGATTCGATGTGGGGTGGATTTTTAAAAACAAAAATGCAATCATGATCATCCATAAAATCACTTACAAAATCTAAGTTGCACGTCTTAATCATGGTATGCAATCTAATATACAATGTTCGTATCTGAACTAAGCTAATACAACATACAAAGACAATCCATGTCGTCATCTTCTTCCTTCCGACCACCCAATGTCTCTATACGCTGGAGTTGTGGACGAACCACCTAGATCTCGCATCCAGACACTATAGAATAGAAAATCAATAGCTTTATGAACATCTGGACAATTCGAACTCATGCATGTAATTAAATTTTTATCCACGAAATAACACATGAAGATTGAGCGAAGGTTGCAGAAATCAAAGTTGCGAGGCCTCGTCATGGTGGTCGGGTGTTCATGATTAAGATTTGCATACGACTGTAGATGCATGCTTATTATGTTTTCATGTGAAATTTGGAACCTTAGTTGAACAAAACCCAACCGATACATGTTCCATATCGTATCTATGGTTTAAAAATTTTAAAGAACTGATGTTCTCTAGAATTCAAGGATTTGATCTTCATGGAATATCCTACGTTATTTTAACGCATAAAAGATCTGAACCACACCTATAGAAGGAGCCATACTGAGTCAAATGAAATGTTTTTCTCCCTTATTCGAGATATCATGTGTTTTTGAAAAATAGAGAATCTTCATGAAGCCATTTCACAATGGGAAAGCAAAGATCCATGAGCCTTCTCTCTCTTGGAAGAGAAGATCCCACAGCCCTTCAAAAAGTGATAAAAACTCTTGAAGAATCATGTGAAGAATCACCACACCTCTGTTTGAACAAGAAACCCTGGGAATGTGACATGTTATCTCAAAACCATTGTTGTGTTTCATGGAGGTGGTCCTGCAGGTACACAACTGGTGCATACGCACCCTTGTCGTGATTTTTAAAGACAGGCCGAAGAACCCTCCCTGGTCCTGTGAAGAAGAACTGCACATACCATGTGTATAAGACACGTGAACTGACTACATGAAGTGGAAGGTTTGTCAACCCCCAATTTCACAAATAAAAGAATAATATCCTCATGTTTCCACAATAAATCCATACTGTGGGTACTGTTTTGTTTATTGAAGAAGAATGAGCTTGCATAGCGAATGGAAGAATGTGTTTCCGTGCACTCATGTGCATCCATTGATTAAAAATAAGTATTTTATTTCATGAAAAGGAGAGAAGAATATGTTAACATTGCTTATGTGTGAAAGAATTCAAAGAAGAGGAAGATTGTGTGTAGAATGTGGACAGTGAGTCACATCAAGAATAAATTAAATGCACATGTAAAGAAAACATGTATTAAACCCAAACTAAACAGTAAGTGTGTTTGTGAAAAGAACCAAAGAATAATAAATTGTGTCTGCATATTTAGTGAATAAACTATGTAGACAGTGCATCTGTAAATTCATGAGACACACTCATTGATCCTAAACAATTGATACAAGAATAGTGTGTGTCCTTGTTAACAAGAAACATATTATACATGCATGTAATCATGAAAAGTCAATTTATATATTAAGACAATATTTTTTAATTCCATTTAATCCATGAATAAAGTTGAATAATATTGATACTAAAGATGATGATAATTAAAAAAGATCTTATATCAGATTTGATAGTCATTGAGAATCCAGGAAAGAAAATATAGATGATATTGTGAAGAATAATTCTTGCATTCTTGAAGATGTCGTGGGCACCATTTTCACAAATATAACAGTTGGTTTGGGTCTTCATCAAAAGAATAAAGAATTTTGCATGCATTGTTTCCCTGGGGACTGATTAGAATTAGTAATTAGAATTATTAATCAAGGCCAACAGACCATACCTAAGGCTATTGAGGATTCATGAAGAGTTAAATAGGCATGCGTGATTTAGAAAGGTTATTGGGGAAGAGAAAATAACAATCTATAGAAAATCAAAAGCTTCAAGGAGGTAGAATCTCAATTGGATTAGGTGCA
The DNA here is from genome assembly GCA_963277665.1 of Viscum album. Lineage (NCBI taxonomy): Eukaryota > Viridiplantae > Streptophyta > Magnoliopsida > Santalales > Viscaceae > Viscum > Viscum album. The sequence continues at coordinate 114,244,290 of OY728140.1, read as the reverse complement.
AGGAGTATCCTATGAGACTTAGTAGAATTTGACTTCAGTGAGACTATAGAACAGGCCCGTGAGACTCTGGTTATACTATGAGATGTAGTATAAAGAACCTTATATGGGAGTCAAGAGAGATATAGTGCGACTATGTATCTATAATTTTAATTTATCATTCAATTATACTAGAGAATCTATATTAAAGAGAATAACTAACACATCAAGAAGTATGACTTTTTACAAAACCTGGTACATCCTTTTGTTCAATGCATTTATATTAACAACATCATTTGAGGATAGTCTTAGAGAGAAAATATTATTGCATTCATGATTTAACCATTCATAAAGGTTTACTTGAAAATATTCAATTTTTAATAAGATTAAAGGAATCAATGATTCACCTCCCTCCCTCAGTGATTTCACACTGATCTGGGCACTCCATTTGGTATCAGAGGGAGGTTCCCTCTAGGAGATAAAATAGAGTATTTATAAAGAGAAGGTTTTTGGATATAAGTGAGAAACCTTAGATGAAGATTTCTACCATGACTCAGAATCATAGGAAGAAGAAACAAACAATGAATCTGAAGAAGAATTGCACTGCTAATGGGACACACCTTCTAGTGAATGTAATCTTGAAGGTATGACCCGTGATAATTCTTTTTATTATTTTGAATCTTTTATAGAAGCCTCGTCAAGCGATAATGATGATAGATCAATTAGTGATATTCAATTTTCACTCAAATAAAAACTGAATAATATCTTTAGATAAGTGTAAAGACTGATTTTAACAAGCTTCAATTCTCTTCAAGATGAATGATTATAGGTGAAAGAATATGTTAATTCCATGGAATAGGAAATGGTTAAAATGGTTGGCATGTCAAACACTCTTAGAAAACATGTGAAAGAAATTGAAGAAACAATTTCACTTTGAAATAATTTATTTTTAGATGTTGATAAATAATTTCAAGGAATCATTTGTGAGAATTAATTCTATGAGATTTTATGTGTAGAAGATTTCCATGAATTTGAAAAATTGCACAATGTTTCTATGGTTGTCAAAGTTGCTCAACTAGAAGAAAAATATAACAAGGTATGGAAGATTGAAATTTATTTATTATAATTAAGAAATGTTCATGAAGAACAAATGATAAAGGTGAATGAGAACTATTAATGTAAGTTGAGGTGAATTTAGGATGAGAAGAACTCCTCCAACATGATGTTTTTATAGCTGGCTGTGAAATTGAAGAATATTCAACCACACCACGGTGGAACTTCTCTAATAGATCGAAGAAGAGACATTTCCACTCATTTTTTCATTGAGGAATACTATTAAAAAAAGGATTATTTGATCATTTTCTTATCCAATGGAAAAATCCTCCATGAAGAAGTTATCCTATAACACAACTATTTCTGTTTCCACTAATGATGTTTCATATGCAAGTACAAGTTCAAAGCTAAAATCTAGGAAGACATGGATTGATTAAAATGTTGATACAACCATAAAAAATCAATGTATAGATACTAGGATGTTTCAAACAAATAATCGAAAAATGGATGCTCAAAAGAAATAAAGACAACTCCAGAAACAAAAATGCACAGAATCTATCCATCCTGGTACTACAAGAAAAATAAGGAGATTTATTGGCCACTGTTGGAGTTGTTGGATGTTTGGGCATCATTCCAATAGTTTCAGGCATAATATTTTATCACATAAAAAATATAGAAGGCCTACATTAAGGTAATGTAGATTTGAATAAATGAAGCATCATGAAATGCTAAATCAAAATACATATATGAAGAAGAATATGTCTATCAAGAACATATTTGAATATATTGAAGACTTATGTGATCATTTCAACATAAGTGGTCAGATTTATGATGATTGTTATTTTCATCCAACCATGAATCATGAACATGTTTATAAGAATAAAATTCCACAAAAAATAATGAATAAAGTAACATAATTTGAATAGTCTTCCATTGGGAATTTCAGAAACAATGAAGTCAAGAAAACTGTTAAAGAAAATATTTCTACGAATAAGTTTAATTTGGATTCCAGTAATTTCATCTCAACCAAGAAAATATGCTTATACTATGGAAAAAGAGGTCATAAAATGTATCAATGCATACAATCCATCTAAATAAATGTAATATAGCTAAACCTAAAAAGTGAATCGATCTCGAAGAAGACTAGATTGATTGAAGACATTCCTGAAGATGATTTTGATAAGTTCCCTAAGAATGACAACTCAAAAGGATTGAAAGATCCACATGGAAGCTCCAAGACCAAAAAAATGTTATGGTTTGTTTAGTTATCAGGTCTATTAAATTAAAAATTTCTAGAGAACTAAAAAAATCTAAAGACTAAGTACAAGCTAAATCTATGGAAAAGTGGCAAAAAATCATTTCACCTGAAGATGAAAATGAATTTCATTAGAGGTTGTCAACACAAGACATCACAACTGTATGGAAATTATTTTGTGGAGGTTCAAGATGGCTGGAAATAATTTAAACAAATTTATGACTCTTTTACTAGTTCAAATGGAGATGTTGAAAATTCAAAAACATGCACAAGTGGAGGCTACTTCACTTCTGGAATAAGTAAGGTTGAAAAAACCACAAGAGTTGAAGGAAAATGGAAAAAAGGGTCCATTATAGGAATTAAAGATAAAAATATAAAATGTAATGGATACAACATCATGAAGAGTATAAGAAAAATTAGAGACAAAAGGAAGGAATTTCTGGGGCTAAGAGGAAATTCTCAACCCCATTTCTCCAAATAAGAAGTTCACATGTGTTCAGTCTTATGGCTTTATTATTTTATCGTATATGTGTTCTTAGATTTTAGGTAATTGAAGTTGAAGGTAATTATCAAGATAAGAATTAAATAAACAAAGTATATAAAAAGAATATGGACCGACAATTCATGATTTAATATATAATTGGAATATTCCACATTGGTAATCTATCAACATGAATATAATGTCAATTAAGGGGGAGTTCTTGATTGATGGAAAGATGGGATGATAGGTGTATATTTATCATTGCACTTGAATTTTTTAATATTTTTTGTGAAGTATGTTTAAGATTTAAAATTTCATTGGTAAATATAATCATTTACATCTCCTTGCATATGAATTTCCATATTCCACTAATTATTTCATATACATGGTTGATTATGGACAACATTGAAAACCTAGGTCATATCGCTCTTGTTTTATACATCTCTTTTTCCTAGGTAGACTTAGATTTGATTAACCAAAGGCTCTTTTCTAGGTGAACCATGTGAACTCATCCCTCTCTTAGAAATATTCAAGAAGATATTCTTTCAAAGTATGAGAACATGTTTTTGAACCATCCCCACTAAACCATTGGATTTGGTTTCCAATAAGGGGGAGAAAATATGTGAACAAATATTGAGTATTATAAAGTGTTCTTAGGAGATATTGAGAAAAAATACAAAGTGGATATTTTTTATCATAATGTTTCATGTTTTGGTCAATAATGTGTCAATATATGTACAAAACGGTAATGAATGAAGTGGTAATAATTATTGGAGCGGTGATGATCAAAGTATCATTATTGACTTAGTGAAAAGACCACATTTATTATGGATTGTATTTTTTGGATGTTTGTTATTTGTTGTAAATGGTGATCAATGAAATTGGAATATTCCATTACTTTTAATATGTGCTAGGTCATGGAGAGTTGAAGTGATAATGTTTGGAGAATCATTATGGAATCATGAGATGGAGTTGGATATCATGCTTGGACATTCTCTATAATAATTTAGATTCTTGTTGAACTAATCTTATGTTCTAAGAAATTGTGTCAATGGTAACACATTGTTTACAACATTGAAGTATCATCCATCTAATGATTATTGAAGAATAAGAGGAGTAAATGATGATCTTTTGGAGTGGCTTGTATTTTTAAAGAATCCATGCATGGGGTTAACATTTTAAGGTGTCCATGAATTTATGATTAATTAGTTTATATATGTAGAGACCCGTATCTTGACGTACATTGACATTACATTACATTTGCGGAATACTTAGTACATAACAAAAACACACACACAAAGATCGTAATAGTTTAGTGTCTTTGGAAACTCGGAATATAATCTTCTAATCCTGGTGAAAGATCTTCAACATCTCCCATAAAGATCTTCTTTTTTTATACCTAAAACCTTTCTTTATATCCCGGGGAAAGGAAAACATAAAAGGTTGAGCTCAAATTCTCAGTAAGGGTAAACAAAAGAAATATCAATCACATCATATACATAAGCTCATAACTTTTGGAAATCTTAACCTGTAAAAGAGATCATAATTTCATAACCTGGGATAACTCATGGTAGTGAAATGTAATCACAATAATCATAAATTAAAACATTAAACTTTGTGGCATACGCACATAATCATAGAGAATCATTTCTTGTTAGTCAAGACTCATTGCCAAGACAATCTTAGTGGACAAAGTCCCTTTATGAACCGAGTCACCCTCGTTTCAGTCCTGTTTCACTGAACCGATATAACCTACCATTCCAGCCATGTCTATCTCATGAGATATAAAATCTTTACCCAATGCATTAGAGGGAGATATAGGTCCCACCCATCTCATAATGATACCATTATTATGTGTGCCACAAAATCATAAACCATACATCATAGCATAACCCATGTAATGAAAATGGGAATCATAAACATCATGACATCATAAAACAATTCATATAAGATAAAGGAATTCATAAAAATAATTCCATCACAACATAATCAAATCAATGTAATAATAGGGATAGAAACATAACCCTATATTATCTTAGATGGAAAATAATTTTGATGAAACACTTGAAATGAATTCTTGAAGAAAATATCCTTTCTTCTTCAAAATCAATTTCTTTCCAAAAAATGTCATGCAATTTTAAAAGAAATAGATTTTATTGAAAATAGTCATGAAATCTTTTCGAGGAAGCTTCATAAAAATAAGGCTTTATAAAACCGTAAAATTCCGTTCGTTCCATTTAAGATAAAAAACATTCTTCTCGTACTTTTGTCGGAAAAGTCAAAAAGTACCTCGTACGAAAAACGACAAAAGATTCCTTTCATATCTTTTACTAAAAACTCACCGAAGGGTAAAATTGGATTTAAATAATTTTAGGTGGATGGAAATAATATTACATATTGAGGAAACATGGATTTGGATGATAAAATACACCCCAGTAAATTTCAAAGTATAAACAATCTAGGATAAAAATTGAGATTGAGAGATTTTCCCTTACCTTAGGTCCGATTTGCTTCGTAAGTGTCCGAACCTCCTGTATAATGATTTAAATCATGTTATTGACTTATTCTGGAATCATATTCATTGTTATTATATCATATATGGTCCACTTATGACTTTATATTACCCGTTATTTTGTAAATTCATGTTAAAGTAGCGTTTTGGGTAAAATCGTCTCATTTGTCGTTCGTGTTTTAACTTGTAATTATTCATATGATTAATTAGATCATTATTAATTAATTATAGAATATAAAACCTGATTTATATATAATATATATTCAGAATATACATATATATAATGGATCGATAAATGGAATGAAATACACCATTCATGGAGACGGTAGGCCGTACGTACGCATGAACGCTGTTTTCGTTTCCTTATTGAATTGAGTGGAATTAAGTAGATGACATAAATATATATACACATAAATCCAGTAGATTTATAATTTCATATACTTCATTATTATTGCTTATATATACTTTATAATCATTCTTAAATGGTTAACATTGAGAATGAATCTCATCGCGTCGTGGAGACGGTAGTCCGTACGTACGCACGAGCGATGATATCATTTCCATAATTATTGAATTGGAGTGGAGTGGATGATACAATATATCATAATCATTATGAGGTTATAATAACTATTTATAGTTATTCTTTACACCATAATACCCATCCATGTAAGGTGTTGGTGGAAAAACAGATTACACCACGGCGTGGAAACAGTATTCTGTACATACGCACGCGCGGTGATTTCGTTTTCCGTAGGATGGATAGATGGTGAATTAGGATTGTTTAATAAATATAATAACATATCAGTATATGAGTGATACTGATGTTATTACTTCATAATGAAACAACCTAAGAAGAAGAAGTGGAAGATGAAATAAAGGTGAAAGAATTGGTAACAGAAATTACCTCTTCTTTGAAGCGCCTCTTTGAGACCTCCTCTTAGGGAACTAAAATTGGTCTTTGAGGAAGACCAGAACCTCTAGGATGTTTCTAGGGAAGTGGAGAAGATATTTTGTCAGGTGTTGGACGAGCATGAAGGCTCAAAGTTGTGTGAGGAAGAGAGGGAGGAGGTGTCCTTTTATAAGGGAGGAGAGGGGCACCTTTGGAATAACAAAAAATATTATTTTATTATAAAGTAAAGTTCGGTTTTCAATAGCTCCAAATTGATTTATTTCTAGGCTAAGGTGGGGATGGGTCGAAATCCTCTCATCCAATAGAATTTAGACAAGTTTAGGTTCCTATTTTAACCTTATCATTTAGATTTAACATTAAGTTAAATAATTTTACTTTTACCGTGTCTTCTTGTGTTCTTACACTATAAGGTTAATAAACTTACTATAAGAAGCCAAAAGAACCCCAAATTGTTTATTATTAATATATATCACCTTATCTAAGTAATTTGGCCAAACTTTAGATTTTTAGGAATAAAATAACAATTAATAATATAATATTTGTTTTAAAAACTATTTTATGTCAATTTTGACACTATTTAGTAATTGATTTTTGTGAAAATCATAACAGAATTATAAGTTCTAACAAAGTTAATTAAATCAATACTAACATGTCATATTAACCTCGAAAAGTAGTGTAATTCATAAAAAGTCTCAAATTAGATCTATTTGGGTATTTATAACATCAATTATGTCAATATTTCATTAATAAGATAATTACTGCATCATCATTGTGTCATAAATAAATTAAATTATTTAATGTCTAAAAATTACAAATAAAATACCATTATGTTGGAAATCTTTTTATATTTCTAATGAATATTTATAGTCGAAATTATATTATGTATAACCCTATATTAAAAATGTTTTAGTAAATAAACTTTGATTTTAACTCTTTTAACTCTTCTTTGAATTAAATAATAATAAATGTCCTAATCTAATCCAAGTGGGCATAAATGATAATATTTTACACTAAAGGTTTTTTATTTCGAGATACACTTGTCCAATAGGATTAGGACATGCGTTAGGGTAATATTAATATCATTTTTACCCTTAATTACCCTATTTACTTTTAATCGTGGTAAATAAAAGTAAAAAGTTACTATTCACCAAAAATTATTTTCTTCTCATTGAACCACATTTTACTTAATGACATAAACCGTGTCTCTCGGATTTTTAAAATTCCATTCACAGAAGCGGTAAAATTAAGATTTATGAAAAAAATTAATTTTTTTAACTACCACTTAGTAGTTTCACTATTCATCAAAAATTGAAGTTTTTCAGAAAAATGCCAAAATTTTACCCTAAGATATAATTGATATTCCAAATTCAAAAATGATTTCTATTTTACAAAATTCCCAACATATAAGTTGCATTAATTAATTTTATAATTAATTTCCGTTGTCACAACAAATAGCGTGTTTTTAAGATATAATAACTATCAAAAGATTAACACTTATTTATGTCTGGTGTAAATGTGAAATTACATCCAATGACCAACATTGTATTGAATTGTAAAAATATATTCTAAATATTCTTTAAAACCACTCAAATTAATAATTTATCACTATTAATTATTTCTATTAAAAAAGTTGTTTTTCATTAAAATTTTGTAATTTTCACTATTCATCAGAAAATAAAAGTTATCCGAAAATTACCAAAATTTCACCCTAAGCTAATTTCAATATTACAAATCCAAAAATAAAGTCCATTTTGATAAAATAAAACTTAAAAAAATTTAAAAAGTGGTTATTACTATTCATCACTACTAGTTTTAATAATATTTTAATAGCATATTGATGTTTAGTGAAACTCGTTATTGCGTACTACACACGCTATCGAGGAAGGTCGCGATTGCGTGTAATGGAAGGAAAGTCAAGGATGCGTGTTGTGAAAGATTCTTTTGTTGTAGCGTACAACACAAGACATTAATGAAATTAAAAGCAATATTTTTCAAAAAAATTCGGGGTGTTACATTCTACCCCCCTTAAAATGAATGTCTCCCTCGAAATTCTTCGGGGTTATAAATGGTTTATTATTCGAAAGTTTCTTTAACAGAAACCCACATCATAAAAAGGAATACCAAAACCAATCTTTAAAAACAAAAGTATGAAACGTAACGGTTACCCAATTAAACTAATCACTGGGTTTCCACATAGATGAAAATATGGATATGGAAGAGAAATCTAAACATCATGTTCTGATGGAGAGTGGTAGAGAACATGGCTATGGAAAATCCAGCAATCACAAAGCCATAAATTTGTGACGATCTAGGGTACCATCTGATTCATCGGATATAAGGGCACTCGGACAACATTTTTGGTTTTCAAGATCATTTCCCTAAAGTTGAAAATTTGAATTAGAATAAATACTTACTTTATTTTGGTACAATCTCACGATTTTTCGTTCCTTGAACAATTTCCACTTCATCTCTTAAATAAATGAAGCTGAATTTGTTATTCGTGAAGTGTTAGCAGATCATGTGATAGAATGACGGGTCATTCCATCTGTCTCAAACAAAAGGTTAGAAAAAATTATATACATAAGTCGGTCTATAGTGAGATTAATCATATATGGTTCCTAAAATGGACTTATACTTCATATATCACACTACTTAATATAATAAAACTAGTTTCTACTAAACAGGAACTTCCTGTAGGCCAGTGGTAGGCGATAAAGGTCAGTCGCACTTCTGTTGTGGGTTCGATTCCCACAGCCTTGTCCGAAGCGATGGGCTGTCGCCCGTCCTGCAGGTTGTCCTTTTTCTAAAACTACATTACTATAACATCCCATCAATAATATCAAAAATCTTCTATCCTTAAACAATACTAAATTATGTCCTACATAATCCATTCTAATCTTTAGGCTTATCCATAATACTGCAGTCCACTCTCATAATATAGTGAAAACGATTACCAGAGATTTAATACTGTCGTTAATCCCCATATATCATAAGATATGTCTTGTTGGTCACATTCCAAACATTCGAAGGCCTTAATCATGTATTCTCTTGAATACCCACTGAACCTTATTGAAAACATGAATGCAGTTAAAAGTTAACTCTTTCCACATACCAAAATCCAAAAATTCTATATACTCAAACCATGATATAACCTTCTCCTTATATCAGTCATGACCTCATGAATACAATCAAACACCTCATTATCTTATTATTCCTTCATTATGTGCATATCATCTACTTTCCAAAAAATATCTGAATAACATTTCATGGTTACTAGTACCATTAATCATACACTTTAAAAACATAGGAAAGACAATAGTGTAACAATCCTTAGATGTCTCTTTATTCCATAGCACCATGAGATTACTTATACAACATTACACTTGATAAACATGTAATCATTCCACTACCTTCTTAAACCATTGACCGAGCTTCAACAATTCTTTCATCTCACATATCATTTATAGTCTCTTCATCATCATCAACATAAATACTTCCCATATGACCATACTGATTCTATTCATGAGACTTTCCCTTATGGAATTGTTTTGCATAATGCCCGTACATTCCACATTTAAAACATTTAACCATTGTTGATGTCGTAGCAATACCATTATCCTCATCCATGGTGTTAACTGAACCTTTTCCTTTGCACTTACTTGCATTGTGTCCTTCTTTTCCACACCCAAAGCATCTTCCAGTTCCTTTGAAACATTCTCCTTGATGCCTCTTCCCACATGATTTACATAGGGGAAATTGAACTTTCTTTCCTCTATGATCATCATGAAACTCCATCTTTCTCTTATTAGCCGAGTTAGGAAACTTACCAAATTTTACTTTATTGATCATATTATGAGATTGCTGATTCGGCATAATAATGATGTTTGGACTTCCAAATCCCATTTCATTATGAAGAATACCATTCCATTGTCCATAATATCCTCCATTATTGTGAATCATCTTGTTTCCAGCCATTTTCTAAAACCCAAAAAAGAATAGTGTGAGAGGCAAAAATCATGCTAGGGAAAACAACATAATAAAGGCGGACTATCCCCAATATCTAACATCTTAGGTTAAATTCTATGATCGTTACCATAGTTCTAGGACTATATCCTATACATATACTTATCCTTAGGGACATCCCTAGACATACTTTATAAATATCTCTAGGGATCTCACTAAAGTTCTCGCATCCTAGTTTCCAAAGGTTGACTAAACCTTTCCTCTGATACCAACTGTATAGACCTGTATCTTGACGTACATTGACATTACACTACATTTGCGGAATACTTAGTACATAACAAAAACACACACACAAGGATCGTAATATTTTAGTGTCTTTGGAAACTCGGAATATAATCTTCTAATCCTGGTGAAAGATCTTCAACATCTCCCATAAATATCTTCTTTTTTTATACCTAAAACCTTTCTTTATATCCTGGGGAAAAGAAAACATAAAAGGGTGAGCTCAAATTCTCAGTAAGGTTAAACAAAAGAAATATCAATCACATCATATACATAAGCACATAACTTTTGGAAATCTTAACCTGTAAAAGAGATCATAATTTCATAACCTGAGATAACTCATGGCAGTGAAATGTAATCACAATAATCATAACCTAAAACATTAAACTTTGTGGCATACACAGAAAATCATAGAGAATCATTTCTTGTTAGTCAAGACTCATTTCCAAGACTATCTTAGTGGAGAAAGTCCCTTTCTGAACCGAGTCACCCTCGTTTCAGTCCTGTTTCACTGAACCGGTATAACCTACCATTCCATCCATGTCTATCTCATGAGATATAAAATCTTTACCCAATGCATTGGAGGAAGATATAGTTCCCACCCATCTCATAATGATACCATTCTTATGTGTGCCACAAAATCATAAACCATACATCATAGGATAACCCATGTAATAAAAATGGGAATCATAAACATCATGACATCATAAAACAATTCATATAAGATAAAGGAACTCATAAAAATAATTACATCACAACATAATCAAATCAATGTAATAATAGGGATAGAAACAGAACCCTATATTATCTTAGATGGAAAACAATTTTGATAAAACACTTGAAATGAATTCTTGAGGAAAATATCCTTTCTTCTTCAAAATCAATTTCTTTCCACAAAATGTCATGCAATTTTAAAAGAAATAGATTTTATTGAAAATAGTCATGAAATCTTTTGGAGGAAGCTTCATGAAAATAAGGCTTTATAAAATCGTAAAAATTTGTTCGTGCCATTTAAGATAAAAAACATTCTTCTCGTACTTTTGTCGGAAAAGTCAAAAAGTACCTCGTACAAAAAAACGACAAAAGATTCCTTTCATATATTTTACTAAAAACTCACCGAAGGGTAAAATTTGATTTAAATAATTGTAGGTGGATGGAAATAATATTACATATTGAGGAAACATGGATTTGGATGATAAAATTCACCCTAGTAAATTTCAAAGTATAAACAATCTCGGATAAAAATTGAGATTGTGAGATTTTCCCTTACCTTATGTCCGATTTGCTTCGTAAGTGTCCGAACCTCCTGTATAATGATTTAAATCATGTTATTGACTTATTCCAGAATCATATTCATTGTTATTATATCATATATGGTCCACTTATGACTTTATTTTACCCGTTCTTTTGTAAATTCATGTTAAAGTAGCGTTTTGGGTAAAATTGTCTCATTTGTCATTTGTGTTTTAACTTGTAATTATTCATATGATTACATAGATCATTATTACATAATTATAGAATATAAAACATTATTTATATATAATATATATTCAGAATATACATATATATAATGGATCGATAAATGGAAAGAAATACACCGTTCATGGAGACGGTTGGTCGTACGTACGCATGAACGCTGTTTTCGTTTCCTTATTGAATTGAGTGGAATTAAGTAGATGAAATACATATATATACACATAAATAAAGTAGCTTTATAATGTCATATATTTCATTATTATTGCTTATATATACTTTATAATCATTCTTAAATGGTTAACATGGAGAATGAATCTCATCGCGTCGTGGAGACGGTAGTTCGTACGTACGCACGAGCGATGATATCATTTCCATAATTATTGAATTGAATTGGAGTGGATGATACAATATATCAGAATCATTATGATGTTATAATAACTATGTATAGTATTTCTTTAAACCATAATACTCATCCATGAAAGGTGTTGGTGGAAAAACAGATTACACCACGGCGTGGAGACGGTATTCCATACGTACGCACGCGCGGTGATTTAGTTTTCCGTAGGATGGATAGATGGTGAATTAGGATTGTTTCATACTTATAATAACATATCAGTATATGAGTGATACTGATGTTATTACATAATAATGAAACAACCTCAGAAGAAGAAGTGGAAGAAGAAATAAAGGTGAAAGAATTGGTAACGGAAATTACCTCTTCTGTGAAGCGCCTCTTTGAGACCTCCTCTTAGGGCACTAAAATTGGTCTTTGAGGAAGACAAGAACCTCTAAGATGTTTCTAGGGAATTGGAGATGTGATTTTGGCAGGGGTTGTCCGAGATTTAAGGCTCAAAGTTGTGTGAGGAAGAGAGGGAGGAGGTGTCCTTTTATAAGGGAGGAGAGGGGCACCTTTGGAATAACTAAAAATATTATTTTATTATAAAGTCAAGTTCGGTTTTAAATAGCTCCAAATTGATTTATTTTGAGGTTAAGGTGGGGATGGGTCGAAATACTCTCTTCCAATAGAATTTAGACAAGTTTAGGTTCCTATTTTAACCTTATCATTTAGATTTAACATTAAGTTAAATAATTTTACTTTTACTGTGTCTTCTTGTGTTCTTACACTATAAGGATAATAAACATACTATAAGAAGCCAAACGAACCCCAAATTGTTTAGTATTAATATATATAACCTTATCCAAGTTATTTGGCCAAACCTTATATTTTTATGAATAAAATAACAATTAATAATATAATATTTGTTTTAAAAACAATTTTATGTCAATTTTGACAATATTTAGTAATTGATTTTTGTGAAACTCCTAACAGAATTATAAGTTCGAAAAAAGTTAATTAAATCAATACTAACATGTCATATTAACCTAGAAAATTATTGGAATTCATAAAAAGTCTCAGATTAGATCTATTTGGGTATTTATAACATCAATTATGTCAATATTTCATTAATAAGATAATTACTGCATCATCTTTGTGTCATAAATAAATTAACTTATTTAATGTCTAAAAATTAAAAATAAACTACCTTTATGTAGGAAATATTTTTATCTTTAAAATGAATATTTATAGTCGAAATTATATTATGTATAACCCTATATTAAAAATGTTTTAGTAAATAACATTGATTTTAACTCTTTTAACTCTTCTTTGAATTAAATAATAATAAATGTCCTAATCTAATCCAAGTGGGCCTAAATGATAATATTTTACACTTAAGGTTGTTTTTGGTCGAGATACAGTTGTCCAATAGGATTAGTACATTTGTTAGGGTAATATTAATATCATTTTTACGCTTAATTACCCTATTTACTTTTAACCGTGGTAAATAAAAGTAAAAAGTTACTATTCACCAAAAATTATTTTCATCTCATTGAACCGCATTTTACTTACTGACATCAACCGTGTCTCTCGGATTTTTGAAATTCCATTCACAGAAGCGGTAAATTTAAGATTTATGAAAAAAATTACTTTTTTTAACTACCACTTAGTAGTTTCACTATTCATCAAAAATTGAAGTTTTTCAGAAAAATGACAAAATTTCACCCTAAGCTATAATTGATATTACGAATTAAAAAATGATTTCTATTTTACAAAATTCCCAACTTATAAGTTGCATTAATTAATTTCATAATTAATTTCCGTTGTCACAACAAATAGCATGTTTTTAAGAGATAATAACTATCAAAAGATTAACACTTGTTTATGTCTGGTGTAAATGTGAAATTACATCTAATGACCAACATTGTATTGAATTGTAAAAATATATTCGAAATATACTTTAAAACCACTCAAATTAATAATTTATCACTATTAATTATTTCGATTAAAAAAGTTGTTTTTAATTAAAATTTAGTAATTTTCACTATTCATCAGAAAATAAAAGTTATCCGAAAAGTACCAAAATTTCACCCTAAGCTAATTTCGATATTACGAATCCAAAAATAAAGTCCATTTTTATAAAATAAAATTTACAAAATTTCTAAAAGTGGTTATTACTATTCATCACGGCTAGTTTTAATAATATTTTAATAGCATATTGCTGTTTAGTGAAACTCATTATTGCGTACTACACACGCTATCGAGGAAGGTCGCGATTGCGTGTAATGGAAGGCAAGTCAAGGATGCGTGTTGTGAAAGCTTATTTTGGTGTAGCGTACAATACAAGACATTAATGAAATTAAAAAGAATATTTTTCAAAAAAATCGGGGTGTTACAATATATATATATATATATATATATTTGGTTTTTAACAAGTGTTTATATGGGATTTATTCAAAAAAGGGGGTTAGCATGCAGCTAGCCATCCAACCAGGTGAGCAGCTCTCTCCAAAGAGTGGGAGGCTGAGCTCGAACCAATCTAGCTAACCATCATGGATGGCCAAATTAGAGGAGTGAAATGGAAACATAGGTACATGCCCATAGGCGCATGAGAGATCCATCATAGACCATCGTGAAGGGCGGAACAACAGCAAATCATAGGGTGCACGTAGAGGACGCCTCTAGGGAGAACATGGTACGGGGCAGTACGATTGAGGGAGAATGAGTAATATGGCCAGGGCTTGGAGTGTCTTGTTATATAAATCAAATTCTGTCCATGTGTCGGATTTTATGTGAGACGACTTTTTAAAAACCCAGACACAATCACAATTATTCATTTGATCTCATGCAAAATCTCAGTCGAACATCTTAATTGCGGTTTGTGAACTAATATGCACCATCTCTATCCGAACTGAGTTGTTCCAATGGACAAGGAGAGTCAACATCGTCATCTTCTACCAACCAACCACCTGGCACAGTTGTACGTTGTAGCTGTGACTGAACATTGAGATCTTTCTTTTAGCAACTATTGAAGAGAAACTCCATCGCATTATGATCATCTTAAACGGGCTAATTTATTCATGAAATGGAATTTTCATGCATGCTACAAAATAATAAAATCAAACAAAGACCAAAGAAATCGAAGGTGTGAGGACATGTCATGGAGCTATGGTGTTCATGATTAAGATTTTCATGTGACTGTATGTGCATGCATCTGTTATTTTCATGTGAAATGAGGAGCCCACTGTGAACAAAAACCAAATGAGGTATGCTCCATATTGTATACACAGTTTGAAAATTTTAAATAACTGAAGATCTCATGGAAATATTGTATTTTTTTTCAGTGAAAAACCTTCTTGATTCTAAAGCACAAAGTATCTCATCTATGCCTATAAAAGGATCCATACCTAGTGGGATTAATTCTGGTTCTCCCTTGTTCCTAAGAGCATGTGTTTTAAAAAAATATAGAATCTTTGTGCCATGGTTTCCAATAGAGAAAGAAAAGACATGAGTTCCTTCTTGATCTGTGAATAAGGGATCCCACATGACTTCAAAAAGTGATAAGATATCTTGAAGAGTCTCATGAAGAAGAACAACACGTCACTCTGAAGAAGGAACCCTGATCACATGATAGGTTTTATCAAAACACTCGATGTGTTTTGTGGAGGTGATCTCGTGGGTACAAAGATGGAGCATATGAACCCTCATCATGCTTTATGAAGACAGACCCATGAAACATCCTTGTTTTCGTAAAGAATAACTGCACATGTAGTCCATAGAAGACCCGTTCACTTCCATCACGAATAAGAATATATGTGGACCTCACTATTTCATATGGAGAAGAATAATACCCTCATGTTTTCATGATAAATCCTTATTGTGTGTTGGGTTTGGGTTTTTTTTCAGAGGAATGAGTTTTCATGGTGAATTGAAGAACGCATTTTCATGCACGCATGTGCATACCTGGATGAAACCCAAGGCTATTATTTTATGAAAAGGAGATAAGAATATGTGAAAAAGTTTCATAAATCAAAGAATTCAATGAAGAGGCAGACTATTTTTTCAATGTGTACATTGAGTAACCTCAAGAATAAAGTGTATGAACATGCATTATATACATATATTGACCAAAAAATAATCAGTAAGTTTGTTTTTGCAAAGAACTAAAGAAGAATAAATTGTGTGTGCATATTGAGTGATGAAACTAAGTGGAAAATTCATTTTTAAATGCATGAGACACACTCATTGATCCTAAACTATTGATACAAGAACAATGTGTGGTTTGGTTGAAAATTTACATATTATAGATGCATCAAATAATGAAAAGTCAATTGAGATATTACGACAATACGTTTTGAATTCCCTAAAATCAATGCATGAAGATGAATTGTATTCAGGCTTATACCGGTGGGAATTAATAAAGATATTATACCCAAGTTGATAGTGTCTGATAATCCAAGATGGAATATAAAGCTGCCATTGTGCAGAAAAATTAAATTCATTCTTGAAGAAGTAGTGTGCACCATTTTCACATGTATTAAAATGGAGATTGGTATTCAGTAGAAGAAGAAATAATTTATCAAGAATTGTTACATTTATAAATAATTAGAATAACTGATATGAACTATTGATAAAGTCCAACAGACCGTACCAATGGCTATGGAAGATTCTGGAAGAGGTACATGAGCAAGTGTGATTAGAAAGATTATGGGGAAGAGAATAAGATCAATATATAGTGAATAAAATGTTTCAAGGAGATAAAATCTTGTGTGAATTAGGAGAAAGAGTATCCTGTGAGAATCAAAAGTATAATATTTCAGTGAGACTCTCGAGAAGGCTAGTGAGGCTTTGGAAACACTATGAGATGCATTATAAAGAACCTCATGTTGGACTCAGGAGAGATACATCGACTCTAAATCAACCATTATAATTTCTCATCAGATTATAGTGGTTAGTTTATGTTGGGGATAATAACCAACAGAGAAATGGGTAGGTCTTTGTACCAAACCTTTTAAATATATATGTTCAGAGCCTATATATTTATATCACCATTCGAGGTAAGGCTGAGTTACAAAAGAAGAGTGGATCGAGAATTTAAAAAGACATAGAGGTTAATTTAAATGAACCAATTTGTAAAAAGTTTAAAGGAATCACTCTTTAACCCTCCCCTTCTTAGTGATTTCACATTGATTCAGGAACATCAAATCTAATAAACGATTCCTTGTACTGATATGACTCAATTTCCCAAAATGGGGCATTTTTTGGTATGATAATGGATGTTAGAGGATATAGGATCTGGGAATCACAAAATATATCTTCTGTGGTGTGTTAAATGCATGAGGCTTCAAAGGTTTATCTCCCATGGTTCCATATACATGGTGTATAGAGTAAGACTACACCTTAACATCATGTGATGAACACATTTTCTGACAATTTAATCCCCTAAGACTAATATAGTATTTGTTATACCTTTTAGGATAGTGAGATAAAAACCACTCTCTGATGTTTAATGTTATGAGGTAAGGATAGATTGTTCATTTATTTTTGGTTCATATAACCAGTACCATATTTCATTAATCAATTGAATTATTTCTTAGAGAACATTTCATTGGATGAGGGCATAGTATGACTTTTGTCTGAGGTGATCATAGAATATTCTCCATAGTAATAGAGTTTTTTATTCAAAAAGGTTCTTATCATTTTTTTAAAACATCATAGGATTGTTTATAGGCATCATTAGGATCCTATGGACCATAAACAGTTCCCCATATAGTAATGATAAAAAGGAATATTCATTGTTGAACTCTCAATTTATTCAGTTTTGGTGAACCTCAAAATGATTCATGGTATACAAACCTTTCTCACATAACCATTTTAATTCATCCAAATGCCCATAAAACATATCACTTGTGAAAAATTGATCATAAATGGGAATACGAAGTAAATAAAACAAAACATAAATAAGAAAAACTACTATATTCTATATACTATGGAGTATGGGGTCACATGTGTAGCAGTATAGGTTGTGGTACAGTATGCCTACAAGAAATGTGGATGTTTTTTGTTATAGTATTTATATTCCTTGTCCACCATTTTTTAGAGTATATATATTCAATAAGTCTTTCTTTAAAGCCTAAATATTTTCATTTTCCATTTTATGATATAAGGATGTAGGGTTTCAGTCAATGTTATATTTATGGTATAACTACGTTAATTTGGAAGAACAGAATTTAGTGATATTTTCTAAGAATATTTTACGATGGATATTAAAACTGGTGATGATGTTGGAATTCCCAAATTTGATAATAATTTTTTATGACATCTTTGAGGTGTGTTGATTCATCCCATTTGCAGATGAATTTGGCTTCAGTGAGGATATATTTAATATTCATGGATTTATCTAGAGGGTATGGTCCCATTTCAGTCATTCACAATACAATGACTAGATAGGAGTATTTGGACATGTGAATCAACTCTTGGGGTTGATATAAGAAATTATAATTCACTCGATAAGGATGAATCTGTATGTTTCAATACAGTAATTGGATTAGATTATTCCATCAAATCCTTGTTTAAAGGGGACCATATGATGAACATTCTATCGTATATGATGGTGTTTAAAACCCATCATCATATATTTTCGATTTTAGGATTTTCCAAAAGAAGAGTACCACATTAGCGGTAGTGTAGGATGGGAATAATCCAACTTTTCATAGGATTATCTAGATCATAGGTAGAATTGACCTCAATGATATCTTTAATTATACTCTTAAAAATGGAAAAACAATTATACAATGTTCAATTATAATGAATGATTATTCTATTTTAGAATCTACCAATATGATAGCCAATTTTTTCAGTTCATTTACATGAGAATACTATGAGTGTAGTTTGTGAGAAAACATTGGATCTAAGGGGAATTATACAATCAGTCACCAAACATAATCATGATGGGGTAAAACATATTAGTTCCTTATATCGTAATCACTACATTAATAATTTATTACTATCATTAAATCACCTTCTATATTCATATTCATCACTGGTGTATGTATCACGAGTCATAATAATGAAATGAGGGACTTTTATTTTCTCTAATTACTGGTGTAACCTTCTGAAAAATGAAAGAATAATGTATAGAAAAATTTTCTATAGAGATAAGGATGATGGAAAACACATAATTATTATTCTTTGGTTCTTCCATCATTTTTTATATTGGTCTTTTGGATGCACCATCAAAATAAATCTCTCATCTTCTATTTGAATCTTGGACATTGAAATTTTCTTCATCCTGTAGCATGGTATCCATATGTATTTCATATAATAATGAATATTAGTCTGGATATCATCCAAATAAGATAAAATTATTAAAATTTATTGTATTAAATAGATGAAAAAAATACATTAGGATGTCCACCAAACATGCCAAACATTCGGTTAGAAATGGTTAGATGATGATTTACATGATCTTGTTAGTTTAAGAAACCAAATGGACCTCATGATACTGCAAGTAATACCTCTATTTATGATTTGAAAATATTTATACAAAAATATTCACCTCAATATTTTAATAATGTGTCTCACTAATGGGGATGGATTCTCTGAGATAATAGAGATTTTTTCTAAATTAATACTTTTGTGTGAAGAAATTACCTCATGATCG
The DNA here is from genome assembly GCA_963277665.1 of Viscum album. NCBI lineage: Eukaryota > Viridiplantae > Streptophyta > Magnoliopsida > Santalales > Viscaceae > Viscum > Viscum album. The sequence continues at coordinate 114,224,382 of OY728140.1, read as the reverse complement.
CCATAACGATACCACATGTAATATTAAAAAGATTCCTTTGATAGGAAGCATAATCACTAGTGGACTCAGTAAATACTTCTCGAGATGATGAAACCCATCTTAAAGGTAGTTAGTTTAACAATACATGATTCAATTTTTCATTAATATTATGAATAGAAAACACAATCTCGAAAACTTGCCTTTAAGAAATTGAAATTAGATAATTCATCCCTATATTCAAATAAAATAATTGAGTATTTGAGGTAGAAACATGTCCCATATATACTTTAACTTATAGGGATAATCCTGGATTCTATTATGGTGTACAAAAATGTTTAAAATCATTCCTGAGGTTATAGTGAAATCAAATTTTATGGGTGTCATTATAGAGTATGCTATCATAGAATGTTGAAAAAACATCATGGCTGACAAAATGGTAAGATCATTAACAATATTTCACCATGATGTCATATTTATAGTACAAAACATACGTTAATAAAAAGTGTTTGAGGATATGGTCCATGGAAAACATTAATGTGGTGTTGACATTCTTCCAGATGAATTACATCACCCAATTGGAATATTGTCCTTGGGGTGCCCTATTGACCATGGAAACTTCATCTTAATTTTCCATTATAATTTTGTGATATACTAATTACACATCCATGATTAAGAGTGATTGGAATATAGCCCTAACATCAATCAATTGTTCTATAATCTGAATTGGGAAGTATTCTATGGGAAAATATTAGTTGAGATATCTGAAAGGAATGAAAACTCTGATCGAACCATTTTTATCTTTGACGGGGACTACATTGGCGGTTTATTTTATGTATTATACTTTACTAATGATTTTATCTATGATTATATTATAAAAATTTATTTTAAGTTTGGATTCATGAGTTGGATACATTCTTCTAATTTCTTGTTTAAAATTATGATGATATTTTTGACGGCCCATGTGGCGGGTAGCCTCATCTTGATCAGGGTCTAGCATTTATGTGTAATTAAAGGAGTGTAAATCTCAATATAGCATTTAGAAGATGTAATATAGTAATTGTTCTTTAAGGGAATTGACACACTGACCAATGTAGATCGTTGGTCTTCCTCTATGTCTAGATTTACTAGTCGGAGTTCATCGATGCTGTTAGAGCCCGTTTACATGAATTTTGGAGGAGCATCTTTGAGGTCATCCTTCTATTCCTCTTCATCATCCTCTTCCCCCTCCATTATACGCATGTCAAGAAATATTATTGGAAATGAGGGATCTATATTTTTAGTGATAGATTGATGACACGATATTCTGAGGTATAGATATCTCCTTTTTTCAACAGTGACAAGATAATTCCTTGCAATTCAGATAATGTTGTTAGGGTCTATTGAACTTGAAGGGATAAATGGAGTTCATTTTACATGAAGCATCTATACCATTAGAATTATCATATAGATCTTTAGTATGGTTGGGATCATCATACATGATTGCTATCATGAATGTTGATGAGTATGTTCACAACTCTGAAATAATATTTTTGAATTGACTGATGTTGAAAATATACTAAATTTTGAGCTCTCTTAATGAGGTTGTCATGGTCATTTATAGACCGTTAATGGGATTATCGTTTATAACATCAATATTCATGGTTTTCTCCCTTATCTATGCAAAATCATATATTAATGTATTGAACATCACAAAATTCCCACTTTTCCCATTGACAAAGTATGTGAGATATTGAAGACATGATAATGGGATTTAAAATAGTTGATGAAACCTAGGCCTTCGTAGATGTATATTTAAATTTATATCCTATCGAGAAACCAGTAATTTAGTGTAGATCATTATGTATTTAAATTGAGATCCATGCTCAATATCACCAAGGGTATTTTGTTATCTTCTGACATATTTCTAAACTGTCATAGGAGAGGGAGAATATTTTACTTCATCATACACCAATAATAGATGTTTTCATATTAGAATGAGACCTAATCCCGATCCATTTTCGATGAAATGATAATGGATGTCAGTGTCATCTAGAATTCTAGACATATATAAGGGCTTAATGTTTCCTTGAATGACAATATCCTTGTCTTGTTCTGTAAAATATATAACGACATGAAATTCCATATGATCGATCTGTGAACCTTATACCTCAGTAGTGGTAAGCTATGAATTAAAACCATGAGGGATTAGAGGGGAAACTATATGTTCATCATGGAGATACTTTTATAGGTTAATAGATTCCAAGGTGGAATGATTCCCCACAACTATGCCCAATTACATCAGAATGTAATATTATTGAGTTAATGGTCAATGTTTTCATATGGGTATTTATTTTCATAATTTGTTCTTTAGAGGTTAAATAACCAAGGGTTGATGGGTTCGGTGGATACAAAATGTGGAGGTAAATTTTATGATTGATGGATTAGGCAGAGTTTTCCTGCTTGCATGTTTGGGATAATAATACTGTTTTACCCATTCCAATTGAGCATAAAAACATATGGTCTAAAAAAGTATTACAAAATTTGGGTATAAATTATTATTCATATGTTTCTCACTAAACTGTATTTCAATGTGTTTTGGTATTATAAATGGTTTAGGTTGGGACATATCTAGAATATTGGATTTTTCCACGACCACATAATACCCTCCCTCCATGTCTCTTGTAAACTCTACCTATGGTTCTCTAATTTGGAATAGGGAACATGTGTTTTTAAGACTTCTCATCATAATAGAAGGGGTTGATTAATTAAATGATGATAATATAATTGGTTATTAACTAATATTCTAATGAGGATTATTTATGGGGGAACAATTCTTGGAGTACCTTTTAGTTGGATGGTACATGGGCTCTCAACCCTAGAGGTATGAAATTTGAGAGATTCAAGAATGGGTTTGGAATTAGAACTATCTCATCATCCTATGTCAGTTTCGTTCTCTTCCAGACATACCAATTCCTAAGGGATCAATTTTTAGAGGACCGCGACAATAATAATGTTGGTTTTATTATAGAGGAGCTAACTAAGGGCCCATTTGGTTGTTTTGACATTTAAATGAGGATTAAAAGAGTTTGATTGATTATTTTCCAAGCCTTCCAATCATTGGAATTATATATTCTATTTATCATAAAATTTTTCCATTATCCTTCATCATTAAGAGTCGTAGTAGAAACACACTCCACATGTATGGGAAAATAACCCATCTTCACTTTCATGTAATCACTATATTTTTAAAGAAGTATTTAAAACTAAAACAACCATGGATGTCATGACCCAATGGTCAGCAATCTAAATCTAAAAAGTAACCGAGATATTTCTAAAAAAACTATTTTTAGGATTACATTATTTTAGAATTATATTTTCAATAACAACTTAAAATTAACTGAAATCGTTTTCATCTCAGAAAGAATAGAATTTTTTATTTTGGTATCTGATTTTAGTAAAATTTAATTTGTCTTCAATAAAATTGAAATGGGTATTTTTACATACACTACCATTTTAGAGTAGGTTTCATGCAAGGAGGTGTAATATTTTGAGATGGTGTCAATAAAGTATATGTTTTAAATGTGTCATCGTAGTTTCCATTCTTACAATTATTATTCCGAGAGCTACTTATGTTGGTAATGATTTGGATATGGTTTCCAAAATATAATCCCCTAAACAATTTGAAACCATGGAAAGAACCAAAATCTCTCCCAGATACTTTAAGGGGATATGTTGAGTTAGTAGCTCATCATAAAGGTTCTTAATAAAAATGATCATAAAGACCTCATTTGGACGTTGTATGTTCATGGAGTAAGTCAAATAATTACACCTAGAAATAAAATATGATACCCACTAATTCTCTCAATACTTAGAACTTCATAGGTCAAGGATTCTCATTTTCTACAACATAGAGTAGAATTGAAAAATGAATTGGCAGTGAAGATCATCCCATCCCTTGATCAATATAATTGGTATACTGGTATACTGTATTAATTATGGTCCCACTAAAGTCTATAAAAAACCATTGAGTTTGGATACCTTTTTAATTTTTAAGCATACAAATTATGGGACCACACCTAGAGGTTAAGTTCATCAGATGTTATTCCAAACTCCCCTAGACATTTAATTCTGGGAATATAAGATTCTTATAGTTTGGTTGGACTCTATTTTCATCCATACCTTCATGTTATGGTTACATTTCCTATTATACTACTGAATTCCCTTCTTACATTGCTTCAGGTTGATATACCATTGAAAGCATAGTGTCAATGAGCATGGTAGGAATTTCAAACTAAGTAAGAGACTGATAAATGGGAGACACTCATTGATCTAGCTTTGATGGATCCTCTTATACTCATAGTGGGTAAACTATAGTGTTTTTCTATGATGATTCATCTGTAAGTGATCTAGTTACATACCTAATGAAGGGAACTCCTGATATCTCACTACAATGGGGTTCAAGTATAAGAATTATCAATATATCATGTTGATAGGATGCTTTGACTCTATTTTAATATAACATGTTGATCATTCTAAACTACTTCATATCTTTCTTATACTAAGAAAATATTCTCTCAAGAGTGAGAGGTTAAACCTCTTCGAGTAGTGGGTGAGATGTGCCACACCGTTACGCTTTATCTTAGTGGATGCATGTAGTGGTGGAGGTAGTGGGGCATTTTAGGGAGTCCATAAATTCATGGGTAGGATATGGTTTCTGGTTTTCAGGATTTCAGAGGTCATTTTCCTGTGGACTATATTTAGGATGGACACATCCATATCCTATTCTTTGGTACTAGATCCATTTTCTATATAATATGCAAGGGAAGAACTAATGACAACCATTGATTACAAATTTCTTACAACTATTACATCAGTATTACATTGAGTTGATCCTAATTTACCCATTGGATGGATTATTAACAGAATGTGATATATAGGGGTGGTTGTACCATTAATAGATCACTATCATATTCACAATATATGGGGACTCACCTTATCATTCAATGATCCCCTAGGTGTAGTCTAGAGAAGGGTGAATCGAAGGGAATTTTTAGACAGTTTCAGTATGTTTGTTCCGATCAAGTATGTCAGGTTAGGAAATGGAAAAATTATGGAGGATCCTTATTTAATCCATCTTTCTCATCATTAAAATTATAACTTCCATTTGGGAGGAGGATGAGGGAAAAATAAACCTAACCATATGGGATATGACTATTTCCATACCACTGCTACAACATTTTAGACTATATTTGTTGGCCTTGTGGGGATGATTTCAGTGGAAAATTCTCAATCCCTATGGGTTGGGGATACTCTTATATTTTTGAAGATACGGTTTCCTATACTTCTCTATTAATCATGTGGATATTTATTCAAGCATGAGATGGGTGAATCATACAATATACATGTAAGATAATTTATTTGGAATGAATTGGTGTGATTTGATGAATGGACTTCGTTATGTCAAAAAGTATACTCAATCCTCCCGAATTCATCATTAATGTGTCATTTATTGGCTCTATACCATCGGTCCCGATGCATCAATGATTTTTTCACAGTCCATTATTATTGAGTGATCCTTATATCACAATAATAGTTTTCCTCTAAGTGTCAATGATAATAAATGACAATACATGATGTCACTTACGTAGGGATCTACTAATTAGGTGGTAGAATATAACACAATTCCTCATGTTCACCCTATCCCAAGATATTGTAATAGGATGGGTCATTGGTGATATACTGGAATAACATTATTAACATGTTACAAAATGCACCAGCATCATCTTATGTAGAATGTTTCTCCAACTGATCTAACCAAATTGGGTATTTACCTAATAACTTTTCATTTGAATTTGGTTTATTGAATATTGTTTTTACTATAATGGAGGGAATAAGATTCAAAGGAGGTTCAGAGAGTTCATGTTTTTGTGGAATGTCTTCTATTTGTGAAATTATGTAACTTATCAATTACAAGGCATCATGCATGACTAGCCTCATCTTATTAGTAACTTAACATTATGAGGTATTAATCACACTTTATTCTATAAGTAGAGAACCTACATGTTGAAATATAATATCATTATAGGAAGGAACTTCTTATGTAATTCCATCATGGGGAGGACTGCCACTATGTCTTGATTTCTAACTCCAAGAAGAAATCATGCAGAATATAATATTGGGTGTAACTTCAAGGAATTATACTAAAAGGTGAGGAACTTCTTTCAATTTTATCTTATAACCATGTTTAGGGTATATGTGACACTCATTAGGATATGTTTTCTCACAATATACCATATCTTAACCATGAAGAAGGTCATCCTGATAACATATCCATGAAGGACTATAAAAGGTATTAGAACCAAAATCATGTGGAGGAACTTCATAATTGAAAAAACTATTTTTTTACTTTTGGGATATGTAAAAAATATCTTTGGAAACCATTGATATATTATTGAGGTTTTCAAGAATACCAGCCTTAAGTAGAGTATGATAATTAACTAGCTCATGGTTTCCAATATTCCTTCAGTGAGGGTTTTTTTATGTTCTATCCTTTTGGATTCTGGTGTATCATGATATTGAAAATGAAATTCATGTATGGTATATTTCATGACTAACTATCATGTTATTTATAGAATACTCTTACTACATTCTGATGTTTTGGTAGGGCTATATGATTTCCCTAGAGTAGATATTAAAGGTGTCCAGTGGTCTTTGGTTTGATATGTTGTGTCTTCCTAATCCTGAAGTACATTTATCATGATGTTTTAGTGATAAATATTCTATAATTTAGTTGTAATATACATATTATCATGAATAATTTCTTACATGTTGATGGTTCATTTGAAATATGGAGGCAGGGTTGATTTTTCCACACGTCATCACTGCCGATGTAATCATTATATCCTCGATAACATGTATAATGTGGTCAGGAATAGATGAATTTCCTTTCATTATTAACTAGATTTAAGGTCTCAAGTCTATATATTTAATGTTAAATAATTAATATTTCATGGTTTTGGAATGGATGTGTCCCTACCCCTTTTCCTCCCTTTCATTCTAGGATATATAGGAAATCATCATGTTTGGGGCAGAGATATGGGTCTACCCCAATTTTATTTTGGGGAATATTGTATCGTTTCTCATCTTACTACCAAACTATGTTGGATTGATTGATGAGCATGAAATGGTATAAGGTACCTCTCATATGTTCTTTTCATCTCTTTCAGTAGGGATATTTGTAAGGAATGGGAATGTGAGATTATTCAAGGTCGGTTGATCACTTCCCTTGACAGGATATCCTGGGTGCCTGAGTTTGAGATACTTGGGATGGAGTCCATAGGGTGACATTCTCATCATACTGAGGAATTGGTGACATATAGAGTTAGAAAAAATTATTTCTAGAATAAAATAGTTGTGAAGATTCATGTTCAATTAATAAAAGTCAATTTATGACCTCTTCATCTACATCTTTATGTTATGGCAGGATCCAATTTTTATGTTTTGGTGAATGTATCCTATATTATTTTATATTGATATTGGTGTAGTCTTATTTTTGGAGACCATGAAATCAATGATTATATACATCGAAATACTTCATATTTGTGTTGGTTGTATGTGACGCCTCCATGTTCAGGACTATACCATTAAGGTTGTTCTCCGAAACTAGTGCCTTTGAAACTCATGGTTGAAGAAGTTGGGTTGGTGATAGTGTCCTATAATTATATGAGTATCCATATAATATAATAGTTTATGTGTATGTTCATGTACTTTAGTGGGAAACCATTGGATTTAATAGTGTACTGGTGAATTTTCTTTGATGGAATACAAGAAATATTAAAAAAATATCATCAAATAAGATTCAGAATAAACGATCTAAAACATGAATGATTGCCATAAAAATCCTTCAATAAAATTATTTAATTTGGTTTGGTATTCAATAGGGTGTTTTTGGGTTGTTGACATAGTAATAATTGGATTCATCTCAATTTCACCATTTTTTTCACACCCATTTTCATGGTTGATCAGTTTCCAACATGGATTATTCGAGGAACCATAAACCCCCAAAGACTCTCATAACCATGATAAGTAATGAGACTACACTCCAAAGGAAGGATCTCATTTGAGACATAGACAATAAAAATTAATAACAAATTTTTTTTAAGGGGATAGGAGGTTGGTATCACCAAAAATGTTTTAGGGTAATTATTGCATACTTTTGGATAGTCAAATATATTTATGATATTTTTGTAAACTATTCTTAAATTACAAATATAAAATTGGTCACCCATATTTATTAAATATTTGTTATATACATCCCTTTATCAAAAAAACTTTATGAATTTTTGTTTTTCATTGATGGAGACTATTTCAATGTATCAAGGTTTCTACATATTGGTTACCTTTATTGTTTTTATTGTAGTTTTTGACCACCAAGTTAGGAACTCAAGAACTTATTGTCATCAATGGAGATGGGAGTTGTTCAGATGTTCAGATCAAGAACTTTACATGGGATTCTTATATATCATTGTGAGAAGAATTATAACCCACATATTTTATTTCCATATAATGAGAAACATCATACCTTTTAAGTTTATGTGAGAAGTACAAAACCATGTGGTTTAACATCAGGAAGTAAGTATTTTTAGGAGAAAGGGGAGTAGAAAAATATGGTGTATAACTTATTAAAAATTACCCAAGGGTAATATAATTCATTTATCATCCCTTGTAGGGTACATGAAATTACTACAAATATATCCCAATAAGAATCATGATATTGGGTCACAATATTAATACAAACCTCTATGTTGGATATGACCCAACAATGAATATGAACCAATAGGGATGGAAATGGAGGGAAATGAAAGTAATATTGTTCCATGTGTTAAATATGAACCTATTAGAAATATTTACTAATCATTATTATGGTTATTTCAGGTTATTGGTTTTGTTCCTCAATGAGGATTCATAGATATCACATTTTGTTCAGGAATTAAATCCCATAACATTTTGGATGGTTAGGGGTAATACCTATTAGGGAATCCAATTTTAGGATATTAGTTCTTACTAATGACATGAACTCCACTATCCTATAAGAAAAATTGACTCATGCTCAATGTGAGTAATAAGTGGTAGTGGATGATCCGGAACATCACACAATGGTCACTGCTCACCAATGGATGAGGGAAATGGCGTGGATGGAGGGTAAATTACAATAATAATAACTATATGATTACTCTTAGAGTGATTCTCATTTAACCACCCCTCTAGATAGGTATAAGAGGGTAATAGGGATATTCTAAAATTAAAACAGTTATTTATCATAAAATTCCCTTCATATTTATGAATACATAAGTCACTACCCATCACGAGAAGCCATCTTCCACCATCCCTAAGGTTGGGAGACTTATTTACATGAGAAAGTATGATCATAAACATTATAAAGACCCCACCTACTATGTATGTAAAATGGGGGACTTCATTTACCAATATAATGTATGATTGAGTGGGAACACTTCTGTACCATTGGTTTTAGTCACACATGTCTTGAGGATTAAGTGGAGGTCTTAGTTTGGTCCCCTCAGATGAGGGATTAGGGTAAGGGGGTTCCCAAAAATAGGAGATGCAAAACTAGGTCCCATGTGGTGCTAAGCCCTGAAAAACGGCTTTGGATACACCCTAGTGGTAACTATATGAGCTTGAAAAGTACTTATCCTTTGTTTTATAAGGGAGAATTAGGTATTACCTCACTTAAGTTCTATATGGGTGAATTTGATACCTCACGCAAGTATTACTTTAATGAAAATTGATTATTAACATGTGGGTAACCAAACATGAGTGGGAATTTTTTTATTCCTCCAATAGTCTCCCGATGTGCTCCTAGAAGTACATTTCACCAGACCTATGTTTGGTAAAGATCATTGGTCCTACTACATTTAGACTAGGGAAGTGGCATGTTACATATGTATTTGGTTTTTTAAACCATGGAAGAACTATAATCACTCTAATATAATTAATTTTGTCTTATTTTTAATCATTGATAGGTACCTAGAGGTATTTAAAAAATGGGTGAAGAAGTAATTCATGCAGAGCTTCCTATCATCTTCTCATATTTTAGTCATCTCTGATGAGGATGCAAAGGGTCATATTTATAGTCAATCTTGTTACCCTATGGAAGGATGTAGTTTGTGAAAGTCACTCATGTAGTTACCTCAAGAGGTTATACCTGTGTGAGTAGTCGGCCACCCATTTTGGGCTATGTAGTTTTTACATGTGTGATACTCCCTTCAGACAACACATGATAAAAGGGTTTTTCATCAAATTTCTTTCCTTTTGCTGCTCCCTAAATTTAAGATAATTTTATTTGAAGCATTACATCTTCATGTGAAAAGTGATTTTGAAAAATACATAATTATATTTATATAAATAATATTGTATTTATGATATAATGATCCATATTGAATGATTACATAATGCTTACTGTATTTCCATAATTATCATTGAAAAATATAATCATTTCTCATGTGTAAATACTACATATCATCTACAATATTATATTGTATTTCATTTTTCATAACTATCAATCATAGTTGGTTTTAAAAGTAAAATTATTTTATAGAAAATATAATTGTTTCCTTATTATTATTCTAGATATTTTTTTAATAATGTCTACTTTGACCATATTCATCCAACCAATGTCGTTTTGAGCATATGAGCGAAATTTCAAAAAAAACATCCTATATAAACTTAATAGATTATGTAATATATTATGACATAGTAATAATCCATATAAATGGAATAATAAAATATAATATTTTTCTCATGAATGTAAATATTTTACACCGGTTTGTTATTCAATAAGAAAAGGAGCACACATGACATGTTGGGAAAAAGTTAAGAGACTTTTTTTTAAAATGTGCTCTTTTAATGTTTGAATATTCTAAACCCTATTATTACATGTCCTTATCCTTCAATATTATTTTATGGATGTGTTTAAATGGACCAAAATGAATTATAAGTATAATTTTATTTCCCATATTACTTTTACTAATTTGTTTTCAAAATCAATATTTTTATAGAATACTTTAGCTTTCTTTACAAAATAAAAATTAAATAATATATTCTAACATACATAGAAACAATGAAATTTCACGACTCCATGACCACTATCTGGTTTTATGATATCTTATTAGTCATTCATGTTTTATTTAAATAAAAAGGAAATTTTATTTTTTCTGGGTATTCTATGGTTGAATATATATTTTTTAAAATAAATGGTATTTAAATATTCTTAAGTGTTTTTCATATGGGTTCGAAAGTGTTTTTCAAGGGTTTTATGTTGAAAAGGTGAAAACATAAATTTTTAATTCAATATATTGTACTTCAGATTTATATATATAAAAAGGGTGTTCCCAAAAAACATATATGATGGGTTGATCCCCTTGTAATCTCATGAAAAATAAATGATCCATATATAGCTTAAATAACAGGTTGGGCCCCAGTATAGCTTATGAAAAATTAGTGATCCCTATATAGATTATATAATGTTTGAGCCCCACCATATCTAGCTAATGTTTTTGGTAATTAATATGTTATCTCAAGAAATATATTGAATGTCATCTATATGGTTATTCTAATTTTAAGGGTTTTTAAGGTTTCTATGAATATTATGCTATATTCTTCCTAAAAAGGTGTTTCAATTACTCGGTATTGGTTTTAAATATTTTTATTTATAAAAAGTTCAGTTTTTTCGTATAAAAATGATTTATGTAAAACATTAAATTAATAATGTGATAATAGTATGAGTTTTATGAATTTTCATAATTTTCATTTGAATAACTATTTTCTTATTTTTGTGTCACTTACTGATATTTTGTTACTCATACCTAATTTAAAAAAAACATTGGGATTAAGTATGCATATCGACATAAAATAAATAATGTTAGTAGCTTTCAATATTTTTCATGAAAGGAAAACATGTATCATTTTTAAAATTTTATATTACTGGAGAAATGGATACTGATCAAAATTTTACACTTTGTAAAATATGTTTTTTATGTCTGAGTTATGACACAATTTTATAAAACTATAAAGATAAAATTATCCACAAATATATGAAAATTATTTTATTACTTAAAACTAAATATTAAATAATGTTTAAAGATAAGTCCTTAGTGTATTTATTAGAGGAATAATTTAGATAAATTTGGAGATTAGGATATTTCCATGTGATATTTGCTGAAGATTTATGTATACCCTAATGTTTTTTATAAGTTTTTAGTTGATCAAAATGTCAAATGTTTAATCTCCCATTTTTTGGTATTTATTGATGGGAATTTTTAGTGATTAGTTAGATTTCGGGAGATTTTTTTGGGTTGAGGTATACGTAAACATTATGTTAAACGTGAAGGATTATCTAAGAAGAATTAAATTAAATTTTTGAGCATGTTCCTTATATTCGATAATGTTTTAGAAATTATATTAATATAGTTCTAGTAAAAAGGAAACCCTATTAGATCTGGATGGCCAAGAGGATTGAAACCACCACTAAAGTGTGATAAGGGGGAATCTCCCAACACTATCCAACACGATTTCCTTGTATGTGTGATATGTTTATACATAAACTATTTCTTATATAAATATTTTGTTGGTATTGGTAATATATGTTTTATCATAAAGATAATCCATATAATGAAATGTGATTTTGTGTTTAATTCATCAATGTTATTTCTATTGAATATGTTTATATTTCTAGGGATCATTATATGTTTATGGTAAACTAAAGATTATAGAATTATAATTGTGGAATAAATGTTGAACAGTATTTATGAAGGATATATTATTTTAATATTTATTTTCGGTGATTCAAGTCATTTATGGAATTTATAATCATATTATGGATATTATATGATTTTGGAATAAACATTTTTTTGATATATAACTCAATGAGTGGCTAATTGGTGATAAATTTTAATTTAAACATAGAAGAAATTTTAAATAATAATTCTGAATTTTGGGTCTTAATCTTAGTATTGAATATTTGATGAATTTAATGGTTAGTTATTTGTCACATGATTTATGATAAACTTTGGTGTTATTGGGGATGTTTTGATGAATAATGTATTATTTCATTATGTGATGGTTTTTTAAATTTGGGAATTATATTATCATTCTCTAAGAATTTTATTTGTGGTTAAAATTTATATATTTTAGTAATAGATTATGATATTTGTTTGGAATTTTGTTATTCATTAGAAGTTTATTTCAGTGCATCAGGAATAAATATACGTCTTTAAAACTCATCATTTAGATAAGATGTTAAAATTTGGGAAGAAACTAATTAAAGGATGAAATTTTAATTTTCAAGTTATTATATTTCATTATGTTACAATTTTATATGTTAAATTAATTTGGCAACTATAACTAGAGGATTTTGAGAAACAATTACCCTATTACCTTCATTTCTATGGAATTTAATACCTCTTTCACACCTATTTTTAACAGTTTTATGGTCATTGAATTTCCAATGATCGTTCACATTCTTATGATAAGTGATATATATCACTCTTCACCCTTATTGGAATATTATTATTTTCTTTGAGGTCCATATTTTTATCACTCACTAATTATTTCCAAATAGGAAACCTAATTATGTTTTGTTACTGATGACTTTCGTTTTTTCCCTTTCCCTCATTTCATGTGAATGTTTTATAATGCCTTTTTATAAAGTGGGATTTCAACAAAGGTGTTTTATGGGAGAAAAACTTTGATTACATTGATCATGTTCATATTATGAGTAAATAAATTATTAATGAGTAATAATGTAACACCCTGATATTTAAAAAAAATAAAACTATGTTGGATATCATATTTAACATGAAACACCGAGCATAAATGCACCAAGGAATATTATTATTTAAATATTAACATTTTAACCATTCCATTAAATTAGTGGTTATTAATATTTCAACACAATTATGAAATATATAATTTTTATAATCAATAAAAATTCGTTGATTAATTTTTTCTAAATAAAAATTCAATTTTTAGTAGTCATTTTATTCTTCAAAAATAAGTCTTCATTATAAAAATTATTTTTAAATGACTGGAGTGTGTAAATAATTTATAAAAAATTTATAAATGTAATTTTTTAAAATGGTTATATTTTTTAATTCACCATTTTCAAATGATCTTAGAGTGAAATTTTGAGATTTATCATTAATAGTTTTATTTTAATATGAATAGTAAAAAATATAAATTTTTATTCAAAATAGTATTTTTATTTATAGTGTTTACCGTGTAAAATTATATCTTGTATTATTTTTATTGTTTAAATAGTTATGTTTTTTTGAAAAGAATCCAATTTTGGTTTTTAATTAACTATATACTTGAATTTAGTATAAAAACAATTTATACATTGAATGAAATTTTTCTGAAAATTTTATTTCGCCATGTGTTGTCAGTTTAATTAGAAATTAAATTTTAAAACTTATGTTGATTGAATTTTAAAAAATTTATTCCATATTGGGGAGAACTATCTAAAATTTATTTATATATGTTCCTTTATGTTTTGGTTTTTTCGAAAATTAAAAATAATTTCTCTTACCACGATAATTGGTAAATCAAGTAACTAAATCTAAAGATAAAATGATAAGGACTAAAAAAAGACCCTAAAACATTCCTTAACTCAATTAAAATATTATATATCATCCTTAATCAAAAAATTTAAAACATAATGTCATTTTTTATCATATTTTTCAATTATTTTGATGATTACATTATTTTATAATAAGAAAAGTCTAAAATGGTATTCTCTTTATTTTATTATCTCTAAATTTTTCACATGAGGATAAATAATGGATATTTTAAGTTTTAAATAGTATTTTTAAAGATAAATGTCTATTATTTTAATTTATTTTTTATTTTAATGGATTAAATAATTACCATAAAATCCTACACAACTCTGAAGTAGAAATTATTTAATTAATATAAAAATAATAAAAATGATAATAAAAATATATAAAGTTATATAATTTCAAATAATAATTGTGATCCATAAATTTTTTGGATAACTATAACATTTTTTGTGGTTTTAATTAATTATAATATAATTCCATAATTTTATTTAATTTCTAAAAGTTAAATTAATGGAATTTTTCGAAAACTTACATTAATGAAATTTGTTAAATATAGTATTTCATTAAATAATTTAAAATTCCAAAAAATAATATAATTTTCAACATGATTTGTAAATGGTTTGAAATATCATCCATTGTATATTTATTGGTCATTTTACTGTTTATTTTTAAATATCATGACCCTCAAAAACATAAAAACATTTATTTCTTTGTAGGATCAAAAAATGTAAACTAGGGGTTATATCTAAAATATATGGTTAAGAACACAGTAAAAAATATAATTTTTATGAGATTATTTAGATATATATTAATTTTTATTCTGATATAATCAATTTTGTCCCATTTTGAAAAGAATACTAATTTTTATTAATTTATATTTTTTAGGAAATTCCTTGATCCCCCCAGCTCTCTCTTACAATGGCCACCTCTTCTTTTCATTTCATCATACTTAAAAGAATTTATTTCTATTTAATACCTAAATACCCCTCTTACTAAAATATCTCTAAACTTCCTAGATTCCATATTTATGGAATAATACAAACCTTTTAGTTCTGAACGTGTAAAGAAAAAAGCAATTGTCCAAAAAATAGGTATATTTCTAAATCATGAATTTTTGTTTCAATTTTTCTTCCACATCTATCCTGTCATCATAGAAAATTATTATATAATAACATATGTATGTACCATATACATAGTTGTTATTATATAAATTTAATATCTAATATCAATCTCTAACCTTTATTAAATGGGAATGGAATCCATTTTGTGTGTGTGTGACTAACAATTGCCTTGCAGACCGATGTTATTTATTTTCAGAAACTAACTCTTATTAATTAATATAATGGTTGATTTAATATATATATATATATATATATATATATCATTTTAATGAATTATTTATCATTATATAATGAGAATATAAAATCTATGTCCATACCTTTTCATTAATTGATAAATAATAATGTCATTCATACGTATGTGTGGACTACCTCTTCCATAAAGAGATGTGATCCATTTTTATCACCGCATCACATGTATTATACATATAAGTATATTTTAAATTGTAATATTGTATTTATTATATTTCTATTATACAAATATAAAATAATAATTCTTATCTTTCTATAATAACCATTAAAAAAAATAAAATTTACGCATGTGTATATACATGCAACTGTCTCCTTGATTATAATGTAGTTCATTTTTCATAACAATATCTCATGTTCAGTTATAAGATTAAATTAAATTTATAAAAATAATAACTATTTCAGATTCTACAGATAATATAATAATTATCACATTAACTATATTCAACATACCGAAGTAATTTTGGTTATATGTGTCGAATATCATCCAAACATCCTATATGAACGTAATGGATTAATTAATTATTTAAAATGGTAACAAGTGAAATAAAACTAATAATAAACTCTAAAAATGTTAAAAATAAAAAATTTAACTAAAATTTATTTATTATTTAGGATTATTAGGAACACACGTGACATGTCATACATAAGATACGAGACTATCTTTTAAAAAAATACTATATTAAGGTTTCATTATTCTAAATTTTTTTCTTCAATTTCCAATTTTTAATAAATTATTTTATTTGTTTGTTTATATGAACATAGATGAATTATATATTAAAATTTATGTAGAATTTTTTTTATTTCTAATATTTTCTAGAGGAATATTTTTACGGAATGGTTTGAATTTCTTTAAAAATAAGAAAATGATTGTTCTACTTTAAAATATACAAAGAGAATAAAATTTCCCACTTTAATGACCGTTATTAAATGTTTTTATTAAATTAAAAGATTTTATTTTTCACCAATGTAATACCCTATTATATTTTATTTGGGTGTTTTTTTATTGAAATTTTTTTTTTAAAAGGAAACACTATTTCAGTGTTTCTTTTTTTTCATGTCGGTTAAAAAGATATTTTCCAAGGGTTTTATAATGTAAATTTCAAAGAATAAAATGTTTTATTCTGGAAAAGGTACTTGAAAATTATAAATGAAAACTAGTGATATCGATAGTTTTTATATAATGGGTTAATCCCAATTAATGCTCATGAATAATGGGTGATCCTGATACAACATATATGATGAATTGAACCCTATTAAATCTCACAAAAAATACGTGATAATGATATAGTTTATGAAATAGATGAGAACCATTATATCTTTCCAAAGAGTTGGGAAATGATTTTGTTCTCCTATGAATTATAATGTAAGTTTACTGTATGGTTATTCCAATTTTTTGGGATTTACGAGGGTTCTATGAGTTTATTCTTATATGTTTATGAAAAAGGATTATGAATTTATTGTTAGGGGTTTCATAGTTTTCATTGATAAAAAATGTGTTTTTTTCATGTGAAAATGATTTATTTAAAAAAATAAATTAATATTGTTTTAATGTTATGTATTTTATGGTAGGTATTCTTTTTTTATGTCCCATACTGAGATTGTTTTCACTTAACCCTTTTTTTAAAATATTTTCCATTAAGTTTAAGGATTGGAAAGGAGAAATGTGAATTTATGTTTATTGTTATAACAAATATTAATAAGAAAAATGTGAATCATTTTAAAAGATTTATATTATTAGGAAAATGGGAATTAATTAGAAGTATCCACTAAATATAATATGGTTCCGTTATGTATGAGTAATGACCTAATTCTTTAAAACTTAAAAACAAAAAAGATCCGAAAATATATAAAAATAAAACCTTAAATTAATCCTTGAGATTATATAATGTTTAAGGAATTTACCTCAAATAAAAAATAAACTGAACCATTAATCATCCATAATATATGAAAAGTAATATTCATTATCTACCCCAAAGACACTACCTTGATTTTAAAACTGATTCCATTCATCCAAAACATTATTAATAATATCAATAGAAATTTCTAAAATATTTCACCTCAAGCAATAATTAATGTGTCCAAAGAAACATTTCATATGGTCACTCTCAAGAAATAAAATCAAAATTCAAGATTCTAATGAAAGTTAAATAAAAGATATGGACATATCAAGTGAAAATGTTATCACAAAATTGAAATATACAAATAGGAATTTCTATTTCTCCAATAGAATATATACATTACTTACTCTAAAAAAATAATCCACATTCAAACACTAATTAGAAAAGATATGAGTACAAAAATGATATCCACCTCACTTGATAAGGTAGAGTTGTCTAGTATGACACAACTAATAGTCAATGATCTCTTAACATTATAATAAGGATCTTGATCTACAATAAATGACTATCATTATCTAGATATATGATCTTTAACTTGATATTATTGATTTCTCTTAGCCACAACACCTCATTATGACTAAAAGTATTACCATCTACCATCAACATGAAATTACCTTCTAGTAGAAAAAAAAAATCTTCTCTACTATGGTTTACCTATTTTTGAATAAAATTCATGTATCAATGAATAAACATACCCTCTATTTAATAGAAACCATATACAGTATAAACAATATGAAAAACAAAAATTACCATAGGAATGATAGTCCATTCGATCTCAAATACACATGGGTATAGTATATCTTATATAGCCACACTAGAAATACTCCAATATTTCCCATCACAAAATATTATAAGAATAAAAATTCATTTCTAACTTCTATTTTCCATGGTATAAATAAAAATAATTTCCCTTTTTACAAACCATTTTTTTTCACACTCACAACATCATTTTTATCTTCATTTATTTTTATATATTGTATTGGTGCTTTGATTACCGTGATTAGGAAATAAGGTAAATTAATCAATAATAAACTGTAAAAAATATTCTCTCTCAATCCATATTCAAACTACTAATCCTTTGAATACTTATGACATTGTAAATTCAAATCCATGTATCTTAGATTATTGAATTTACCATAATAGTAAAAAATAGAAATTTACCCTAATTTAACATTATGAAATTCATACCTTATATATCCATATATTTATAAAATAAATCTATCCAATAAATCGTTCCTAAAATCTATATTAGGTTAATCATCCAATTTCATTTTCTATTCATGGATATCCGAGTAGTTCCATGTTGGTCCTTCAAAAAAAACAAAAAAAAACATAACCTTGATATTCAAAGGAGCTCCAACCGACTCAAAACATATATTGAACCCATCAATCCATTTATTAACAAATTTTGAACTAGTAACTACTCTAAAAATAAGATAATTATATTCTTACACATTTAAAACTATATCAATAATCAATACTAATGTTTGTTGAAATCCCTCTGTTACCATCTAGAGTTCACTAAACTATCTCACTTGGATGGTTTTCTTAAATTAATGTCTACAGTTTTCATCAAGTAACTAATTTTAAAATTTATCTTCATAATAATCATTAAAAAGATTATCCCAATCCACCTATTCCAATAATGATCCTTAATACACCTTTTGGTGTTATATAAAAATTACATCAAACATAAATTAGTCTAAATAATATCAATTGATCAGATCAGTCACATCATTACATCATACAAATTATTTCCCCAAAATTAATCTACCCAAAATTCTAGTTATACACATTCCATTAAAAATGTAAGAAAACTTTTATTATTTTAACATAACACACCAATGTCAAGGACATATTGAGTAATTCAACTTGAGAGCATCATCTGGAACTATATTAGAGCACTCAATGTAAAGAGCACCCCACATAGAAAAAATAAATTGATTCTCTTGGTTACCTATAGATGGTAGATATTCTACAACATTGTTACCCCCACACTATGTATGAGATATCTAATCTATATATGTTATTATATGTTTTAATTTTCAGATCTGATAGATAGTGGAGAAGGGGGTACACCATTACCTTAGAGATAATTGATGATAATGACATATTCCTTTTTGATCCTTACTTGGATAATGTTGAGGGAAAACATATTTATTTCCCGTAATGCCTAGAATTTTACACATTTATGATTTAGTCCCCATAATAATATTAAAAGCTTCTGAATACCATAACCACTAAAACCCTAGAGTCATGAAAAACACCTCCTCCCAGCATGAGATAACTACTATTGGAACTGTCGACATTGAGCTTTGATTGCTATGTAGAAGGCCTCCAGCAAACCCATCGGCCCTAGAACACATTTATAAAGATTGATTAATCAACCATCATATATTCAATGATATCCCTCATAGAGGGAAAACTATTCCACTATTTCACAAGATGAGACTAGTACACCACAATGGAACAATATTGATCATGCATGGAAGGACTTGATCTAGGTGCACTACCTTGAATTGCAGAGTTCCTTACTCTCCAATTCATCTTGAAACCTGAAGATAAATACATTATCAACTCCTTACATTCCTTATTACAGTTTCCCACCCATTGTAACTAAGACTAAATAAAAACTCAATTATATTGTCTGAGAATCTCAAGGCCCATGATAACACATAAATTAATACACACATCACTTTCCAATTCATCTTAAAAAAATAAGTGATCATTCATTTCTTACCAAGGTAGATAGAAGTACCAACATCTAAATGAAATAATAATTACATTCATATTTATCTCTTTACCCTATTAGATAACATGATTTCAAATTCTCTAAAAAAATAATTTAAATTTCCCTGAAATCTATTTACACTACATATACCCCCTTATCATGTACATTATAATTATATTGGATGTTACAATAATCATTTTCTCAGAAAAAGAAAATGGGCTCTTAATATTAGAAGTCTTTCATGGTGGAGGACATCTAAATGTTGTTGACAATATCATGATTTTAATGAATCAAAATAGCATGTATGAAAGATGTATAATTACTAGCCTGAGAAAATGAGATATCAAAATCAGTGAAACTTGGAAAACCAATTGTCATGCCTCCCTAGTTACAACTCCACCATTTTATCACCATGTGGACAATGATCAAACAATATTGGATTTTCCGTACATTAATATTCCCTCCCGTCATTCTCATCAACCAAATTGGTCTCCACTTTGGAGAATCAAGGTCTATTCCATATATTCCATTAATCAATTTTCCCTATAGATAATGTCCCTCTAAGATATCCCATATTAAAAATTCTCTCGGTCTATGCATGAAATCCACCATGCCTCTAATATTGATATCTCCATCCTATATTGGTATTTATAATTTATACCAAGAGGCCCAATGACAACTTCTTTCACATTGTACATCCTATATAATGGAATATAACACCTTCTCAATCATACTCATTATCATATTAGGGACATTGATCGCATCTAGTATATGAATAAGAATGGAGATTAGGATGTAGTTGAAAAGAGTTATCTAACCACTAAATTAAAAGAAGTGATTTATCTATTAAATAATATGGATATTAAACTTTTCATCCACTTCCTAAAAATGGTGAATGCATATCCTATCTGATTAGATCAGATCACCTATGTACATCAGGGGAAAATTTCTCTAGTTAATACTAGTTAAGTCCTTAATTCTCTTCCCATATGGATCAAACATAGATTTGATATGTAAACGCTTATTTTCCAGTAGTTTATTCATTCCCCACTCAATTTTCCATAATACTATACAATAAAATTGAATCCAATATGGGATATTCTATTAGGATTAATGAAAAATACCATATCATCCACAAAAAGAGGAGGATGCACAAAAATATTTTTGTCACTGTTCCAAAACATAAATGTAGAGAAACCAAGAATATTTATATTGAGTGATATACTAAGATAATCCTAAACCATAATGATCAAATGCGGAGATAAGGGGTCCCCTTTTCTAATCCTCAGAGTAGACATAATGAAGCCCCAAATTCTACACATAATGAATATCTCCATGCAAGGGGTGTTGTAGAACCTAAATAAATAATAAAAAACATTGTCCTTGAAACTCCTTCTATTAATAACTCTGTTGATAAAGATCAATACTAACTTTTCACATTAGTTATTCATATTAATTTTGATGGAAAAAATATAATCATGATGTTTTTTAGATGTCTGATACAATTTCATGAGATATACCGATAGCATCCTGAGTGAATCATCCAATGATAAAGACATGTTGCTCCTCAGAAACCCATCCCCAATGGGGAATTGATAGAATCTTATTTAACACACTTTACAGTATTTTATAGGAGAATATATACAAACTTATAGGCCAATAGTGGTTGTGAGTGAATAGAGTATTCACTTTCAAAACCTAGAATAAGAGAGGTTCTGCAAGACACATAGGGGATACCACCACCTTGAAAAAATTCCTAGACCACACCAATTGTATCCCTTTTAAAAAGTTCCCAAGAAACACAATAAAAAATTACCAATAAACCATCCAGTCCCGAGGGAATGTCCTAGTAGAGAGAAATAATAATATCCCAAATCTCACTATCCTTTAGAAATTTTTCAAGGAGATGGTTAATTGAGTTATAACCCACTTTTTAAATAGAATAATATATATTTTTCTAACCATTAAGGTAACCATCATGGAAACATGGGTTAGAATTGGTAAGGAGGGAGAAAATATAATAAACAACCATACCTATCACTACCACTAGATCACTAGTAAATTATCCATCATCCCTAATATTATTATGATAGGTCCCCCAAAATCATTCCTTAAGGTAGGTTTAAAAATATTCAGTGCTTCTATAACTTACTCTAATCATTTTAGCATTGGATTTATCTTATAATATTATCCTTGATTGATAATTAATGTCTTCGAGAATGGTTTTCTTGAAACATGCTCACCAAATGGGTTATCATTAACCTGAATGGCCAGAAGGCCTTAATTATTATTGATTTTTGATAACCCCCATTTTAAGGGATGATGGGAAACCCTTACAAGGCCCGTAGGCTCAGAGATTACAAGGCCTGTTGGCTTAGAAGATTACATGACCCGAAAGTCTTAGGGAATTCAACCAGACTATCTACGAGGATCTTCCCCTCCCCAGTATCTGCATCATGATAATAGCTTTCCACCTTTGCATGGTCGTCTAGCTAGGGTTCTCATGAAGGACATTCTAGTCCTGATGGCATAGCCATACCCTCTCATTCTGACAAATCTATTTGGTTCTACTCTGGTGAGTGCACTTGATCTGAATCCTCCTCCAGGGCTACTCCTTTTTTGTAGAGTCTGTCTGGTGAAACTGCACTGATCATATGGCCCGATGACCTTGAGGTGGCCCGAAGGAATTAATGGTGGCCCTAAATCCTTACTGACATGAAGGTCGAGGTGATCTGAAGGCCTTAAGAACTCCAAGTCCTAACCGGTGGCCCAAGGTGAATAGTTCCATCTGCTACAGTACCAAACATTACCTGATACAGTAACTGCTATAGTTCATGCTGTAGTAACCGCACAGTACCTTCTACAGTACTACTACAGTAACCGGAATTATGCCTCCTCCTGGTTTCTAGCCTTGGTCTCGTGGATGTACTCAAGGAGTCCTCACCAACTAGGATGGGGCTTTTGTGCAGTTTATCATTCAAGTTGTACTCCAAGTTGATTACAATTTTCCCGAACATGGTTTTGATGGAGTCAATTCAAAGAGAGCATGTAGGTTTAGTTCCCATCCAGTTTTGGAGATCGAAATTCAAAAAATCGAGCTTATTATAAAAAAATTAGTTTTCATACATGAATTTAGTCTACGATAAACTCACGATCTCTTGGTAACCAGGGTCTGAGGGCCACATATTATAGTAAAAGAACAGACCATTATCATCAAGGTTCACCATATCTTATAACAAAATGGATAATGTATAAAACATGATTTCTCATATGTGAGACTTAATTCACATTTTAGTTCTTATTGTTAGGTCCCTTAATGATGGTAAAATAATAAATTCTCTCTAGAATTTTATTGTAGAAATTGTTTTTAGGGTTTTTTAGAATTAAAAATGAAATAAATACCCAAGGAATGAATTTTAGTAAATTTTTAATCTAGATTAATTATATGGGATATTTAATGTTTTGAAAATAAATTAATATTTATCATGGTAGTGAAAAAAATAAATAATTTTTAAATGTATTCCCAAAACAAAATTCTAATATCAGTATTGTATCTGGAATATTGGTCTTTCTCCAAAAAATGAT
The DNA here is from genome assembly GCA_963277665.1 of Viscum album. Classification (NCBI taxonomy): domain Eukaryota; kingdom Viridiplantae; phylum Streptophyta; class Magnoliopsida; order Santalales; family Viscaceae; genus Viscum; species Viscum album. The sequence continues at coordinate 114,200,207 of OY728140.1, read as the reverse complement.
ATGAATTTTATCCTATGGTGTTGATCCAATGACTGGGTATCACTGATGAATCCTACAATATTAAATTAATGTTTCTTAATTCATTAAATAAGGATTTTTTATTTTAATGGCCATCTAGTAGTGATATGGAATCTAAATTCAACAGTTTTTTTGATATGGTATATATGAATCTACAATCATGTATGTATGGAATGTCATGACCTTTGAGAAAGGAATACATTCTTGATATTATGATGGTATTTTAATTGGATGGATTATGATGGATTTATTATGTTAACATTAATGGTGATTTATAGAATGAAATTATCTTCCCCGAAAACCTAATATCTTTTACCGATTGGAAAATAAACCATCGCCCTCTCCTTTATCTTGAGTGAATGGAATTAATGACACATAATCTCTTTCTCCCCCCTATATTTTTACAAAGAATTACATTATTCATGTTATTATAATTCATCATGTTGGTGTTGGAATTTACTATAATGTCCAGATCTTTTAAAATATTACTATGTACGATAGTATAAAAGACACACAACAATCAACATAAACAATTGAAAAATATTATTATTTAAATGTTATAGTTATAAACATGACATTGAATTGGTGGTATATAAATAATTAAGAACATTATTTAATATTTTTAATTTTAATACTCAATACAAATATATTAATTAGTTCTTATAAAGTAAGCACTAAATTTTTGATAAATTCAATTTAGTAATCAAAATTGTGTTTTCTCCCCAAATGAAATTTATTTGTCAATGTGAGATAATATTAAAATTAATTTATAACACCTGTAGAAATTTTATTCGATATCAATTTTATAATATTTTAAACCATTATAACAAAATTCTCTTGTGGGTGAAATTTTATAATTTTTCTGGAAATAATTATTTTACAGTGAAGAGTTAAAGATCTCATTTTTTGTGAATCAATCATTTCTCATAATTAAAAAGTATTATTACACAATGATTTATATATTAATGTAATTTTAGAAATATTTAATTATCGATATTACAATTAATTTCATTTTTATAATTATTATATTAGCATTTATTATATATTTGAATATAGGCTTAAAATTTTTTAAAAAATATTTTCCATTCTATTGAAAAAAATTATTATTAAAAGTGATTTATTTCAATTATAGGAATTTAGTTTTAAGAAATTTACATTACATATGGTTTCATCATGTGAATTTATCCTAGATTTACATTTTTATATTTTTCTAAGGAAGTTAATTTTTTTGGGGAATAATAAAAATGTACAATGGTTTTATAAAATACAGTATCTATTATGATATCATAAAGACATTATTATGATATAAAATGTTATTAATTTTATTAAATGACTCATTTTTGTTAATATATTCCATGTATCATACAAAATACCTTAATAAATAAGTATTATAATGTATTTCATTAAATGTATGAAATTAATTATTAATGTCATGGTAGTGCTTGCAAAACAATGAAAAATGATAACTTTGTATTCTAATGATAATATTTGAGAAGAATGAAGTCTTGGATCGACATGGTAAATAAACTTGATTTCTTATATTGATACAAATTTCTGTTTTATATGAAAATTGAATTATCCCAACACTTATGAAATCTTTATACAGGGGAAGAAATGTTAAAATAACATATTAAATTAGTTTTCATAGAATATCTAGGAGTAAATAAACATGATTAATGAATATAAATTTTAATATTGAAATGATTTAATTTTTATATAGTAGTTTATTTTTAATTTATAGGGATTAAATAGTTAATTAAATTTTTATGCTATGCTGACATAGTGCTTCTATAGGATGTAGAAAAATCAAGTAATTAATTTTAAAATCTACAAGTAAATTTTTTAGGGTTATCTGGTTTCAAAAAAATTATAGATAATTATTTAATATTATGGATGTTTTAAAAAATTATATTGGAATTTAATTATAATAATTATTAATTTAAAGTCAATTTAATTAAATAGATTCAAAAACAACATTAAATTTTTTTAAAAAAATTAATCTTTAAATGTTTGAAAATTCATAAAAATAATATCTCTAGGAAAGTGAAGGGAATATGGTTTACCATATCATCTTTGGTAAATTTTGGGTCACTATTACTTTTATATTAAATATATTAAAAACTAAATAGTAAAACACTTTGACATCGTAGTTTTCATCAAAAATGTTAAGAGTGTTTTAAAATAAAATCATAAGGGTGAAATTATACATAAAATATTAAAAAAAATTGAGTGTGGGGATTTAGACACAAACACATCGTATATTATAAATATAAAATTCGGTTACATTTTTACATGAAATTTAATGTATATAAATTTAATATTCTGTTAATTTAAAGAGTTCCCACCCCTCACTTATTAAAAATAACCTACTCTCCTTTATTCATCACACATTCTGTTCACTCTATTTTTCCATGACGTTCCAAAATACTCCCATAGAAAACACCCCACATTCTAAAGTCCATATTTTTTTTGAAGAATACCATCATTAGAGGGAATAATGTGTAAAGAAATTTTTTTTATGTAGATGAGGAATATAATTCAGTACAATATTTTAGTTTAATTTATTCACATACCTTCTAAAAACATTGATAATCCTAGATGAAATAATAACATCAGTATCGTACATATTCTGAGATGTTACTATGTTAATGTAATAACTAATATTCATCTCTTTTTCCATCAAATGAGAAATGAATCTTTCATTCCATTGTACGATAGGAAAACACCTCACGAACTATTGCCATTCATTTTCCATCACCACATCTCACAAATTATTTTAATGGTGGATTATATATACATATATATAATTATAATGAAATATTAATTTTAATATAAATATAATATATAATATATTTTCTCATGTTTCTATTCATTGAAAAATATGAACGTCTATCATGTGTACATTTGGTTTACCACCTCTATGAATTGACATAAATATTTTCATGAACACATCATATGGATACTCCAAATAATTATATTTAATAAAATAATATTATATTTATGATACTAGAATATTATTTTAAATAGAAAATTAGTATTTAACATCCTTTTATGATGTTAATTGAAAATAGAGTTGTTAATCATAGTACGTATGAACAACGATTACCATAATTATAGCATATTTTATTTTTATAAAACTCTATCCAATGTTGGATTTAATGTAAAATTGATGCATAAATATGATAACTGTGTCATTATTATCATTCAATAAATTTTGGAATAATTAACTCTTTTATCACATTCAACCTACAAAATTTATTTTGGACATATATCTTAATATAATGAAAACATGTGACATTAAATTAATTGATAACATAATTTTATAGAAAATTGTCATAAAAAGATATAACATCTCTTTAAAGGGTTTTTAATGATGTAAATAATTAAAACAAGTTTATTTTTCATAAAGTTAATGAACATACATAATTCATTATAAATGAATGAAGTCACAGATTAACATAATTACTTATTTTAAATATTTTGAAGGCATGTTTTCTAAATCTCTTCTTTATGTGCTTATTCCTAAAATTATTTTATTTATGTATTTTTTTAGAAATTTAGAAATTTGTTTTTATTTTATTCTTATTTTTAATTTTTTAAAAATTTTATCAAAATGAATCATTTAAATAATGTCATGTGGGAAAATTTTTAATTTCATTATAAAACGAAAAAAGGAATATTCAATCATAACATATACTTAGGAATAGGATTTCCCACTATTACAATTGTTATTTGATTTTTTCTAATCCACTACAGGATTCAATGAATTTATCAAAGAATAACCCTTCTTCTCAATGTAGTAGGTATTTTAGTTTGGAATTTTTTTCTAAAAGGAATGTGTATTTTGATTTCTTAATGTGTATTACATGTGGATTCAAATAAGTTTTCAGTAGTTTTAAGAAGAAAAGTGGAACGCAATTTTTTCTTATTTATGATATGATACATGATAATTATATATGATGAAGTTTGTTCCCAATAAAACTTATACGAATTGGTAATATTGATAAATCATATATGAACGATTGATACTGATATAATTTTTATGATTAGTAAGTCTGATATATCTTATATAATAGGTGATACTAATATATATATTCAATGCATTGGGTAATATTCCTTCTCACCAATGGTAATAAGGAGGGATTTAAATGGGGAGGTTTATCCTGTGGATTTAAGTGGGATATAGTTGTTTCTAAAATGGGTTATAAATATAATGTATAGGTTTCTTAAAAGGGTTTCTATTTTCTTTATATGTGTTCAAATGTTTTCTTTGAGCATATAGTTTTCATTTTTTCATATCTATATGATTTATTTAATACAGTCAATGTTTATTATGATAAAGGTAATCAATTTATGGTATTTCCTAATTTTAACTATAATAAATAATTCTATACACTAATATCCTATTATGATATTTTTTTCTCATTCCATGTATTTAATGCCATTTCATAGGTATTATGGCTGAATGATAACAAACAATAAGTCTAATTAAAATCCATGAATAATATTTATGAAACAAAAAGTTGTTACCCTATAATATTTTTATATTTTGAAAAATTGATACAAATTGGACGTTCCCAATTTGTAAAATATGAATTTGGTATGCAATAATTGTGACCTAATTCTCTAAAACTGTTTACTAAAATGATACTGTAAATGAATGAAACTGAATTCGTTTCAAAAGATTCAATTGAAAAATTATTCAATGTTAGATCTATATAGTATTTATCAGATTAAGGGTTTAGATGTCATATAGTGTAATGATTATAATACTCTGATGATAACTTTATTGATAAGCCTAAGATACGGATAACATCATCATGTTTTTTTAAATTATCTTTAGAGCCCCAGGCCAATTTATGTTCCACTAAGGATGGGGTGAATCAGTGGTACAATAATTTTATGAATTCTTTTAATTTTAAATTCATCATCTGGAATATGTTATGGTTATTTATCCATCTAGTAGAATATATAAAACTCATTTAATTTCTAGTATCAAAATAAAAATCCATATACAAAATATTGAGTAGGTTAGGAAATGAATGTTTTACTCCTTCAAACGTAGGTTAGACAACCCATAAAGGATTCTTCAGTATCAAACAAGTGCATAAAATATATTTCATGTCAAACTAAAAGTCAACAAAATCCAAATCTATCTAGGAGACTCCAATTTATTTTGGATCAAACAAAAATACTTATTACACTTACTCTAATCAAGAGATAACTTCTACTACTAACTCTAACCAGATGGTTCAACATCTACCAATTTCAACCAAAATAATTCAGAATTATTAAATATTTGATCAACTAAAGTATTGTCATTGATATTTTTTCATGAGATTGTGGATTTTTGACATTATCATGTACATCTTCAAGAAAATCAGAAATGACGGTGTCAATACTTCATCCATATTTGGTGTTATCTGGATTCTCCTTAGTCATAGAATGTTCAATCATAAAAATGATTCTTCTACATAATTGTCACGACATCAAGCTCCATTTTTCATCAATACCTTTATTTAAGGGTATCTATAAAATGTATTGAAATTATATAAATTTATCATCCCTTTAAAGCAGATATTTTTACAAAACAAGTGATTCTAGTATGTCAATTATTCCATGATTTAAAATCACCACTAACATATCATTATAAATCATTCATTTAAATTTGTTGTGAATAAGTATATTTATTATTAACCATAATCAATTGTTAATACCTGAATGATGAGTGTATTAATACTAAGAATATTTAATACCCTATTAACCATGTGTCGTATTATTTTATGATCAAATTGAAAAACCAAATGTTGTGATTATTTTTTTCAGGGAGTGAATCTAAAATACATGATGGGGTTGGGTATTTACATAATCTTCTAATGTGAAATTACCCCTTTATCTTCATCCATGCAACCATATAATGCATACATCATACATAGAGGTAGTGATAAGTACTATCTCAGTACAACCTTTATGTATGCCAGAATCTCATAATATAAAACTCCAATACTCAAAGAACATGCTCTTTATTACTTATCTCATGGAATATAGACTTTTTAGCCCAATTTTTATGAATGAATTATACATGATTCATGAAATGCATCAAAATAATTAATGAATATCATGATCTCTATTTTTAGACTGAATCAAAAATTTCATAGGACATTCTCTATTTCTTCATGTAGGGAAAAAAACATCTTGTGGACTCATTGTCATCCTATTAATGTAGTATTAATAACCTATATATAAACAAATTCGAATACCTGCATCATTAAATGAATACTCGACCATCCTATTTTTTCTTCTTGAGGATTGTAATTCATGTGAGTCGTGAATTTTAAAAATACCGAATATCATGATATGTCTAAAGTATTCTATGCTCAGAATAGTGGAATCACGAGTTCTCTTTGTTCCTCTTCGTTAAATACACACATCTATATTTTTATATCAGTTTCTTATTTTTTAAGGAATAACCCATCTTCATCATCCTCAATAGTATTATTTTTGTTCAACAAATTCATGCATCCAAGAAACAAATTTCACGTATAGAATCGAAATAATCCCAAATGAATCATCCCATTGATATCATCATAGAAGATGCAAATTTGATCAATAAATGTTGTTTTTTGATGAATTACAATTTAGATAAACCTTTCAATGTTGCATGAGGTAGAATATGACTCCCTAAAGTGATTGAAAATTTGAGATCAACTCATCAAAGTGTCTTATGTTATTCCTTTTATTTTATAGATGGATGAATATTACCCAGGAAACACTTATCCTACAGAGACTTCACATTTTTCAAAGTTGTGATATATATATAACATAATTACATTAGCTCAAAATATGATAGTATGAGGTCCACATCCATCCATTTCCATGTCGTGTTTCCCCCCCTATGACATAGTCTAACCCCTTTCCAGGTCTTATACATGGGATCATGCTCCAGAATGCCACTGAGTCAGATTTGTTTAGTAGGATTTCCCAAGGGGATTGACCCATGTGTCCCCCTATGTGTGGTTGATGCCTAGAATTTGTGTCTCATAAGGTCGACCATATTTTTAGATATAATCCATAATAAAAGTGTTATCCAACCAAACAGTGCAACATAAAATTACCCTTAAACCATACCTCAAACTTTTCATGTAATAAATTATTACATGGACCTCAAATATTCATCATGAAGTATATAAATTTTGTATAGACTTATTGATCTAATTTCATAAAATTCATTTTCATCACATAAGGAATCCTTAAAATGGAAATAAACATTATAATGTCCACTTCAAGAATGTAATTATTTCCATGGTATTCCAATTGTTGTATACAATGTTCTCTCTTAAGAAAACATATTTAAAATATAAAGATCAAATTCAATAATTTTCAGAGTTAACAGGGAATTTTTTTCATGCATTGCCTTGAATTCCATCAAGTGAATCCATAAAATGTTTCCATTAATCACCACTTCATCCACATAACGATTGATTGAAAAAAAAATCAAAAATGTCCTCAATAGTATTGCTTGTGAAATTTATGAGAAATAAAATACCTTTTTAATACTAATAAGTGCATGTGGTTATGGAACTGATTCTCCTATCAGTAGAAGCTCTGAAATTGATGGGTTGGATGTTAACATGATCATCAGAGATGTACAGTAAGTGGTTCAAAGACTATATACCTGCATTGACATTCTTGGTGGAAATTTATTGGGTAAATTCACACTTGATTTCTGAATTACTATAAATAATGATAAGATAAAACATATGGAACCATGTCATAATAAATAATGATATGGTATAACCCTTATGTTTCATGGAGGAATAAGTCTAAAGATTATCATATTATCAATTTCATAATTACTCATTTTTTGTTCAAATGTTTGGGGAATAATTTGGTTAAAATTTATTGAGTTTTGAAAGTTGTTTGAGATTTTTTATACATTAATTTTAACATAAGAAAAATTTATTTGAAGAATAATTCCTTTAAATTTGGTTGAAATAATTTTAATAATATAGATTCAATTTTTGTTTTATGTAATATTTAATGTTTAAGGTAGTTATGTGTTACTAAAATTTGGTAATATATGTTTACTATACAAATAACCATGGGATTGTAATGTGATTTGGTGATTAAAAGATTAATACTATTTTAGAAGGATACCACAAATTTTTTGGAAACATTATATTATTATGTTAAATGTAATATTATTAGATAAAAATGGATTATTTTCCCGAATAATGGTTGAATTATATTTTTTAATCAGAGATGATTTTAATGTGGAATTATGGTAATTTAGTATTTTTATGGGAATGATTAGAATATTTTAGTGATTATATGATTATGGTATATAAATATTATTTATATGAAATTATGTGTGACTAATGTTGAATGGAGATTATTCCTAAATTAATCGTAGAATAATATGAGATCATTTTTTAATTTTTGGGTACAGAACGTTTTCAAGAATATTTGGTAGAATTTTAAGGTCAATAATTTATCAAATGATATATTATTAGCATTGGGTGTTATTGTTGATCATTGAATATTAATGTTATATTTTATTGTATAATTTTTAATTCATTTTTATAATTATATTAAATATTGATAACTATGTTGGTTTTCTTTAATGAAATTATGAATAGTTATTTATCCATTTCCGAAATTAAATAATTTGTTAGGAGTCTATTTTAGTACTTTAGGCATGGAACAATAATTTTTAACAGTCATCATTGGTCGAAAAGATGATACTCAAGGGGTGTTGATTAATAAATGAAATTATAGTTTTAAGGAATATACATTTACTTATTTTATTATTTTATAAGTAAAATTAAATCCTCAACTCTATGAAAATAAAATTTTAAAATAAATTTTTATCATATTGAATTCATTCCCGATAAATTTATGGCATCCAAAATCCATTATAATTTATGGTTTTGTGGTTACTAACATTCTTGTGACTACATTATCTCAAACATTCCATCATTTAGAATTACTTTTGTCCCTCTATGTCCATATTTTCACATCCCACAAATTTTATTGTATTTAAAAACATAGTTATGTGTTATTATATTAGACCATTAACCTTTCCTTCCTACTTTCAAATGGATGTTTTATTAATCATTAATAAATTGTGTGTTTTAGAATGGTTTTTAGATGATATATGCCTTATTAGTGAGAAATGTAATGTTTAGAGGATGCAATTTATAAAATGGGGAAACAATTTATTATCTAAAAATCTTAATAGATGATGATGTTCGATTTCAAATAGGAAATGCACCAAAATTCTTAAAACCCCATGAAATATTATTATTTAAATTTTATAGTTATAACCTAGCCAATGAATTGGTGTTTATGGAGTGGATTAAAGAAATTATAAAATATATATACATTACATACTAAATAAATATTTATTGATTAATGTTTAGGAAATAAACACTATACTTTTTTAAGGCCATTTTACACTTCAAGAATATGTTTTCATAAAAAACGGCATTCACTGGTTTTTTTAGAGATATTAAATTCAATTTATTCCACTATAATATATTTTATTTTTATTTTATATAATTTTTTGAAATTATCATATCAAAATTATCATAGGAAGAAATTTTTGATTCATTTGAAATGTTTTATTTTTTTGTTAATAGTGAAAAATACATATTTCTATAAATATGAAATTTATTTAGATTAAGAATTCATATTATTATTTCAATTTTATCTCAAAGATACAAAATAAATATATAGTATGATAAATTTTAATTAACTAAAAATAAATTATCTTTATTCTTATTACTAATATAAGTTCAATTTCATTGTAAAGAAAGAAATTTGTAAAAATTTATTTTTGTTGTTTTTTTTTTATTTTTTTATTAAATATACATTCAGCCACTAATTGGAATTTTATATATGGAATGGAATCATTTTTTTTTCTAAAAAACAAATTTATCTTAGGATGTATTTTCGAAATTTTTATAAAGAAATTAATGTTTTATAGAACAATAAAAAATAAAGTTTTCATGAAATACAATTTCCTTTATGATATCTCTTAACCATAAATACGGTTTTCAAATTTATTAAACAAATGGGAAAACATATGTAAAATATTACACGAAAAATATAATTACAAAAAAATTAAAATAATATAATTTATAATTTATTTCTTAATAAATATGAAAATCATTTTTTATTCCAACACAGTAATTCCCCGACATTGGAAAAATAAAATATTTATCATAACGATAATACTTAAGATGTAAGAAGTACTGGATTGTCTTCGGGAATTAAAATGGTTTATTATTTTATTATACTATTTTATATTTTATAATTTTGTTTTTACATAACAAGTGACTTATGAAAATGCTTATGAAATTCATGTAAAAGGAAACTAAAGTGAAAATAAAATTTTAAATAAGCTTTCATGTCATATATACTAGTAAATGTAAACACATATTAAATATAAATATCTATATTTATCATAATTTATTTATTATTATTATGGTTTATTATTTTTATTTTTTAGATATTAAATAAGTACATTAAATTCTTACAGAACACTAACACAGTTCATGTGCAAGAAGTATAAAAATAATGTAATTTTTTAAAAAATTATAAAAGTAATTTTTTTGGTGAGTTATAATCTAAAAATATATTTATATAAAAATATAACATATTACTGATGTGGTAAAGGTAATTATTATAATTATATTTTTTTCCTGAAAAAAGTTAAGGCAATGTTAATTAATTCTTCCAAAAATAAAAATATTGACGGTTTATAATAATCAATTTTTTCTTAAATGATTTAAAATTAATTAAAATTATATATTAATACAATATAAAAATTTCATCCATTATATATTTTTGGGTCAGCTATCCTCATATAGTATAATCTTTTTCCCTAAATATTTTTTTATATCATGATAATCATCAGAAGCGGTAACATAGGATCAAAATAAAGAGACAATGGTGAAACAATCACCTAAACAAGTAAAAATTTTATTGGATTTGATTTTTTAGACTCATTATCATATATTATTTTAAAATTTTCATTTTGGTTCCATTATTACATTAAAATTAATTTATATTTATTAAATACTTTCAGTAATTCTAATAGTGCTCGTCCCCTCACATAAAAATAGAATCCTCTTTTCCCCACATTCTAACATCTTTTAAGCATTATCGTTTGGAACATACATACCAAAATCCATTAATAACAGACCTGAACTCATTCTAGATTTATTATTTGTGGAATACTTCCAACCATATAAGGATTAATTTCTAAAAAGGAGATTATTCAAATAATAGGTTTAGATTTTAACCGATTATTTTACTGTTATTTCTGCTTCCACCTCCATAAAATATTATTTAACCATGTTGAAATAAAAAATCAAGTATCTTATATATATATATATTATTTTTATTTTTATTTAATAACCTATATATATCCCCTTTTCCATCAAATGGTATGAAAAATTAACATTCGTGGGTAAGGACAACTACCACCTCACGAAGTGATGTAATTATTTTTCCATCATCGCCTCCCACAACTGATTATAATGATGGATTTAATATATATTTATATTTCATGAAATATTTTTCATTATGTAAATATAATATATAATATAATTCTTCCATAACCATTCATTAAAAAAACTGTAACATCATTCATGCATATGTGTGGCTTACCACCACTACGATCGATGTGATTCTCTTTTCATGAAAACATTATATAGATATCTTATATAAGAATATTTTATGAAATAATATTATATGTATTATTTAATCCTGATTATTTTAAAATAATAAAATATTTATGTTATTTTAAAAATGTTCTTCATAAAATTGAATCATTACTCATGCCTACATATGATCTACAATATCCATGGTAGAAACATAGTTAATATTCCATATCCAACATCCATGGATGGTTTTGAAAGTATAATTTTATTAAAAATATATAATCAATTCATTAACATCATTCTGTTGATTATATAACGATGAAAAACATGACAATACACAACTTACCAAATTCAATTTAGACATATAACTTGAATATCGTTATAACAACTGACATGATTTGAATTAATTATGAAATTATATATAACATGGTAACAAATTAAACAAAAGGATTAATAATTATGGAAATGATTCTTAATCAAGTAAAAAATAAGAATAATTTTAGTACATATTATGATAAAGAATGTATGTGATGGTTCAACTGTGAATTAATGGACACTAACTAAAATTCACAATTTAAATGTTTATTGAATTATTTTAAAAATAATTTTCCTCCGTGTTCATATACATAAATTTATTTTATGTATATATTTATAAGTAAATGAATTAATTATAAATTAAAATTTTTATCCCTTTTATATTTCATAATTGTCTTTGAAAACAAATATTTTCACATAATTTATATGTTATGTTTTGACATTATTTAAAAAAGGAATATAGAATGTTTTATTTTAGTGTATATAGTGTCAATGTACTTTACCACCATTGAAAATGTTATCTAATGTTTTTTTCCTTTATAGGATTAAAAATTTCCTTGATTGAAAAACACTTCCTCTCTTTGTCTACGGTATTTTAGTTTTAAAAATGACATTTTAAAAAGAATGGTTAGTTCGATACCCAATTGTTTTATTAATTTGGGTTACAAATATATTTTAATGGGTATGAAGAAAAAACGGTGCAAGTAGAAAATGTTTTATTTATGATATGATACATGAAATTGGTGGATAATGATGGGTCAAACAGATATATATTTATGGAATTAGTGAACCAGATAATTATTATACAAATGTGTGAGCCACGTACACTATATATAAAGGGTGGTCCATAAACATATTATACAAATAGTTATAAAGATATAGCTTTAAAATACATTGTTTAATGTTCCTTGTCTTTAGTGGAAATAATGATGGAGTTAAAAGGGTGGGGTTTTCAATGTTTTGAAATCATCTCCAATTAAATCTGACAAGGGTTATCTTTATATTCCTTTGAATTTTAAATATGGGTTCTTATTTTCTTTTAATGGGATTTAAAGGTTTTATTTGAGATAAAATCATGATTTTATTGGTGTATTTGATTTATTTCATATTGTCAAAGAATATTGCGACAAAGGTAATTTTTGTGAGTTTTCATGTTTTTCACAACACTAAAAAATTCACTACTTTTATGTCCTTTAGTGAGTTTTTTTCTAATACCACATTTTTAAATGCTTTTCACAGGGATTAAGGATGCATAGAAACCAAGAATAATTCGTGGTGAATGATATTACGATTTCTCGTAAAAAGAAAAATATTTTCATAATAAAATATTTATATTGTGAAAATATTGATACTAAGCAGAAGTGTCCACTTAAAAATATATTGGTTGTTTCCACTAGATTTATGACCAAATTATCTAAAAAATTAAACTGAAAATACCCTCAAAAGATAATAATGTGAATCATTTTATAATCATTTAATTAATGAATTTTTTCTGGATGGTTCCTTATAGTGAAAATAAATTAAAAGGATGTGATCATAAAGAATTAAAAATAATCCATTAAAGAAGGAATGGTTACTAAGAACCTCATTCCTTATTTTTGTTTTGTGATTAAATCAAAATTTCTTAATTATTTAATAACCTAAATATTCTCTCAAAATATAATGAATAAAAATTGTGAATGAAATTAAAAATTATTAATTTAAAAAATAATGATGATAACTTAATCATGATTTTTTTGTAAGGAAAATATCATGATAATTATAAATAAGTTAAAATTCAATTTAGTTCATAAATTTTGATAATAAATTCAGTATAGATCAACATAAAATTAATTCCTCTTCATGAAATAATTCTTTTAAAAATATTATTTTCTATTGTGAATATGATTAAATGAAATCCCATATGAAAAATAATTTGGTTCTCAAAAAGTAATAATATTTTAACATATAATTCATTTATCTCATGGAAGGTATGATGAAATTAATTTGTATATTTCGAAAATATATTCATTTTAAGGCCAAGATTTTTAGAGAACTATTTTGATATCAAGGAGATGATAATTGAAAATATATTAGATGACAAAATTTAATTGTAATAATTATTTTTTTAAAGAAAATATATTTATACTAAATAATATTCTCTTCTTTAATGGCATCTTCGATGATGTTTGATTATCTAAATTATATCATAGAATAAACCCGACGAATATGTTATCATATTCATCTAGATTGTTTTGGGAATAATTCTATATTTATTATGCTAACATTGTTTTTTCATGGTTTAAAATTTAAATAATAACATTTATCATTGGATAAATTATTTATTTGATAAATTATTTCTTTATTAAATAAATAATTAATCAAATATTTCTTATCCATAAATATATTTTTTGACATGTGAAAAACCTTAATTTTGTCCCATAATCATGTTCCCTTAGTAATCCATATTTGAGCATAATCATAGGTTTTATGGGTTTTCACTGGACACTATGTTTAGGTTTATTTTTCTCAAATTCATTAAACATTATAAAAATATCTTTTTTACACTACTATAATAGAATACAAGTATAAAATCACAGGATTAGGTGAATAGTAGACTTTCTGGGACAATGTTTGGGTGAAGTTAAGTGAAACGATGGATAAAAATGGGATATATGATGATGAGTGGATGAAAATAATATCAGTTATGTTTTATAGAGGCCCAATGGGCATTGGAGTTTGCGGAATTTGTGGTGCAGTAATAGGGAGATGAAGAACCACATTTCATGGATTTATGCACACCATAGGTTTGAAATTACTAAAAATAGACCATGTAATACTCTATATTTAATTTATTAAAGTTTTCAAGTAGTGATTCTAGGGTTACAATAAATTTAAATACCACACACTATGTGACTCCATGTTACACACTGTGTATCCCATGATCATGTTAATTGGTGAAAAACTGAGTATATGATGAGATAAGGAGGTTGATAGAACTTGATTTGTACTACGATTAAACATTCCACATATATTATTTCAGGTGACTCTGTGTGTACAGATAGTACATTCTTAGAGTCCTCATGGACTAATACAATGAGTATTTATGGGATATCATGTATAATTCTGTATTCTATATACATTCATGAGGAATTTGTATATCCCATGAATATGGATTGTAAAGTTAATGAGTCTACTCAACATGTACCCAAAATACAAAATGACCAACCTTGTCACCTTGGAAATTTTGAATAATAGATATATTCCATGTACCATGAAAGATACAAAATTTGGTAGTGGTAGTACATGACTAACCCTTCATATGATCTCTAAATTCCATATACCAATCATGACACACCTAATTGGGCTAATTATACAATTCATTAATATTTATCACCCATGTTTAACTCATGGATTCATGAGTAGTATGTTCTGAGTTTTTTTTCATTGTGGAACATCAATACAATAAACCTATAGATTGGCTGTTTATCACATTTTTGTTTGGGAAATTGGGGGATCATCAGTTTTTTTAAGGTTACCACTAGTTATGAGTAAAATTTTTGAAGTGTACATTGAGTTATGTACTCCCTTATTTGTTGGGGTGAGGTACTACAAATAAGGGGTTTTATTCTCCCATAGTGAGTTAAAAATGACAATGCTTGGATCACTATATTAAAAATAATGTTTAGGTTCACTCTTGTATACTAGGGGAATGGTTATCCAATAGTTAGTTGGGTATTCCCCTATGTACACTGGAAAAGGTCCTCCATTCATGGACCAAGTAATCCCCCTTATTTAGTGGAATGGGTTTCTATAAAGGCTCATAAATACCCTAGAAAACACACATCTACCTAAATTAGGCCAATCCACCCATTGTAGTATTAGATAGGTAGAATGAGTTTTTTCGAAGTCTATTTGATTAATATATAAATGTATTATAATGTATCAATACATATGGAATATTTTAGGAAACTAATGACAGATCAAAGCATTGTGGAGGAATTTAGTTAAAGAATATAACTTGGTTATCAAATTTAAGGGTTTTAGGTATTTCATTTTAACTGGTATCACTAGTAACATGTCAAATACTATTCTTTATAAAGACAAGCAATGATGATTCAGAATATACCCATCCCCATGTTTGAATTACAATTAGATAATATAAGGGTCCATTGAGGTACAACTAGTTATTCCATGGTATTGGGT
This sequence comes from Viscum album, assembly GCA_963277665.1. NCBI lineage: Eukaryota > Viridiplantae > Streptophyta > Magnoliopsida > Santalales > Viscaceae > Viscum > Viscum album. The sequence goes on along the minus strand of OY728140.1, from coordinate 114,184,020 downwards.
TTTGAGTTGATTTTTTTGTTCACCTTTGCTTTTTATATTCTTGTAATCTTGAAATGTATATTTATACTCGTCCTTACATAGGATTAATTCTCCCTATTTTAGTTTCCATATAGACATTCACGATTTGATGTTGAATATCTGGGACAAGTAGATGATGGAGATATTTGATTTAATGTTTAGTATCTAACCGTGGAAAATGATGGGTGAAAGTATCCAGTAGTTCATGTTCAATGAGATCATATAGTGAGGAGGTTTCAACTCATTCAAATAGTTAGTAACACACAATGGTTTATTTTATTGTATTTTTAGTTTCCTTTTATTGGATATACCCATTTATCAGTTCACAGGTTGTTTATTATGTGTCAAATTATTTATAAATAATACTAGTCGATGGTTTATGTAGTGTTTTTATTTTAGAATATCATAATTTATTGGAGATTGATTCATGTTATAGGTCAATATTTTCTAATTCCTTCTATGTATGGTATTCCTTCTTGGTGATAGTTTCCATCACCTGGACTATTAGAGTATGGATTGGGTCGGCACACTGGGATCATTATAGGCTTAGGTAGGGTCATGGTGGGTTGGGCCATATTATAATGGTATCCGAGTATTTTGAGTCATAGGAATATATTTTATAATTATTTAGCTTATCAGGTTTTTTGGGAACTAGAGAAATGACTCGTATGGTGCCTTGTGTTCGGTTATTTGACTAGGGAGAAAAATATATTTGTTTGACCAAAAAAATCCATTCTATAATTCTTGAATAACCATTTTATCAACTAGAGGCTCTATATAGTCATTTTGGGGTGAAATTAATTTTTTAAAATAATTATATAGTGCTCATCCATGATTTTCCATTCCCTTTTTTGTAATATCGGCCACATATTCTATATGATAACCTTAGGTTCATCCAATCAAGTATAGGATGACACACATAGATACCTAGATCTTATTAGTTCCATGTTTTCAGTACACCCATTATTGTGTTTAATTATTTGATCATTTATTAGTGGTGTAATGAGTCATCAATTATATGAAAAAAATTTAGGTAATGTTTCCCCTTTTATAGAGGGAATATTCTCTACAATATATACTAAGTAAAGGTCACCCTTATAGAGAAAATGTTAGACCCCTAAGTATGAAATTACCAATTATATTTTGAATTCACTACATGTGACCAATAATAAATAAATCATATCATTCTAAGGTGTATATAATCCATATATGATATATTATTGATTAGAGTATAGAATTTGTAAAACTAATTTGGTTCAAAAATCCACTGATGTAGAAGTGATTATTACAATTGATTTAAACATTATGGTGAATTAAATCATTTATTTCTATTAATATGAACTAGTTATGGTATTATCCTAAAATGGTTTGAGTTCTTTCTTCTACTCATGGTTCACTATTCGTTAGTATTCTAAATTTGATATGTTCAATGCATGCCTGATTTGTTTTTGGGAAGCATGGTCATGATCATGATGTGGCTTATAGATGGATCCCTCAGTAAGCCAGATTCATTATTTATATCAACAAACATGGGATTTTTTCCGGACATCATATTTGTGTTTCAGATTTTGGGTCATCCCTTTCCTACATTTTTACCTGTGTTAGATACATGGGTTGAGTTTTGTCAATTTAAATGTTTCTGCGATGTGACACATCATAGATTTTGGAATAAAACAATGCCTCCCTATGGTTATCATGAGTGGTGTTTTGGCTCAAAATACATGTTAAATATGGTTTTTGTATTGGTTAATTTTATATTTATGGGACTAAATCCTTCTGGGAGATGGTTCGAATAGTGGATTTAGTGGTATAAAAATATCCTTAGATGAATTAAAATTTTTACCATCTCTATTTATATCAATTATGTAATACTCATTAGAACCAGAGAGTTTATAAATATACTTTAGATGATTATATGTGAAATATATATTTAAATAGAAAATTTTCAAGAATATATGAAACATGATCAATTTTTTCCATATTAACACGCATGATCACAACTTCTATATAGAATCATTTTTCTGTTCTAGTGTTTTCATTTGGGGGTTGATGATTCCAGATGACCTCCTAAAAAACCATTATGGGTAGAAACTCCAAATCATTTTGGAAATATTATTATATTGATCTTTTTAAACTAGTGTGGATTTATTACCCACAATGGTTATTGAACTTTGATAAATTAACCACGATGATATCCAAAGGTTAGCATCATCGAGTGTTTGGTTATATTTGTTCCTAATTATAAGGATATAAAAACAGTTATTACTATATATTAAATATTCTTCCAATTATCATGGTGTTGATGTATAATTGGAAAACCATTTGGATGATATATTTTTATCGAGCTCTATGTAACCTCTTTGGCATATGGTTCTGATTGGATGGGCATGGGTCTAGATGGTAACATCATTATTTTAATGATAATGATGCTTCATGGGTATAATTTGACAATCTTAAGGAGCATCTAATAAATACTAATTATTTCACAACATGAAATGAATTATTTTTTGTGATTTTGAGACTCTGTATTGTTTTATTGATCCTCAATGATTTAATCCATGTTTAAACTATTATAATGTTAAAACATCTTAGGGATTTGAAATTTCTATTTAACCATCATTCAGGACATTAATAGTGTTCAAAACCCTTATGGTGAGAGTTTGTGGTTTGGTAGATTCAGTCTATCATAGGATGATATATGAGGTGGTGGTGTACTAACTAATCTACCTTAATTTTATAGAAGTAACTACTTATGTGAACATAGTGTCTCAAGGATATGGTGGAAGAAAACCACCGTATAAAACGATTCCATTCTTAGTGGATGTTAGTAAAAAATGAGCATCAATAATTTTGGTGTTTTGTTTTACGGGAAGTGGTAGTTTTTCTTTCAATAGTGGAATAATGATCCCCATGTCAAGAATTTTGTAAGAGGTCTATATATTAACATTTTCAATGAAATATTTTAGTATTTATTATTTTTAGATAGTTCACTTGATGCAATTACTTAATGGTCGGGGGTATTATATATGGATTTGGATTGTAATAGTGATGTATTATAGAGACTCATATTTTTTTATGTAATGAGTATTTGAGAATAAAAAATCCCTAGTGGGTATGAGAACTTTTTTGGGAATTTCTATAATACCATTGGTATTCATTATGTGGAAATTTTAGGAACATAATGGAGGATGTTTCCACAAGGGTTGTGGTTTGGGTCGCTCATATTTTTGTTGTTTTATTATGGTGTATGGAGATAATATAGTTTTTTTGTCTAAATAATCATGAATTTAAATATTAGAATTTATTTTACTAGGACATTAATAATATTTGGTTGTATTATATGGATATGTGAGGAATTTGACATTATTTATTTATATAATCATGATTCACTTTTTAATTAATTGATTATAACCCAACATGGTGTTTTATAGTAGTTTAGGAGAGATTATATGGAATATATTTTGTGGGTGCGTGGTAATAATTATTGATTTTTAATTTTAATTTTTGGTGTGGAGTGTGATGCTGTCGTAGGTAGTTTTCTAGACACTAATCCTTTTTATTATTAATATTCATTTTGGGAGGTTTTTTGATCATGTAATGAGGATGTACCTCTAATGATTTTAATTTGATATATAATTAGTGTGTGAGTCATGTAATATAGGATCACAACATTTTTATCTGGATTTTTTGATAGTATTTATCTGATTTATTTTTGGGTAGATGTGAAGGGTGTTTCCTTTAGTTATTTTTTACAATGTCTTCTTAGGTTATGAACCTCTGGTAGTTATTTTCTTATGCATGATTTTAGGTTTTATACTATAAGAACCCGACCTTAAAACATTACATAATCTTGAATTAAATTAATAATTCACATTGATGATCTTTTCAAGTTTAAAGCTTTAGAAAATTATTCCATAACTATTACATCTCAAAAGCTACAAAGTATACACTTCAACTCAGTTTCCATTTATTCCATAAAAACTATTGAAAAAAAGAGTCATGTTCAGATCCATGTTTTAGATAGCATGACTTTCCTTGATGCCATCCTTTACCATATTCCACTTTATAACCTGTGAAAAACATTTAAAAAACTTGGGATGAGCATAAAAATCTCAGTAAGGAATACACAAAGAAAGAAACTGTTAGTTTTTTATAAACAATAAGTAAACCCTGAATACCTAATCATAAGTAATACTTTTCACCTATATGAAGTAGTAAATACTCTTTACTGAATTAAATATCATTGATTACCCTTTTTTAACCAAAATATTGTTGTAAACCCCATATAAAGAATAGATAACATATAAAGGTATCTTGGAACATAAACAAACTTAAATGGAATAACCATACGGCCGACTTCCACACATTTCGCTAAATGGAATATCCATATGGCTGACTTCCATACCCAATACATTAGAGGTTATAACATAACCACCTGTCCCGGTTTATCACGACACCACCCATCATTTGGTTTATCACGTAAACCCCTGTCAAATGTTCCAGTACCATTATAAAAGCATAAAACAAATATAAATGAAATAAAACATTTCCACATTTCAGTCACAATATATCAATTAAATAAATTGACATAACAATTCAATTATCCAAACCATTTTCAATACCAAAATACATAATAGATTATATGGTGTTTATTTTTTTCCTTTTCAAAACATTACGACTTGTTAAGGAAGCCAAAGATCATGTAATACTCGTGATGGCAGAAGGTCTTTGTCACCGTGTACATTAAAAGAAACATTCCTTTTTATGATTTAGTAAAACTCTTCGTAGAAGAAGATTCCGTTTTATTGAAATGAAAAGTCCAAGGTCTTTATACAACATATAAAAGAAATTGTTGTATTAAAACAAAATATGCCTCAATGAAAGGAGACTAAGACGAAGTCCCTTACCTCGTGTCCGACTTGACTCGATCATTCTTTAATCTCCTAAATAATAAACTATAGTTAATTTCTACTTTCTTAAAACCTTTTTCAAGTTAATTATTCCTTTTATATCACTTATTACCATGTTATTAACATTATGTAATCATTGAAGTTAATAACGATCATTTTGTCAATATTTGGTACTTAAGTCAAAAATAAACTTCTTATAATTACAAGTTGTTCATGTGGTAAAATATCCACTATCTCCCAAATTATATCCACAATTTAGATATCATATATATCATATATATCCACTATATACATGCATTTATAATATTACATAACATTTAGAGGTATGAAATTATATGCACCGTTCATGGAGACGGTAAGCCGTATGTACGCATTAACGCTACTTTCATTTCGATTTCACATTTAATGGAATGAAAACATTATGATATAGAGGTAAATTATTATTCCAGTATACTATAATATATAATATTATAAACTCCTTCCTTTGTATGTCCCACATATGGCATTAACGATTCAAATCACTTTGAGGGGGCGGTAGTCTGCACTTACTAAAATGAAATTCCCGCGTTTATCAATTATGGAAACCATAAAGGTATGCCATAAATGAAAAATAAATAATCAAAAAGAAAAAATAAACTTAATATTTATCATATATAAATACATTGACATCTTAATGGCCACCATGAGAGGCGGTATGAGATATTTGAACAATCATCGTTTCGTGAGGCAGTAGTTCACCATCCACAGAAACAGTATGTTCTTCACCCATTAGATGGAGGTGTGTGTAAGTGTATCTCAATTACTTTTCATACCATCATCATAGTATATTGAATATACTCGTTTTTTTTTCAAAAAGAAAATAATAAAAGGAGGTTAGGGGATTGGAGAAGAAAAATAAAACAAAAGAACATAAGAGAAGACATTACCTTTAAATCGGGTAACTCCCCTTGGTTTGAACCAAAGGGTTTCTTAAAGTGCTTTCTGCCTAAGATAAGGCTTCTATGATGAATAGAGGGATATTCGTAGCTTATTTGATTAAATTTTGGATGAGACAAAGGGCTTGAGAAGTGTGTCAAATGGGCAGGAAGTGGGGTCTTTTTATAAGGGAGAGGAGGGGCTCTTTTTGAAAGCTTGAAAATATTAATTTATTATATAATGTATTTCGGTTTCTAAAGGACAAAAATCATTAAAGCAGAAGATGTGGTGTCCCATGTTAGAAATAAAATCATCCAATAATAATTGGAAATATTTTGGATATTATTTTAAACATTATCTTCTTATTTATTTAAATAATTAATTAATGATGTAAACAATGCATCATCATTATGTCATAAATAATTTTTGTTATTTGATGTCAAAAAATTATAAAACAATTATCATGATTAAGGAAATCCTTTTATCTTTCTAATTAATATTTATAAACCAAAAGATAATGTATATATACCCATACAAATTTTTTTTAGTAAAACAATACATGTTTGTGACATTTTTATTTTTACTTTAAATAAACGGTATTACTGTCATTATCATACCCAAGTGGCTCCATGGGGTCCCAAAAATTGACCCATTGATTTTCGTGGTCGGCCATGACTCATCCAATAAGGGTGGGACAAGTTTAAAAGTAATTTTATATTATTAGAACATTATTTTTACCTTTAATTACACTAATTACCTTTAATCGCAGTTAATAAAACTTAAAAGTTACTATTCACCAAAAAATTATTTTCATCCCATTGAACCAAATTTAACTTACTAATTATAACCACATATGTTGTATTTTTGAAATTCAATTCAAAGAAGCGGTAAAATTTAATTTAAACGAAAAATCAGTTTTCTCACTAACACTTAGTGGTCTCACTATTCACCAAAAATTGGTGTTTTTTAGAAAAATACAAAAAAATCACCCTAAGATATATTAGATATTATGAATTCAAAAATTATTTCTATTTTACTAAATTCAAAACATATACATTTCATTAATGAATTTTATAATTAACTCCCATTGTCAAATCAAATAGTGTGTTTTTAAGAAACAATATATATCAAGAGATTGACAATTGTTTAAGTCCAATATCAAAGTGAAATTAATTACAATGTCCACCATTGGATTAAATGGTAAAAATATATTATAATTTCACTTTAAAACCAATTAAAAAGGTAATATAACAATATAAATAAATTATATTAAAAGGTTCTTCTGAATTAAAATAAAACATTTTTCACTATTAATTAAAAAATGTACTTTATCGGAAAAATAACAAAAACATACACAAAGTAAATTTTGATGTCCCTATTATAAAGAAAAATTATATTTGGTCCAATAGAACATATAAGAGTGACCAAAACAATATTTAAAGAGGTTTCTCCCTCAAACGGCCATAAATCTACCTTTTAGTGAATATTAGAGTTCTCAGGCTTAAAATTGGATTCATTCGCATTTTAAGCCTCTAACATTTACTGGATAAATGGAAAAACATTTAACAAACATATATAATCATATAATATTTATTTCTATTCATTCTTTCCAATACAACGGCTACATGTTAACTACCATTTAAAAAAATATTATTATATTATTATTGTGCAATGTAAGATTTCAAAGAAATCTGTTGTTGAGTATCAGGTACGCCATTTAACATAGAAACCCCATTAAAGTGAAATTAATATTTAATTCACAAATATTAATAAATATGAAAATGTCCTATTCTTTATTTACATGGGATGTTACATCCTTCCCCCCTTTTTGGAAATTATGTCCTTGCAATTTTATTCACTTACAAAATAAATGGTGGTATTTATCCCTCATAGCATTTTCAGATTCCCAGGTTTCCTCTTCAACCATATGGTTTTCCACAAAACCTTCACCTAAAGAATTACCATATTCCACAACACTTTCTCTCTACGGTCAATAATCTGGACCGGTTGTTCCTCATAAGAGATATTCTCTTCCAAATGAACTATCTATGGGCTCAAAACATGATATGGATCTGGTATATACTTTCTCAACATCGAAACATGAAAAACATTGTGTACCTGGGATAAAAATTGAGGTAAATCTGCTCTGTGCGCAACTGATCCAACTTTCTCTAGGATTTCATTAAGTCCAATGAACCTCAGACTCAACATTCCCTTCTCACCAAAACACAACACACTTTTCCATGGAGTAACTTTGAGAAAAACATGATCACCTACCTCGAATGATAGATCCTTCCTCTGGTTGTCCGCATAACTTTTCTGCCTACTCTGAGCTGTTCTCATGTTCTTCTAAATCAAATGAACTTTTTCTGCTATCTCTTCTACCAATTCCGGTCTGATCAGCTTCATTTCCCATACTTCATCTAAAAAATATGGAGTTCAACACCGCTTTCCATATAATGCCTCAAACGGAGCCATCTGTATACTGGAATGAAAACTGTTATTATAAGAAAATTCAACCAAAGAAAGATATTGGTCCCAAAATACCTGGTAATCCATCGTGCAAGCACGTAACATATCCTCCAAGGTCTGAATTTTTCGTTCTGACTACCCATCTGATTGCGGATGAAAAGTTGTACTAATAGTTAATTCAGTACCCAATGACTTCTGAAATCTTTTTCAAATGTTATAAGTAAACCTAGGATCACGATCAAATACAATGGAGAGGGGAAGTCCATGTAATTTGACTATCTCTTTAACATACAACTGAGAAAGTTGATCTCGAGAGAATGTATCTCGAATAGGAAGTAAATGAGCAGATTTAGTCAATCGATCAACAATAACCCAGATTGCATTATTACCACAAGGTGTCTTTGGTAATCCCACAAATAAGTCCATTGATATATATTTTCCCATTTCCACTCTGGCAAAGGTAATGACTGAAATCCCTTTCAGTAACTGCCGCTCTGCTTTAACCTGGTGACAAGTAAAATACTTCACAGTAAAATCAACAATATCTCTATTAATTTCATCCCACCAGTAATACTCTCGCAGATCTCTGTACATCTTAGTACTGCCCTGATGAACTGAAAACGGGGAACTATAAGCCTCACATAACAACTCATTATTCAACTTTGAATCATAAGGCATGCATAATCTATTTGTAAACCTCAAAACACAATCATTATCAATGTTAAATTCAGGCAACTTACCCTTCTAATCCAGCTCTACCTTTTTCTGCAACCCACTGTATTTCTTATGCGCTTGATTAATTCTGTCTGATATAGATGATCTCACTGTCACCTGAAACAAAACAAAAGAACTTCCTACACCAAAAACTTCTATTCCAAAGTACATCAAATCAAATTCCAAAGGATTCCATTCTAAATATATCATGGTTAATGAAGCATTAATTTTTCAACTCAAAGCATCATCCACTTTATTTTCTTTTCCTAGATGGTAATGAATTGTACAATCGTAATCCTTGATTAATTATAGCCATCTCTTCTGTCTCATGTTCAATTCTTTTTGAGTGAATATATACTTTAAAATTTTGTGATCTGTATATATTTCACACTTTACTTCATACAAATGATGCCTCTAAATTTTTAATGAAAATACAAAATCAGCTAATTACAAATCATGTGTAGGGTAATTTAACTCATGAGTTTTCAAATGACGTGAAGCATAAGAAATTACATGATCATTCGACATAAGAAAAAACCAAGTCCTTTCAACGATTCATCATTGTAGATAACAAACTCAGCATTTCTGGAAGGAAGTTCCAAAACTGGATCATTCACCAATCTTCTCTTCAATTCCTAAAAACAATCATCACATTCTTTTTTCCAAATGAAGCTAACACCTTTTTTAGTTAACTTAGTCATTGGACTAGATAACTGTGAAAAATTTTCAACAAACCTACGGTAATAACCTACCATACCAAGAAAACTATAGATCTTAGTTATATTTGTGTGTCTTGGCCATTCTTCAACAACTTTTATTTTAGCATGATCAACAGTTATGATATTTATGAAACAATGTGACCACGGAAGGAAATTTGTTGTAACCAAAACTCACACTTGCTGAATCATCCATACATTTTCTTTTCATTTAAGGTTTTCATGATAACCCTTAAATGACTTTAATGTTTCTCTTTACTTTTGGAAAAAACCAAAGTATCATCAATGAACACAACCACAAACTTATCCAATAATTCATGAAAAATTTTATTCATTAGATCCATGAATATAGTAAGTGTATTGGTTAACCCAAAAGGCATTACTACAAATTCATAATGGTTATATCTAGTATGAAATGAAGTCTTCAGAACGTCTTCTTATTTTACTTTCAACTGATGTAACCTCGACCTCAAGTCAATCTTCGAAACATACTGAGCTCCCTGGAGCTGATCAAACAAATCCTCGATATGAGGCAAAGGAAACTTGTTCTTAACATTGATGTAATTCAATTCTCTACAATCAATGCAAAGTCTCATTGAACCATATTTCTTTTTAACAAACAAGACATGAGCACTCCATGGTGATGTTCTAGGTTGAATGAATCCTTTTCTAATAACTCCTTCAATTTCTTCCTTAACTCTAAAAGTTCATCTTGATCCATTCGATAAGGGGGTTTTGAAATTGGATTTGAATCAGGAACTAAGTCAATAGTAAATTCAACTTCTCGGTCATGTATAATACTGGGAAACTCATTAGAAAGTACATCAAGATACTCATTTACCACTGGCACATCATTAATCTGAACAGTTCCTTTGTTTTCAACAATATGTACATGGTAACATTCCTTTCCATCTTTTACTAGTTTCTTAACATCCTGATATGTTATCGAAATCAAGGGTTCATTCTTGTACTCAAATTGAAAATATTTATGAAAAGAAACCTCTTTAGCTCTGCAGTCAATTTTATAATGATAAACAGAAAGCCAATTCATGCCTAAAATAACATCAAAATCTACTTGAGGCAAAACAATAAGGTTTGCAGGTAGATTCTGTCACGACCCGCCCTCGGGGTCTGTGCCGTGACTACCCCTAGCCCGCCTTCCATAGGCCAGGGGCTGGCGACTAGATCCAAGGCGTAAATCCCGGTAAAAAGGGAAGGCATTGCCTTTGAAAAGTAAATAAGCACTACAAAGTAAGCAAGCAGAAAGTAAACACTAAGTGAAAACAGAGTACAACTGAAAGTGCGGAAAAGTAAATGGGCCAGTATGTAAACCCAGACTGAAAGTAAAGTACAACTCGAAAAGGAAAACAGCAACTGTAAATTAAAAGCCGCTACTCGGAGCTTTCCACTGGAAGTCCCACCTGAAGGGTGAGTACAGATAGCTCCACTGCTCCTCGGGTCCCATCGTCCGTTCCGGGCACGTCCCGCCAAGTGGTCCACCTCCAGGTACCGTTCTGCTCTGCAAGACTCATTCACGAACAATGTTGTCCGTCGTCTGCAACCAACACAACGTAGTGTGGGCATAGCCCGTGCAGGGGTGAGTATAAGCTACTCAGTAGGGACCCCGAGACCCCTGAAGGTCTCCCAAAATTCCACAAAGGATAAACTACAAAGGTGAGATACAAACACGAAGTAACAACCGACACTACTTAGGTATATGCCCATACATATACCTAATTCATCAATTCCAATACGCTCCAACCTCCGAGCCCGAGTACAACTCAGTCCACAGAGGAAAGCAAAACGAAATCCACACAGGATAGCTCAACACAATCCACACAGGAAGTAACCGGATTCAGCTCACACAGGTATACTTCTTCGAAAGACGATTAAGATGATCTCTGATCCATCTAAGTCGTCGGACCCACGAAGGATCGATAGGTAACTAACCCCCGCAAAAGACCCACACAGGATCGGGCCCACACAAGACCTGTAGGCGCTGGTTCATACAGGACCGCTGAGCGCAAGGACCCACACAGGATCGGACCCACACAGGATCGGGCCCACACAGGACCTGTAGCACTGATCCACGTAGGATCACTGAGTGCAGTAGTCATCGTCGAATCCACAAAGGATCTCTATACTGTCGTCGTCGCAGTCACAGTAGCAGTAGCAGTAGCAGTAGCAGTCACAATCGCAGCCAGCACTAGGGTTCCCGCACACAGCAAGCTCGTTCGGGAGGGTCTGCCCCACGAGCCGAGAGGCTGATACATCAACTGTCACAAAAGTCCAGAGTTGATGTATCCAAAAGTTCCGTATCGTCAACAGGAAGTCAACGCAATAGACGGCGCGTCGATCGGACGCCCGGTCTGAGAGTTATTGGCTTTTTCGTCCCAGGGGCCCGGTTGGTTTTTAAGGCAAAACCAACCCGACCGTACTCCACCTATGTCCAAACCTCGGGCGGAGTATGCCAAAAGATCCATCTCACTAAGAAGAACACAACAAAGCTGACGGCACGTCAATCGGACGTCCGTAGCTCAAGATATGAGCGTTTCCGCTCCGAGGGCCTGGTTGGTTTCGTGTACGAACCAACCTGGCCAAACTCAAAGTAATCCGAAACCTTGAGTGCGATATACCGAATCGACCGTCTCGATCCAAGGATCGTATCTCCGCTGACAGTTCGTCGATCGGAGGTTCGTAGCTCACTTTATGGGCAAAAGACCGAAATCGATTCGAAAACGGGGGGTCCGGGTCCGGGGTGACCCGGCCCGACCCCCCTGGGTCGACCCGACCCGGGTCCGACCCGACCCGGCCGGCGGCGGTCCGGCGCAGCGGCGCGGCCTGGCGCCGCTCGGTGCCACGCGCGGAGGGCAAGGCCCCCGCTTCTGCTTAGCTGGCGGCGCGGCTTAAGCCCTGCCTTTTGAAGAAAACCGGCCCCCCTCGTGGGGGCCTGCCTTGAGGAAAACGGGGGGCCGCCTGCCCCCCTTTATGAAACCCCCCCCCCCTCATAATGGGGGGGGGGCAATTAACCTGGCCGGGGAATTTAATTCCCCCAATCTTTCTCCTTTCGGCTGGCCCGACCTGGCCGGTCGGTTCTTCTTCAACGGACCGGCAAAGCCGGTCCCCTTCCGGCTTCCGACACCGGCGGCTCGGTGAGCCGCCGGTCTTCTCATTCTACCGCGGCCTGGAACCAGCCGCGGCCTTCGTCGTCCGGCGCGGTGCGACGGCACCACGCCCCTCCGCCGCGGCCCCGCTCCGGCCGCGGCGCCTTCAGTTCCCTTCGACGCGGCGCGACGGCGTCGCGTTCATGATAATCCTTCCACGGCGAGGCGCGACGGCGCCGCGCAATACAACCGTGCGAATTTCCCGCGTGGTGCGACGGCACCACGCCATCTCGTTCATCCACAAGAAAATAATAATAATCAAGAACAAGGGAGGGGGAATTCAGCCGTGTTTGTGCAGTCCGATCCCACTCTCGTTAGATGATAACTCTTAAATATTTACCACAAGATTATCATGCTAGAACCAAGAACGAGAGTAAATAAATAAAACAACAACAACCCCTACCTCGGTTTCAAGTACAATGTTCGTCAACGACCCGCGGAAGACAACGTCGCGGAGGTCGGGCGTCGCGGTAATCGTTCATCAATTCCGTTGACAAAGAGGTACGTCTGAAGAGGTATGTCGTTGGCGAATCTTCATAAGCCGACGAAGGAAGTCCGAGGAGGAAGCGGCGTTCCCTTTCGTTGACACAGAAGGCGTCGTCGATCTTCGGAAACAAACTGGCTATGAAGAAGAGAGGAGCGGCGTTCTTCGTCGGAGCTTGAGCGTTCTTCGTCAAAGTTTGAAGAAGAAGGAGGAGCTCTCAAATCCTCTCAAGATGGATAACCGAAATAAAATAAGCTAAGGCTTATTTTATTTACACAAACATCAACTTGAATTTCAAAGGTTTGAAATTCAAAACAACCCACCTTAATTAATTAAACCAAGATGTCAACATTAATTAAAGGGGGTTATAGGGGAGTTTTGAGAGAAGATGAGGAGTTGGGTTTCGTGTGGGCCCCACCACACTTAATCCTCCCAAGGGAGGTTAAGTGGATGTGGGTCTCACCTTTAACTCCCTTTGGGAGAAGTTAACCAACAAAATAAAAATAAAAAGTGTTTCCACGTTTTTATTTAACTTCTTATAATTTCTCCCAAAACTAACTTTCGTCCCGCATAAAACGCAACCTCAGAAAAGGTCTCCTTAAGCGAATATCGGCGCTGCGAGTTCATCGGTGTCCTCGGATTTCATTTCCGAGCACCGGATCAAAAGTTAGAAAAATCCCGCTCATTCGTTCGCTGAACGTACCCGAGCCCAAATTCGGAAATTGATTCTGGGCACTCCGGTCCTCGGAATCAGGTGCCGTCAGAAACCGCGCTCTTGTAAAATTCCAAAGAAAATTAAGAAAAAATTTCCCTTGAATTTTACGGGTCTTTACATTACTCCCACCTCGGGGATTTACGTCCCCGTAAAGATACATCAAAAACTAGGGAAACAAATGAGGGTATTGAGCACGCATCTGAGCCTCCCGCTCCCATGTGCTCTCCTGGAGGTTCTCGTGCTGCCATCTGATGCGCACAAGAGGAACCGATCGCCCACGTAGGACCCGCTCCTGTCGATCCTTGATCTCCACCGGGACCTCCGTAAAAGTCGCCCCATAGTTGACGTCAAGATCCCCATGGTCAATGATGTGCGTCGGGTCGTGCACGTATCTCCTCAGCTGAGACACGTGGAAGACGTCGTGCACCCGGTGCAACTGAGGTGGTAGAGCCAGGCGATAAGCCACCTTGCCAATCCTGCTGAGGACCTGGAAGGGTCCGATGAAGCGCGGAGATAACTTGCCACCTCGGCCAAATCTCCGTATACCACGTCGAGGTGAGACCCGCAAGAAGACGTGGTCGCCATCCTCGAACTCTAGTGGCCTCCGCCTCCTGTCAGCGTATGGCTTCTGCCGGCTCTGAGCTGTCCTCATCCACTCCTGGATGATCTGGACCTTCTATGTCGTGGCCTGGACCATCTCCGGTCCCATAAGTGCTGACTCCCCAGGGTCTGTCCAGCACAAAGGAGATCTACATCGTCGGCCGTACAACGCCTCGTACGGTGCCATCCCGATGGTGGAGTGGTAGTTGTTGTTGTATGCAAACTCCACCAAGGGTAGGTGGTCCTCCCAGCTGCGACCAAAGTCGAGGACACATGCGTGGAGCATGTCCTCGAGAGTCTGAATGGTCCTCTCCGTCTGACCATCCGTCTGAGGGTGAAAGGCTGTGCTCAGACGTAGCTGCATCCCGAACGCCTCCTATAACCCCTTCCAAAGCCAGGAAGTAAAGCGAGCATCTCGATCAGAGACGATAGATGATGGCACGCCGTGGAGCCACACAATCTCCTGAACGTAGAGACGTCCCAAGCTCTCCACTTAGCCCTGCTCTCTGATGGGTAAGAAGTGTGCCGACTTGGTGAGTCGGTCTAAAATCACCCAGATGGAGTCGTGACCTCTGGAAGTGCGTGGAAGTCCAGTCACGAAGTCCATAGATATCCCATCCCACTTCAACTCCGGGACCTCCAAGGGCTGTACCAAGCCTGCTGGTACCTGATGCTCTGCCTTCACCTGCTGGCAGGTGAGGCATCGAGAAACGAACTCTGCCACAACCTTCTTCATCCCGGCCACCAGTGCTGTCGTCTGAGATCCTGGTACATCTTCGCCACTCCTGGATGTACCGCCAAAGGAGAAGTGTGAAACTCTCTCAGAACCTCCTCTCCCAAAGCGACTGGTACCATGGTACGTCCTCTGAAAAGGATGTCGTGCTCTGCTCCAAGAGAGAAACCATCAGGTGCCTGTCCTGAGGATATCTGTGCACGACGTGTCTCACAGTCAGCGTCCTCACGCTGTGCCTCTTTGACCCGCTGCAGTAGAAGAGGGGTGACTGTGAGAGACTGGAGGAAGGCTGGTCCATCTCTATCCACGAAGGATATCTGTAAAGAGGCTAGCAGCTCCGTCGCCTCCTCAAGTAGCTGAATGCCCGTCCTCCTACTGAGGGAATCGGCTACTATGTTCCCCTTTCTCCTTAACGTACGGCAAAGCTGCAAAGATTTCTCCTTTGCTGAAAAGTGAAATCCGGTCTCATCCCCTGGATGAACCACGTTCCTTGCCTAATACAGTCAATACCGTCATGATTATTTAATTCATGGCATGGATGACGTCGTAAGGCCTCGACGCTGCGACCAAGAGGTCCAACCGTTACTCTCGCCTCCAAGGGTTGAGTCACACTATCGGCATCAGTGTGTGGTCACTAGGTTTCCTCCAGTAAGAATCTCGCAAGTGAGGGTCAAGTCAACAGTTTTTAAGCGGCACCTCTTAGTAAAAACAAACAAAAGACAAGAAAACAAAAGACACCAGGGCAAGTATATTTTATTACTTCAACTTAAAGTACAAGGACACAAGGCAACACAAAATACGTAGCTAGAGGCATTATGGGGAAAGGCCTTTATGCCTGGAGCTAGTCCTACACTAGTACACCCTCTTCCGGAGCTCCATGATCGTAAGCTTCAGCTGCCTGAAGCTGTGCTCTCCCCTGAGGTCGGGGTGGACCTCCTGGTGGTGATGGTGGTAGAGCCTCAAAGCGTCGCCCAACACCTGTTGCTCGGCCAGCTCCTCTACCTCGTCCTCCTGCTCCCTGCGGACCGCCACGGCCGAACCTCTGCCTCTGCCTAGGTGGTTCCTCAACAATCTGCTGCTCCTCTGCATGGCGGGTTGGGCAGTCACGAGCCATGTGGCCTTGCCCGCCGCATGCATAGCACTGTCTTCCACTCGAAATACTGGCTCCGCGCTGTGTGCCCCGCACTGCTGAGCCTGTTTCCTGAGGTCGTCTGCCTGAAGGTCTCGTCTGCCTGGACCCCTGAGTCATCCGTCGACTGCCTGCTGCAGATGACTCTACCACATGCTGCCCTGCGGTGGGCCTCGGTGCTGGTGTAGACTCAGCAAGGAAGCTCTCGATCAAAAGGGCCCGCTCCAGTACTCCTGTATGAGTCGGTATGCAGAGGGAGATCAGCGATGCCCTGATCTCGTGTCTCAAACCCTGCTCGAAGGTCCGGGCCTGGAAGAATGGGTCCCGTACCATGTCGGTCGAGTAGCGCGAGAGATCAGTAAATCTCGCCGAGTACTGAGCGACCGTCATGCTGCCCTGCCACAGCTGAAGAAGCTCCTGGATACGCACTGCACGAAGGGGGGCTGGGACGAACTCCGAGTGGAAGAGGCTCTCAAAGTCCGTCCAAAGTAGAGATGCCTCATCATGCACCTGGAGCATCAAGCTCCACCATCGTCCTGCTGCTGCGTGTAGTAGGCTCGCATCGAGGATCACCATGAGGTCTGCTGTTGTCCTCACTAGCCTAAACACACGTACCACTGCCTCCAGCAAGTCCTCGGCTGCCTGGGGATCTGTCTCCCCACGAAACCTGGGTGGTCGCTGGCACTGAAACTCATGCAGTGTGCTGAGGCGACGTGCATCGTCAGCGGTTGGTGCTGGAAGCATCGGTGGCTCGGTGGGTAGAGCTACCACCGGTGCCACTGCTGACAAAGGGCCCTACACCGAGGCCTCGTCGCTCGGTGGGCTGTCATCACACTCGACTCTCAGAACCCTAGCTGGCTGCCGTCGTGGGGCCATCCTGAAAAGGAACAGGTGCGCCACGGTCAAACAGTATACCTGGTGAGCTGACACAAAGTAATCACAAAGAAAACTTGAAACACACACGCAATCAATGTTTTCGTGCATTAAGTCAGAAATCAGAAGTCAGGGTCCTGGTGTACGGATACGTCGGCTGCCGCACCAACACTGGAATCCCTGGACTGATAACCACACTCAATATGCTAAACATTATTGCTTCACATAGAAAAGATCAGAGTTCGTGGTAGAAACAAACTCCTTTGATACCAATTTGTCACGACCCGCCCTCGGGGTCCGTGCCGTGACTACCCCAAGCCCGCCTTCCATAGGCCAGGGGCTGGCGACTAGCACCAAGGCGTAAATCCCGGTAAAAAGGGAAGGCATTGCCTTTGAAAAGTAAACAAGAACTACAGAGTAAGCAAGCAGAAAGTAAACACTAAGTGAAAACAGAGTACAACTGAAAGTGCGGAAAAGTAAATGGGCCAGTATACAAACCCAAACTGAAAGTAAAGTACAACTCGAAAGGGAAAACAGCAACTGTAAAGTAAAAGCCGCTACTCCGAGTTGTCCACTGGATGTCTCACCTGAAGGGTGAGTACAGATAGCTCCATTGCTCCTCGGTTCCCGCCGTCCGCTCCGGGCACGTCCCACCCAATGGTCCACCTCCAGGTACTGTTCTGCTCTGCAAGCCTCAGTCACGATCAACGTTGTCTGTCATCTGCAACCAACACAACTTAGTGTGGGCATAGCCCGTGTAGGGGTGAGTATAAGCTACTCAGTAGGGACCCCGAGACCCCTGAAGGTCTCCCAAAATTCCACAAAGGATAAACTACAAAGGTGAGATACAAACACGAAGTAACAACAGACACTGCTTAGGTATATGCCCATACATATACCTAAGTCATCAATTCCAATATGCTCCAACCGCCGAGCCCGAGTACAACTCATTCCACACAGGAAAGTATACGTATTCCACACAGGAAAGCAAAAAGAAATCCACATAGGATAGCTCAACACAATCCACACAGGAAGTAACAGGATTCAGCTCACACAGGTATACTTATTCGAAAGACGATAAAGATGATCTCTGATCCATCTAAGTCGTCGGACCCACGAAGGATCGATAGGAAACTAACCCCCGCAAAAGACCCACACAGGATCGGGCCCACACAGGACCTGTAGGCGCTGGTTCACACAGGACCGCTGAGCACAAGGACCCACACAGGATCGGACCCACACAGGATCGGGCCCACACAGGACCTGTAGCACTGATCCACGTAGGATCGCTGAGTGCAGTAGTCGTCGTCGAATCCCCAAAAGATCTCTGTACTGTCATCGTCGCAGTCACAGTAGCAGTAGCAGTAGCAGTAGCAGTAGCAGTCATAGTCGCAGCCAGCACTAGGGTTCCCGCACACAGCAAGCTCGTTCGGGAGGGTCCGCCCCACAAGCCGAGAGGCTGATACATCAACTGTCACAAAGTCCAGAGTTGATGTATCCAAAAGTTCCGTATCGTCAACAGGAACTCAACGCAACAGACGGCACGTCGATCAGACGCCCGGTCTGAGAGTTATTGGCTTTTTCGTCCCAGGGGCCCGGTTGGTTTTTAAGGCAAAACCAACCCGACTGTACTCCACCTGCGTCCAAACCTCGGGCGGAGTATGCCAAAAGATCCGTCTCACTAAGAAGAACACAACAAAGCTGACGGCACGTCAATCGGACGTCCGTAGCTCAAGATATTAGCGTTTCCGCTCCGAGGGCCCGGTTGGTTTCGTGTACGAACCAACCCGGCCAAACTCAAAGTAATCCGAAACCTTGAGTGCGATATACCGAATTGACCGTCTCGATCCAAGGATCGCATCGCCGCTGACGGTTCGTCGATCGGAGGTCCGTAGCTCACGTTATCGGCAAAAGACCGAAATCGATTCGAAAACGGGGGGTCCAGGTCCGGGGCGACCTGGCCCGACCCCCCCCCCCTGGGTCGACCCGACCCGGCCGGCGGCGGTCCGGCGCGGCCTGGCGCCGCTCGGTGCCACGCGCGGGGGGCAAGGCCCCTGCTTCTGCTTAGCTGGCGGCGAGGCTTAAGCCCTGCCTTTTGAAGAAAACCGGCCCCCCTCGTGGGGGCCTGCCTTGAGGAAAACGGGGGGGCCGCCTGCCCCCCTTTATGAAACCCCCCCCCCCCTCATAATGGGGGGGGCAATTAACCAGGCCGGGGAAATTTAATTCCCCCTGTCTTTCTCCTTCCGGCCAGCCCGACCTGGGCGGCCGGTTCTTCTCAACGGACCGGCAAAGCCGGTCCCCTTCCGGCTTCCGACACCGGCGGCTCGGTGAGCCTCCGGTCTTCTCGTTCCACCACGGCCCGGAACCAGCCGCGGCCTTCGTCGTCCGGTGCGGTGCGACGGGACTGCGCCCCTCCACCGCGGCCCCGCTCCGGCCGCAGCGCCTTCGGTTCCCTTCGACGCGGCGTGATGGCATCGCGTTCATGATAATCCTTCCACGGCGCGGCGCGACGGCGCCGCACAATACAACCCTGCGAATTTCCCGCATGGTTCGACGACACCACGCCATCTCGTTCATCCACAAGAAAATAATAATAATCAAGAACAAGGGAGGGGAAATTCAGCCGTTTTTGTGCGGTCTGATCCCACTCTCATTAGATGATAACTCTTAACTATTTACCACAAGATTATCATGCTAGAACCAAGAACGAGAGTAAATAAATAAAACAACAACAACCCCTACCTCGGTTTCAAGTACGATGTTCGTCAACGACCCGCGGAAGACAACGTCGCGGAGGTCGGGCGTCGCGGTAATCGTTCATCAATTCTGTTGACGAAGTGGTACGTCCGAAGAGGTACGTCGTTGGCGAATCTTCGTAAGCCGACGAAGGAAGTCCGAGGAGGAAGCGGCGTTCCCTTTCGTTGACACGGAAGGCGTCGTCGATCTTCGGAAACAAACTGGCTATGAAGAAGAGAGGAGCAGCGTTCTTCGTCGGAGCTTGAGCGTTCTTCGTCAAAGTTTGAAGAAGAAGGAGGAGCTCTCAAATCCTCTCAAGATGGCTAACCAAAATAAAATAAGCTAAGGCTTATTTTATTTACACAAACATCAACTTGAATTTCAAAGGTTTGAAATTCAAAACAACCCACCTTAATTAATTAAACCAAGATGTCAACATTAATTAAAGGGGGTTATAGGGGAGTTTTGAGAGAAGACGAGGAGTTGGGTTTTGTGTGGGCCCCACCACACTTAATCCTCCCAAGGGATGTTAAGTGGATGTGGGTCTCACCTTTAACTCCCTTTGAGAGAAGTTAACCAACAAAATAAAAATAAAAAGTGTTTCCACATTTTTATTTAACTTCTTATAATTTCTCCCAAAACTAACTTTCGTCCCGCATAAAACGCAATCTCGGAAAAGGTCTCCTTAAGCGAATATCGGCGCTGCGAGTTCATCGGTGTCCTCAGATTTCAATTCCGAGCACCGGATCAAAAGTTAGAAAAATCCCGCTCGTTCGTTCGCTGAACGTACCCGAGCCAAACTTCGGAAATTGATTTCGGGCACTCCGGGCCTCGGAATCAGGTTCCGTCAGAAACTGTGCTCTTGTAAAATTCCAAAGAAAATTAAGAAAAAATTTCCCTTGAATTTTACGGGTCTTTACAGATTCATTCTGCACACTAGGATTGGAAGGTTCTTATAATTTATTTTTGTCTCAACATTTCATCCAGGTGTTTTTACCATAAATTCAGGATTCATATCTTGATATGGAATTCCAAATTTACTAGAAAACTTCTCAGAAATGAATGAATGTGTAGAACCTGAATCAAACAAAACATTGGAATAATCTGAACAAACAAACAGTGTACCTGATACTACTTCATTCGATGGCCCAACATCTACTAAAGTAGTTGCAATGGATTTCAACACCCCTTTATTCTTGTAGTATGGATGCTTTCCCTCAGTTGAGTTCTTTTATAGACACTCATTTGCATCAGACCACTAGCTTAAAACATCTTACCACTGGCTTTTCATTTCCTACTTGATCATCTTCCTTACAGTTACGAGAAATATGACCAGACTTACCAAACCAAATGCACTTTCCAGACTTGGATAAACATTCTCCAGGATGCATTTTTCCGCACTTTTCAAAGGATGTATATTTGGTTTTCTTACCTCTAGGCTTGTTTGATTATTTCTTTCCCTTTACCTTCCAACTGGACCTCTTATTCAGTTGTTTGAAAAAGAAAACCTGATCATCGGAAAAATCCATTTCCACCTTCTCCGCACATCGAACAAGTTTTTCATAACTTTTGAACTCATGAGAAGCTAAAGACCATTGATACTTTGGCTTTAACCCTGAGTAAAAACAGTTGACTTTCCTATCAAGATCTCGTATGAAATTTAGAGCATACCTTGCAAGTCAAGTGAACTTTGCCTCATAACCATCCACTAAGTCATCCTCCTACATCAATTCTAGGAATTGTTTTCCCATACTAAGATAAACCACTTTAGGAAAATATTTTTCAAGAAACATACCTTTGAATTCATCCCAGTCAAGATCATCAATCTCCTCACTAAACCTGATATTTTTCACCATTGACCACCACTGATCAGCTTCACCTTGAAAAAGGTAAACAGTGAGACTAACCTTTTGATTTTATGAACACCCGATGAAATCAAAAATATTCTCCAGTGCTTTAATCCACCCCTCTGCCAGCATAGGGTCAGATGATCCTTTTAATGATGGAGGATGTTGACTCATAAAATGATTTACTACTCACATTTTCCTCTGTGGTTGATCTGGATGATCTCGTGTATGGATACCACTACCATTTAAAGCCTAAGTCAATTGTTCCATCACTACAACAAAATGTTCAATTTCTGATTCAGACCATCTCATGTTGTTGATTTGGGAGGTTTTTTCCCTCCTCATGTTATTCCAACATAGCTGCCCTATTTCCTCTACAGAAAACCATTCTAAACACAAAAATATCTTAGGCTAACAATATGGTAATCTTTAAATGCTATATCATTTTAATCATACCATAAATTATATTATAGACATGAATTAAACAGTATTCTAACTCCTAAAGTTGTCTAAACCGACCTCTGATACCAAATATAAGGACCTGGCCTTAAAACATTACATAATATTGGATTAAATGAATAATTCACATTGAGGATCTTTTCAGGGTTATAGATTTCGAGAATTAGGCCATAACCATTACATCTCAAAAGTTAAAAAGTTGACACTTATACTCAGTTTCCATTTTTTATAACATTAAAACTCCTGAAAAAATGATTCAGGTCCAGTTCCATGTTTTAGACAACATGACTTTCCTTGATCCCATCCTTGACCCTATTCCACTTTATGTCCTATGAAAAACATTTCAAAAACCTGGGATGATCATAAAAAGCTCAGTAAAGAATACACAAAGTATGAAACTATTAGTTTTTTCAAAAAAATAAGTAAACCATAAATACCTAATCATAAGTAATACTTTTCACGTATATGATATAGTAAATACTCTTCACTGAATAAAATATCATTTCTTACCCATTTATAACCAAGAGATCACCATAAAACCCATATAAAGAACACATAACATATAATGGGAACTTGGAACATAAACATACTTAAATGGAATAACCATACGGTCGACTTTACACATGTCACTAAATGGAATAGCCATACGGCCGACTTCCATACCCAATGCATTGGAGGTTATAACATAACCACCCATCCTTGTTTATCACGGCACCACCCGTCATTTGTTTTATCATGTAACCAGCCGTCAAATGTCCATATACCATTAAAAAATCATACAAAAAATATAAAGGAAAGAAAACATTTCAACATTTCAATAACAATATATCAATTAAATATATTGACATAAAAAATCCTTTTTCAAATCCATTTTCAATACCAAAATTCATAATATAGTATATGGTATTTTTTTCCTTTTAAAAACATTACGGCTTGTTAAGGAAGCCAAAGATCAAGTAATACTCGCGGCGGCGGAAAGGTCATTGTTACCATGTACGTTAAAAAAACATTCCTTTTTTTTATTTAGTAAAACGCTTCATATAAAAAATATTCCCTTTGAATGAAATTAAAATTCCAATGTGTTTATACAGCATATGAAATAAAGTCTTGTATTAAAACAAAATATTTCTCAATGAAGGGAGAGTGAGATGAAGTCCCTTACCTCGTGTCTGACTTGACTCGATCATTCTTTAATCTCTTGAATAATAAACTAGAGTTAATTTCTACTTGATTAAGAACCTTTTTCAAGTTCATTATTCCTTTTATATTACTTGTTACCATGTTATTAACATTATGTAATCATTTAAGTTAATAATGGTCGTTTTGTCGATATTTGGTACTTAAGTCAAAAATAAACTTCTTATAATTACAAGTTGTTAATGTGAAAAAATATCCACTATCTCCAGAATTATATTCATGATGTAGATATCATATATATAATACATATCCAGTATATACATGCATTCATAATATTACATAACATTTAGAGTTAAGAAATGAAATGCACTATTAATGGAGGCGGTAAGCCGTATGTATGCATGAACACTACTTTTATTTCTATTTCACATTTAATGGAATGAAAAAATTATGATATAGAGATACATTATAATTACTTTATAATATCATATATAATATTATTAACTCTATTCTTTTATATGTCCCGTATATGGCTTTAACGATTCAAATCACTTTAAGGGGGTGATAGTCCGCACTTCCTAAAATGAAATTATCGTGTTTATCAATAATGGAAACCATAAAGGTATGCCATAAATGAAAAATACAGAATCATAATGAAAAAATAAACATAATATTTATCATATATAAATATAGTGACATCTTAATGGACACCATGAGAGGCAGTAGGAGATATTTTAACAATCAGCGTTTTGTGAGGCAGTAGTTCACCGTCCACAGAAACAGTATGTTCATCACCCATTAGATGGAGGTGTGTGTAAGTGTAGCTCAAATAATTCTCAAAAAAACATCTTAGTTTATTTTACATACTGGTTTTGTTACAAAATAAATGAATAAAAAGAGTTAGGGGTTGGGGAGGAAAAATAACACAAAATAACATAAGAGAAGACATTCCCTTTAAATCGGGTAACTCCCCTTGGTTTGAACCAAAAGGGTTTCTTGAACTGATTTCCTCCTAATATAAGGCTTCTATTATAAAAATAGGGATATTGGGAGATTATTTTAGTAGAGGTTGGAATAGCCAAATGGCTTTATATGTGTGTAAAATGGGAATGAAGTGTGGTCTTTTTATATGGGAGAGGAGGGGCTCTTTTGGAAAGCTTGAAAATTTTATTTTATTATATAAATTTTTTCGGTTTACAAAGGTCAAAAAATAATTAAGGTCGAATATAATGTGTCCCATGTTCTAAATAAAATCAGCAAATAATAATTGGACATGTGTTGGATATTATTTTAAACTTTATCTTCTTATTTATTTAAATCATTCATTAATTACGTAAACACTACATCATCACTGTGTCATAAATAATTTAATTTATTTGATGTCTAAAAATTATAAAAGAATTATCATGATGTTGGAAATATTTTTAGCTTTATAATGAATATTTATAGTCAAAATGATAACTTATATAACCCCAAGTTAAAATTGATTTATTAAAACAATACATGTTTGTGACATTTTTATTTTTACTTTAAATAAATGGTATTAATGATTATCTTACCAAAGTGGCTCCATGGGGTCCCAAAAATTGTCCCATGGATTTTATTGGTCTGAAATGACTCATCCAATAAGGGTAGGAGAATTTTCAATGTTATTTCATATTATTATAACATTATTTTTACCTTTAATTACACCAATTACCATTAATCGCTGTTAATAAAACATAAAAGTTACTATTCACCAAAAAATATTGTCGCTTCATTGAACCAAATTTACTTACTAATGATAACCATGTATGTATGATTTTTAAAATTCAATTCATAGAAGCGGTAAAATTTCATTTAAACGAAAAATGAGTTTTTTTAACTAACACTTGGTGGTTTCAGTATTCCCCAAAAATTGAAGTTTTTCTGAAAAATACCAAAAATTCACCCTAAGCTGTATTTGATATTCCTAATTAAAAAATGATGTCTATTTTAAAAAATTCAAAACATATAAGTTTCATTAATGAATTTTATAATTAATTCCCATTTTCAAATCAAATAGCTTTTTTTTAAGAAACGATATATATCAAGAGAATGGCGCTTGTTTAAGTCAAATTTCAAAGTGAAATTAATTATAATGTACAACATTGTATTAAATGGTAAAAATGTACTATAATTGAACTTTAAAACAAAATATAAAGATCATCTAGCCATATAAATAAATTAGATTAAAAGTTTTTTTTACTTAAAATGCAACATTTTTCACTATTCATTAAAAAATGAACTTTATTGGAAAAATAAAAAAAACATACAAAAAGAAAATTTTGATGTCATGGTTCTAAATAAGAATTTTATTTGGTCCAATAGAATGTATATGAGTGAAAAAAATATATTTTAATAGTGTTCTCCATCAAAAGGCGATAAATCGACCTTTTAGTGAATATTAGAGTATTCAAGCTTAAAATTGGATTTATTCGCATTTTAAGTCTCTAATATTTATTGGATAAATATAAAAACTTTTAACAAAAATATATAATCATATTTTAGTTATTTATATTCATTCCCTCCAATACAATGACTACGTGTTAACTAACATTTAAAATAATTTTATTGTATTATTAGTGTGCAACAAATGATTTCAAAGAAATCTGTTGTTGTGTATCGGGTACGCCATTGAAAATAGCATCCCCATTAAAGTAAAATTAATATTTTATTCAAAAATATTCATAAATATGAAAATGTCTTATTCTATATTAACATGGGATGTTACATATACAGTATGAGTCCATTAAATGAACTTTTGTTTAGTTCCATAAGATGATTCCTATTTAATGATGAAATGCCTTAAATGTGGGAAGAATATATCAGCCCAATATTTTCAATAATGTTGATTAATATATTATTAATGTATGATGTTTGGGTCCCTTAATGAGTGTAAAACTATAAATTTACCTTGGTAGTAAACCGCATAGAAATCTAATGGTTCTATTAAACTCAAAATAATATATTTACCCATCATTAAATTAATACAATGTTGATTATGATTAATTTTATTGGATATTTAATATTTATATAAATAAATATTTATTACCTAAGTGTGAACTTTTAATAAATCCTAAATAGTTTATTGAATAAATATTACTACACTACAGTTTTGTCTAAAAAAATGTGTTTGGAGAATTTTAAGTATAAATAATGTGATCGGGTGTCAATAAATTGATCAAGCATTACTGATGTATCCTATATAAAAAATTATTTTATTTATAAATGATTAGGAGTAATTGGCATGTGCACATGATTACGACATTCCATGGTTGTGGTGGTGTGTCATGGATGACACTAATAGAAATCTGACTTTTCCTAACTCTTTTATACCAAGGGTTTGTAAAAACTGTTGGTATAGGTTCCCTTTCCCAACGGTTTGGCCAACCCATTGGGAAAGCCCACATTGAGGCCACCTTTCCCAATGGTTTGGACAATCCGTTGGGAAAGGGTATACCTATCCCAACAGTTTGGCCAAACTGTTGGGAATGGTGGCCACAAAGTGGACCTATCCCAACGGTTTGGCCAAACTGTTGGGAACGGTCCCCCATATATCGACCTCCACCCAGAATCAAAATCTATACCAAGAGTTGTCAAAACCATTGGTATAGACCTATACCAACGGTTTTGACAACTGTTGGTATAGATCCTTTGATTTTTTATCAGTTATTCTTACTGAGAACATTATATAAATCTAAATTTAAAATAATTATGAGAATACACATATATATATATTTAAGTAATTATGTTCACTAATGTCATTTTAGGTTTGTGGTCAAGTCGTTCAATGATAAACTAGGGGTCCTGGAATCAAATCTCAGTGGATGTTTTTTTTTGAAATACATATACCAACGGTTCTATAACCATTGTTATAGATTTTGATATTACTTATACCAAGGGTTTGCAAATTTGTTGGTATAGGTCTATACCAATGGTTTTCCCAAAACCGTTGGAATAGACCTATCCCAACGACTTACTTGGCAATGGTTCTCCAAACCGTTGGTATAGGTTAGTTTTCCAGTAGTGTGAATTTAAAATAAATTATTTCGGACATGTCATGATCTTTAAGAGAGTGTTTAATACTGGATTTTCTGTTGGGAGTTTAATTGGAGGAATTATGGTAGATTTATTAGGACACAGTTGATGGTGATTTATAAAAATAAATTATCTTTTATATAAACATAATCAACTTTCCCAATTGGAAAATATTACCCCTACCTCTTGATCTTATCGAGTGGAAGAAATTAGAGAATCCCACTCCCCCTCTCTCACACTTCCTCTCTCACTTTTCACACCACAGCTGGTGTTCTTCATCTTCCTAACATTATTTTTGTAGTTGGAGATAATAAAATCTTAGTATGTGATTTTATCCTCGAGTGTAAGAAATATTCCACAAATAATTGAATATTTTATTAAAAACTTGTGACTTTCTTATTTCATGTGATATAATCCCCTTCACTTCATGATTGAATCACTGATAAATTCCATGGAAATGAAATGACTACTTTTTTAAAGTATTTAAAATACTATTAATTATAAAAATATAGTGCTAATTTAATCATGGATTATTTTCAAGGAAAATAACATGATAATATTAATTAAGTAAGAATTCAATTTATTTTTTTCCCTAAGACATCAAATTTCAGGGCCGATTAATGTAATATTTATTTCTATTAAAGAATTATTGATTTTAAAAAGATTATTTGAATAAATTAATTCATCTTAATTAAAATTATCTGAAATATCTCTTATTTTTTCATGTAATATTTTTAGATATTTTATGGATTGATTTCGAGACCAGGTGCAGAGACGACGTCTAATTCTGTGGCCTAGTGAGCCCGGAACAAATAGTTAAAAAGCATTAAAATATTTGATAGCACTCCCATCGTATATTCCTAAAAAGGTGGAATAAATACCAAATGGTTTCCCATATTAAAAATCTAAGGTCACCATTGAATTAAAAATTAATAATTTATGCAAGGTGCATCCTAACTGTTGGCAGTGCATGTCATCTGTAGAAAACTCACCAAGGACATAACCTTACATAAAATATTTAAATTATTTAAATTTATTTTTAATTCCTAATAACTTATGAATGGAATCTTGGATTGAAAATATTATATAATCATTGAGTTTATAAAGAGTTTTTTTCCATAGGCGCAACATAACATTGGTCGGCATTGGTTGTTTTTGAAAAAGTTATTGGGGCCATGAAATAGAAAATGTAAATTAAAAATATATATATTTTATTTTTCTTCAGTGTGAAAGTATGTTTCCTCTATAAGTATATGGATAAATCCATTGTCTAAGTGTTGGTATCTAAAACATGGAGACCTGGACATTGTTGTAGGAGAACATTCTTGGTGGACGTCAACTAATAATGATATTATCTTGGATCCTCATGCCAGTGCAGTTAGAGGATCTTGTCAATAGTGACACTGTAACTTTTCCTAGTCAAGGAATGATCCAAACTCTAGGTATGTAATGTGTTTCAATTTTTTGATACCCAAATATTAATTATTTTCATGATCTCAAATCAATTGACGAACAGATTGGTTTTCAAATCAATCGCTTTGTGGTATGGATTTGTTACGGGATAAATTACGAGAGTTATTTCTAAATCTATTCATTGATTATCCTACATAAAAGAATCGAGATTAAAAAAACCTTTATTGAGATTCATATCTCCTATTTGTTTATGTACTTTTCTCACATGATTATTCATTCATCACTGGTATTCATCATTTGGCCCACAACTCGACTATTACCAGTCAATCAATATTTGTGCACCTGTTTCTTGGAGAAACAATCCGATATCGTAGATTTGGGAGCAACACGACATTATAGAGGTGTAATAATGGAGACCGAGTGAATCAGATGATTGATGAATCTGGATTTTGAGTTCATTAATGTTATTCAGCATGAAATTAAGAAAGACAGTTTGTATGATTCCCAAAAGATATGTAGATAGAACGTGTTGTTCGGGGATAGTGAGGCATGGGTGACAATGGTTCTTTGATGCCCTGGAGAATAGATCTCCAGATCAACGGAAAATCATCGTCTAGGTTGCGCAGAGGAATAATGACAGTTCTAGAAAATCCTAAAGAACATGAAATGTAATCTGGGATTACATAGAATGTGCGGCCCCCAGGCTGTGATGCAAATGTTTTGATAGAGTTAAGGACCACATGGTGTGTGACCCATGTCACATGGCATGTGATCGTCCCCAGAAAACTCATCATATACTCCAGAGAGTACATAGACATGAGTTATAGTTCACAACTAGATGAAACATCGTGTGATTGGACACAGACACAGCATGGATTACAAGGAATTACACAAGGACACACCTTCAGTACACAGACACAACCATGAAACACTGGAAAAAAACCATGTGTGTCAACCTGATGTGTACTCATCCTACATTCTGTGTATATAGATAATACATTTTGGGTGTGGTTCTTCCAGATTAGAAATACTTGGGATAGTATAACATGTTTTGTACCCCCTCTGACCCTTTGTATACTCCCATCAAGAGTGCTTGAGGGTAATTTTTTTCCTTGTTTGGATTGGTATTGGTTGAGAGCGTTCCCTTGGCCCATTCCTTGAGGAGTCATTACGATAATAAATCCACTCCACTATATTAGAATCCTCTCTAGAGGTCAATTATCTGATAGATTATGGAATCCCTCTGTGAGTCTAGAGTGTGACCCTTAGTCACCTCTAGTGGAGTTTGTGGAATCGCTTAACCCCCTTGAGTAGGGAATTGTTCCTCCATCTAGTGTGCCATATCGTTAGGGTCTGTGGCATCCCCCAGTGATTTTAGGTGTGTTCACATACATAGCGGTTGATGCATATTGGGTACATGGAAACCCCTAGCAGTTTTTGGTGTGGTATTTGGGGTCCTCTGGTTAGTTTTGTGTGCGACCCCTATCTTTGTATCATAGTATTATTCTCAAATATTTTCTATTTTGGGTGCGGCCCAAATGATCTAGACCTCATCAATGATTTTCTTTGATGATATCATTGCTTGAGGAGTATTTTTATTTCTGAAATGAGCATGCTTCATGTAGAATCAAATAGCTGGCAGTTGCTAGGGACTACCTAATGGTGTAGTGTCTCTATTGACTATATTTGAATATTCATGTTATATATTTTTTAGACATATACCTATATAGATCTGATTATTCTCACCATTATTGTAGATATTTGGGGTTTCAGGGTGTCCTCCTATGTATTGTTATACATACCCCTATATGGGTTCTTCCAACATGTGTCCTGTCTTGTGAAGATGATAGACCTTTTAACGTATTCCTAGAAAATATAGGGCCCGATGGTTATTATTTAGATCGAATAGGCTAAGGAATTATCCTCTAGCTTTCAGACAACATTCTCAACACCTTTTAATTTTTGGTTGGGCTTGTGTTACAGACTCTTTGTGGTGCTCTTGAACTTGGAATACTTTACATTCCTGTACTTTCCTATCATACTATTTTATGATATATAAGTCGTGTGCATGAATTATTTTAGTTGTTATACATTTCATAATTTCTAGTACGGAGATTTTTACATGTGTATAGGTATATTAGGCGAATGCCTCACATTTATTGGATATTCTTACTCAGTGCTAATCCCCATCCCTTGGCCAATTGGTGGTAGGATTAGAGTAGTCATGAGATGGGCCCCTCAGGGATGGGTCATGATAGAGTGGTATTAGAGCGGGTCAGTTCTACATTAGTACTAAGATTCTGTGATATTTGTTTAGTTAAACCATGTTAAGTGTTTATAGTTTGGATCTCAGGCCAGAGACTATAGTGTATGTGCAACAACATATATATCCATACACTAGGACTCTGATATCCTTTTTTCAACATTATATAGGAAAACAATGGTTTCATCAAAAAACTGTGGTACATGAAACATATAGGAATGGTTGTGTTTTTCATTTCTTCTTGATTCATCTTTATAGATATACTCTATTGACCACGATACATATTGATTAATTTCAGGGTTACTCCACGTAGATAGTCAGCTAGGATTCCACCACATGATCATGATGTTGATCCGCCAAGTGATGAGGAATCAGTATAGGGGATCTGTACCGAATATAGTACCTCTTGGTGGTTTACCACCTATACCACCACCAGTAATCTAGAATCTACTACAATCATTAACATATTAGGATGAAATCATGCTGAGTGTGTTACTTAATTTTTAGAGGAAGTGACCTTCCATGTTTTGTAGTGATCCAGACCCTCAGATGTCTAAGGATTGGCTTCAGGCAGTCACCGTAGATTTCTGCATTGTGAAGATGCCTTCCGACTAGATGGAAATCCTTTCCGCGAGTTTTACTATGGGGTATGTTGGGAGATGATGGAGATTGAGAAATTAGTCACATGACAAAACATCACTCTTCTTAATAGAAATTGTGGATCTATTCAAGGATTAATTATATCTGGCCACATTTTGATGAGTATGCAAAGAGGGCCTCCTACATCTGGTGCAGGATAGTATGATCTCAGATGAGTATTCATCGAATTTTACTGATCATTCATGCTACTCCATATATATGGTATGAGGCTAGTTCATCATGGCTCAGACATTCGAGCAGGTCATTCTCCCAGATAAAAGGGCATCCGTGATATCCCTTAGCATTTTTACCAATGCTGGGGTACTTCAGAAATCCCTATTATTGGAATTTTTTTTGGTAGAGTAGACACCGGTAACTGGATCTAGTTGTGAAAACCCTATCGTTGAGACTAAGGAAACATGTAGAAGATTGTATTAATAGAGATAAAATCAAGTCAGACACATTAGTGGTTGATCACAAGACTCAGGGTCCACATTATAGGGCTCCGAGGGCTGCTGAAATAAGCCTAGGGACAGATGGTGTTACTCATGCAATGGTCAGGGACATCTGGCACGAGATTGCCTGACCCATTGTAATATTGATCAAGAGATATTCAAGGGGCCACCAAGATCAAGGCAGAGATAGGAGTGGGGTGTTCTGAAGGGTGGTAGATGTGGAAGATGGGTAGGAAGGGTAGCAGAATGTGGTTGGAGGTTCAACATATTACCACCACCACCCCCATGTGGTCAATTTTAGGCTCAAGGATTTAGTGGGCATGGACAAAGAGAGCTATAGGTGGTGGAGGATTATGACCCCATAGCTCCTGGGATGATATGAGGTAATATTTATTCCTTTTTTTCTTATCTACAGTTTTTAGACACAAGTAGTAGTCATTATTTTCTTTCCACAAACCTTGAATGGGACTCCGAGGTTCTGGTTGAACCATTAACTCGGCCCTTACACTTGGATAATCCTATTAGAGGTGACCCGATGATCACACACTTGTTATGAAAGTGCTACCCGACTCTTGGAAGAGAGTGTTCTGGTTCGGATGTCTTGGTAGCATAATTGAGGCCTTATAATGTCATACTATGTATGGAGTGGTTATCCACAGTTCATGCTTAGATTGACTATTTTTTGAGAAGAGTGGAGTGTGTCCACCATGATAGAACCGTGTTTTCCTTTGTGGATGAAAAGAAATCATAGGAAGTATATGATGGACTCACACATAAGAGGGTGAACTTGATTACTCATCAGTTGGAAAATATCACCCGCAGTGTAGTGGGTGACATGAGTGCTCAGTTTCCTGTAGCAGTGGCATAGTATGAGGACGTATTTCTTGAAGATGTTCCAGGTTTACCTCCCTATATAATGATGGACTTTTACAATGATATATACCCTAGAATGACACTGATATCTACACTTTTATGTTATATGGCTCCCACAAAGCTCTATGAGATATGGGTATAGTTGCTGGAATTGTAAAGTAAGGGCTTCCTGAGACCCATTGTTTCACCCTAGGTATCCTTAGTGTTTTTTTCCAAGAAGATAGATGGGTGCATGTAGTTATGTGTGTATTTATAATAGTTAAACGAATTCTCCATGGAGAACAATTATCCTCTACTGAGGATTGATGAAATATTTGATAACATTAAAGGGGCACAATTCTTCTCAAAGATTGACCTCCAATCGGGATATCACCAGCTGCGAGTACGAGATGGAGATATTCAAACGATTTACATTAGATGTTGTTATAGTCACTATGAGTACATGGTGATTCCAACTGGAATGAAAAATGGCTTAGTAGTGTTCATGGGACTCAGGAACCGGATCTCTCAGCCTTACATTGACCAATTCATGGTGGTCTTCATCGATGAAATCCTAGTATACTCAGCATTCGAGGAGTAGGCAATACATTTGAGGATGGTTGTGGACACACTCGGAGAGCACCAAAATTATAGGATGCTCTGAAAGATTCAGTTTTGGATTTGAGAGTTATATTTTCTAGGACACATTATCTCATATGCTAGAGTTTTAGTGGATCCAATGATGGTTGAGGCTGTGCATTCAAGATATGAGGAATAGGTTGAACAGTGCTCACATCCTGATGTTACCAGAGGAATGTTTCGAGTACGTGGTGTTCTTTGATTCATTAAGGACCGGTATTTATTGTGACATAATGTATAGGAAAGTGGTGATTGCATGTCATTCATTCCAATTTTGAGCAAACAAAAATAACTACGTGACCCATGATCTTGATTTAGTTTTGGTACTATTTTCATTGAAGTTGTGGTGACACTACCTGATAGAAGTGTATTTTATCTTCTACACAGATCACAAGAGTCTCAATTATATCTTCTCAAAGAATAATCTGAACTTGGGAAAATGGTTTTGTATAGAGTTCCTCTTGGACTACATCTTTGAGATTATCTACACTCAAGGTAAGGGGAATGTGGTGGAAGATACTCTCAGTAGGATATCTAGTTTGTTGTTGATGAATAAGGAGACAGAGTAGTTGGCCTCACTATAGTTTTCCATTCTGGATAGATATGGAATAGCTTACCTACAGTTGATGGGTTTCACCCATCCATTTTTATAAAGAGTTAGAGAGGCATAGCTCTGGGATACCGACTATAATATCTTTCTTTATTAGATGACCACATGGAATACTCTTAATGGGTATTCAAAGGGTTGTATGCATGTTGTTTTTTTCAGAGGATTCATGGTAGTACTAGGGGATTTTTAAGAGGAGGTTCTGACGGAGTTTCATAAGTCCCCTTTGTTCATACATATATGTGTTTAAAAGATGTACCATGATATATGGAATTAGTTTGGGTGATTAGGGATGATGAAAGGTGTTGTAAAGTTTGATTCGTGAATAATTACTTGTCATTAAGTGAAGGTTGAGTTCCAAGTTCCATCAAGTTTAGCTCAACCCTATAAGTTTCTAGAATGGAAGATAAAAGGGATATTGATAGAATTATTGATGGTTTACCATGTATGTCGAGGGGACACAATTGCATTGGCTTTATAATTGAATTGACTCACCAAGTTGGCCTAATTTCTTGTTATTCAAGTGAAGAGTTTAGTAGAGAGCTTGGGAAACCTCTATTTATAAGGTATAGTTCGACTCTATGTAGTTTTCTTGATGATAGATTCAAATCGGAATGCTATATTTAATTCATAATTGTGTAAGGGATTGAATGGGTCATTTGGGACCCAAACACGATTGATCATAGCGTTTCACTCCCAGATAGATGGCCAAACTGAGCAGACCATTCCGGTTCTGGAGTACATATTGTGTGATTTAATGTTTAAATTTGAACGTAGTTGGGAGGCTCACCTACCACTTGTAGAGTTTGTGTATAGAAAAAACTATCATTCCAAAATTGGTATGACACTATTTGAGGACTTTTATGGACAACCCAATAGGTCAAAACATTTATAGATAGTCCAAAGGGAGTTAGTGATCATGGGCCCAGAGTTTGAGAAACCTACTATAGAAAATGTGCAGATCCTGAAGGAGTGGATCAAGACTACACAAAGTTTCCATAACTCTTATGCTGATAGGCGACATAGGCCTTCAGAGTTTGAAGAAGGATATTATGTATTCCTTTGAGTTTCACCTTGAATGGGGTTACATAGATTTGGCCAAGGCGACAAACAATCTTTGACGTTTATTGGCCCTTTCCAAATACTACATAGAATTAGTGAGGCGGCATAACTCATGGAACTACCACTATAGTTAGATATAGAACATGACGTCTTCCTTGTTTCGCAAATGAGGAGGTACGCCCATGACCCATCACACATCATTAACTAGGGTGCGATGGACATTGAGGATGGAGTGAATTTTGGTGAGTACCTGATGGAAATAAAATATTGGTAGGAGATGATCCATCGTTCTAGATCGATTCATTTAGTGCATGTATGGTGGCAGCACGATAATCTCCAAGATAGCACATGGGGTCCAAGTGCTAAGATTCATGCTCAGTAACATTATCAGTTTGAGTAGCCATTATTTTGAATTATCACAAATATAAATCCCCAGGTGAGGATATGTAATGTCTTGAAATTCTCCATGTACTGTTTTTGGATATCTTGTGGATTGATTTTGAGACTAGGTATGGAGATGGTGTCCAATTCCAAGGCTATGTGTGACCAAAACAAATGGTTGAAAAATATAAAAATATTTAATATCACGTGCACACTATTTTCTCAAAAATGTGGAATAACACACAAATAGGTGCCCTGCTCAAAATTCTGAAGCCACTATTGAATTCAGAACAACGACGTTAACCAAGGCATGACCTATCTTTTTTCCGTGTAGTCTTCTATAGGAAAGGTCACCAAGGACATAATTGTAAATAAAATAATAGAATAAATTTACATTATTTTTAAATATTAAAAACTCATGATAAAGGGACATATATTGGAATGTTGAAACCATCGTTGAGTTCGTAATGTGGTGTTTTCCCTAGGCATGACATAACAATGGTTTGCACTGGTCATTTGTGAAAAAGTTATCATGGCCACAGAATATATATAATAAATTAAAATAAAAATTTATTTTATTTTTCATTATATCAACAACCTGTTTCCACTATAATATTAGGTATAAGGTAATTGTCTTAGGTTTTTCCACTAAACTCTGGATACCTAGACACTGTTGGAAGAGAAGGTTCTTGACAGACAACAACAGATAAGGATTGGATCATGGATCATCGTGCCAGTGGAGTTAGAGGATCTGGTTAATGGAAGAAACACATCTGTTCCTCATCCATTATCTATCTAAACTCCATGTGGGTGTTTTTTTTATATTTTTATTCCCCATTCTTAATTTCTATGATGAACCCAAATAAATAGATGAACAGATTGGTTTACTAATCGATCACCTTGATGGATGGTTTTATTATGAGGTAAATTTGGATAATTATATCTAAATGTCATTATTGATTATATAGTGGAAACTAATAAATATCAGAGTGAACATTTTTTGATATTCCTTCCTCTCATTTTCTTATGTTCTTTTCTCCCCCAATTCGTTGTTCATCATAGGCGTTCTTCATTTCTCCCATGAAATA
This sequence comes from Viscum album, assembly GCA_963277665.1. Lineage (NCBI taxonomy): Eukaryota > Viridiplantae > Streptophyta > Magnoliopsida > Santalales > Viscaceae > Viscum > Viscum album. The sequence goes on along the minus strand of OY728140.1, from coordinate 114,146,940 downwards.
ACTATTCTTGATCATTAGATTCTTGCGCACCCATTTCATCGTTGCATGATATGATATTTTAGATATGCGATGAACATGGCACAATGGACTTATTATGATGGAGATAGAAAAATCAGATGATGGATGATTCCCAATTTCGCATTCTATGACATTCTTTAGCATGAAATGAAGAATGATAGTTTGATCTGATTCGAAAAAAAATCCAAATACGAAATGCATAGTTCAAAAATGGAGTGTCATGGGGAAAATAAGTAATTTGATATCATGGATTATCTTTTTCCAAATGAATGGATGAGCACTGGTTAGGATGTGTGGAGGAAGAAGATCAGTTTTGGAAAATCCCAAAGAACACAACGTGTAATACATGATTACACAGCATGTTGCCCCTGGTTGTGATGAAAGGGTTTAGAAAGAGTTAAGGACCAAACAACTTGTTTCCCCTATCACATGGCATGTGAACCCTTATGGACGACTCCTAATTTACTCCGTAGAGTACACAGACACGGGTAACAATACATAGTTAGATAACACACCGTGTACTTAGACACAGACATGGATTGGCATACATATATCGGTACAAAAACACAGCTTCGATACATTGACATGTCAATGAGACATGGGAAGATAACTGTGTGTATCTACACATCATTTACTCATCATATAGGCCATATATATAGAGGCTACATGTGTTATAGGATCCCTCCATGACAATGGAGTGTGATCCTATATCACATCTCTTGGATCTTGTGGAATCTTATAACCCCATTGATTTGGGTGATGATCCTCCAACTAGAAGGATGTATAGGTAGGGTTAGTGGCCACCCACAATGATTTTGGTAATGATCCCTGACAAAGAGGGTTGATCCAGATTAGGTATGTGGTAACCCCATTGGATCTGGGACTGATCTATGGTGTCCGCCAAATAGTTCTGGGCATGATCCCCTCTATGTAGATCACATTCTACATTAACCAATGTTTTCTCATTTGGGAGAGGAACAAATGATCTACACCACTTCATCGACTGTCTCCAATGATATCATGACTTGATAAGTATGTTCTCCTGGAACGAGCATTCTTCGAGTAGAATCATGTGGATGGTAGTTGGTTATGTCCACTTAATGGTGTGGTGTCTCTCTTGAGTATATCTAGATATTCATTTTATATGTTTTATATATATATACCGTTGTATATGTGACTGTACTCACCTTCATTGTATTTCATTGTGGTTTCTGGGTTTCTTATGAAGTATTGTTATACTCCCCCCTATTTGGGATTTTCCCACAGATGTAATATCTTATGAATATGATTGAAGTTTTGACTTTGACCTGGGTTGAATAGGAGCAAGAGGATATTAGTATAACCAAAAAAAATGAGGTGTGTTCCTATGGCTATTATAATGTATTCCCAACCCATTTTACTTTCAGGTTGGGCTTGTGATACAAACTCTTTTAGGTGGGATTTTATTTGGATTTGTTTACTTTCTACTACATTTACTATCGTACTCTATTGTGATTTCTTAGATGTATACATGAATTCTTTTAATTTTTTTTACATTTTAGCACATGTGTCTTGGAGATGTGTTTCTGTGTATAGGTACTTTAGGATAATGCCTCCCATTTGTGGGACATGCCTACTCGATGCTAGTCACCATCCTATATCTTGTTGGAGTCAGGCTTCAGGTAGTCATGGTACGGGCCCCTCTATGGTGGCTTGTGAAATTATATATTAGAAATAACTTGGTGTTCAAAATGGAATAATTTTTTGTAAATTTTATTGACATTATCTCATGGGATGTAAAATATAAAAAAAATTATTATTTATGAAATATATATATTGTGTGTCATGTATTGTTATAGAACTAATATTATATCAAAAAAATGTTAGTTCAAGTAATATTATATTAAATAAAATTAAAAATAATTAGTTTTTTATCAAGAAACTATTTTTGTTCATAATGATTTATTTTCTAATGTTGGTAAAGATAATATTTTATTATTGAAATTCTAGCATAGGAAAATCATTGGGATGAGTCCTCTATGTTTCTTTATAATTTTGTTTGATAACTGACAATGAATTATTCATCTAAAAATGATTTTTCATGGTGAAAATTTAAAATGATAATATTTTCATTTACTAATTGAATTTAATTTATAAATTATTTTTTTTAAATAAAATAGTAGTAGAATATTCTTTCTTGATTGAGATATTTTTCGCTATGAGTTTTTTAGTTTTCTGTAATACACATGTTATTTTAAAAATTATTCTTTTAGAACATTCTTTTTTTTCATGTCTTCTACCCGGAACCACCTACATTATTATTTTTGTTGCATTATTTGTGATCTAGTTCAATATTTGTTTTCCAATTTTATGATTGATTATAATCGAGAAATAATAAGTATGGGTATATTACTTCTAAATTTTAATATGTTACAAGGGATGTTTGAAAAATTAATGAGTAAATGGGACATATCAAAATAATTTGTGAAAAATAATCATGTTGATGTGTGATGGGAATTATAGTCAAGCAGCATTGGTTGTGTGGTCATATGGGATGGAAAAAACATGTTTCAAGGAGTTATATGCCCTGGAGGTTTAACATTATACACTAGAAAACCTGTATGAAAAAATATTACATTCCATGTATTCTATGAGTGGTGACACAAGGGTTTCATAAATATATGAACATCACACACCATGTGACCGTCATTCACAATTAATGTATCCTAAAACAATTTACATTCGAAAGTAAACAATTACATGGTGAGATAGTGAGTTGGACAACACATGATCTGTAAAACCATTAAACATTCTAGGTATGTTTGGTATCGTGACTTGGTATTGTGACCCACAAACATGACCTTTTATATTAATGAATTAAGAAAAATATTTCATTATAATACATTACAAGTACTTTTTAGGACTATAGTTTTTTGAAATTAGGATAATATATTACCTAACAAAAATCAATCACATTTAACTAATAGAATGTTTTTCCAATATAAGATAAATTTATTTAATTAGAATGATTCTTCAAAATCTCATAAAAATTGTCCACTTTATAAAATATTCTATATATTACATAATTATCATATTTTCATAACATACTAGTTGAAAACATATTTAATAATGCTTCTCAAATGCTCAGTAGGGGTAAACAGAACCATTAGAATTCAAATAACAAAAAATTATAGATGATGATCATATGGATGTAATAATGATTTATAAGAAACTTATACGAAAATAAAAAGGGACCATAAATCTTTTCATAAGTCCAAGAATACCATATTGATGAATAAATAGAGTATGGAAACTTGACACAATAAACATGATCCTTGAGACAATAATCTTAGGGATATGGATAAGATATGTAACATTATATTTAAACGTATTTTCATAAAAATAATTCTAAAAATATAAGAATATGGAAACTATAACATCATGAACAAGTAAATATTCTATTATTTCTATTGTAAAAAACCATCATTCATCATGTTGTGAATAAAAAAAAATTCCATTTTCATTTTGTGAAAAAAAAAATGTTCACACGTCATATAATGAGAAATATAAATTTTCTTTTTTCATTTGGAGATCAAAACAATTCCACACATAATATCATTGCCTTGTTATTTATAAATTCTTTTCCAATTCATTGGATTGATATTTTGAACCGCACATATAAATCATCCACATATATCTACAGAACATGAAAATAAGAATTCATCAAATCATAATGAACCCATAGAAAAATAATGGGTTGTTATAGATTTCAAAAACATCACATAACATGAGATTAAGATATCATATGATATCAAAAATATCATTTCCTAAAATTAGTCAAGTAATAATAAAAAATAGAAGGTTCTAAAAATATAACATAAATATAGATAAATCTCGGAGACTAAATATAATATAAAACACAATAGTTTCCACCAAACCTTTTAAAAATAATTTACAAAAGATGAGGTAAAAATTATATTCAAAAATATTATGACTGTTTTGTGGATAAATTTTAGGAATTTAGATATTTATTTCCAAATAAAATATCATTGAGAACACATAATAGAATAAAAATGCGGAGTAAAATATATAACATTTGAGTATAAAATGATGGAAATCTTTTTCAATATTATGAATTTAGTTATTTTAAAACCCACATCATGAAAAGATATAGTAAACCAAATATTTTAATCGAGGAGAAGTGAAATATGAATTTAGTATGAGTAAATACATATTAGGGTTTCATAATTAGAAAGGAAAAAACAATTTTGGGATTAATAATATTTTAAATAGAGGGAAATCATATTTCAAGAATACTGTATGTTTTTAATAAAATGTTACATATTTTTTATCATGAAATTATAGATAAATCATATTTTCATTATATATTTAATTTTCATAAGAAATAATAGGGTAAATATCCAACAAAATATTTTATAAAAGGATTTATTAGTCATAGAATATTGAAAATCGTGGAATTACTTTTCAACTCAATGAAATGAAATTTACATTAACCGAATCTATTACAAGTTTTAAAATTCAGGATAAAGGGGAATTTATTAATATATTTTCAAGTAAAAATGTAAATAACTGTTAAATAATGAAAAGTTACCATATAATACAATCTTATTTTGGAATATACCTAACTAAAATGAAATAAGATCAATATGTACAATCATAACTCACAAAGTGAAATTAAGTTTTCAAAAAACATTTATAGTAAATGTAACATTAGAATAATATTTGTAACATGAATATGAAATTAACAGACCACGAATGAGATATATTGATTATACATGAAGGAAATAGAAAAGTTAATATACCACATAATTGAACCTATGGGGTGTAATATCAAAAATTTCTCATTGATTTTAAAATTAGACAAATAAAATATTACCTTATATTCCATTTTACATGATCAAACTATAACATACTATATAGAAAATATACATATTAATGAAATATTTCAGAACTAAATCATTGTCTATAACCTTTTATAAAATTCATTTACAATAATTCCCTACAAGTATGTTAGTTAATTATGACCTATTTTTAAAAGATTTCTGAGTAATCATGAATGTTTTGAACTAGATTATATGGTTGGTTTTGTTGTTAATTATTATCCCAATGTTAATTATTCATAGATAGTAAATTATAATAAAATATATTTTTTAAAATAATTTATAATTTTATAATTTGATTTTTGGTGTTTTCATTATGATCATTAACATTGAATTCAGTGAGGAGTATGTTCCAATGATATTTTAAAAATGATGGGTGTCTTATTAAATAATTTGTTTAAATTTTTATCAAATATTAGTAAAAAAGAGTAATTATTTTTATTCATATAATATATTGTAGAAAATTAAATTCTCATCGTCATCCATGATAAAAATTTACATCAATGTTCACATATGTGGTAAAATCAATAGAAACATAATAATAACAAAATTATTAGATGATTATGATTGGATTTAAATTTAATATAATTATAAAAGAGGAATAATGATCATATTTAAATATAATGATTGTGTTATATATTAAAAGTAATGGATTATAATAATTACATAACCTATAGTTTTTTCATAAAATAAGGAAATTATTGGTTAGAGTGGATACTCAAGAGGGGTGAATTGAGTTCGAATTAAAAATTTCTTTTTAAAATATTTATATTGAAATCCCCCAATTTAAATAACAAGATAAACTGTACTGAATTTTCAATACAGTAAATGGTCTGTTAGGTTCTTAATATATTGATTAGTTCTCAGTTAATATAATCTGAATATTATATTAGATTTTGAAACTGACCTACTAGTTTAAAATAAATACAAACACTTTCTAGTTTAACAATCAGAGTAACTTTGAAATAGATTTATATTCGAAGTACTTAGATGCAAAATATTCAAAATAGTTTTAACTAAAATAGGCCTACACAACAGTTTTAACCAAGAGGTTCAGTCTCAAGATGAGACTTAGTTCTCTCAAACAGTTTATATAAAACTTTGATCCACACCCTAGATCGGGGTTTACAATAGCCATCAGATTGTCCAAGTCCTCAGACCTCTACCACAGTTCTACATGGGAAGGAAATATTAACAATAGCTCACAGCCTGTCCAGGTCCTTACACCTCTACCACTATCCACAGTGGGGTACAAGAGTGTAAGGGAAAAATTGTGTGAGGATTTAGAAATCCTCTATTTCATCTTAGGAGTCAGTGAGTGTTCAAATAGAGAGAAGCACACACTACTCGTAATGTAAATAAAAGTAAGGTCACAGTCTAGAAATAATATAATGATGAATTTAGAATGCTCTTGTGTGATGTCAATGCAGTTTTGGACTCCTTTGGATTGAAGAAAATGAATATTTGAGTCCTTTTCTTGAAGTCTTGTGGAAAACAGAGTGTCGGGATTCTGCTTATGTTCTCCATGAGGTTTAGTCGAGTGAAGATGATCTTTAGGCTTCAAATATGCTTTGTATGTGCTCAGTCATATCACGTTGCATGCAGTGTCCCCTCTTTTCTCAAACTTCCTCCAAGTATGTTCTTATTTCTTATCCTCACTTATTTTATTTTTTCTATATCACTCTATTTGATTCTTGGTCGCATTTTTCTTTTAACTTGGAATGCACGTGTTGGAGCTGACAGGTTGCATGTGTTTTTCATCTCGATCCTCATATTGACTGATGATATCACTACAATGAAACATTAATTATGTTAGTGCATTAATGTCATCAAATTTTACCGTTAGAAATTAAATTGAAAACGAGCAATTAGTTTAGGAAATGGTGTCACAGTAAGTCATGAAATGGTGTCTCCTTCACACCGTGTCTTGGTTGATCACAGTGTCTGAGTGTCATGGTGTCTCGTGGTCACGGTGTCTTGTTCACACTGTCTCTGGGTCATGGTGTCTTGTTCAAATTGTCTCAGGGTCACTGTGTCTTGTTCATAGGGTCTCAGGGTCATGGTGTCTTGTTCACGATGTCTGGCTTCTCGGTGTCTGGCTTCACGGTGTCTGGCTTCACGGTGTTTGGCTTCACGGTGTATAAATTACATATCCATTGGTAGAATCACGGTGTCTTAGACATTCTAAATTAACTATGTGAAGACTTAAATAAATATAATAATAGAAAGGATTAGACTTGATCATTTGTTAAATAAGGTATTCTGAGAGTAGATTAAAGATAGTATAATGTAAGTAAACTGAATATAGAGAAATTTAGATATTGCATGTCTCCACTTAAGGTATGGGAAAACTTCAGATATAAATACTATAACACCCTGAGATTTAATGAAAAATATTCTTTTAATTTCATTAATGTCTTGTGTTGTATTCTACACCAATATTACCTTGCGCTATACGCAACACCGTATTATCTTGTAGTATACAGAACACTATTCTTGGATCGTGTTACACACAATTTTGATAATAGTTATTCTACGCAACATTGAGTATATATATATATTCAATGTATAAATGAAATATGGTTGGATTATGTTATATGAAACAATGAAGGATTCTTTCACAACACGCAACCCTGACTTGGCTTGCATTACACGCAATCGCGACCTTCCTCGATAGCGTGTGTTGTACGTAATACCAGGTTTTAATAAACAATGATATATTATTATAATATTGTCATGAACTAGCCGTTATGAATTGTATTAACTAAATTTTGAATTTTATAACATTATTATTCATCTTACACATTTTCTAGAACATGGTATAAGAACAAAATAAATTTTTCGGGTAAAATAAGTATTTTTCAAAAAATGCAGTTTTGCCGCCTTTTGATGGCGCACCAACTTTAAATCTAGTTTTTGAAATGTTTATATGTTCAATTTCACAAAATACAATTCTTCTTTTGAATCAGGATATAAAAATTTACATTAGATAAAGTTTTGATATTTTTCCGATAACTTTCATATTTTAATGAATAGTAAAAACACGCTATATTTTAATTAAAAACAACTTTTTTCATCGTAATATCTTATGTGGGTAAATTATAATATTGAATGGTTTCAAAGTATAAATAGAATATATTTTTACCATTTAATATAATTTATGTCATTATCATTGATTTTACCTTCAATTCGTAGGTTAAAACAATTCAATCTTTTGCAATGTTTTAAAGAAAAACCTGTTTTCTTTCGACAATGGGATTCATTTTAATTTAATTTCTGCATCCTTTTTGTATTGAATTTGAAAAATGGATTCCATATTTGGAATCAGTGGGTCCAAATTATGTTAATAAGCTACTTTTTATTTTTGGGCATTGTGAATAGTAACTACGGTAAATTTTATTAACTATAGTTAAAGGTAAATCGGGTAATTAAGGGTAAATATAAGATTATAAAATTACTCTAACCCTTTGAAAAATCCTAATGGATGGATAAAATTAGACCCATATAACTGAATGGTCGGATTAGATTCATTTTATGGACTTTTGTCCATGAAAATAATTTAATTATTATTAAAACCAATAATGTGACAACATGTCACTTTCTTAAATATTATAAGTATAATAATTTTAATTTAGTGATACACTTCATGAAACTTCCAACATGAATAGTCTCCAGAAAGAAAATACAATTATATACATCATAGGAATTTATTTAGAATTTTTAGGGATTAAATAAATATCATTTATTATGACACAAAGATGATGCAGTAGTTGTCTTATTAATGAAATATTGACATAATTGATGTTATAAATGCCCAAATAAATGTAATTTGAGACTCTTTATGACTTAAATTATTTTCTAGGTTAAAATGACATGTTATTGTTGATATAAGTAACTTGGTTCGAACTTATTATTCTGTTATGAATTTCATAAAAATCATGTACCAAATAGTGTCAAAATTGACATAAATTAGTTTTTAAAACACATATTATATTATTAATTGTTATTTAATTCCTAAAAATCTAATGTTCGGCCAAATGACATAGATAAGGATATATATATTAATAATAAACAACAAGGGGTTCTTTTGGCTTGATATAATAAGTTTATTAACCTTATAGTGTAAGAAAACAAGAAGACATGGTAAAAGTCAAATTATCTAACTTAAAGTTAAATCTAAATGATAAGGTTAAAATTGATAACTAAACTTGTCTAAATTATATTGGATGAGAGGATTGCGACCCATCCCCACTTTAGCTTCGAAATAAGACACTATGGAACCATAATAAACCGAATTTGACCTTAATATAAAATAATATTTTGAGATTTTCCTAAGGTGCCCCTCTCCTCCCTTATAAAAGGGCACCTCCTCCCCCTCTTCCTAACACCACTTTGAGCCTTCATGCTCGTCCAACCCCTGCCAAAATCTTTTCTCCACTTCCCTAGTATCATCCTAGAGGTCCTGGTCTTCTTCAAAGACCATCCTTAGTACTTTTAGTGGAGGTTAAGAAAAGGCGCATCAAAAATAGGTAATATCCATTACCGATCTTTTTCAAATTCTTTCTTCTTAAACTTCTTATTCTTTAGTTGTTTCATGATAAAGTAATAACATAAGTATTTATTATATACTGATATGTTATTATAAATATTAAACAACTCAAATTAACCTTCTATCCATCCTACGGAAAAAGGAAATCACCGCGCGTGCGTACTTACGGAATACCGTCTCCACGCCGTGGTATAATCTATTTTCCGCCACCACCTTAATTGGATGGGTATAATGGTGTAATGAGTAACTATATATTATTATTATAAAGTGATATTGATACTGAAGTAGTATACATACACTTCAACACAATTTCACTATCATGAGAATGATATCATCACTCGTGCGTACGTACGGAATACCGTCTCCACGACGCGATGAGATTCATTCTCCATGTTAACCATTTAAGAATGATTATAAAGTATACATAAGAAATAATAATGAAATATATTACATTATAAAGCTACTGGATTTATGTATATATGTATGTCATCTACTAAATTCCATTCAAGACAACAAGGAAAGGAAAACAGCATTCATGCGTACGTACGGACTACCGTCTCCATGAACGGTGTGTTTCATTTCATTTATCTATCTATTATATATATATAATGAATATATATGATATATAAATCATGTTTTATATTCTTGAAGTAATTAAATCATGATATAAGTAATAATAATTTCAAGAACAACAATTCCAAACACCTACGATAAATGAAACGATTTTACCCAAAACGCTTCTTTAACATGGAATTTACAAAAGAACTGGTAATATAAAGTCATAAGTGATCCATATATGATATCATAACAATGAATATGATTCTTTAATAAGTTAATGCCATTATTTAAATCATTATACATGAGTTTCGGACACTTACGAAGCAAATCGGAATTAAGGTAAGGGAAATATCACAATCTCATTTTTATCTGAGATTGTTTATACTTTGATATTTACTGGGGTGTATTTTATCATCCACATCCTTGTTTCCTCAATAGGTAATATTATTTATATCAACATAAAATTGTATAAATCCAATTTTACACTTCGGTAAGTTTTTGGTAAAAGATATGAAAGTAATCTTTTGTTGTTTTTCATACGAGGTACTTTTTGACTTTTCCGAAAAAAGTACGAAAATAATGTTTTTTTAACTTATACGGAATGAATGGATTTTTTAAAACATTATTCCCAAGAAGCTTCCTTTACAAGTTTTCATGTTTATTTTTAATCAACTTCTCTTAGTTTATAATTTTATGACATGTTAAGAAAGGATAAGTGTTTTTGAAGTAGAAAGGATATTTTCCTCAAGAATGGAGTTCAAGTGTTTTATCAAAATTATTTTCCATCTAAGATAATATAGGGTTCTGTTTTATCCCTATTATTACATTGATTTGATTATGTTGTGATGGAATTATTTTTATGAATTCCTTTATATTATATGAATTTTTTTATGATGTCACGATGTTTAAGATTCCCATTTTTATTACATGGGTTATGCTACGATGTATGGTTTATGATTTTGTGGCACACATAAGAATGGTATCATTATGAGATGGGTGGGACCTATATCTCCCTCTAATGCATTGGGTAATGATTTTAAAATATCATGAGATAGACATGGCTGGAATGGTAGGTTATACCGGTTTAGTGAAACAGGACCGAAATGAGGGTGACTCGGTTCAGAAATGGACTTTGTCCACTAAGATAGTCTTGACAATGAGTCTTGACTAATAAGATATGATTCTCTATGATTATGTGTGTATGCCACAAAGTTTCATGTTTTAAGTTCTGATTATTGGGATTACATTTCACTACTATGATTTATCCCATGTTATGAAATTATGATCTCTTTTGCAGGTTATGATTTCCAAAAGATATGTTCTTATGAATATGATGTGATTGATATTTATTTTGTTTACCCTTACTGAGCATTTGAGCTCACCCTTTTATGTTTTATTTTCCCCAGTATATAAAGAAAGGTTTTAGGTAAGAAAAAAAAGGGAAGATCTTTATGGGAGATGTTGAAGATCATTCACCACGATTAGAAGATTATATTCCGATTTTCTAAAGACACTAACCTATTACAGTTCTTGTGTGTGTGTGTTTGTAATGTACTAAGTATTCCGCAAAAGTAATGTAATGTCCATGTACGTTAAGCTTCGGGTCTCTAAAGTTGGTATCAAAGGAAAGGTTTAGTCAACCTTTGGAAACTAGGATGCGAAAACGTTAGTGAGATCCCTAGAGATATTTCTAAGGTATGTCTAGGGATGTCTCTAAGGATAAGTATACATATAGGATATAGTCCTAGAACTATGGCAACGATATTAGATTAAACCAAAGATGTTATATATTTAAGTTACTCCCCCTTTATCATGATTTTTGCCTCTCACACTATTCTTTTTGGGTTTTAGATGATGGATGGAACCTGAAGGAACCGTGTTGATCAATGCAATGGACAATGCAATGATTGTCCTCCTGAACAAACAAATGTTATGGGAGATGGAGTGCAAAATCTTATTGATATACTTACACAAGCTATGAATCATTCTGGACTTCCCAATGAGCAGAGAAGGGAACAATATTCTATTGAGTCCTTCATGAGGCAACATCCACCTTCTTTTAGTGGGTCTTCCGATCCACTTGTTGCTGAACAATGGATCAGTACCACTGAAAAGATATTTTCAATTCTTCAATGTTCTGAACATGATAAAGTCATCTTAGCAGTATATCGTTTGGAAGGTGAAGCTGATCAATGGTGGAATCTTATCAAGAATACGAGACCAAGAGATGAAATTGAGTCCATGGAATGGGACGAGTTCAAGAACTTGTTTTTCAGTAAGTACTTCCCTCATATTCTTCGAACAAAGATGGAAAAGGAATTTCTTGAGCTGAAGAAGAAGGATGATGAATCTGTTGGTATATACAGAGATAATTTTACAAGACTTTCAAGGTATGCATCTGGCATTATCATCCAACCTGAAAGTAAAGCTGATCGATTTTTCAGTGGCTTAAAACCAAGTCTTCAAAGGGTATTATCTATAAGAGACTTCATTAGCTATGAAGAAATTTTTTGTTGTGCTATCAAGGTAGAAATGGAAGTTGGTGTTACTTATCAATCTCATAGTTTTGACAAGAAATGAAAGATGGAGTTCAAGGAGAAATCTCAGAATAATGGTGAAAAGAAGATGAATGTTTCCTTATGCTCAAAGTTTGGAAAGAAGCATGGTGGAGATTGTCTTAAAAGGGCCAAGTAAATGTTTCAAATGTGGAAAGGAAGGTCATCGGAAATTTGAATGCTGCAATGATGGGAAATAGATTTCTAATGATGCAAAAAAGGAAGGGATACACAGAATAAACCTACTTTACTTCAATGATTCAAGTGCAAGGAGATGGTACATTATTCCAATAAATGCCCTAATCTAAGGGTTAGTGATGATCGACATGAGCAACCACTTAAGACAAAGGACAAATGGAAGTCACATGAGATCACCATTGGTGATGTTGAATATGACAACGATGTGGTGGAATGATTAAGTGTTTATGTAATGGGATTCCAAAATAATGTTGAGTATTGGAATATTTATGAATTGGTCTATTGTGGTCTTCAATAATTTTTTCATACCGGTAACCATGGAAAGTGATTGAGATATTTTTGGAGAAAAGCTGATATGCGCATAATGAAGGAAAACAAGAAAATGACATATTTGATAGTATTCATGAGCTCATGATTGATATAAGGACTAAGTGATATCATGGTTTGAGTATATAGAATATTGAGGATTTTGGTATGTGGAAAGTGTTAACTTTTAACTACATTCATGTTTCCACTAAGGTTCAATGGGTATTAAAGAGAACACATGATTAAGGCCTTTGAATGTTTGGAATGTGACCAACAAGACATATCTTATGATATATGGGGATCAACGATGGTATTAAATCTCTGGTAATCGTTTTCACTATATTATGAGAGTGGACTGCAGTATTATGGATAAGCCTAAAGATTGGAATGGACTATGTTGGACATAAGTTAGTATTGTTTAAGGATAAATGTTTCTTCTATATTATTGATGGGATGTTATAGTAATATAGTTTTAGAAAAAGGACAACCTACAGGACGAGCGACAACCCATCGCGTCGGAAAAGGCCATGGGAATCAAACCCACAACTGAAGTGCGACTGGCCTTTATCGCCTACCACTGGCCTACAGGAAGTCCCTGTTTAGTAGAAACTAGTTTTATTATATTATGTAGTATGATATATGAAGTATAAGTCCATTTTAGGAACCATATATGATTAATCTCACTATAGATGGACTTATGTATTTTTTGATAACTTTTCTAACCTTTTGTTTGAGACTGATGGAATGACCCATCATTCTATCACATGATCTGCTAACACATCACGAATAACAAATTCAACTTCATTTCTTTAAGAGGTGAAGTGGAAATTGTCCAAATAACGACCAACAGTGAGATTATACCAAAATAACGAAGGTATTTCTTCTAATTCCAATTTCATCAACTTTAGGGAAATGATCTTGAAAACCAAAAATGTTGTCCTAGTGCTATTATATCTGATGAATTAGATGGTACCTTAGATCATCACAAATTTATGGCTTTGTGATTGCTGGCTTTTCCATAGATATGTTCTCTACCACTCTCCATCAGAACATGATGGTTAGATTTCTCTTCCATATCCATATTTTCACCTATGTGGAAACCTAGTGATTAGTTTATTTGGGTAATTGTTACGTTTCATACTTTTGTTTTTAAAGATTGGGTTTGGTATTCCTTTTTACAATGTGGGTTTCTATTAAACAAACTTTCGAGTAGTAAACCATTTATATCCCCGATGAATTTCGAGGGCGAAATTCATTTTAAGGGGGGTAGAATGTAACAACCCGAGATTTTATGAAAAATATTCTTTTAATTTCATTAATGTCTTGTGGTGTATTCTACACCAAGATTACCTTGCGCTATATGCAACACCGTATTAGCTTGCAGTATACGCAACACTATTCTTGGATCGTGTTACACACAATTTTGATAATAGTTATTCTACGCAACATTGAGTATATATATATATATTCAATGTATAAATGAAATATTGTTGGATTCTGTTATACGAAACAACGAATGATTCTTTCAAAACACGCAACCCTGACAAGGCTTGCATTACACGCAATCACGACCTTCCTCGATAGCGTGTGTTGTACGTAATAGCGGGTTTTAATAAACTATGATATATTATTATAATATTGTCATGAACTAGCCGTTATGAATATTATTAACTAAATTTTGAATTTTATAACATTATTATTCATTTTACACATTTTCTAGAACATGGTATAAGAACAAAATAATTTTTTTGGGTAAAATAAGTATTTTTCAAAAAATGTAGTTTTGCCGCCTTTTGATGGCGCACCCACATTAAATCTAGTTTTTGACATGTTTATATGTTCAATTTGAAAAAATAAAATTCTTCTTTTGAATCAGGATATAAAAATTTACATTAGATAAAGTTTTGATATTTTTCCGATAACTTTCATATTTTAATGAATAGTAAAAACACGCTATATTTTAATTAAAAACAACTTTTTTCATCGTAATATATTATGTGGTTAAATTATAATATTGAATGGTTTAAAAGTATAAATAGAATATATTTTTACCATTTAATATGATGTATGTCATTAGCATTTATTTTACCTTCAATTCGTAGGTTAAAACAATTCAATCTTTTGCAATGTTTTAAAGAAAAACATGTTTTCTTTCGACAACGGGATTAATTTTAATTTAATTTATGCATCTTTTGTGTATTGAATTTGGAAAAATGAATTCCATATTTGGAATCATTGGGTCCAAATTATGTTAATAAGCTACTTTTTATTTTTGGGCATTGTGAATAGTAACTACGGTAAATTTGTTTTACTATAGTTAATGGTAAATCGGGTAATTAAGGGTAAATATAAGATTATAAAATTACTCTAAAACTTGGAAAAATCATATTGGATGGCTAAAAGTAGACCCATATAACCTAAGGGTCGGATTAGAATCATTTTATGGTCTTTTTTCCATGAAAATAATTTAATTATTATTAAAACCAAAGAATGTGACAACATGTCACTTTCTTAAATCTTATAAGTACAATAATTTTCATTTAGTGATAAAATTCATGAAACTTCGAACATGAATAGTATCCAGAAATCTAATAAAAGTATCTAAATCATAGGAATTTATTTAGAATTTTTAGGGATTAAATAAATATCATTTATTATGACACAAAGATGATGCAGTGATTGTCTTATTAATGAAATATTGACATAATTGATGTTATAAATTCCAAAATTAATGTAATTTGAGACTTTTTATGACTTACATTAATTTTATAGGTTAATATGACATGGTATTGTTGATATAAGTAACTTGGTTCGAACTTATCATTCTGTTATGAATTTCATAAAAATCATGTACCAAATAGTGTCAAAATTGACATAAATTAGTTTTTAAAACAAATATTATATTATTAATTTTTATTTAATTCCTAAAAATCTAAGGTTAGGCCCAATGACTTAGATAAGGATAGATATATTAATAATAAACAACTTGGGGTTATTTTGGCTTGATATAATAAGTTTATTAACCTTATAGTGTAAGAAAACAAGAAGACACGGTAAAAGTCAAATTATCTAACTTAAAGTTAAATCTAAATGATAAGGTTAAAATTGATACCTAAACTTGTTTAAATTCTATTGGATTATAGAAGTTCGACCCATCCCAACTTTAGCTTCGAAATAATACCCTTTGGAAGCATTCTAAACCGAATTTGACCTTAATATAAAATAATATTTTGAGATTTTCCTAAGGTGCCCCTCTCCTCCCTTATAAAAGGGCACCTCCTCCCCCTCTTCCTCACACCACTTTGAGCCTTCAAGCTCGGCCGACCCCTGATAAAATCTCTTCTCAAATTCCCTAGTATCGTCCTAGAGGTCCTGGTATTCTTCAAAGACCATCCTTAGTTCTTTAAGTGGAGGTTAAGAAAAGGCGCGTCAAAAAGAGGTAATATCCATTACCGATCTTTTTCAATTTTTTTCTTCTTCAACTTCTTCTTATTTAGTTGTTTCATGATAAAGTAATAAAATCAGTATTTCTTATATAATTATATGTTATTATAAATATTAAACAACTCTAATTAACCTTCTATCCATTCTACATAAAAAGGAAATCATCGCGCGTGCGTACGTACGGAATACCGTCTCCACGCCGTGGTGTAATCTATTTTCCGCCACCACCTTAATTGGATGGGTATAATGGTGTAATGAGTAACTATATATGATTATAATAAAGTGATATTTATACTAAAATAGTATACATACACTTCAACACAATTTCACGATCATGAGAATGATATCATCGCTCATGCGTACGTACGGAATACCGTCCCCACGACGCGATGAGATTCATTCTCCATGTTAACCATTTAAGAATGATTATAAAGTATATATAAGAAATAATAATTAAATATATGACATAATAATGCTACTTGATTTATGTATATATGTATGTCATCTACTTACTTCCATTCAAGACAATAAGGAAAGGAAAACAGCGTTCATGCGTACGTACGGACTACCGTCTCCATGAACGGTGTGTTTCATTTCATTTATCTATCTATTATATATATATATACTTAATATATATGATATATAAATCATGTTTTATATTCTGGAAGTAAGTAAATCATGATATAAGTAATAATAATATCAAGAACAACAAGTCCAAACACCTACAATAAATGAAACGATTTTACCCAAAACGCTTCTTTAACATGGAATTTACAAAAGAACGGGTAATATAAAGTCATAAGTGAACCATATATGATATCATAACAATGAATATGATTCTTTAATAAGTTAATGACATTATTTAAATCATTATACAGGAGGTTAGGGCACTTACGAAGAAAATCGGACTTAAGGTAAGGGAAATATCACAATCTCATTTTTATCTGAGATTGTTTATACTTTGAAATTTACTGGGGTGTATTTTATCATCCAAATCCATGTTTCCTCAATATGTAATATTATTTCCATCCACCTAAAATTGTTTAAATCCCATTTTACCCTTCGGTAAGTTTTTAGTAAAAGATATGAAATGAATCTTTTGTCGTTTTTCATACGAGGTACTTTTTGACTTTTCCGACAAAAGTACGAAAAGAATGTTTTTTAACTTATACGGAATGAATGGATTTTTTAAAACATTATTCCCAAGAAGATTTATTTAAAAGTTTTCATGTTTATTTTTAATCAACTTCTCTTAGTTTATAATTTTTTGACATGTTAAGAAATGAAAAGTGTTTTTGAAGTAGAAAGGATATTTTCCTCAAGAATGGAGTTCAAGTGTTTTATCAAAATTATTTTCCATCTAAGATAATATAGGGTTCTTTTTTTATCCCTATTATTACATTGATTTTATTATGTTGTGATGGAATTATTTTTATGAATTCCTTTATATTATATGATTTTTTTTTATGATGTCACGATGTTTAAGATTCCCATTTTTATTACATGGGTTATGCTATGATGTATTGTTTGTGATTTTGTGGCACACATAAGAATGGTATCATTATGAGATGGGTTGGACCTATATCTCCCTCCAATGCATTAGGTAAAGATTTTATATCTCATGAGATAGACATGGCTGGAATGGTAGGTTATACCGGTTCAGTAAAACAGGACTGAAACGAGGGTGACTCAGTTCAGAAATGGAATTTGTCCACTAAGATAGTCTTGGCAATGAGTCTTGACTAATAAGATATGATTCTCTATGATTATGTGTGTATGACACAAAGTTTCTTGTTTTAAGTTATGATTATTGGGATTACATTTCACTACTATGATTTATCCCATGTTATGAAATTATGATCTCTTTTGCAGGTTAAGATTTCCAAAAGATATGTTCTTATGAATATGATGTGATTGATATTTATTTTGTTTACCCTTACTGAGAATTTGAGCTCACCCTTTTATGTTTTCTTTTCCCCAGGATATAAAGAAAGGTTTTAGGTAAGAAAAAAAAGGGAAGATCTTTAGGAGAGATGTTGAATATCATTCACCGCGATTAGAAGATTATATTCCGAGTTTCCAAAGACACTAAACTATTACGGTCCTTGTGTGTGTTTTTTTGTAATGTACTAAGTATTCCACAAAAGTAATGTAATGTCCATGTACGTTAAGCTTCGGGTCTCTACAAATACAGATGATCTAGATTAAATAAGGTGCAGAATCATTAATATATGATTTAGATAATATTTTTAATCATTAAAACATGATTAAAACATGAGGAGTCCAACAATCTCCCTCTTTTTGATGATCACAAATTATATACTTTTAATGTGCATATTATATTCAACCATAGAGATAAATTGTTAACATAATATATAGAAACTTCTACCTATTTTGGGATTATCAAAAAGATGAACTAAGAAAGGGAAAAAAGGTTCACAGTCTATTAATAGAAAATAATGGATATTACACAACAAGATTAATACAAATACAATAGCATCCCTATGAAAAATATTAAACATTGTTCTTCTTCAAGGGATGGCCTTCTCTTTTCCTTTTGCAGTAGTAGAAGTGGAAGCCATATGTGCAGTGGTCGAGATAGAAGATAATAGAGATGTAGTTGATAAAGAGGGTAAATGAAGTCATTCAAATACTAAGGGAGCCAAGGTAGGAGCAGTAGAGGATCTAGGTAGTTTCAGATCAAGAATCACTGGCCTGATTTGACTGAATGCTTGGCCGACAGACATGGTGGTTGAGGATAGGCCAGAGGTGAATGTAGGAAGCTCTGGTCTGAGAGGTTCAGCCGCTGGAGCAACAATGGTTGTACTCTAAACATGAAAATAGGGTTGAAGGAGTTTTATGAAATCTGTAATGATATCTCCACCATACAACATGGCCTTTTGAAAATATTCCTTGTTCTCCATAAACTTGTTCATTAAACGAGTAAACATTGTGAGTTTCTAGACTTGGTTCTTGAAGGCTTGAGTCACAGGAGGAATCTGCAGATTTTCTACAAGGTACTTGAAATAGTTTTTCATATCAATCATGGAGAAAATTCTATTGAATTAGAAATCATCTTTCTTGGAAATCTGTTGCTGAGCATTATTTTCAATTTTGGAGTGGATTTGTACAATGTCAAGAACTCTATCACAATTTTTGTCTACTTCAGATAAAGAATCTGCATTAAAGCCACTGAAAACATTTTGAAGTTCTTCTCTAACTACAGATCTAAGAAGATCACTGTACAAGGAAGGTTTAGAGGATTGACTAGATTCTTTGATAGCTGTGGTAAGGGATTTTAGTTGATTCAAAACCTTTTTAAGACATCCTATGTACTCATCAGTGAGTTTATTGAGGTTGGGAACAAGCTATTTCATTTTATTCACGATTTTCTTGTTCCCTTAAACAATATTTTAATCTAAGGGTGCAAGATAAGGTTGAATCTGAGACACACTAACTTGTGGGAATTTAGGAACATTAGATTCTATAGGAGGAGCAACAGATTCAGATCTAGAATGTAGCTCTCTCTGCATTTCTTTAACCATACTTCTTATGGATTTTACTTCATTACTGAGAAGTTTATTTTCAACTCATACCTATTGAATCTCATGGAGTATCTTAGGTTGAATTTTCCAAATAATATTTTCCAATATTAGTGAGGAATCTATATCACTTAAATTTGTCACAGTAAGAGGTTAGGTATTCAAGAATTTCTCAACTTCAGATAAGAGAGAATCTCAAAATTTCATCTGATAATTTTTTGTCACAAAATATTTTTGTTCAGTTAAGGGTTCAGGATTAGGAACGGGTACAGGTTTAGGTACAGGTTCAGGTTCCATCTTAGGTGCAAATTTTGTGAATTATTTTAACTAAAATAGGGAGGAAATATCAAGCCTGGTTTTAGTAACTTGCTGAGACTCACTCACATCATAGAAACTAAAAAATTTAAATTGAATGTCTACAAGAATTGACTCAGTTAGATGTGAGGATTCAGTAGACTCATGATTTTGGGTTTACTCCCCTTCAACAGGTGCCTCCTTCTCAGGACTGAGAGACACATGATCTTGGTATAAATCCACAGACTCAGCTATATGTTCCTTACTCATTTCCTATCTAGCTAGCTAAAAAGCTAGCCCCATCTATTCTTCAGCAGAGGATATGATTTTAGGAACAGATTGTTCTGCAGGGAGTTTCTAAAGATTGGCCACTTGAAAAATAGGTAACTCTTCCACTATAGGATCTTCTATTGTAGGTTTTTATGAGTCCTTGGAAACTGATTTTGTTACAGCCTCAGGATGTGTTTCCAAACTAACAGATTCTTCAGGAGAAAGAACCTCGTCTTCAAGAACTTCATGAGAAACAATAGTTCTATATTTCTCAACAACAACATCCTCCTTAGGTGGCACTACAACCTCTTCTTCCTCTCCTTCAGAATACTCAACAAGCTCATCTGGTTCCAAACCAAGAATAGAAATGTCCTTCAACCATGAGGGATAATCCACAGGATTGAATTTTTCATAAATCTTATCATTTTCTTCCACCCATTCCATTTTACAAGGATTCCAGTTTATCTTCATTCTCTTGATGGTTGCTTTGGAGATACAGTACACATAGTCAATAATCACTTCCTCATTAGGTCCAACCATAACTTTTTCAAGAATAATGGCTCCTATAAGCTGAGAGTAGAACATAGAGTTGGACTTGGATGTGACTTTTATCAACTCACACATGTGGTGTATGATATAATTTCACATGTTCATCTTATGTCCATATTTTAGGAGGTGAATCAAAAACACATCTTGATGCATTAACACAGCAAAATAACCTTTTCTTGGTCATACCAAATTCAGTACAAACATAAACATAAGCCTTGATTCTCCATCTAATTCAGCAGCAATGGCTTGTGTCTGGGTTCCATTTCCAGTTAGGGTTTTCAAAGCGTTATCCAAATCAAATAAATCTATTGATAGTGGAGGTCCTATTTTATAATCAAAACAAATATCCTCATGAGGCATCCTAAGGCATGCAACTCGTAGCCTCGAAGAGAAAGAACATCTCAGGCCATTGAC
The DNA here is from genome assembly GCA_963277665.1 of Viscum album. NCBI lineage: Eukaryota > Viridiplantae > Streptophyta > Magnoliopsida > Santalales > Viscaceae > Viscum > Viscum album. The sequence continues at coordinate 114,125,363 of OY728140.1, read as the reverse complement.
CCAGCTTTTTACAACAAAACTTTCCCCAGAATAAAATGAGAACTGTACGTACTGGTAAAATTGATCCACTATCCTAGGATAGATGGGTCAATACTCCTTCTAGAACCATTCCCACCGACTTTGTTGTTTTAACACTTTCAGTACCAGCGACTTACTAGACGAAAGCCACTTGAGGAAAATTTCTTTCTCGGGTACAACACTGTGGTTTCCCAAATTCGGATTTAAAGGCCCATCATGTGTCAGCTTTGGTGAAATATTATTCTTCTTCAAGATGCACTTATCAGGTGGAGATGATGATAAACGCTTCATCCTTGGCATTCACTAATGGTTCGAGTGAGAGAAAGGTTGCAAGTATGAAGAAGGGTTCGAAAAGAGTTGGTAGAAGAAATATTGAATGAAGAATCGGGTGATACCTGATTTGTTTTATCATTTAGGAGTAACAAACATCGCTAAAATAAAAACATGGGAAAATAAAAAGTTGAAATAATAATTACAGCGATATGGTTAAAAAGAAAAACATAAATAATTTTTTACGGTGAGACCGTGACTGGTCATTACGGTGAGAAAGTGAGTGAGTTTCATAGTGAGACCGTGAGTGATATTTTTAGTGCGCGTTATGGTGAGACAGTAAATGTTAGACCATAAGTACAGAATGATAACGGTGAGACTGTAAACATAAAACATTACGGTGAGATAGTAAAAATTAGAAACAGTAACTGAGAAACAGTAATCTTGAAACAATAAAGTATAACACAGTACGATATCGCACAGTAAGACCATCAACAGTAACAAGCAAGGTCCCTATTTTAGATTTATCATGCCTAGTTAATGTATGATGTAGTCTATTATCTCATAAATTAATAGTTTAGTGAATATATCAGCAAGTTGATATTTAGTACCAATGAATTCCAAATTTATATCACCTTTTTTGATAATGATATTTCCAAAAGTGATGTCCTACATCAATATGATTTGTCTTAGAATGTGAAATAGGATTATTTGAGATGTTAATAACACATGTGTTGTCACAATTTATAGGTACATGTCTAAATTGATATCCATAATCTAGTAATGTGTGTTTCACCAACAAAATTTGTGCACAACAATTGCTAGTAGCTATGTATTCAGCTTCTACTGTAGATAATGCAACCAGATTTTTTTCTTATTACACCATGATACTAGTGACTTGCCTAAAAGGTGACATGTTCCAGAGGTTCTTTTTCAATCTAACTTATATCCATTGAAATCAGCATCATAATAACTAACTAACTCAAATGTTTTCCCTTTAGGATAAAACAGTCCTAGATTGGGTGTATGCCTGAGGTATTTGAAAAATCTCTTTACAACATTTAAATGAGATTCCATAGGGTTTGATTGAAACTAAGAACACATACACACACTAAACATAATATCTGGACAACTAGTAGTTATGTAAAGTAAACTTCCAATCACCCCTCTATAAGTGGGTTGATCAACAGATTTTCCATCTTCATCAAGATTCAACTTACAATTGGTGCTTATGGGAGTGTCACTACATTTAGTGCTATTAAATCAGAAACATTTTAGAATATCCTTTGTATATTTACTTTGATTTAAAATGATACCATTTTCATTTTGAAAAACTTGAAATCCAAGAAAATATTTGATCTCTCCCAGTAAACTCATTTCAAATTCGGTTTACATCATTTTAGAAAAATCAACACATTAATAATTCTACAAACATCCAAAAACAATATCATCTACATAAATTTGAACTACTAAAACATCATTAGAAATTTATTTTATAAAAAGAGTAGGATCAGCTATCCCTTTTGTAAATCCTTTTAAAATAAGAAAAGCACTTAATTTTTCATACCAATCTCTTGGAGATTGGTTTAGACCATATAATGATTTTGATAGTTTAAAAATATGATTTGGAAAATGTGGGTTTGTAAATGTAAAGACCCGTAAAATTCAAGGAAATTTGTTTTCTTAATTTTCTTGGGAATTTTACAAGAACGCATTATCTGAAGGCACCTGATTCCGAGGCCCGGTGTGCCGGGAATCATTTTCCGAAGTTTGGCTTGGGTATGTTCAATGAACAAACGAGCGGGTTTTTTTAACTTTTGAACTTGTGCCCGGAATCGAATTCTGAGGGCAACGATGGAATCGTAGCGCCGGTATTTGCTTAGAAACGCCTTTTCCGGAGTTGTGTTTACTCGAGAGAAGTTGTTAAATTTTTGTAGAATGTAAAATAAAATTAAGCATCAAATTTTATTTTACTCTAAGTGGTTTAAAGCTTTGGGTGGCAGTTGGGGGAAACCACCCATCTTCCATTTAGAGGTTACGAGGGTGGTGGGGCCCACACAAACCCTACCCCTTCACCTTCCCTAACCTTCCATAACCCTTAATTTAATTTGACAACTTGAGTTATTTAATTATGTGGTTTAATTCAAACTTTTGAATTTCAAACATAAGTTGTGTTAATAAAATAAGTAAGGAACTTATTTGATATTGGGTTGGAGGCTTGTTGTTTGAGAGCTTTGGGAGAAAAGCTAAGGGAGGCTTGAAGATCTTCATCTTCTTTGCCGAAGAACATGAAGAATGCGAAGAACACCGGATTCCTCGGAGGTCGACGTCTCCTTCCGCGACATCTCCTTCTGCGACGTCTCCTTCCGCGACGTCTCCCTCCGTGATAGTTATCTCCGCAACGAATCCTCACCCAACTTGTTCGACGAGGTAGGGGTTTATTCTTTGTTCGTGATTACTACCTTGATGTTCTTCGTGAAATTTTTTACCATTTTCTATCGATTAACGAGTGGGGGGCTGGACCACACAAACACGGCCGACCCTCCTCACTTATCTATGTTGTTGTTTCTAATGTGGATTGCAATGGGAATGGCACGGTGTCGTCGCACCGCGCGGGATCATGCGGCGAGGAATGCGCGGCGCCGTCGCGCCGCGCCGTGAAATCGAACAAGGTCGCGATGCCTTCGTGCCGCGTCGGAGAAACCCGAAGACACCGCGGCCGGACCGGGGCCGCGGCAAAAGGGGGCGGCGCCGTCGCGCCGCGCCGGACGAACCAATGCCGCAGCCGGTTCCGGGCCGCGACGGAGCAGGGAGACCAGTGGCCGGTTCCGGGCTGCCGGCGTCGGAGCAGGGGGGAGACCGGCCGTCGCCGGTCCGTGGCGGCAAAAGCCTGCCGGCCAGAGTGGGTCGGCCGGTCATGGAGAAGTCGGGGGTTACAAACCCCCATCGTCCAGCTCAAGCGGCCCCCAAAATGGGGTCGCGGTTACAAGGGACAGGGGGGCAGACCCCCCCCCCCCATCAAACGGCTCGGCCGTTTGGCCGAGCTCCTGGCCAGCGCGCCCAGGCCGGGCCGGCTGCCTGGTCGGTCCGCCAGGCTGGGCCGCGCCCAGCCTGAGCCGGGCCATGCCCAAGCTAGCTGGACCCGGACCCGATTCGGGTCGACCCGGTTTGGGTCGACCCTGGGGGTATCGGGTCAGGTCGGACCGGGCCCGAACCCATCAATACCGAACCTCTTCCGGTCGGTCGCCCATAACATGTTCTACGGGCCTCTGATCGACGCACCGTCAGTTGCGATGCGATCCTTGGATCGAGACGGTTGTTTCTGGATATCGCACTAAAGGTTTTGTAATACTTTGGGTTCGACCGAGTTGGTTTGTACACGAAACCAACCGGGCCCTCGGAGTGGAAACACTCATAACTTGAGCTCCGGACGTCCGATTGACGTGCCGTCGACTTTGTTGAACTCCTCTTAGTGAAACGGATCTTTTGGCTTACTGCGCTCGAGGTTTGTACATAGGTGGAGCACGGTGGGGTTGGTTTTGAGTTAAAAACCAACCGGGCCCCTAGGACGAAAAAGCCAATAACTTCCAGACCGGGCATCCGATTGACGCGCCGTCTATGACGCTGAGTTCCTATTGACAATACGGAACTTTTGGATACATCAAATCTGTACTTTGTGTCAGTTGATATATCAGCCTCTCAGCTCGTGGAGCACACCCTCCCGAACGAGCTTACGGTGTGTGGGAACCCTAGAGCTGGCTGCGTTTGCGACTGTGACGACGACGACGACTGTAGAGAGATCCTCAGTGGATTCGACGACGATGACTAAAACACTCAGCAATCCTACGTGGATCAGTGCTACTGATCATGTGTGGGTCTGATCCTGTGTGGGTCAGCGCTCAGCGGTTCTGTGTGAGCCAGCGCCTATTGATCCTATGTGGGTCTGATCCTGTGTGGGTCTTTGTGGTGGTTAGTTACCTATCGATCCTTTGTGGGTCAGATCCTTTGTTGGTCATTGCGGGGGTTAGTACCTATCGATCCATCGTGGGTCCGACGGCTTAGATGAATCAGTGGAAATATCTGATCATCTCTATCGTCATACGAAAAAGTATACCTGTGTGAGCTGAAACCTCTTTTGCTTTCCTATGTGGATTGTGTTTCGCTATCCTGTCTGGATTTACATTTTGCTTTCCTGTGTGGATTGGGTTGTACTTGGGCTCGGAAGTTGGAGTGTACTGGAATTGATGACATAGGTATATGTATGGGCATATACCTAAGAAATGTGGATGTTACTTCGTAATTGTATCTTTCCTTTGTGGATTATCCTTTGTGGATTCTGGCAGACCTTCGGGGGTCTCGGGGTCCCTACTGAGTAGCATATACTCACCCCTGCATGGGTTATGCCCGCACTACGTTTTGTTGGTTGCAGACGACGGACATCGCTGATCGTGGTTGAGGCTTGCAGGGCAAGACGATACATGGAGGTGGACCACTGGATGGGACGTTCTCGGAGCGGACGGCTGGACATGAGGAGCTGTAGAGGCTATCTGTACTCACCCATCAGGTGGGACTTCTAGTAGACGGCTCGATGCTGCAGATTTACTTTTCAGTTTCTGTTTTCCCTTCCAGTTGTACTTTACTTTCAGTTTGGGTTTGTATACTGGCCCACTTACTTTTCCGCACTTACTGTTCTACCAAGTTTTACTTAGTGTTTACTTCTACTTCTTGCTTTCTCTGTGGTGTTTGTTTACTTTACAAAGGCAATGTCTTCCCTTTTTGCCGGTAATTACGCCTTGGTGCTAGTCGCCAGCCCCTGGCCTATGGAAGGCGGGCTTGGCGTAGACATGGCACGGGCCCCGAGGACGGGTCGCGACAAATTGGTATCAGAGGAGTTCGGTTCTACCGTAGAACTCAGGACTCTGATCATTTTATATGTGAAGCAATAGTGTTAAGAGTATTGGGTGTGGTTATTAGTCCAGGGAGTCCATTTTTGGTGCAGCGGCCGACGTATCCGTACACCAGGACCCTGACATCTGATTTCCGACTTAATGCAAGAAAAAATTGATTGCATGTGTGTTTCAAGTTTTCTTTGTGATTACTTTATGTCAGCTCACAAGGTATACTGTTTGACCTTGGCGCACCTGTTTCTTTTCAGGATGGCCCCACGATGGTAGCCAGCTAGGGTTCTGAGAGTTGTATGTGATGACAGACCACCGAGCGACGAGGCCTCGGTACAGGGCCCTTTGACATCTGAGGCACCGGCGGTACCTCTACCCGCTGAGCCACTGATGCTTCCAGCCCCAGCCGCTGACGATGCACGTCGCCTTAGTGCACTACATGAGTTCCAGCACCAGCGACCGCCCAGGTTCCGCGGGGAGACGGACCCCCAGGCAGCCGAGGACTGGCTGGAGGTAGTGGTGAGAGTTTTCAGGTTAGTGAGGACCCCAACAAACCTCATGGTGATCCTCACAGCGAGCCTACTGCACGCAGCAGCGGGCCGATGGTGGAGCTTGATGCTCCAGGTGCACGACGAGGCATCTCTCCTCTGGAAGGACTTTGAGAGCCTTTTTCTCTTGGAGTTCGTCCCAGCCACCCTCTATGCGGTGCGCATCCAGGAGCTTCTTCAGTTGTGGCAGGGCAGCTTGATGGTCGCCCAGTACTCGGCGAGATTTACCGATCTATCGCACTACTCGACAGACATGGTACGTGACCCATTCTTTCGGGCCCAGACCTTTGAGCAGGGATTGAGGCATGAGATCAGGGCATCACTGATCTCCCTCAGCATTCCGACCCAGTCATGAGTACTAGAGAGAGCCCTTTTGATCGAGAGATTTCTTGCTAATCCTTCTTCAGCAGCGAGACCTACCGCGAGGCGGCACGTAGCAGAATCTTCTACAGAAGCTAGCCGACAGATGACTCATGGGTCCAGGAAGACCAGACCCTCAGGCAGACGACCTCAAGACACTGGCTCAGCTGTGCAAGGAAAACAGCGCGGAACTAGTCTTTTGAGAGACAGACAGTGCTACTCATGCGGCAGGCAGGGCCACATGGCTTGTGACTGCCCGACCCGCCGTGACGAGGAGCAGCATATGGTTGAAAGACCACCCAGGCAGAGGCAGAGGGTCGACCATGGCGGTCCGCAGGGAGCAGGTGGATGAGGCAGAGGAGCTGGCCGAGCAGCAGGTGGTGGGTGACGCTTTGAGGCTCTACCACCACCACCACCTGGAGGTCCACCCCAACCATAGGGAGCTAGCGGGCAGAGACAGGCACAGCTCCAGGCAGAAGAGGCCTACGACCACGGCGCGCCCAAGATGATTTGAGGTACTATCTGTGTCTATTCCACCCTTGATGCAATTCTTATAGACACAGGAGCGAGTCATTCTTTCATAGCTGCTGCCCTTGTTCGGAGCTCGGAGATTCTGACTGATCCGTTGGCTCGATCCTTACGGCTAGAGACTCCTACGGGAGCAGAATCGACGATCACGCACTGGTGACGGCAGTGTGAGAATACTCTAGGTGGCGAGATCTTTAGCTGGGATCTTCTTGTAGGGGCGTCGAGGCCTTACGACGTCATCTTGGTCATGGATTGGTTATCTACATTCCATGCTCTGATCGACTGTATTAGGCGCAAGGTGCGATTTGTACGCACCGACGGGAGCAGGTTCACCTTCATCGGCGAGAAGGGAACATTTGCAGCACATGATGGACTTCCTCAGAGGAGAGGACAGCCCATCACTCATCAGTTGTCTAGCCTCATCCTAGGAGCAGTTGACGTGCGGAGTCCTGGTTTTCCTGTAGTGGTGGATCAGTATGCAGACGTTTTACCCGACGACGTCCTAGGGCTACCTCATCGTAGAGAGGTAGGCTTTTATATTGATCTGTACCCCGGGACAGCCCTGATATCCACCCCAGCATATCGAATGGCTCCCGCCAAGCTTCGAGAGCTACAGGTATAGTTGGAGGACTTGCAGGGAAAGGGATTCATCCGACCCAGTGTTTCACCATGGGCTTCCCCGATTTTGTTCGCCAAGAAGGCGGACGGGAGCTTGCGACTTTGTGTCGACTATCGTCGCCTGAACCAGGTGACAGTAAGAAACAAGTATCTTCTACT